>JAILYA010000015.1:184722-1419722 GCA_021437795.1 Rhodamnia rubescens
GAGTCAAACATTGGATTTGATCCTAGTAAGCACAACGCCAAAACTGACGCACACTATGTCCCTTCTTGAATGTCCATATTCATAACCAAGCCGATGCGTAGGGACCGACTCGAGCCATTGCTAGTTCCCTGAAAAATGAAGGGAAAGCGCTCAGCAGGAAAGGCACTAGCTTTAAGATAAAGTAGAAGTGCTAACACCCGATATCGCGAACCACAAAGCTATCATATGATTCATTACTTAAAATCATCAAGCACAACATTAATCACAATGTCAATCATAAATTTAATAATTGCATCGTCAAAAAGTGTGTTGACATTGTCAATCGATCCATTATTACCCAAATGGAGTTGTGCCCTCTCCGAGTTCTTGGCAATCCCAAGATAAAGTCCATAGTCACATGTTCCTATTTCCATTCGAGAATTTCAGGTGGTTTCAACATTTCACCAGGCTTACAATGTTGAGCTTTTATCTATTTACATTAAGCATTTGGAGATATGTCTTGCAATGTCCATCTTCATACCCTTCCACCAATAATGTTAATGAAGGTTTCGATACATCTTCGTATTTCCTAGATGGACACCGTAGTTGCTTCGATGGGCCTTTGACGAATCTCTTCTCTTAATTACTTATCACCAGGTATATAGGGCGTCCATGGAATTTCACAACTTCATTGTCGTAACTTGGAAGTCAAGTTTCTTTACGTTTAAAGCTTCTTATCGAAGTTTGGCGAATTTAGGATCAATTCATTGGAAGGCCTTGATTCTTGATATGACTTCTGGTTAAATTTGACGCTTGATGATCAAGTTGGACAATTGTCCGACACCGAACGTGAATTTCGCATCTCGAGCCTTTTCCAAGAGGGTCCACTCTCGACCATCAAATGTGTTATTGCGGACTTTCGACTTAGAGCGTCCACAACTTTATTCGTTTTCCGCGGATGGTATAGTATCTCACAATCATACTCCTTCAGCAACTTTATCCATTGCCTTTGTCTCGGATTTAACTCATTTTGGGAAGATAAAATATTTTAAGCTTTGATGGTTAGTATAAATTTCACACCTTTCTCCATACAAGTAGTGCCTCCAAATCTTTAAGGCGAACTCTATGACAGCAAGTTCGAGATCATGAGTTGGGAAGTTCAATTCGTATGGCTTCAGCTGCCTGGAGGCATACGTGATGACTTTTCCATATTGCATGAGAACGCAACCGAGTCCTTTACGAGATGCATCACCTGTAAATGACAAAGTCTCATGATCCTAAAGGTATTGTTAATATTAGAGCTATTGTTGGTCTTTGTTTTAGCTCTTGGAAGCTTTGCTTATGTTTGTATGTCCATTCTAACTTGGTGTCTTACTTGGTCAGGCTTGTTAATGGAGCTACTGTGCTTGAAAACTTCTCAATGAATCTCCAATAATATCGGCTAATCCCAAGAAGTTTCATACTACGTTACCATTATCGGTCTTGACCAATTTACCATAGCTTTTACTTTTGTTGGATCCACAAATATTCCGTTGCAAGTTCCCACGTGACCCAAAAAATATCACGTGGTCTAACCAAAATTCACACTTGCTAAATTTGACATATAACTTATGCTCCCGAAGTGTCTATAAGACCATCTTCCAATGTCGTTCATGATCCTCGAGAGTCTTAGAATGTACCACAATATCATTGATAAAAACGTTGACGAAGTGGTCCAAAAATGGCTTGAATACCCAATTTATCATATCTATGAATGCCGCAGTGCGTTCGTTAGTCCAATCCGGGTTCGAAACGCAGCTTTGGAAATATCCTCCGGTTTGATTTTCAACTAATGTTATCCCGACCTCAAGTCTATTTTGGAAAACACCGTTGTTCCCTATCACTAACCGAATAGGTTTCGATTCTTTGCAACGGGTATTTGTTCTTGATAGTAACTTGATTCATTTGCCCGTAGTCTATACAAAGACATAATGACCCATATTTTTTCTTAACAAAGAGTAATGGTGCTCTCTAGGGTGATGCGCTTGGATGAATGAAGCCTTTACGAAGTAATTCTTGTAACTGTACCTTTAGCTCTTTCAATTCTACTAAAGACATCGGTTCTGTTCCTGGGGCTAGCTTAATAACAAATTCTATCTCCCGCTTTGGGGTAATCCCGGTAGTTCCTTTGGAAAAACATTGGAAAATTCTCGCACTATAGGAATATCTTCTAATTTCAATGTTTCCTTCGACTTATCGCTTATGGTGGCTAAGTATTGCCGATGACCTTCCTCAAAGAGTTGGTAGACTTCTAATGCCGAGATAAGCGTTATAGAAGATTGTTTCCCATTTCTCGAGAAATCATAGCTAGGATGATCGGTGGGCGAACCCGAAAAACTTTTCTATAACAAAGGCACGTTGGCTTATTGCCCATTGAGCCAATCCATGCCAATGATAACATCATAATCGTACATGGCTAATACAATGAGGTTTATCTCTTGCTCTCTCCCATTAATGGTTACCCTACCCCAAAAAGTTGCCTTTGGCTTCGAAAAACTCCTTCATGTAGATCGGTCACCTATGGTACCCGCCGTCCATCTTCATGCTATACTTTTCTCAACCAAAAGAGCTTCATCTTCACTTTTTAAGGCCCTCTCACCCTTGTAGATAAGGCGTGTACGCATATCTTATCATATCATGTTATGTGGATCCACCATTTTCATATATGTGTGAGGGCCCTCTCATTCTTGCGAATGAGGTATATAACATATCATATCATATTATGTAATCTCACCACCAAATGTAGCAAGCTTAAGGAAAGCATGCATCACAATGGTTTAAGGTTCTAGAGGTGGCCCCCACGAGACTCGCGCCATTGTGTGGCACTTAGTCTTTGACCAACATAACATATACTTTTCAAGCAATCATTAGAATAGCTAAAGCTTTGTGGCCTAGATAAGGGTTAGCTATCACTTACTTCAAGTAGACGAACAAAACTTTTTTTAAAAAAGGATTACTAGTTGTCTTGTGCGTGTACGTGGTGGCCTCAAGGTGGTTCGCGATGGATGGTTGTAGTAATGCTTGGTGACCGAAAATGAGGGAGTGAGAGAGGAAAAGTTGGCGTGAGATGGGAGTAAAAGGGAGAGGAGTGCCGAATTTTTTTTAGGGCTCAAGTGAGGTGGAGTTCCCTTTTTATAGTGCTATTTTTTTCATTTATTTTATTTATTTTTTTGCTACTTGTTGCCCGGGCCAGGCTTAGGTGGCTATGGTTTGTCTCATTCTACAAATTATTGGCCTCTCACAATAAGCTAAAAGCCAAGTATATTGTGCCACATTGACATTCTAGATTTCTCTATTAGAACACTTGGCTTGCTCTCCAAATTTTATTAAATTGTCACATGTTTCTAAATCTTGTTTTGCTCCTCAAGTTTTGTTATGTGTCATCATTTTAATATGCCACTTAAGACCATTTAGGTTCTAGAAGCCTCCTCCTAGTTCACACCTACTCTAGTGTATTTTATATCATTTTTATTTTTATTTTTCTTATTTAAATCTATTAATTATAGCAACATTTATTTCTTTTGTCTTTTCTAAATAAATTATTGCATATAATACTCTAGATGTGTCATTTAATATTGCCACGCGGCTAGTCTAAAATGTTAGAATATCTTAGGTTATTTTTTCTAATGCAATTTTGTCTTGTTATGCTTGACTTGTTCCCCAAGCCAAAATTACATTATATTTCTATTTATATTTTTGACTTGTTTCCTAAGTCGGATTCGTCTTTTGTTCTTTCAAAGTGTTGCCTTCTTATTTCGACTTGCTCTCTAAGCAAATTTTATCTTCAAATATTAGCTTGTTCTCCAAGCCAACCATTTTCTAATTCTATTTTGTCCTTATGTGCTAACTTGCTCTCCAAGCCTATATTTTACATTTAATTTTTCTTATTAATTAAGAATATTCCGGATGCCACATATCTCGTTCATAGACGATCCATTTGACTATTATATAATCTTATAATATTTAGGTCTTAAAGACATATTTTTATAATTGAATATTTTACTTCTTTTTTCTATACTTTACACGCCTACTATACATATAAAAGGATTATTTCTTTTATTTTATTTTACATTTAGAATATAAATTTAACACATAAATTTCAATCCTCCTTGGTGTTGCCCAATTGAGAGAGTTTCTAAATTTCCATTTCTATTCTATAGATGCCATCCATGATAAGCACTAATGGTAGTTTGGGCATTCTATTTAAATGAGTAAGGTCGTCTAATGATCGACCTCTTATTCAATACTCTAAGAATTTAAAATTACTACTTATCAAGCTATCGAAATATCTAAGCTATTCCCTCTATTTTAGGCGCCTAATTAAGCTAATGGTCGGACCATCTCTTCTTGCCGAGGAATTTGACTCATGGCCAAGCACATCAAGAGGCGTAGCCATGCTTGGTATGCTTAAGACCGTGTCTTGTTGCCTATCGGATCAAGAACCACCCGATTTATATCGGTTTAGGGTTGGAATCACCTGCTCCTAAATCGATAGTGTAATCGAATACTATCGAGTTCACCTCTTATAACCAATTAAAATTGATGCGAGGTTAGTTCGTCTCGACCGCAGCCTTCCAAAGAAAGACGTCACGTGGCCTAGGGTGATCACCCTGACTAGAGTGCGATCGGTATGGGGTTCCAAAGACAAATCAACCTTCGTCGAATCCACGGCTAATTTATTTATCAACCTTTGTCGCCTTGCGAATCGTTCCACAAATCAATCCCCTGGTTGACTTCAAGGTGATCCTATGGGCGTTTCATAGCTAAACAAGATCGTTCATCATCGATCTATAGTTGATTTACAGCCGCCACACAGTGGGCTCTCAATCAATAGCATATTTGATCGTTATACTAAGACATGATCCAAATTAAAGGTGATTTCTTTCTTTGTTGGCTCATCTAGACCCTTTGGCTATAATCGCAATTAGTCCGAACCCTAAGCTTAATCCGGCCCTAAATTTTGGGGTGTTACAATAATTCCGTTGTCGCTAGCAACAAGTCAAAAAATACGTCATTACCTCAAGCCCCTCCATCGTTGTTTTTCTCGCTAACAATGGCAGAAATTGTGTTTTAAATGGCAATCACATACTTGCATACACATGGTTCATTTCTGAATTCGATTAGGGTTATCACACCACCCACACGTTCTAAGAAACGTTCTATACCATATGCAATAAATACTCATGCACACAACGATGACTTGTTTCTCAATCTCCCTTTAGCAAGTTTATATACATGTTTTGGTGCACATTTGATTCTTATATAAGGAACAACCATGCATTCACTACATCACAATATTAAACTAACACCCTTATTTCAGACCTAGTAATTTCCCTACCTTTTCGGAGAACACACGTGAAAAAAACTTGAAGATAGGCATGGAATCGGGAAGCCAAGGATGAGAGCACGTGAGGAAGAGAAAGAGAGAGAGAGAGCACGTGAGGGACCGGGAGAGAGAGGATTGGTGGACGTCGCAAATGAAGAAACCACATCTCTATTTATAATAGTTTTTCTAGTTACTTCATTAATGACCTTGCTTTGGTATATTAATCCTATCGGTCCACCTAAAAGCCTATCTTTCTTAGGTTTCTAGACTAGCTATTTATCGATGTTTGATTGGTCCTCTTGTTTAGGCTATTAATCTTAGGTTTCTAGAGTAGCTATGAATCCTCATTTCATTGGTTCATTTTTACGGTTATTAATGAATATTATCTCATCATTTAATACTTGAAATGACATGGATCTTATCTTATCATTAAATGCTTGAAAATGTCATTGATCTTATCTTATCATTAAATGCTTGAAAATGACATTGATCTTATCTTTATCCAATTGACTTACCATTGACTTGTGCATTCTTATCCAATTGACCCAACATTGACCTACCTTTTTACCAACGACTAATTATTACGGAACATCGAAACTAAGACGGAAGCCCCGGTGACGCGACCAGGCGGTCTACGCTGGCCAACTAGGTGGGCGACCGTGAGCTGCCCGGGCTGGACAGTACCGGCTGGCGTGCGCCCAAGCCTGCGAGCGATTCATGCCTCGGCTAGTCTCGTCCTTGCCCGTCGTGCTTGTCATGTAGGCCATCCTGTTACATTTTTTCAATTTAATGGTTAGTCCATATTTTAATCTACATATGATGTAATAATCGTTAAAATCGTTGATGTCACAACTTCCGTAAATAACTTTGAAATTAAGTTATTGTCAATCACACTTTTATTGAATAGCGCAGCTAACTTTATTGATCATGCAGTATAAAATTCAAATCCAATTAAATGATAGAAAAATTTTAAATTCGAGGGCGCAAATAAATATCTACGGTGCACCTAATTTACGCATAACGTTTCTTTCGCTCTATGGCGTTTTCTCTCGCAGAGGGCAGAGAAAGTCAATACATATTAGGCAACAATATATATTCCATTTTGCCCCTGACCAAGACCCTTGACGCGAGCGGAGGATACGAACAGGTTCATAGAATATTGTCAATCATGAATCTGGGCATACATATATTATATATAAAAGAAAAACGAACGTCGATCGCTTGCGTCTTATTCTATGTAGTAAACACCACTAATGAATTTCTTTGAGATTTCTTTAATATATCCTGAAATGATGGCCTACTATCTGATATAAGCAAAATTACCAAGAGAAAAGAATAAAGAATAAAATATAAAACGATGATCTTCAATTTAAATATTAAGACCCAACCAGAATTTGCCGGCTCCTACTGCCACTAAAGAAAGAATTGGTCGTCTCCAATTCCATGCTTTGAGATTCGACCGCAGACGAGGGAAAAAGATAAATTTAAACAAAATATGAAAACGCGTTAGGTAATCAATGATCCTTTTTTTTAATGCCGGGTTAGGTGATCCACATTATAATAACGTTGGAAAATGACAAAAAAATTGACCGGAAGTTAAAAAATTCTCTCTCTAAAATATCATTTGGGTGATAAATGGCTTTCTCAATTCTTTGGATTGTTATGATTGTCTGAATATAGGATGAATAATCACTACAAAAAAACTAGGATTTAGCGACGAATTTTGCCACGAAAAATTCGGCAAAATTCGTCGCTAATTGACTTTTACTTATCTAATTTTGCCAAAAAAAAAATTCGTGGCTAATCCGGCGTCGCTAAATTTAGCGACGAAATTTTGAAATTTCGTCGCTAAATTTAGCGACGAAAATATATTTTGTGGCTAAAGTCATCGCTAAAATTTAGCAACGAAAAGTCCATTTCGTCGCTAACATTTAGCGACGAAAGTATTTTTTGTAGCTAAATTTAGCGACAAAAAGTATATTTCGTCGCTAAATTTTAGCTGACTGACTTTAGCGACGATATATATTTTCGTCGCAAAATTTAGCGACGAAATTTCTAAATTTCGTCGCTAAATTTTGCGACGCCGGATTAGCCGCGAATTTTTTTCGTGGCAAAAGTCATCACAAAAGTCAATTAGCGACAAATTTTGCAAAATTGTTCGTGGCAAAATTAGCGACGAAATCAACTTTTCGTCGCTAAATTTGATTCGACGAAATTTTTTTTTTTGCCACGAATATTATTCAGGGATAAATTTGGCAACGAAATTTGTTCAGCCATGAATTTTGCGACGACCAGGCATGGGACGAATTTTGCGACGAACTTTTATGATTTGTGATCGTATAATAAAATAATTTCTTTTAATTTTCAATTTTAAATCTAATTAAAAATAAAATTAATTTCTAGAATTTGTATTTAACATTGATAAAGCAAGATCTAAATATTATTATAATATTATTATAATATGCAAACCAAATACATTCATCTACCATTCATCGACAAAGCTTCATATCTTCAACTCTATTAATCGCAATGAAAATTTGAGAGCCAAAAGGAGAGAGAGAACGAAATTTCAACTCTATTAACCGCAATGAAAATTTTGATCTCGATCCCCGCCTCCAATCTATACGAGTTGGTTTGACTAGAATCCTTGTGCTTTCGTCTCGCAATAAGGAAACACCAGCCAACCAAAAAAAAAAAAAAGATGGAACCATTACAATTAGAATATCAACTCGACTCAATAACTCGCGTAAATAGCTGAACCACAATCCAAACTTTGGTTTCATGACCTTGTTAGGAATTTTAAATTTTCCAAGTCATGAGAAAATATCACACATGGACGGTGCATTTGCGTACAACGATGTCAACCCCAGCATTTGAAAGAAAACCACGTAAACTACATCACGTCATTGCAGAAACAGGATTACTACTCGGATGAGTGATAAACATAAATATAGGTTTTCTCTAGAAACAAGTAATAGGTATCACACAAAGAAAATCAATCTCTTCCCAACAACGTAAACACGTAAAGTAGGCACTACATATAGATACGCCCCTCAATAGGGAGGGCTGCATAGAGAAGCTTGCCATTCACGGAAAGAAGAGCTGCTCGCCCATACTATGGAACAAGATAGGAGTGGAAGACAAGATAATATGAGACTCGGATACTTTATGACTAGCTAGGCTAATAGCTCATGGCAAAGTAGAGAGAAATAATATATGGATAGTAGTATACGGACACATTACGTAAACATCTTCCGATATGCCCTCTTCTCCAGTTCTCGCCTCTCAAAAATCTGCCAAAAGATAAGGGGAAAAGTCCAGTTCAATATGATTCGAAGCTCCTAGATATTGAATTTAGCAAACAAGAGCGAACCTTCTTCTTGGCGTAATAAGCTCTTTCCCGATCCCACCGGAGAGAGTGACAAAAACAAGGGGAAGAGTGTAAATGGGATGTCAACCAAAACCTCAACAACGCAACATATCATGATTTCAATAGTTAACATTGCATCTTCCGATATGCAGGCAAGTTTCTACTTCTTTAAAATGTCAACCCTATTTTTGCCCACAAGCACTACAAAATGAGACAAAAAGGGGTACTTGTACACCGATAACCATGTTCAGCCAACAAAATTACCAAACCCGAAACGGATGACTAAATCACTGTTTAACCACCATCGAACAAAACTAAAAAAAAATGTAACAATACGAGAGACAGACTACCTTGGTTTTCCATTTTCCATAGTCAAATGTTAGTCTTTTCAAAATCTTAGATAAACGTAAGTAGGGTCACAACTAGATAAATATTAATTTGTATACTTTGGGACTTGTGGTGAGTTGAAGGTTTCCCACTTGTTAAAGTGGAAGCTAATGGTGACTTATTCAAAGAGAAAAGACAGAGAACTTTAAATCGCAGTCCAAAATTGTTCCTTACCATCATTTGGCTCCAACTCCAATGCCTTAGAGAAGCTTTTCACTGCAGCGTCAATATCATTTAGTTCCATATGAGCCCGACGCATCGAATTGAAAATAATATGTTAGATAGCAAATCCACGAGAACATAGATCACAGAAGCAGAAAAATTGGCACATTTAGGAAGGTGCTATCCGAAATAACCAAAGTATAAAAAAGCTTAGAAATTCATGGTCAGACAATGGCGGAGACACCGCATCAAACTAGCTAGCACACGTAAGATACCCGTGAAGCGGACTTGTGACAATCAATAACTTCGTACACAAGAGACCCAAACATTTGCCAAAACCACACCACCAACCCGTCCTCGCCGAAAATAAGCTTTTGCATTGTTCTCTCCATCACGTATCGCAAATTCAGCATCTAACAATGCTCCCTTCGCATCACGTAGTTTCAATTTACAAGCCCGTAGCAATATATTCTTGTCAAACCAATCATTTCTATCTTCAAGGCTTCCTCTTGGCTCTCAAAGAGTACAAAGATCAACCGAAATCGCGTGCCCAAGAGAAATTCTAGTGAAACAAACGAAATTCGCAAACACCGAACAAAAAACAAGATGCCAAGAAAACCAAAATCCAACCTTCTCCAACTCCATGCTTCTCTCGGGCAGAGGCGCCTTGATGTAGGCCGGCGGCTCGGATCGGGCGTCTCGCAATCAAGGAATGCGAAGAGCGATCGTCGTCTCCTAGAAGCCGAATCTTGGACAGCACCAAGACCCTCGGCCATGAACTTGGACCCCATCTCGTGCAACCCATCGAAGTGGAGGAACTCCCCGGTTCGAGAGGTCGAGGCGCTCGAGGGGCAACGGGAACCGCGCAATCCGGCGAACGGGAACCGCGCGATCCGGCGAAGGACAAAGGACGGATTGCCGCGAAATGGGCTAAAGTTGATGGACTTGAGGGATGTGAAGCGCCGGGATCGACCATCCTACAAACCTCTCCCTCCTATAGAATGGAAATCGTGACCGACCGATTGGGGAATTCCCGGCAACATTCTAGGTTTTGGACAGAATCAAAAGTGAGACACGGGAATTTTTACGAGGTTCGCCGATGCCGACGATTCAAAACAACACGGAGCGAGAGCAAGCAAATAATAGCAGATCCCGCACAAAGAAGGAAAAGCAAGTGCACACTACCTCGACGAGAATTCCAAGACGTTTCCGGTCGCAATCGCCGCCCGAATAGAACAAAAGCGACGAGCGCCCGAAGAGACTCGGACTCCAAGAGCTCAAAATGGCTGGACGAGACCTCGATCATCTCGAGCTCGCACCAATCTCCGCGCCGTTACTGGAAGGCCACAAAAAAAAATGGGCGAGGAGGGAGTCGAGGCGCGGGGTCAAAAGGTTGGGGATGGAGAGGGAAAAGGAAAAGAAAGAACGCGGCAAGTAGGTTTTGTGTGGGAACTTTAGCGACGAAAACTTATTTTCGTTGCTAATTTAGCGACAAAAACGTATATTCGTCGCTAAATTAGCGACAAAAAAGGATACGTCACTAATTTAGCGACGAACAATTTCTTTCGTCGCTAAATTAGCGACAAATAAACGGATTCGTCGCTAATTATTTGTCGCTAATTTGAATATTTTATTTTTTATTTTTATTCATATTCTATTAGCGACCTAATAAACTGTCGCTAAATTAGCTGACGAATCACTTTTTCGTCGCTAAATTGAATATTTTCTTTTTCATTTCTTTTCATATTATATTAGCGACTAATCACTCTTTCGTCTCTAATTTAGCGACGAAATTGTTGTTTCGTCGCTAATTTGAATATTTTCTTTTTATTTTTATTCATATTCAATTAGCGACAAAATTCCTTTTCGTCGCTAATTTAGCGACGAACCATTTTTTTCGTCGCTAATTTAGCGATGAACCATTTTTGCGTCGCTAATTTAGCAACGAACCCTTTGTTTCGTCGCTAATTTAGCGACGAAATAGTTTATTCGTCGCTATTCTTTTTTATTTTTATTCATATTCTATTAGCTACGAATTTTTCTTTCGTTATAATTTGAATATTTTCTTTTTTTATTTTTATTCATATTCTATTTTCATATATTTTCAATTTCTTAATTTATTAAATTTTTATTTATTCTATTTATTATTAAATATTTTCTTTCTATTCTTATTTTTTAAAAAAATAGAATTCAAAATAATTCGAATTTGGAATTCTATCCTATTGGAAATTTCGTCGCTAAATGAGCAACGAAAAATGAGAACAATCTGAAGCTTCTTAAAATTAGCAACGAATTCTATCCTATAGAATAGCGATAAACTTAGTTTTTTGTTGCTAATTTTGCGATAAACTTGTTTGTCGCTAATTAGCGACGAAATCGGTTTTCGTCGCTAATGCTTAGCAACAAATTTGCAACGAAATTTGGTTTTCGTCGCTAAATGCTTAGCAACAAATTTGCGACGAAATTTAGTTTTCGTCACTATATGCACAATAGGAGGTTAGCGACAAAAAACACTGTTCGTCACTAATTATTTTTTATTTTTATTTTTATTTAAATCGTATTGGCGACTAATAATACATTTCGTCGCTAAATTAGCGATGCAAATATTTATTCGTAGCTAATTTTAATTTTTTCTTTGTTATTTTTATTTATAGTGCTAATTTTGTGACGAAAATAATAGTTCGTCGCTAACTTTTAAGAAAAGAATTTGCGACGAAAAAAGATGTTCGTTGCTAATTAGCGACGAAACGTGGCCTTTCGTCGCTAATTGGCGATTTAATCATATTTTTGTCGCAAAGGATATTGCAACGAATAATATTTTCATGGCCGTTTTCGTCACTAATGCATGACGAAATTTTTTTTGTCGCTATTTTCGTCGCAAATTAGCGACGAAATATTGTTCGTGGCTATTGTCGTTGCAAATTAGCGACGAAAACTATTTCGTGGCTATTTTCGTCACAAATTAGTAACGAAATTTGTTTCCGTCGCTATATTCATCGCTAATTAGCGATTTAATTTGTTCGTCGCTAATTTCGTCGCAAATAGCGACGAATATTATTTTTGTCGTTATTTTCGCCGGAAATTAGCGACTAATGTTTTTCGTCGCAAATTTTTCGTGGCTAAATCCGTGTTTTTTTGTAGTGAATGAATTATTAGGTTATTGTCAATCATCTTTGTATTAAATGACCCACCTAACCTCATCAACCATGTAGTATAGAGTTCAAAAATCTAATCAAATGATCCAACGTTAGCATATTTTATGGTGTGAAAAATCAACTATGTCCGTAGTTCGGGGAAAATTACCAAAACAGTCCTAAACCTATTGCAATTGTGCCGATTCGGTCCTAAACTTTTTTTTTTCCGATTCAGTACTAAACCTTCAGTAATTATGTCAATTCAACATGTCATATTTATTCCTATCCTCGACATCCTAGTTCCACTTGCCACCTCACCTTCCTCCCTTGATCTTTTTTGTTTACGTCTACCGGGCTTCACTCTAGTTGGAAGTGGTTCGGGTGGCTCCCTATTAGTCTTCGTCCAAAATTTCTCTCCTCGAATTGGCATCATCATGTAGTCATATGCAGCTAAAAAATTAACCTTCTTATAACACTCATCAACATAGTCATATGCATCCTCTTGCCTAAAAGCTGAATAAGGAACGTACCTTTTGTTTGTCACTAATTACGACCCAACCTTGTCCATATGCATGTAAAATGTTGAGATCATACATCAAATTTCTTAAGAACCATGTCCAGGTATCGCTATTCTCAACTCTAACAACCACCCAAGCAATTGGGAACGTTTGATTGTTTGCATCCGTTCCAACTGCACACAAGATCCGACCTTGACAAATTTCCTTCAAAAAGCAACTATCTAACCCCACAACTTTCCTGCATCGACCAAGGAACCTTTCTTACAAGCACCAAAATAGATGTACATTCTCTCAAATAATGCCTTAGGTGGCATACCATGTTTTTCAACCTTCAATGTAATTGTACCCCGGGGATTTCTCTCCCTAAGCTCCTCTACATAATCCCATAGCTTTGCATATTCCTTCTTATAGTTCCCCATCAACACTTGAAATAAAGTTTTTCAAATTTACTATTTACTCCATTCTCGATATCACCGATAAAACTTTCATAGCTTCTTGAACTGATATCGACCTTTACTAAATCAATCTTCTCCCCAACATATTTAAGCATTGGGCAAAGGTAAAAATTCCCACCATGAAAAAGGCGGACCCATGCAAACTTGTCGGTCATGGCCCTACACAAAAAACACAATGGGTAAAAATGCGTTGCTAATAATAAGGTTAATGAGAAACTAAAAGTTTTTCCTCATCCTCTGCTTTCCACCAATAATACTAATTTCTCCCTGTTATCATAGCCATTGGTGAAATCAGTTTTTCTAACATGTTTTGCATTTGATTCAAACAACATAAATAAGCCAGTGTTGAGATTTATACTATCTTAGATGGTAGTTTGTGCTTTGTAAATATCAAAATGAATGACAATATGAAGAAGACCTAAAAATGAGTGACTCCATGAGCACCGGCGATATCTTGGGGAAGGGGAAGATGCTGGGTAGGGAAAAATTATCCCACATTATCTACTTTTGAGTGCAAAACTACACATACGTTTTGCTTGGCACACGCAAAGAAACGAGACAAATAGATCATATAAAATAACACTCAGTTTGGGACCACTACCATGTACCTCTTGACTGTTCTTCATTGACGTCAGCACCTTGTCGTGTTCCCTCAACACTTGCCGACAACACAATCAAACCGGGACCATTTCACTTGCTTTGTTTGCTACGAATTGCGAAGGAGGAATCGGATCTGGTTTTGGGCAAATCAGGTCTTCACAATTTGGGCATATTGGATCTAGTAGACACGGACAAAGGCTGCGAGCGTCAGGCGAAGCGTCGTTGGCCGAGTGTTGGATGAAGGTGATGAGCGTTTGACAAAGGCATCGTCAATTTAGGGTTTGTATTATCTATTTGCAAAGACGTCGGATGAAGGCCTCGCCAGTCCAGATTCGAATGAAGGCCACAAGCATCAGACAAAAGCGTCGTCGGTCTATCGTGGATGAAGGCAGTGAGAATTGGATGAATGTGTCATCGAGCGACGGCAAGATCTGGGAAAAGTTTTTAGGAAGTTTTCAATTTAAGGTATCTATTATCAATTTGAAAAAGACACGTCAGGGAAATCTCTCTACTTTTTTTTTAGAAACTCCGGCAGCCATGTCAGCGCCGGTGTCTCTCTCTTTTTTTTTTTTTTAAAGAAACTCCGATGGCCATGTCAACTCGGCGACGTCCGTCAATGCCGACTAGGATTCCACGTTAGATTTTTCCGATTATCAATGACTCGGATGGTGAATTGGCATAATTGTATAAGGTTTAGAACTGAATCAAAAAAAAAAAAAAAGTTTAAGAATGAATCAAAGACAATTGCAATAGGTTTAAGATCGTTTTGGTAATTTTTTCCCGTAATTCACACACAAAATTAGGCAGTTTTCTACAATAAAGAAATAACAATGGTTTTTAAGTAGTTATGATATATGCACATCGAGTCCGACATACTTATAGTCGAGACATTTTTTTTTTCATTTTTGGAATTGTAAAAGTTTTCAAGCATTGGTCTTTTATTTGATTAAATTAATTCCATTCACTAAATAAATCACCCCGACGTCCCACGAATAGTCATGTCTTTTTATGACTATGTTTCTGCTGCAACTGTGCGTCCATTGGTTCAGAGTTCAGACTCCGCATCAATGCTATAAAAGAAAAAAAAAGAGTTTCTACCTGCCCCCAGTCTTTTTGCGGAGTTTCATTTGCGTCCAAATTTCTAGTTTTGGCCAGAATTCAATGCCGAATTCGACGGATGGATGGTAAAATCGTCCAACAAAAGAAAGCTATATAAAAAAAAATCAACTCCAAGTCTACTAAATTGAATATTTTGGATTTCATTGTCACTGTAAAATAACATTTTGGACTCTAGTGCTGGGACATAGCATTCACATCAAAGGGACGGTCCAGTGGCGACATGCCACTCTCAGGCTCTGATTGAAAAGATTTCCTCAATTGCAATACAAGCGTAATGGCTAATCTTCTAATGTAAAATTATTCAAAGCCCTAGGGTGATTTTGGATAGATACGACGGAGCAAAAAAGGTCAAGACAAAACAAAGAGGTAAACTATGAAAAATATTAGGTGAGCGATGATTTTTTTTAATGATCTCATTAGGTCTTCTACAATTTAATAAGACTTAGGCAATCAAGGTCTTTTTAAATCATTAAAGTAGATAGAATGGAGGCAACAAGGTAAAGAAAAGACAAACTAGACAGTCCATGTAACACTTATGTAATCAAGGACTTCTTTAATTATCTAGGTAGATGCGTGGAAGAAGAAAGTAAAACAAAAAACAAAAAGTACCGTCCATGAAAACGCGTTATGTAATCAATCGCTTTTTTAACAAACACGATAGGTCATCCACATTATAGTAGCACTTAGGGAATCAAGGACGTTTTTAATTTCTTAGGTAGAAAAAAACAACATAGATAATACATGAATATCCCTTAAGTAATTCAGAGACTTTTTAAGTAAATGCGTTAGGTGATCCACTATAATAAAGTTGAAAAATAAATACAAATTTGCACTAAAAGTCAAAAGAGCCCTCATTAAAATAAAATCTAGGTATTCTATGCCTTTTTAAATTATGCGGGTAGATATTCTTGTTTAATATTGGGAATCATAATGAATTATTGTCTCATATAACTTTGCAATTACGTTATTGTCGATCACATTTTCATTTAATAATCCAGCTAACCTCATCAATCATGCAGTATAAAATTCAAAATCCAATTAAAGGTTCTAATATTTGCTAAATTTGATAGAGTAAATAATCAATTAGGTGCCATGCACTTAATTCACACAAACAATTTTGTTCCTTGACTGTTAACATGTGGTTTTATATAATAAAGACGTAATAAAGTTTTTTTCATAGTTATGGTATCTACATATTGAGCCAAACATATACTTATGGATGAAATATATTTTCTGAAATTGCAAAAGTTTTCAAGCAATGATCTTGTATTGATTAAATTAGCTTCGTTATGTCAATAAATAAATCATGCTAAGGACATGAATTTTGAATTAAATGTTGTGAAGCCCCACTCTCGTGAATATTCTATTATGAGAAATCCCTTATGATATTTTGAAAATGACAAAATAATCAAAGGCTATTAATGTGCATATTGGTTGAGTAGAACTAGGTGAAAGAAGCATAAGTCCTTATGCAGATGGTGTATTAAAAGAATATCCAAAAGTTATGAGTTATTTATCAATACTAAACAAGACATTGGCCGTAGAGTTGTCTTCGAGCTTGAGCTACCTAAGTAGAAAGTGAATAAGCCTAGAATGGGTAAGGTTTGGAAGGACCTTGGATAGATGAATAGCGAGATAGAGCTGCTATTGCCAATACTCTTGGAGGGATAAGAAAATGTAGCTCAAAATACTACATATGAATTATGCATCTGAAGAATTCAAAAACTGTGACTTATTCAGCAGCAACGATATACGAAGAATTCGAAGCTACGACTTATTCGGAAGAAGCGATAGATGCAGAATTCAAAAACAATTCTTATCTAACGACCCACGTAAGAACTAATGATATATATATAAAGGAAGTCTGTAATCTTCAATTTGCAAGATCTACAATGTAGTGTAGAATATCTCAAGTTGGAAATTACTTTTCTAGAGACAAGTCGACTTCCATAAATGAAGGGATATACTTATGGAAACCAAAGATTTGGTTGTATTAGCAGTCGAAGCAGCAAGGCTCAGATTCCTATCACTCGACGGTTACTAAATCTTCAAGATATAGTCTCGTTGATCAAGGATTGGAGACATCCAATTAAAGATTGAAGAGTGGTCCTTCGGAAATCTATCCAATGGTTAATTTGGGGATGGAGAAGCATAAAAGGAGATCATTAGTGCTATTACGAAGGAGGGGAAATTCAAAATCATAAATTCCAAAATGCAATAGAACTTCGGACTCTACGCACTTATCCTCGCGAGCTTTATACGACCATCTTTGAGAGGCTTTATAATAGTGATTGATAGAAGATAGTATGATATATCAAATAGATTATCATCACTTATTGTAAATCTCATTGATTCATCTACTAGAATCCAACCGTCGTCTGTTAGCGTGGGAAAGTGGACGTATGTTTAATCTAAAATGAACCACTATAATTATTGTGTGCAATTTTCTTTGTTCCTCGACTCTTCTTAGTGCATTTGATAGAATATTGCATACTGATTTTTCAAAATCATAAACTGCATACAATTAGATTCTAAATTATTGTGATATTTGACTTTTTTTGTCCAAGTGATATTTGACTTGACTCTTTTATTTTCGCGATTTAGAGTCAAAATTATTCAGAATCATCTATTTACCCCCTAGGTGATATTGCTAGATATAACAATTAGTGTCAGAGCCTAGTGCTCATTATTTTGAAGTGCTTACTTTTGAGTTAACGATCTATCATGTCAAGCAATAAATTTTCAGGATTAAACAATACACAGTTCAACAACAAGCCTTCTTATTTCGATGGAAAGGATTATAGTGTTTGGTGCAATAAAATGAAGCGGTCCTTCAAGGCATTAGACAATCTGATTTAGGATGTTGTGACTAACGGAGCAAATCCTACTATAACACTAGCTGCTACTATAGGAAATGAAAAGAATACTACTGCACCTACCTTGTTAAAAACTGAACAATCCAAAAGAGAAGGACTTGACTCTAAAGCTATTCATTCTCTCTGTTATGCTTTATCTCATGCTATTTATAATCGTGTTGTAGAAGAAGATACATCCAAAGTAATGTGGTGTATTAACATAATTTCCGAAAGTTATGAGTTATCTATCAATACTAAATAAGGCATTGGCCGTAGAGTTATCTATAAGCTTGAGTAGAAAGTGAGCAAGACTAGAATGGAAAGTTTGGTAAAGTTTGGAAGGACCTTGGATAGGTGAACAACAATTACTAATACACTTGGAGGGCCTATCACGACCTAAAAAAATCAGACTAATGGATTATCGGGTTAATTTTAATGACTAACCTAATACGGACTCTCCTAAACCCTATTAAATCACAACTTTAGTTAATTAGAATAATTTAGAATTGAAATCGCCACTAACCATTTTTGGTAGATTGGTTAGAAATCTAAATAAAATAGTGGGATAATTATTTTATTTCTACGAACCAGAGATTAAGGATACATGAACTTGATTAATTAACTAATTAAAGCTAATGCCATTTCGGTACCTTAATTCCATGAAAATCCTAGATTTGACAACTCAAGCTTGATTGAATTTGCTTTTAAGGCTCAACCGAGGTGTTCTTAATGTTTTTGCTTTCTTAGATGAATATGCATGAAGGATGATGATGAATGCATGAATGAAAAAAAAAAGAACATGGATGCAATGACATGAGAATAGGCTAAATGACGGAGTGCAATCCTAGACATGCAAAATTAAAGTCGTGTTTTCCTATAAGTGAAGTTTAACTAATCAATTAAAACATGCAAGGTGACATGATGTGAAAACACATGACAATCTATTCTAGCAATATACGAAAATCAATAAATCACAATGAGCAACATGCAAACATAACGACATGCGAAATTTATGTATCATGCAAATAGGACGACTTATGAATATGAGATGCAAACATAATGACATGCAAAAAATTACATCAATTAAGAGAAATTCAAGCTCGAAATTAACTAACCTAAACATGTCATCCAAATTGACTATCCTAAGATGCATGATCGCAAGAAAAAAATATGATTTTCTAAATGATGTGGCACATCATGACATGGCAAAATAATAAATGAATACGACATGAGGCATGGCAAAACATGAGATATGCAAAATGTGACATAGGAATGCAAATTTTTGAAAATATGTAAGGAGATGCAATGATACTCGAAAAATGATATGCAAGCAACAAGAGATAATGCAAGATGCAATATGAGATATGCAATGTGGTGTGTGTGTGTGTGTATTTTAAATGGAAAGTGAGATAAGTGAAACTTGAAAAATATGCAAAGATATGCAAAATATGACATAAAGATTTGCATGAGACAAATGCAAGGTATGAGCAGAGTTTTTTTTTTTTTTTGTAATTTTTTATAATTAGAAATATGTATGAGATTAAAGATATGTGTGATATACGTATGATATTTTAAAAATAAGGAATGCAAGATATATAGGCAAGATATTCGAGATATGCATGAAGATGTGTCGAATATGCTAGAGAGGTTTTTGTATTATTCTTTAGATGCAATTTTCAAAAAAAAAAAAAGGTAGACGTGCTTGAATTGATTTCTCTTGATTTTGATTCCAAATTGAACTTAATGAGATACAGTTTCCTAGAAATTTTATCTACCTAAAGATTTAATTAGATATAATTTCTAGGAAACTACATCTTACTAAATTTTTCACGAATTTTAAGTTCATTAGAAAATTCAAACCAGACATAGTATCAATCAGCAAGTCCAAGATAGCAAATCACAGCACATCAAAGAAAATCAAACCTTTTCCTCTCACAATTTTCGAAAAAGGATATTCCTAAATCTAAAATCGGCTTTTGAAGATATATATTAGCTAACTTTCCATTTTACCAAGCTGAAAGTTTATACCCGAATGACGACGGGTAAGGTTGTTCAATTTAACGTAGATGTTGCCTATTAGGAAAAAGATTTTCCTAATTTAGATTTAGGATTTTTTATTATTTTGAAAATATATCCAAAAATTCCAATTAAATCCCAATTTCCCATATATTACTGAAAATTAAGGTTTTGATATGCAAAAATTGTTCCTTGAACTTCTTTCGAAAAATTCGATGTTAAACCCCAAAATTCAGCAAGCAGAACAGCATTTGATTGATGCAAAACAGTAAGCAAAAGAAGTAAAATACTCACCTCCATGCTCTCGCAAAAATTCACATAGTTAGTGATCATGGAGCATGCAAAAAACAAGATATTTTCGGACCAAACAGTATATGAATAGTGCAGAAACAGCATGTGAACAGTAACAAAACTGCCTTTTTTTTTTTAACTCAAAACGTCATCAAATTAAACCTACAAAAGCATGGGGAGATTACCTTGAATTGAGCCCAAAAATCTGCACTTAATCAACCCGAACAGTGGAAAAATTGCGTCCAAAAGTGTGGTAATCGACTCAAATTAACGAGCAAAAATCCTGCATTGTAACGTTAGTGAAAACACGCAAGAACACTCCTTTTTAGGCTCATTCAGCAGCAAGATTCCTTCCGAACAGTGTGCAATCCTTCCCAAAAACTTTGAGACGTTTTGGCTAGATTTGATTGGACTTCCTCTCATTGTAGACTTTGACCAACTAGGCCCCACGATCAGACCTTTTTCTTGTCCATCCTTTAGTGCTCCCTTGTATCAAGTGGAAATCCAGTCGGGTCGTGCAAGGACTTCAAGGTCAAAAACCAATCAATGATGTTGGACTGCCTCACGGCTGAATCTACTCGAGAGAAGCAACGGACTGTGACAAAAAGGTGAATCTACACAAGAGGATCAACAGACTGTGGCAAAAAGGTGAATAATAGTGGCAAAAGCATAGCTTCAGGCGAGCAAAGCTTCGGCAAAAGTGGTGTCCTCACCAAGAAGTTTCGCCCCAGAGACCTCCCTTCTTCCTCTGTGTTTTTTCACGTAGTTCTGAATTTTTTCTGAATGAGAATCCACTGTAAATGTCCATGACATATGCATATATAGGTGTAAGATTAGGGATTCTTGCCCATATCTCTTTCCTATTTTAATTCAAAGGACATATTTTGGTATGTCCAATAATCTACGATATTATCAAATCAATTTGCTCATTTATCCTTTAGGATTTTGTATATGATAATATCTAGATTAATTGCCCCAAACAAATATTCCGGATTTTAATGAATAAAATTTATTGCTTACGTCAACGGTCCAAAAAAATGCAAATGTTCATGCATACAAAAAGTAAACTATCATATATGCATACTATATGAAAATCATTTCAATATTTTTTCTAGGAATTATGGTTAGTACCTAATTTTTATGCAATTAATAATAATAATAAATTAAAATTTAGGTGCCAACAGGGAGCAGAAGATAGAGCTTAAGATACTGCATCTCAAGAATTCAGAAATTACCACTTATTTAGAATCGTTGATATATGAATAATTCGAAGTCTGCGACTTATTTAGCAACAATGACAACATATGCAGAATTCAAAAACAATTTTTATCTCGAAGAACCACGTATGACGATGCTACGTATATATGGCTAAGAATCTGTTATTAAGGAAGTCTATAATTTTTTATTTGGAAGATGATTCTACAACATAGCGTAGAATATCTCAAGTTGAAAATTACCTTTCTAGAGATAAGCAAACTTCCATAAATGAAGGGATCTACTTATGAAAACCAAAGAATTTGGTTGTATGGGTGACTGAATTGGTGTTGTTCGGAGTCCTATTACGCAATAGCTACTAAATCTTCAAGATACGGTCTCTTTCGATTAAGGATTGGAGACGTCCAATTAAAAATTGAAGAGCAATCCTCCGGACATCTCGTCCAATGGTTAGTTTGGGATGGAGGAAATATATAAGAAGATCATTAGTGCTGTTACGAAAGAGGGGAATTCAGAATCATAATTTCCAAAGTACAAGAGAACTTCAAATTCTACACAATTGTCCTTGCGAGCTTTATACGACAATCATTGAGAGACTTTGTAAGAGTAATTGAGAGAAGATAGTGTGATCTATCAAAGCATCATCACTTGTTATAAATCTCCATTATTTCATCTAGTGGAATCTAGCCTATCGGTTGTCGGCGTGGGAGAGTGAATGTAAGCTTGATCTAATCCGAACCACTATAATCATCCTATGCAATTTTCTCTGTCCCTAAACTCTTCTTACTACGTTTGATAGAATATTGCATACTGGTTTTTCAAAATCATAAACCGCATACAATCAAATTCTGAATTATTATGATATTTGAATTGACTCTTTTATTTTCGCGATTTAAATTCAAAATTATTCATAACATCTATTCACCCCGTCTAGGTGATATTGCTAGATACAACTTATTGAATTATTTTTGAATATTTGATTACGGCTTACCTCTAGGTTATTTTGTGGAGTTTCATATGCACCTAAATATTTTTACGGGATAAGTGAAGCAAAAGTCTTAAAACTTGTCGCAAAGTGCATTAAAATCCTAAAATTTATATATATATATATATGCAACAAGTCCTAAAACCTGTCAAGTTTGTGTAATCAAGTTCCTCGGTTAGCTCAATCCAATTAGACTAACGAAAAATGCTGAGTTGACTTATTTTAATCATTTCTCTCTCGTACGTGGCAAAAATTTAAAGCCCATATTCCACGTGTGTAAAACGTCTTTTTGGGATTATTTAAGGATCCAGAACAGCATTGTTCATCTATTGCCCCATCGCAAAACATCTTCGTTCTTTTCGTTCTCTTCTTCTTTGTTTCTCCAAATCGCATGGCCCTATACAAGATCACAGCAATCAGAACCGATCATGGTGGAGAATTTTAAAATCAAAGTTTTGCAGATCTTTATGATGAAAATAGAATAGAGCACAACTTCTTCGTAACGCTAAGTTGTAAATACTCAGTATACCAGATGACAAAACACAGGAATTTATCAGACTTAAAACATGTCAAAAGACATTCCCCGCGTTTAGGCCACAACTCCTGAATACTGCACGGACAATAAATCTGAAAACAGAAGACAACTCCATGGAGAAAACACTTTTAACAGTCCATGCACTCGTTCTCTTACAACTACTGAACTAAGACAAGCTTGAGGCAAAAGCAACTTATAGCAACCTAAAAAAAAGTTGGTTTCACACTAGATTTCCTAATTTCTTCATTTCTTTCCTCCTGTCTATTTTTAGTACTACTTTGGGACTGGAAGAACCTCAAAACACAGTTGCAATCTTCAGATTCAGAGATGGTCACCCTTGGACAGCACATGAATGTCTTGGTATCTTAATGAGGCTCCAGAACTCCCCAAGTAAGAAGCCGTGCTGCCACATAACAAAACCTATTTGTTAGCCGGTGTCAATCTCATGGGAATGAAGGTTTCGAGAAAGGAGGACAAGGTAGAGGCTTCATCGAAACATAAACAAATATGCGTGTTAAAATAGAATGTTTCCCAATGACCCTTCTTTTATTTTTCTTTTGAATGTTCTAAAAACAAATTTTATCCTTCCTTTGAAACACTAATATCTAAAATAGGCCTAATTACCAGAAAGAAAGAAAGAAAGAAGAAGAAGAAAAAAAGCACCAAGATGGACGCCTTTCTTGTTTACTCTGGGTTTCCGCCGCACCTGAGTTCCAATGATAAAAATGAACTCACTAAATAAAATAGGAGCTATGGAAAGAGTAGAAGATTCAGGAGGAAAAGTGAATGACAATCTCCCTCCCAGTCCCGTCTTGTTTATTTCTTGTCACTCTCGTTACATGGAGGGAGAAGTGAGCCCATCGTTTTCACGTTCTCTTCCTCATGATTACGGCTGAGGAATAGCCACCCTAACTTAACCCTAAAAATAATGCATTTGCTTACCCAGGGAATAAACAGTAGTAGCCTCATCAACCGCTTCTCTTTCATCACCAGAAGTTCCTGAAACGTCATTTTAAAAAAAAAAAGGATGTTACCTTGAAATGTTCTTCGCATGCATGCACTAACACACAGATAACTAAGGGGGAATGAGGGAATCTTACCCGACGGTAAAGACCCTCATACTGATCTGTGAACCTCATGCAGCGTCACATCACCGTGGAACGTGTCCTCTACATGCTTCAACGCCGGACATTCAATGATAATCAGCTTTTTCAAAGATGCTAATTCCTTTATGCCTTCAATTTGATGGATCATTTTGCAACGCCTGATCTCTAAAACTTTCAGCGACTTCGAGTTTGAAAGATCAAGTGAACTGAGGCAATCGCAGTCAGATAGAATCAAACTTGTCAATGAGGTTAACTGGCCAATCCCATCGAGATTTTGGATTCTGCAGTTTGAAATATCTAGCCTCTTTAGGGCTTCAAGCCCTTCGAGCCCTTCAATCTTTTCTATCGCAGAGGGCGGTCGGCGTGCTTTCGGGTCCCCATCACTTAGGCATAGCTCCTCCAATTCCTTTAAATCTTCGAGGACTATCGCTTTCATCCTTTTAGAACTCACACGAAGACGAATTAGACAAGGGGGAAGCTTCGGCAATTCCCTGATTTCGTTGCACTGAATTAAATCCAGGGTGTGAAGACCAAGGATGGTGGAGGTTTCAGGGGGTAGGCTAGATATCCTGGAATGGCTCAGCGTCATTGATCTCAGATGACATAGCCCCTTGATATCACTGGGAATGGCCCCCTTCAAACTCCGACACCAGGAGGCATGGAGTTCTTCGAGATTGGTTAGATTGCCAATCTCCACAGGAAATGCTCGAACGAAAGAAGAATCCATTCTCAGCAGTTTCAAGCTTTCCAGGTTTCCTATTGAACCGGGGAGTTCAGAGATATGAGTCCCCGATATATCCAACTCCTTTAATGACCCCATTCTACCGATAGAATCTGGAAGTTCCTCCAAATAACGGCAATTCCTCAACGACAAGCGTCTTAGCTTAAGCAGGTCCCCCAGTGAGCTTGGGAGCTCAGTAATTTCGGCACCATGTAATGAGAGTTCGGAGAGAGCAGTCAGGTAACAAATTGATCTGGGCAGTTGAGCCAACGGGGAGCACTCGAAGCCACTGAGAATTTTGAGTTTCTTCAAATTGCCTATGGAGATGGGGATCTCCTGTACAGAAGTCCTGTCAATAAAAAGCTCTTCTAGAGCTGTAGCGCCACCGAGTTCCACCGGCAATCTGTTCAACTGGGAGCAGGACTTCAAATTCAGGGAGATTAAACGTTTCAAATGGCCAATTGAAGGATCCAGCTTCACCAAACGAGAGCAGCCTTCGAGAATCAGGAATTTCAAATCTTTGTAACCAGAGAAGTCAGGAGTGAACAGTAAGTCGGAACACCCGGTAAGATTCAAGACTTTCAATTTCTCCATCTGTAAAGCCAAAACAGAGAACACACATAAGGTCGGTCAATTCGCAGACATTGAATTCAAGAAAGCAAAGGTAAAACAACCAGATGCTAAACCACCTTGATTGTCTTCCAACCTCCCCAGTCTTCCGTGATTTTGCTCCAAGAGAGATCAAGATGGGCCAACTCTCCTAAAACAAGATTTTCCGCATCAAATTCCGGAGGACACCTTTGCCAACAGAGCCCCCTCAAACTAGGAAATGCGCCTTCAAAATCTCCGGAAAGTTTGGCATTATCCCACTTGAGAAACCTTAAGTTCGGCATGCTCTGAAAATCTCCAGCTGTGAAGTCAAAGCAGAGAGCTTCAAAGTTTCCGGTTCCCTGCATTTGACAAATTAACATAATTATCAGAAGCTCTGAAAGAAGGATAATCCCTTGCCCCATATGCTGAAGTGCCAAAAAACAAAATTGTAGCCCATATGTCAATGGGTTTATTTTGCCCATAACAACTGAACCAAAACGGTCTTACCGTCTCCTTATTCATTGCCTTTAGAACCGTATCCCGTGTGCAAAATCTTCTTGATCTTGGATCTTGAGATTCCTCTTGATCTAAAATTCTTTTGCCGAGGCATTTCAGCAATCTGTGCATCTGCAACTCATTGTTTTCTCCAATTTTTGCCAGGGGCATCAGAACACAACCGGAAGATGGGCGGTAGGAACTGGGCCACATACATGAAGCAATTCGGGCATCAACACCAGAGATAAAACATGCTATGTCCAGATATATATCTTTTTGCTGATCATTTAATCCTTTGTAACATATATCCAGTATCTCTTCAAGGCCAACCGTGGCCTTTTGAGAACTCATGGGATGTGCTTTCATTGACTCCTCCATCTTTGCCCACTCTTGTATTGATTTGCCCCGCAAAAAATGAACCGACGACTTCAACTGCTAATGGTAGTTTCTCTGTAGCATCGACAATGCGGTTGGCGAGTCCATCATAATCAGGTATGGAAGATTGCATCCTGAATGCATGCTCGCAGAAAAGTTGAAAAGCTTGACCATCATCCAACGCACCAACTCTGTAGGTACGAGCCTTCTCGGGATCAAACTCGTTGAGAATTTCCTCATTTTCAGAAGTCACAATTATTTGACTACCTGGACCAAAGCAATGAAGCTGTTTTCCGACAATTTCATGAAGATGGGATTGCTCTTCCAAGTCATCGACAACTACTAGAACTTTCCTTTCGCGAAATATGTCCAGGAAATCTTCTATTCTTTCATCAAAAGAAGGATCTTCACGATCTCGTTCAAGGATATCACATACCAGCCTAGTCTGCAAAAACTGAATACCATGAGGATTTTTTGCAGTTTCTTTGACCTCTGTGAGAAAGCTACGACTGTCGAAACACGAAGAGATGCGGTCATATACAGCCTTGGCAAGAGTCGTCTTGCCAATTCCATGAGGTCCATAGATTCCCAGAATGCGCACCTCATCATTGACTTCCATCTCCAGTAAGTCGGTGATTTCTATTACTCGATCATCAATTCCAACTACATTCTGAACAGCTGCAATTGCATGAGCCAAAATTCCTTCGGGTTGATTTTGGTCCTCTTCTTCACTGGTTGATTTGTTTAACACAGGGCTGGCAAGTACTGTTTCATCAATACCACCAACGCCGTGAATATCAAGGAAACGTCCGGCATCAGAGTCGACATCCAACTTTTCTGTCACAGCTTTTATCTGATGATCTTCAACCAAATTTTGGGCATCAAGCGTATGCAACACCTCCTGAACAACCGATTCAATTAGTTCGTCAGGGCTGCAGCAAAGCAGGAAATTTTGTTTTCGTCAGCGACATGAAAGACAAGGGTATAAATTTCTTCCAGGGATCGGATGATTAAATAAGTCAACCAACTCTGTTCATATGGAAGGAAATCAAGCGTTATAACCAGTTGATACATTCAGGGGGTTTGAAGCAAAATCAAAAAAAGCACAGCAGATAGCCTTGATAGGTAAAACTGTCTAGTTAATTTTTAAGAGAGCAAGTTTTATCTTTGGCGAAGAAAAGTGAACAGATTCTATCTTGTGTTCCCATTAGACCTATCAGAATAATTTATAGAAGACCGCGATATTTCATATTATCTTCATACCAAAAGTTGAAAGATACTTTTACTAAACAAACATTAGCTGATTTGAAGCCAGATAATTATTCTCCTTGAGATTATACATGCGTTTTATAACTTTTCCCCTGAACATCATCCCTTGAATAATAAAACTAGATAAATCTTCTTTGTTTTGGCGGCAAAATCCAAATGTAGATGTGTTTATAATACATAGTTCTTAGTCACTCCATCTAAATATAAACTTACGAGTCAATAATTGCATTTCATCCTGATTTGTACATGACATAACAAGAGAATACTGCATCTGGACTACACTTTTGCGGTTATGTTCTGCTATGGAGACCATTGGGAGTAAAAATTTTGCAGCTCCATTTATTTACTTTATTATCGCTCTATATTATAGAGTGCAGGCAAAGAAATTCTCAATCTTATTCATTATTATAAAATTATACAGAAGCTCATTCAATCTATTACCTGAATAAGAAAGAATAATAACTGTGTAACGTCAAAGGAGGTGCATCATCTCATGCTCCTCGTGTGGATTCTAAACTCTAATGATTCTTTACCCATCTTGCAGCAAGTTAAATCAATTTCCTCGAATAACTTAGATCACACATTTTCTCACCTAATAGAAATTTTCTTGGTTATTTTTGCATACCTTTTTTTATTATAAGCAATGACACACTCTGTTTAAAAAGCAAGATTCAGACTGGAAAGACGTATAGTGGAAGGAATGATAAGTGAACGCAACACCATTGTTTGGAAGGGGTTGAGAAATTGCGGATACTGGTTTGGATATGAAATGAATTCTGCTGGGCCTACTGATTTTTTTCCTTGCGGTAGTGTGAAGAATTCATTTCACTTCCGAACATAGGATAAGAATCTACTTGAGTATTTTTTGTGCAAAAGTTTGCCTTGCAATGAATTTGAAATTCTATGATAAAGTTCATTTGAAGGAATTATTACCTCATAATTTAGGTGGTAAACAGCAATTAGTCAAAATGGAAGTATTACCTCTTAGTTTTCAGTTGGAACCCCCTCATACCCGCAACTTGTCTTAGAGCCTTTTCCCATTCCTCCACTTTGCTACCAAATTTGCTCCTGTGGTCATCTAGGGCACTCCTGTACAAGTTGCTTTCAAGCATAACATCATGAACATCCACACCGTAGAAAATGGGCAGGATTCTTTTTTTCCCATGTGACTTTGACATGCATCCTACCATGTGGGCTAGTTCACGCAGACACCACTCACTAGAAGCATAGTTCTCAGATAATAAGGTTATGTAGATATCAGAGTCGTAGAGTGTTAGCAGAAGCTCTTCGCCAATTTCATCACCAGAAATCAGTTCTTCATCGTCCTTAAAAGCCGAAACTTGGTTACGAGCCAAGTTCTCGTAAAAGGGAGTCAATGATGCCATAAGGAGTGTCCAATGCACTAAAACTCAGGAACACCTGGCACTTAAGTACTTTGCTGGAAAGCCAGGTCGATCTTGAGACGTCCACCATTCTTTCTAGGACAGTTCGACCATGACCATCTGACTTCCACCTTTTTGAGCCCTCGGCTCCCTCGAGAGCTCTCAAATTAGGCAAACCTTCTAGCTCGCTATGATGTAGCTTATGCAACTTCGATAAGTCGGGTAATCTTTCTAGTGAAAGACAACCAGAAAGATGGAGGTACTGCAAAGATTCCAGCTCCGACAAACCTTGAATCTCAACCAGCCTATCCAGTCTACTCAGATGCAAGCTCTCTAGACTCCTCAAGAGTGAAAGGCCAGGGATTTGCTCCATGAATTCACATCTACTTATTTTTAGTTCTCTCAAATGTATCAGGCCTGGTGCAACATCTAATCTTCGCAAGGGGAGTTCACTTACATGCAGAACTGTCAACCCTATTAAGTTGGAAAAATCGGGCAGTGGACTAATGCCCTTAAGTTTCAAGGTTGACAAATGAGATGGAAGCGGTCGCTCTTTCATGAAAGCTGCTTCCGTTTGTGGCGGATTGTTCTTCAGAGCGCTTAATCTAGATAATTCTAGATAATTTAAGTTGACGAGGCTTGAGAGGTGTGGGATAAAAGAGAAGTCAGTGGCTTTAATCTCAAGGTATGTCAAACTTGATGGAAGAGCTGTCACATGTAGAAGCCCAGGCGAACCCAATCGAAGCTCTTGGAGATGAGAGAGACGACCTATCACCTCAGGCAATCTACAAACACAAGAATATGACAAGTCCAATATTCTCAAATGGGATAGCTTCCCAATTTCCTCCAGGTTTACATCTGTCAGATTCCAGCATTTCTTGGCATGTAACTCTTCAAGCATCTCCACTCCTCCGATAGCGCAAGGAAAGTATCTTATACGTGTATAACCTATTCTCATCACCTTTAGTTTCTTTAGCTTTCCAATAGAATCAGGTAGTGTGACTATCCCTGACTTTGATACATCCAACTCAACCAACATTTGTAAATCCCCAATGGAGTATGGAAGTTCCTTTATTCCCACACAACCACGTAAAGATAGGCGGGTAAGTTTCGCCAACCGTCCAATAGATTCTGGAAGTTGTTTAATTCCAGGGTGCTCATCCAATGTAAAGCTCCCCAAAGATATTAGGTGGCCAATTGTCTCCGGAAGCTTGAAGGGTTGGAAATTTTGGGGCATGACAATCTCCGTCAAAGATCCAAGAGAACCGATTTCTGCAGGTAACTTCCCAAGAGAGCTACATCCCTTGATATTCAAAGTTGTTAGATGTTCTAACTTACCAATGGTGCTGTCAATTGTGGTTAACTTGACACACCGAGCAAGAATTAACTTCTCCAAAGACATGAAGTTAGAGAAGTCAGGTGTCGTTTTCAAGCGTGTGCAACCCGTCAAATCTAGAACCTTCAATTTGTTCATCTGAAAAAAAAAATCAGGACATATAGTAGTATTATTGATTAGCCAATTATCCATAAAATCATCATATAAGATAACATAGGCTGATTTGAATATCCCAAGTTTTTCCAGGATGTTGTGAATAACCTTTGTACTTCAAATTTTTAATCCCCAACCTGAGTTATTTTTTCAATGGAGCAAGGCCCCCATCCGGATTCAAATCTATACCACCGGGAAAATTACAGAGAACCATCCCGCCCTTCACTTCACATCCTTAATTTCCAAATCACCCAGAAGCCCTACCAACACCCACCGCCATTGGCCACGAGCACACGCCCTCCGACCACAACTTTCAACATCACCGGATTCAACCCGTGTGTGTCTTCAACCTAATTCTCTCTATGTGAAGTATAATGGAAATCCAAATAATACTGATGGGTTTAAAGATAAATGACGCAAAGTGAAGTTGATATAAAAGGTGGGAATGATTTTTGGTATTCTACCTTCAAATTAATAGGAACATCCAAAATTTAAATAAATTAAAAAAGCAACATCGTTTTCATTTTGACTTACAGGTCATTACTATCAAATTAGGCTAGTAAGCCGCTTACATAAACTATTATGAAGATCAAGCTCAACTTGATTCAGATAATCAACTTAGCCATTCCGGTGTTTCGTCAGAATTTGCATCAGCGATGAAATACGTTTCACGAAAAATCATTCTTCAATTTGTTTTAAGAGGAGACAGGTTCAGCGGTGAATCTAGACAGCAAATATCACATGTGATTTCAAATTTGAATATCACAACTTAAGTCAACACCCTCCAGACATTCATCCTGCATTTGATTTTTTCAATAAACTATGCGTCAATCCATTTTAATCATTATCCCGCCCAATTTAATCATGACGATTGTCAACCAGCCGCGATCGTGTATCGATAGCCGATCCATGGTCATCTATGTATATCTACATCGATGAAGGCTCTTATGGTTATCCACAAAAATTCGCTTGTCTTGTCTTGACAGCTACTCATCCTCAAATCACATTCTTACTCACGCCGATTCTCAAAAACTGATTAATCTTTTTGTGCAAACATCCAGATAAACTCTGGGATCATTTAAGCCATTCAAGTTGAATGTTACCAATCTCAAACTTGATTCCAATTAACTTTTGTATTACTGAACTTGAGTCAAATTTCAGGTCATTCAAATCATATCTGAGGCATATTGAAGCAAAATGACGCTTGCTTTTTTTTTGGTATAAACCAATTCCAAAGCCTAAGCAACTTTCGAACTACAAGACCGAGGTCTTAACCACAAGAAGCATTTTTTATGTGGGACATGCTTGTGTTTGACATTTTATAGGTAGAAAGATATTGAATGTTACTCATGGAGAATATAATCTATGGTGCATGATACTGGTATGGCAATCGTATGAGGTAATGATACGAAGATTAACATATATATTGCTTATGTGAATGAGGTAAGTATAGAAAGAAGTATATAGAGCAGGGGCATATCATACCTTCATTTGACTCCACCCACCCCAGCCATCTTCAATATTGCTATCCGAAAGGTCGAGCACGACCAATTGACTAAAGTGAAAGTTATTCGCATGGAAAGTCGTTTGTTGTGCTTGCCAAGAAAGCCATCTTAGCTCCGGAAGAAGATTCTCGAAGTTGCCATCAAAATCAGACCCGTTCACTCGAAGGAACCTCAGATTTGGTAGACAAGCTAATTCTTCTTGTGTGAAGCTGTGGCCATTGAACGTCAGGCTTAGCGCTATAACATCTTCATTTCTCTGCATACAACATACGGGTTACGGAGCTACAACAGAGAGGACATATAATGCACTGTCAAAAAGTTGAGCACGCGACAAACAGTTTGCAAAACTGTGACCTACTCTTTTTCCAACAAGTAGTTGTTTCTTCCTATTCTACGTAAATTGATTTTAGAGTTCCCATTTTTTTCAGTTTCTACTTTTAGTAAATACAACAAGTATATAAATTCAGACATCTTCATGGTTTATTTTAAAAAAACGTGGGGTAAATAATCTTAAAATTCTTCGTAAAGCTCGTTTTCTTTCCATTTTACCTGGATGGCACATAATTTCAAATTTTCAAAAGGCTAGTTTCTATAGAATAGAGCCCAGAAATAAAGACAAGTATCAGGCAATCTCTCTTGGCTCTCTCTATCTACAAACTTTTCAGACCTTTGTCCTGAAGGTTTGACAGAGAGATGTAACCCCCGCAAGACAAAAGCGACGTTAAACAACGCAATCTATTACAACCAAATTGCTACTTTCAGTGGGAAAGAAAAAATCGAAGAATTTTTAGCACCAAATATTTTCACACATTCACACTTCTCGTTTACCTTTTTTGCCTCCAGTAGTTCCAGAGCTTCCTCACGAATCCACACCCTAGAAAATTTGTTAGGATATTCTCGAAGAGCAATGGACCTTCCAAAGTCTCGAACTTGGTTATGCATCAAAAACTTATTATCTCTAACTTCTACCAATGACTTATCAGAGAGGGCCCTCATTGCAGTGTGAGGATAGTAATCACAATCATCCCACATGATGATTGGATATAATATGTCGTCATTGGTGAAAAAGCACGCTATATCCAAAAATAATTCTTTTTCCTTAGGCTCCAATCGTTCATAACTTATTAGCAATGAATTTCGGACATCCTCAAAAGGGCCTTCCTGTAACTTTCTCAATGTATCTTTCCATACTTCTCTTTTATCCGAATGCCCCAAATCATTGCCCATGTCAAAAAGATACGACCCTATAACAACCACGGCCAAAGGAAGCATGCCCACTCTAGAAACAATTTCTCTTGAAAGAGTATCATATTCTTTTATAGCAAAGTCACTTCTGAATGCATGCTTACAAAAGAGATGAAGTGCTATATCAGGTTTCATTGGCTGAACTTCATAAGCCAAAATTTCATTAGGTTGGTCGAGGATCTCTTTCCTGGATGAATACACTAGAGTTCGCAGGATGTTTTTGTCCCTGGTTGTGACAATGATTCTACTCCCAGAACCAAACCAATCAGACTTTCCGGCTAGATTTTTGAGTTGCTCTTTATTGTCGACATCATCAAGTACAACGAGTACTTTTTATTACTAAAAACCTTTTTGATCATACGGATCCCACCATCAATGTCTCCAATTTGGTCAGTAATCCCTGAACTGACAAAACTTGATAAGAACTTTTTCTGCAAGTTCAAAAGACCACCATGAGTTCGTGATGATGCTCGAACATCTTCAAGGAAACAACAGCCTTCAAAGTGAAAAGATAGTTTGTTGAACATGACTTTGGCGAGAGTTGTTTTTCCAACACCACCCGTGCCATGGATACCAACGAAACGAACACCATCAGAGCCAACATCCAGCAACTTCATTATGGCTTTCAGCTGATCATTATCTTCAACCAGATATTCAGTCATGATCATGTGTCTTTGATTAAGCTTACGGGAAACCTCTTCAACAATCGCATCAATTTCTTCGCCTAGGCTGCAGCAAGCATGAAAGTTTGGTTTCGGTCAAAGACATGATAGACTACAGCACCCTAGAGGACATGTGGATGCATAACTAACCTTTTGCAACTAATTAAAAAAATGAAAATTAAGCATTATAATCAGTTGCACTGGAAATTTTGGGTACAGGTTGGATTTGACATAGTTTTTTTTTTGCGGGTTTGAAAATAGTTCACCTTCACCCACGCATCATTCCCTTTTGCAGGTTCTCGAGCACAATTTCGTTCTAGATTCCTTCAACTTCTAATGTAATGGCACATTGCTAAAACTTTGAAAATTTGGACACGCAAAGTTTCTTCCAAACTGATGTTTTATGCAACTATTGACCATGAGAAGAAGTGTCAGGAAAATTTCTCTTTCCCTATAAGACTCCATCCCTTTACTTGTGCAACATTTACAAGAGCCTTTTTTCCATCGCTTTAATTCATCAGGGCCAAACTTCTTCTTGTGCTTGGATATCGCTATTCCGTACAAACTGGTTTGGAGATAACATTTTACTCTCTGTACGAACATGGAAATATGGTTCTCTTTCACATATTATGTTCAATTTTTCCGCATTGTGTCGATAATTTCTTTTCATTAATTAGTAATTCCAATATTCCATAATACAGAAATTCTGTACAATCTTTTAAAAGTCCATTTTTTGCATACATGCTGCGCACGTGTATTTTTGTAACGTTAATTACGCACTCTTTCTTTTTGGAACAAAGTTTAATTGTGTCTTGGTATAATTTTAAAATCGCAATACTCCTATTGATACGGCAACTCACCACGAGTACCTTAATTGTGCAGAATCTTGTGATTATAGTGGGAGGGAGAACATTACATATAATTGCACGATTTCCACTATACATATAGTTATGATATGATTAAGTCAAAAAGTTGATTAACTAGAAAAATATGATCAAGCAAAAAGTTGGTCTCAGGTGTCTGGTCATATTGGGTTTAACGGGACATGAGTTGAAGAATGCCTTGTCAAGGTCGGGTTTGACCCGGTTTGTTGTGGTTTAAAGTCAGCCATATTCTATTTTCTGTTGTGGGTTCTCGTATGTTGGGTCTAGCTTTCATGAACTTGACATCTAAAAATCTTAAATACATGCCTCAATGCTTTATGTTCGGAAATGTCGAAGGACAAACTTTAATCCAATGAAATGTGAATATTGAGCTTATAAACCACATGAGGTCGAGGAAATTTACCGTTTGCCTTTAAGTTCCCGTCCAGTTATACGTCCAATTGTTCTAAGGGCAAATTCCCACCGCTCCAATTCATAGGAGGCAACCTTCTTCTTGTGCTTGCGTAGGACTTTTTTGTACAATTCAGTTTTGAGCTTCACATCGTCAGGCTTTACGTCATAGAAAATGGGGATGATCTCTTTCTTCCCATCTGATTTTGACGCACATTCTACCATGAGGGCTACCTCACGGAGACACCATTTACTGGAGGCGAAATTTCTAGAGAAGATGGGGATGTAAATCTGAGACCTGTTCACTGCTTTCAAAACTTCACAGGATTTTGTATCATCTTCGAGTTCTTCACTTTCAAGGAAAACGCGGATTCCTGCACGTACCATGCTCCGATAGAGGATATCAGTGAAGGATTGGCGCGTGTCACTTCCCTTGAAACTCAAAAACACATCGTACTCTTCTCTAAACTCATTGTCCATTGTCGAGGCTGACTCCCAGTGACTCCTTAACGCCTCCTTCTCCCTCCTCCTCCTCTTCCCTTTCGTGAACCTGTCAAAAGTCGCAAACTCTTAATCTGACAGAGACTTAAAAATAGGAATGTTAATGAAAGAAGCAGGCTGAATTGCATCGAACATGTAGAGGAGCAAAGTTTCTTTATTTACGCATTATCTGTCAACAAGAGCTCGAACAGAAGTCGAATCAGAGCACTTACAGTCCTTTGATGTCGGTCAGAAGCTGACTTGCGATGGATGCCATCTGCGGGCCGATCCTCTCAGCTGTATTCACCCACAGAAGAGAACCGTTCTGGAAAAAGAGCTGGATTGAGAGGGCTCAGTGGAGGAAGATCGACTCTTAACTTCTCAAGGTGAAGAGAAGGAGGGTAAAGGAAACGCGAGTTTTCCGGGAAACGAAGGAAGTCGCCAAAAATCAGAACATGGAGAGGAGTCAACAATCCAGGGCATGGTGGAAAATTTATGAAGCCCAATATCACCAAGTCACGTGGGACGCACGTGGCCCAACACTAGTATAATTAAACAACGGGTAGTTGTAGTTGAGTATTAGAAAAGGAAGAATCTCATAGACCATAAAGAAACTGAGAGGGGTTAAAGTTGAAATTTCCTGGAGCAATTTAACAGAATATTCCATATCTTAAACGTCGTCAGAGGACATTGGCTAGGTTAAGTCAATGGTAAATGGTTTGATTTTTTTTCCCCCTTCCGACCTATTTATGTTTTTCACTGTTGCTTGGCCAAAAAGAGCACAAGGGCTAGAAGACAGAGAAAATGGAGGTTCTTCTTAAAGCAGAAGAGTTGGTTTTCCTTTGGTTCCTGGGATATTTGCATTAAAAATCTTAAAACTTATCATGAAAATTACAATTGATTACTAAAACTTTGAAAATATACAATCAAGTCCTAAAATTTGTCAAATTGATAACATTAAGTCCTTCCATTAACACCGTCAATTTGATTAATAGAAAATACTGACGTTGTGTTTTCAATTTGATTTTTATAATCCTACAAAGCATTTTTTTTATTGAGATTTTATTTAAATTACATTAAAAAAAATAAAATACAAAATTTTTATTTTAAAAAACAGAACAACAAAAAGAAAGAGAGGAACACAAGTTCGCTGATAGGGAGCTACCGCCTCTGCCGCCCACCGCCGGAGGGGCCGGCGACCTCCACTGGCCTAGGCAAAGATGGCTAGTCCTTGCCAGGCCAAAGGTGAGAGGGCGCCTTGATCTGGATAACGCTGGCCCTCACGTTTTTCCATCCTTGTTTTATATATATATGTACACCAAGGATGGAAAAATATTAAAGCCAAACCAGATCTTCAGGCTGCCACTACCACTAAAGAAAGAAAGAGCACTTCCGAACCTTTTAATTAGTTAGGTAGATGTGAGGGAGGCAAAAGGTAAAGAACAAACAAAAGAGACAAACTACATGAAAACGCGTTAGGTAGGAAATGACTTTTTTTAATAAACGCATTACGTGATCCAGATTATAATAATATCTATGTAATCGAAGACTTTTCCAAAAGAATATTTAGGTAAGTACGATGAAAGGAGAAGGCAAGCAAAACAAAAGAGACAGTGCATGGAAAGGCGTTTGCTAATCAATGACCTTTCAGTTAACTTGTTAAGTGAGCAACATTATAATAAATTTGAGGAATAAAAACACATTATTTGTCTGCTGCAATTGCGGGTCCATGGCCTCATTAGCTCGGACTCTGCGTTAATGCTTAGAAAAAGAGCCACATTGAATATCTTTTGGAAGACTACTGTAATATAGAATAAAGGACGCAAGAAAAATTAAAATGTAATAACTCATCACATAGAAATCAGTTGACAATTTTTACATGGTACGTAGTAACGAAAGGGAAAAAGAGGAAAATCGATCTATTTGATCATTTATCCGAAAGTAATCGTTTTATGATCCTCTTATTCAAAAAAACGATTGTGAGTTTTTGTAACCTAAAGGACAACGGCTATGAGAAACTTGCTATCGTAATCGCAAAACAAACTGATACAAATCTATTTAAATGTTAATAAAAGGGACAGAGCTAATTTGAGGAATTTAATAGAGCACGCATGTGAAGTGTCAAATAAGATTATGACATCTATTGATCGCAAAGAAGTAAAAGGAAAATTTTACAAAAGCCGCGGTTCAAGAGCCATTTTGTCTCTCCCCAACCACCATGTTTCGTTTTGGCTCCACAAATAAAAGATTTCCCACCAGACCATGGCTTTAATGGAAGATCATTAAAAATTTGGGCCAATTATTAGGAAAATAGCACGAAGAAATTTTGTTTAATGACAATATTGCAAAGGCACTTTCAAATGGAAACCGATAAGTAAACTAAAGTTATGTCCGAAACATTGCACCATTCAAAATGATGTATCCCGAAAATGACGAGACAAGCCGGATGTGAGTGGTAGATCCATATAATAAAGCAAAATTTTAGGACCTCTTGATCGTAGATGGAAGGAGAAGATAAACAAAGAGCCACAAGAGTAAGCACATGAAAACGTGTTACGTAACGAAAGACTTTGTTAATAAACGCATTAGGTTACCCACATTGAGTTAATATATACGTAATCAATGACTTCTTTAATTATTTGGGTTGATATTACTTCATGATTGTGAAATATTTTCATAAGTAATATTAAAATCAGGTCATTGTCAATCACTTTCTTTTATATATAGAGAATTTGAAATCATATTAAATGATATACGCTTGAGATTATGAACAATTATACACAAAAGATCATTATTTGGCTCTCTCTTTAGCTCTACTTCTCTTATTCCCAGGAGGTCTTCCTCCACTAGCATATTTTTCCAGAAAAACTCTATTTATTCTGGTGTGCATTGCAGGCAGGCTCCTATTAACATGCAGATTTATACGATAAATAAATAAAAGTTTTCTCATAATTATGGTATCTCCAATTTGAGCCCAACGTAGTTATAGATGAAACATTTTCTTTTTGGACAATTGAGCAAATTTTACGCTGTTGTGCTGAATAAATAACAATCAGAACTTATCTGGCGATGTGACGGGAACCAGGAATTAATCAAAGGAGACCTAGTAAGTAGACGGTAATTAAGGTCAATCACGCAGTTGCCAGCTTGGAATGGGCAAAATCTTGAAAATGTCGTCCTTCTCTCTGAAAAGGGTGTGAGTTACGAAGACGATGTTTTCAGGAGCTTCCTGCGTTTGTCGCATTGGATTGGGGTCTTACGTGAGAATAAATTCAAAGACCAACAAGAAAATTCTAAGTTCTAACAGTGCAGGTTCGTAACCCGTGTCGATCAAGTTTGATAGAACTTGGTCGATGATGGATCATGGCATATTCCTTGGCCCCAGAAAGTGCCTTCTGACATTAAGTATTTGAAAGCTAAATAATTACATGAATACCCTCCAAAAGTTGGTGGCATCAAAAAAATAATCAACTCTTTATTATTGACGAGAAGTGGGCTTAGTCGGCAAATACAAATTTTACTCACAGAAGTTATCGATTAACAAAACGATGGATTCCAAGCTTGTTGAAGGTGAAGAAAATAGATAATGCAAGAAGTGCGTAAGTTATCGGCAATGGCCTCCAACAGGACTCAAGGGAAGTTGTTCCATAAAACCACCGATAGCAATCAATGCCACTTTTTTTAATGAACGTGTTAGGTGAACCACTTTATAATAACATTTAGGCAATCAAGGACTTTTGATGTTTAGGTGGATAGGATGGTAGAGAAGGTAAAGAAATGACAAAAGAGACAGCACATGAAAATGCATTAGATAATCAATGACATTATCAATAACGTCGTTAGGTGATCCACATTATAATAAAGTTAGGAAAATGAAAAGAATCCAAATTTTCACTAATAGCCAAAAAGTTCCCCCACTTAAAATAATGTTTTAGATAATCAATTACGTTTGTAATTATCTGGGTTGATATTTATTGTTTATATATCGGATGACAGTGATTTAATTTCGTAAATGACATGAAAATTAGGTTATGTTCAATCACATTTCTATTAATTAGCCCAGCTAATTTCATAAGTTATGTAACATAACTTTCAAATCCGACTAAATGATCTAATGTTTGTTAGATTTGATGGTTAAATAATCAAATTCCGTGCACCCAATTCACACGCACAGTTTTTTTCGTGGACTATCAACAGGAGGTTTTGTACAATAAACAAGTAATAAAGTTATTTCATAGCTGTGGTATCTATAAATTGAGCACATCATACTTATAGATTAAACGTGTCCTTTTGGATTTGTAAAATTCTCAAACAACGATTTTTCATTAATTAAGGCTCCATTTGTTTCACAAAAAATCAGATATTTCGAAAATATTTTTGAAAAAAGTAATTGCTTATGTCGCTTAAAAAATGAATAAATGGAATTTTTTTCATCACGTACCAAAATAGTTTGGCATAGATTGTGATCGGTGATGAAAACATTTTTCATTGACTAATTTTTCTAAAAGATATAAGCAATCACTTTTCGGAAAATATTTTCCAAATCGCTTATTTTCCGTGTCACAAACGGAGCCTAAGCTATAATTTCTTTGCATCTCTTAATAAATCACACCAACAACGCGAGGTAGAAAGTAGTTGTTAATGAAGTCCGACTCCCATGCTCATTCATTTATATTTTCATGATTAGTTTTCTATTGCGAATCTAGGCCATTAACTTCGGAGTTCGGACTCGCATCAATGCAAAAGAAAAAAGATGAATAATTTTTGGAAGAATTACTACTACTTATCCCACATTTTCGGACTAATTTTCGCCTGAATTTAGCGTTAAATCCCCAAAATCAAATTCAAGCATACTAAATTGAATATTTTAGGCTGTTTTTATTTCAAGAAAAAATAATTAATTTGAATGACTTTTTTAAAAATGGTCACGTGTATCGCTTACAAAAATAAATAAACGAAAAATTATTTTTATTGTACACGAAATTACTTTAGACATAAATTACTGTCGATAATAATAATAATATTCATTGATTAATTATTTTAAATAATATTTTTTACAAAAAATATTTTTATATTTTATTTTTTCATGAAATAAATGGAATATGAGGTTTCATATTGTTTAAAAGAAGGGTTAATACTACGAAAAATTCCAAACTAGTATACTTATAATAAATTCACCCAAAACTATTTTTTTACCGGAAAAAATCTCAATCAGTACACTTGTAACAAATTATCCCAAATTATTTTTCTCAATGACCAAAAAATCCAAATCGATATATCTCGTGATAAATTTACCTCAAATTGATTATTTTGATCACTAAAAATCTCAAACTGGTATTTATCCACCATTAGTGTCTTTTAAATTGGATTAATACTATGAAAACTTCAAATTGATACACTTGTGATAAAAAGATGGTAAAAACCCCCAAACATATATATTTGTCATTGCTACGTGTCATCTAACTCAATAATTTTATGATAAAATTTAACGAAAATTAACGGAGAGTAAATCTATCACAGGGTGTCTTGGTTTGAGGTGAATTTGTGAAAGGTGTATCGGTTTAGGGTTTTTGATAGTCAAAAAAAATAATTTAAAATAAATTTATTATAAATATATTAATTCAAAATTTTTCATAATATCATTAACCCTCGAAGAAGTTTTGCATTGCAAGGAAAGGACAAATAATGCACGCGTGACTTCCGAAGCATTGTGCGGAAGTTGCGGGGAACTTGTGCAGTTCCCCCTTGGCTTGACTTGATCTCCCAATCAATAGAAAAATAGGAAATATGACCCTGGTCGGTAAGCATATTATATAGCAACTAATTCTAATAAAAATTTCGACAAAACAAAATTCTATTAAAAAAATTGCGATAACGCCAACGCTGTGGACGGATGTGCAGGGTTCGTTGTCCAATCCAATTTGTAATGTAACCAGGGGATGGACGAATCCTTTTGCTCCAACGAAGAATCTCAAATTGATATATTTGTGATAAATTTATTTTAAATTATTTTTTTATTACGAAAAACTCTAAACTGGTACACTTAAAACAAATTTACTTCAAACTACTTTTTTCACTACGAAAAACTCTAAAATAGTACATTATATAATCAATTATTTTTTTTATTACAAAAAATCTCAAAATGGTACACCTATAATAAATTTACAAAAAATTCCAATTAAGAGTCTAAAATTGATCTTGTTTTTAAAAAGGGCCTGAAATCCTAAAGTGTTTCTCTTTGTTAAAAAAAAAAAAAAAGCATGAACAAGGATATTTTAGTCATTTATTTATTATTATTTTTCTTTTTTTCTTTTCTACATTCCTTTTTTAGTTTATTGTTCATCGTCTTCTACCTTCTTCCATCTTCTTCTACACTGTGTTGCCCGTCTTCATGTTCATCAAACTGGGTAGAACCTTCTGACCACAAAAAATCAGAAACCACCGATTTCAGTTGCGATTCTTTACCGACCCGTAGTGTAGGCGAACCTTCGTCCGATCTGGTGAGGGCCGGGCGAAGTCACCTTTGCAGCAATTGAGGGTGGCCTCGCATCTGCTCTATAGCTTCAAGCTCTCGTCTTTGGAGCCCAACCCACTTCGTCCAAGTCTTTCACAAGGCTTTGCGATCAAGATGAGAGCTTGAACCAAAAAGGCCATAAATTTATTGTAATTACGCCAATTCAATCCTAAAACTTTTTATTCAGTTTTAAACCTTTTATAATTGTGTCATTTCATCCATCAGGCGAATTTTACTAGGCGTTGACTTGGGCCGCCAGTCCAATAAGCGTCTGAATATTTTAATATTTTAAAATATTTTTATGATTTTTATGATTTTTTATATTTTATTTTATTATTTTATTTTTATTTTTTTTCCTCCCCCTCCTCTCCCCACCTCCAGCCGAGGGCGCAGCACTAGGAGCCCAGTATGCAGACGACGATGAGATTTTGATTTCGGTTTCGGTCTGGGTTTTGATTTCAGCCCAAGGCATAGGGAGGAGAGGGCAGCAACCGCCGCCGCCGCTGCTAATAATGAGAGTGGTCGTGCTCGTCCTGCGCTGCATCTTGTTCCTTTTCTTCTTGGTCCACAACTTCAGTTTCTTCACCGCCTTCATCATCTTCATCGTCCTCCCCTCCCTCTCTCCCTGCTCCTTTTTCTTTTCAAAGTTGTCGACCGTTGCCCCACCGCCTCTTCCCTGCACGACATCTCCAAAAAGCTTCATCTTGAGGCCCACCTGCTCATCTAGTCGGACTCGAGGGTGAGCGGTTTCGCATTCACGTGAGAATCTATTCTTTAATTTTTAGAATTTAAAATTTACTGTTCATATCTCGAAAATCTCGAACTTGACGCGACTAGTGTCCTGTCTTGTGATATAGTCTGACTCGACTCGAGTCATCGAGCTTGACTCAATTACAATCAATCTACAGAAAAACCTAAGTTAAGTCTTTCCAAAAACTTAAATAATACGGATATACGATATTATAATAGAATATCCATATTTCATCCAATTTTTATTTCTTTTCCGACAATTGAAAACATTGAAGTCACGCAGCGATTCTAACTAGTCAACGCCAGCGATAGCTCGTAGCTCATGGCATCCATCGATTAACAAAGACTTCAGCATCTGCAAGTTCGATAAATCACATAATTGGCTAATGGATCGACACTTTTCAATAGCTAAACTCTCCAATGATTCCAATGCACCAAGACCAGGAATCTCAATCAACTTCGGACATCTTGACACCTCCAACTGCTTCAGCTTCTCTAGGCTCGATGGAATAATTAGTTTCTCCAGTGAACTACACTCAAGAACAAGTAATGCATTCAAAGATTCTAACCCGCTCAGGCCCTCAACAGCGCGGAGCTCATAGCAGTCTGATATATCCAAAAGCTTCAGCAACTTTGAGTTTGATAGCCCGTATAACCTTCCAATGGAATCACAATACTATACGTGCGTTTCTTCCAAGGACTCTAGGGCCTTCAGACCTTCAATCTCAACTAGCTTCGGACATTCTAATACCCACAATTCTTTAAGCTTCTTTAAGCTTCCCGGGACGTATAACCTCTCAAGGAGTTCACATTTACTCACTGTCAAAGCTCTCAGTTGTTCAAGTCCACTGAGTTCAATTTCTTGAAGCTGCAATTGAGAAAGTCATAACTTTGACAAGTTTTTCAAGTTGGAAAAGAATGGCCAAGATATTTTTGAGTTGAAATTAACAAGTCGCAGCTCCAGTAAGGAAGGTGGAAGCTGTGTGATAGATTGCAGATCTAGTCCGGATAAAATAAGCTCATTTAGACGAGGAAGAGAACCAAACTCAGTCGGTGGTGCAGGGATATTAGAAAGGGACAATTCCAACTTCTTCAGTTTGGATAAACTCCTAATCCACCCTAAGTTAGAAGTTGGCAATAGTTCCGATGAAGCTTGAAGCACATCTTCAGGGCCATCGGATAAGAGCAAATCGAATCTGGTCACTCAACAACTTTAGTACTGGATAGATTCAACTCTTGCAAGGGCTCTAGCTTCCCAATTGAGCCTGGGAGCTTTTCCAACTCAAAGCACCCAAAGAGAGAAAGAGACTCAAGGCTCACAAGCTTCCCAATAGTCTCCGAAAGTTTCCTAATTTGCATGTACCTTAGATTAAGGACAGACAGAAACTTCTTATCACCAATAGACTCAAGAAGGCATTCAATTTGCATGTTTGACAGATTCAACTCCTTCAGCAATGTCAAATTCCCAAATGGATCCGGGGAGTTTCTAAAAACATCCGCTGGAAGCAAAGTGCTTCAGATTCATTAGCCTTCCGATTTCTTCAGGCAGAAATTTGAGAGAGATGCACTCTTTAAGATTTAGGTGAATCAAGCGCTTTAGCTTCCCAATGGAGGGCTCAATCTCAACCAAGTTAAAGCAATCATAGAAACTCAGCCTCTCCAGACTCGAGTATCTGGAGAAGTCCGGTGTTCTAGTTATGCCTTCACAACCTCTGAGGTTTAGAACTTTCAAATCTTTTGTCATTTACAAGAAATGATTAACCATCAAGAGAAGAAAATGGTAAATATTAAACTATATGCCGATCAAAATTAAAGTGCATGTCATACCTTGATTAGCTTCCATCCACTCCAGTCTTCTGTGATGCTGCCCGAAAAGATCTCAAAGAGAACCAAGTTATTTATAGATAGATTGGTTACCTGAAGATTTAGCGGCCTAGGAGAATGCCAAGAAATCCATCTTAACTTTGGAAAAATTATCCCCAAAGTCTTCGGCAAAGGTTCCATCCTCTAGTTCAAGGAACCTTAAGTAGGGTAACCTACTAAGTTCGTCATGTGTAATTACAAGTGGTTGAAGTTGACTTCTGGCTAATATAAGTGCCCAAACGTTTTTCTTTCTCTGTCAAAACACAAATAAACAGGCATGATTTTAACAAATATTCAGATTCTCTTTTGGCGTAATAGAACCAAGTGGCTTCTAAGTGGAAATGTTAACTCTTTTCTGCACATACCCAATTCATGAAAACAGTAATTTTTTTTTACCAGTTTTGTTCTTACAATGTCGAGGGCTTCCTCACAAACCCACACCCTGCTACGCTCTCCAGGATCATGCAAGCATTCCCTGAACAATTTGCCTCCCAAGGTCTTTGAGCTGATCATGCATCCATATTGTATCACCATCAACGATCTTTACCAAAGACATTTGCATAAGAACCTGAATCCTAGTCTCAGGAAAAAATTTGCAAGCTTCCCACGTGTAAATTCCATTCATTTTTTTTTTTCATGTTGTTGATGAAAAAGCATGCAATGTCAAGAAAAATATGCTTTTCCTCATCTTCTAATGCTCCATAACTGATCATCAACTGCTGTCGAACGTCCTTTTGAGGTATCTTTGCCAACCTCTCCACGGTCGCGTTCCATATCTCTTCCGGTTGGCAATTGGGAAATGAGCTTATGACCTCAAGAGCCAAAGGAAGCCCTCCAGTTGTGACAATAATTTCTGATGCAGGAGTGTCATATTGATATGGTGTAGAGTGTTTTCTAAAAGCATGTATACGGAAAAGCTTAAGAGCTTGATCAAAATTCAGTTCCTTTAATTCATATATCAAAACCTCATCCAGGACTCTTAAAGTAATTTCATTCCTGATTTTAATGGTTATCCTGCTTCCTAAACCAAACCAATCTCGTTCCCCTGCTAGCTTCTCTAGTTGTTGTTCTTTATCCACATCATCCAAAACGACAAGGACCTTTCTGCTTCGAAATCTTGTCCAGATCTGGTTAATCCCATCATCAAGGTCATGAATGTTGTCCACGAATCTAGAGTCGAGAATGTCAGAATATAACTGTTTCTGCAAATTTACTAGGCCACCTTTTTCCGATGATCCTTGAACATCTCCAAGAAAGCAGCAATCATCGAAGTACGAACAGAGCTGATTGAAGGAAACCTTCACAAGAGTTGTTTTCCCAACACTGCCCATCCCGTGAATACCAACAAAAGGAACACCTTCATAGTCAACATCCAACAGCCTCATTATGTCTTCTACATGATCATCCACTCCAACCAACTGATTCGTCACATACCTATGTTTTATCTTCACTTAATCAAAACCTCTCGGATGATCAACTTAATAGCTTCCCCATGCCTGCCACATATACGAACTACCTCAGTTGAAAGAAGACAGTAAACAGAGACATTATCATATCTTTCGAGTTAAAGCAAAAGTACTTAGAAATATTGATAGATGATTCGCAAACAAGGAGCCAGTTCAAGAAACATGGCAAACAAGGAGCCTGGTAAAAAATTTTACACACTAGATGGAGTTCCAATGTTTTATACCTTTTTGCCAACAATATGAATCTGTCTTCATGCTTTCTCTATTTTTTAGTTCTTTTTATACTATCAATAGTAAATGTGACTTAACCTTAAGGTTCTTCATGCTTCATGAAAGATTTCCAAGCTAGATTGAGCTGGATAGAATAATAAAAACAATTGAGTTGAGCCAGAACACAGGGAAAATTTAAAAGGAAGAATCGATGAAAAGAAGACGGAGATAAAGAGTGAAAATTATCCAGTGAAGGGTAAAAGAGATGCGAGGAAAAGGGAGAGGCTTGCCAAAAGAAAGCATTCGCCAGAAGCCACTACTTGCTTCACTCCTTAAAACATCAGCGTACGCATGTGAAATTAGATTTTAGACAAGGCATAACATACAGGCAAAAGAGTTTTGAATATCATGGAACTTGTATGCACCCTCAAGTTAGAAATTGCACATATGGGACAGAGGAGGTGTTCAACTGTACTCTTTTAAGTTAGAAATTGCATTCTAGACTAGCCAAATGATTGAATTTTTGCATGGAACTTCCTGATTCGGTTGGTAAGTGAGCGAACATGACCAAAACGAAGAGTTAATCCACTCATCAGTTTACTCCTACCGGTTTCCACTTACCATTGATGAAAAGGCCGATCCAAGTCGGGAACAGAAAGAGATTATCCGAGCTCGTTAATCTTGAAACTTGGTTGTTGACTACTGAAAGGGAGTCTGCCAGATTTCATGAGTCGATACACCAACTAACACATCTCATACTTGCATTCAACCGAGACCCCAGACAATGTACAATTATTGCCAACTTCTTCCTGTGCTTCAAACTGTTGAAACTCCCAGAAATCTTATTCCTCTCAGAAAATGGCAAATAGTGCGTTCAAGTTGAACTTGAACCCCATTGAAATTGTAATCTGGTGGTGGGTCTGGTCAGATCGATGTTTCCTCGGGGTTGTGTATGGTCAAAGAGTTGACTCTGGTTCTGTCGCTACGCTTCGGCACAAAAGTATCCCGTCCAGCACGAGAGAAGGAGGGGAACACCCTTCCTGGACCAATTGAATCTCGGCCGTCGATCTTTTGGGCGGCAGGTGGGGCTCGCTTGGGTCCACACGTGGGCCCGATAAGATTAACAGTCGTGATTCGTTTCGTCCATTGTTCCCGAATACTTTCAAAGGGTGGTGAAAGTAGAAGGTTAGAAAGCCGTATAAGAGACGCCTCTGGTGTGTTGCTTGATGGTTTCGCCCGCGAGGTGAAGGCGCAATCAGCGCTGCACGCAGAAACCCCTAGCCATTATTGAGAGTGTGGGAGCTCGCGGCCAAGTGGGAGAGAGAAACAGGAAGTCGTGTTTCTACTGTGGAGTATGACCGTCTCACTTCAGTGCAGTCACTTTTTGGAACAGATCACGCACCGTGGGACGTTACCATGCTGGTCGACAAAGGCCGAGCCGGGCCGCACTTGCTTCTTTACCTAAAATCTGCTGGACCCATTGACCCATAGGCATAAATAAAGCTGCGGACTGGATCGTTAAGGCTCGACTTCGTCATTCTCTTCTTCGAAATTGGGTTTCAAGTCCCCCTCAATCTCTTTTTAGATGTTCTTTGTTTTGAAATCCATTTGGGTTGTCCTTTCATATTATCTACTTGAAATGAAAAAAAAAAGAGAAGAGAGAAATAAAAGCAGCTCGCATTTTCTGCAAGTCAATAACGCTCACCAGTTAGTTCTCATCATTTCGAGAAATTGGATTCAATCGAAGCCTCTTACCTTGAAAATTAACACCGACGGAGCTTTTTTGGACGGCACAATAGAAGGTGTGATCTCGGAGATCCTCCGAGACAATAAAGGTGTTCTACTGGATGGATTTGCTATGAAAGTACCGTAGTCGTTGCAGACTCAGATGGAACTCTTGGCGCTAATCGAAGCCTTGGAGCTGTTCGAGTTGAGGAGGGAGTGTGTGGTGGAGTTAGAAACTGGAGTGTGTAGAGATCGTGAATGAGATGTTGGGAAAGACACGTGCAATAGGAGTTGGAGTCGCTCATTGATGAGGCCCGTACCGTATAGCCATTTTAAGTCCATTTCTCTTGCCCACTTTTATTGATAAGCAAACGAAGTGGCGAATTGAGTCACAAAAGCCCATCGTTTCGATTTCCTTTCCTCTTTTGAGTCGTTAGGAGCGTGTATGATGACACTTTTAGAAATAAATTTCTATTCTAAAAGTGCTAAGGGTATATATGGTAACACTTCGGAAATAAATTTACTGCTCAGAAGTCTTGAGAGTGAAATTCGTTTGATAATTTAACTTTTAAAGCATAAATTCGTTTGCTTATGCAACATTACATTTTTACTTGTAAATTAAATTTTTACTTCCAAAGTTATTTTTGAGCCACTTTTAGAAGTTAAAAAAGTTACTTCCAATAATCTCTCATCATCAAATCTCTCTCATTTCAACCTATTTTCATTTTTCGGTGCCTCTCTCTCTCCACCACACATCCGCAACTAGCCGCCGTTAACCATTGTCGACCTTAGCCGGCCGCCGTCGACCACCGTCGACCTCCGCCGATCACCACCCACCGCCGACCATCGCCTCTCGCCCGCCCGCTGCCCCCTAACCATTGCCGGCCCGCCGGCCCCACTAATCGCTATTGCCAACCACCCACCACCATCACAGCCCACTACCACCCTCCCCCTCGACCAATGCCCGTCGTAGAGTAGCCGTCTCCGGCTACCAAAGTAAAAATTAAATAGTAATTTTTATACGTAAAAAGTAAATAATTTTTTTAATCATAAAAATTATTTTTTTGAAGAAGTTTAAACAAAAATGAAATAGAAATTTTTCGGCCGCCGACAATAATTTTTTGTAATAGATTTTGTGTTAGTAACGTTTCGAAGTAGAAATTTTCAACCGTTACCAAAGCAATTTCTCTAATCGAAATCAACTTCCGGGGCAGAAGTTAGAATAATCAACTTCTACTTCTAAGTAAAAGTCCAAAAATCAACTCCAGAGCTAGACTTCCCATCATTTGATGCGAGGATATCTCTATGCTGCGCAAATACCGAAATACAGACTTGTGACGCGCGTGCGCGCTACATTGCACCGCCACTATAAATCTTTCTTGCTATTCATGGATTTGTAGATGGATACGAGCATCGATTCCGATTGGAAGACACTGAGCCATCACCACCACCATGAACCAGGATTTCTATCCAGAGATGGGAGGGAAGAAAATCGAATACGAAGAGGAGAAGAGAAGGATGGATGGAGGAGTATCCTTTTCCAAGCATCAGACCAATTCAAAGACGCATCTCTCAACTTAACATAGCAGTCATTCTATTCGATTTCACAATGTAATTCCTTCTAATAGCTCTCCTGTCGCAATCATTTCGCATCGCCATCCTATAATCAACACCTGGAGATTCGGGAACGCGATGGCTTGATCAACTGAAACGAATGAAGGCAAAACTGAATGCGGAGTTGAGGACGAATCTCGCCAGCAGAGCCGACAAAAAAGTACAGGCCCTGCACAGATCCAGTGCAATATACACATTAGGAATTCATGGAAACGACAGAAACCAACTCTGTTTCGGTTTAAAAAGAATCGTAAACAGAATAGGAGCAGGTACCTTAGAGAGGTCGCCCTGTCGAAGACCCGAAAGTACAACAGTAGTTCGTACAGGACAGAGACTATTAAGCCACCGACGAAGAAGAATCCCGAATGCATATGTCCACTTTAACAGGATGGGAGAATATCGGCAAACTGGGTTGAGCAGAAAAGACACCTTCCACCTTCCTGAGACGGCGTGATCTTTCGAGCCCATTAAGGTTTGTTATACCGTCGCAATGAGAAATTTTTCAGGACTTCCAAAAGCGTCAAGTCTTCAAGACCATCAATCTCTGCTAAATCGCTGTGCTCTAGTTCTAGTTCTGACAGATATCTCAGACCAGAAAATGTTGGCCCTTGAATCTTGCAGTGTTTGAGATGCAGAGTCCATAAGCTCGAGGAAGAGGGAAGTTGTGTGAGGTCCATGTAGGATAAAGTGAGTTCCCGGAGCTGAGTAAGGGCCCTAAAATTCCCAGGGAGATTGGCGACAGTTGAAAGGGACAGTTCCAAGGTCTCTAGACTTGTTAAGCTCGTGATCCACCGTACTGGGCTTTTCAGATTCAATAACCCCCCTTTTGGCTGCTCAACCTCCTTCAAGCATAGGTCTTTTAGATTTGCTCAACCTCCTTCAAGGATGTGTATATAATGAAGGCATATCTAGTAAAAATATGAGGTTTTTTATTTCAATTTAATTTTTTAAAAAAATATTTGCTAAATTATTTTTAAAAAATAATTACTGATTTGGGTCTCGCTAGGTAATTGGGGCGCGCTCTGCTGACCATCTTTCCGAGTGGGCGGGCCTTTTTTCATTTCGTGTTTTTTTAAAATTTCATATTTTTTTAATTATTAATAGTTATAATAATTATTTTATTTATAATTGGTAAGTTGACAATTGCTATATATTATGAAAATCTCTTTTTTTTCATATATCTTACCAATTTTATTTTATGAATATTTTTAATTAAATACATAATTACAAAATTATTTATTAATTATAGCTCTTAATAAATTTTTACATTAATTATTGCTAATTATGTTATAAAGATAAGCTTCACAAGAAAAAAATTATAAATAAAATAAATATTATAAGTACCAATAATTAAAAAAATATATGAAATTAAAAATAAAAAAAGGCCCGGCTGATCGGTATTTGGGTTGCCGAGCGGCCCGCCCAACCCCTTGCTCCGCAGCTCGGTTCCGAAGTGGCCTCGCTCGGCACTTGAAATGCCGAGCGAGGCCCAAATCGATAAATATTATTTTTTAAAAAATGTTTTTGGAAATATGTTTTTAAAAAAAATTAAATTGAACAAAAACCCAAAAAAAAAATTGACATAGTTTAGATTGCGATGGGATGACACCTACACTTTTTTTTTTTTTGCGGGATGTGCTGATGTCCAGTCCGATTTATAAATTATAATGGCCTAATATCCAAAAAAAATCATGACTTCAGTATTTATTTGAATTATATTTAAAAAAATTCACCTCGTAAAAAACCTACAACTTTCACTTTTGTCTCAATTTTACCAGTAGCGACACGCAAAATAAAAACCCCAATTTTAAAATATATCTAAAAAAAAAATTAGCTTATAAAAAACTCATAACTTTTACTTTTATCTCAATTCTATCACCGTCACCAATCTTACATGGCTCAAATTTTCTTGCTAAACTTATTAATGAATTTTCGAAATTCGAAAAAAGCACATTTCGGGCAAAACGAAATTTTAGATCGTTCATCCAAATAATCAATCTCCACGTTTGCCAAGGAGAATTCGAAATGCGTCGTATTGAGTGGCTTTATATATCCGGCAATGTGTAGAGGGAAGAAGATAACACAAAAGAAGAAGTTTGAGATTTTTTTTTCATGTCGGTTTTGTTGAGGTGTAGCTCATAAACGATTTGAAAATGCCACATAAGATTAACTAACTATGATTATGGACGAAAGGCTAATGACGAGTATAATTGATACAAAAATAAAAATTGAGGATTTTTTATGAGATGAAAAAATTGGATATAATTGGAACAAATGCTAAAGTTATTATTATTATTATTTTGTATTAGATCGGTAGAATTAAGATAAAATTTCGCCAAAAAAATCAATGACCTTTTTTATAAGTACCTTAGGTGATCAACATGAAGAAATTTTTAAATTCTGACTACAATTGCGCTAGGTAATCAATGACGTCTTCTTATTAAAGGGTTAGGTGACTCACACAATGAAATTTCTAAATTTTGACTCAAAGTAAGACAAAAGAGAACGTACGTAAAAACGGGTTGATCGAGTCGCCATGGATCCTGTTCATCGACTCTTTTCGGACACAATCTTCAAGCGAGTAGGAAATTTGGACAAGTCGCGCGTGTGGGTGTGTTCGTCGCGTGAGGAGCGAGATAAGAGAGAGAGATGTCGGGTCATGAGGACAACAAAGGAGAGTGGCAGTGGGGGACAGAGACGAGGACGATAAGGATGAAAGAAAAAGGCCAAAAAAAAAAAAATTATTAAGAGTGGCTCCATACTATTAATTAAAGGGTTAATACCACGAAAAATTTTAAACTGCTACATCTATGATAAATTTACCTAAAATTATTTTTTTGATCACGAAAAATCCTAAATTGATATATATATATAACAAATTTACCATAAACTATTTTTTGACCATAAAAACCCTAAACTGGAACATCTATGATAAATTTACTCTAAACTAATTTTTTTACCACAAAAAACCTCAAACCTGGAATACCTGTGATAAATTTACCCTTGGCTAAATTGGGTTAATACCATAAAAAATTTTAAATTGATACACATGTAACAAACAAGGTAGGTGAAAATCCTAAATTGGTACACTTATGAACTACCGCGTATCATTTAACTTAGCAATTTGAGGATTAAATTTAATTGAAAACTAACGGAGGGTAAATTTATCATAGATGTACCATTTTGGGATAAATTTGTTATAAGTATATCAGTTTGGAATTTTTTATGTTCAAAAAAATAATTTTGGGTAAATTTGTCACAAGTGTACCGGTTTAGGATTTTCGTGATATTAACCTTAATTAAATTACTAATTTTTTGTTAAGAGAATTTTTTTTATTTATTTTTTTTGCCATAAAATTCCGAATTTCACTCAAAAACTACCATCAAAAGAACAAAAATTGATGGGCCTCCGAACATAAAATGTCCTAAAGAGGGTCGGGAGGTTTATCGCTTTCACAACCAATTAGAAGGGACGATATATTTAAGATAGGCTATGTATACTTCTACTGCCTTCCACAATGATTCAGTCGACCCATGAAATTCGATCCGTACGCACAACCAGCTTGGCCACTGATAAGTTATCGCTTGCCTGGGTTCCATCTCATGAAGTTCTTGTGCAACGCGAGAGCAGCATCAACTAGTGAGCTCGAATTCGATTTGCGAAGCTAAAGATGAAAGAACTTCCCATTTGAACCAATCCTCGGTCTCGGATTTGACCAAAATTTCTCTTGTCCAAGGACAAAGGAGGAGATAAATCGAAATAACGTCTTGTTGGACAAAGCGATCCACATTATGATACGCTAGAAAATAAAAAGGAAATTCAAATTTACGCCGAAGTATGAAAATTCCCAAACTACGAGACTAAGCGTTAATCAATGACATTTTTAATTATGCGGGTGGATATCGGTGTTTCAATACGGGATCCTAATGGATTATTTTCATAAATCGCATTGAAATCACGTTTTTGTCAATCAAAATTTTATTATATAGCCCAGCTAATTTCATAAGTTATGTTGTATAGAATTCAAAATTCCATTGAATGATCTAGTATTTTTTAAATTTGATGGTGTAAATAATCGGATGTGCCTTGCATATAATTCACACCAAGAGTTTCATTCATTGACTATTAACACGTGGTTTTCTACCTTTCAGAAGTAATAAAGTTTTTACCGTAGTCATGGTATTTAAAAATTGAGCCCCACATGCTTTATGGTAAGGACATTTCTTTTGGGATTTCTAAAGTCTTCAAGCAACGATTTTTTATTCATTAAATTAACTTCCTTTGCGTACAAAGTGAGTTAGGAACTAGCTTTTGGATGAATTACTACTTAACCCCAACGATTTTTGTGGATTTCCTAACTTGCCATCCAAACGTGTTGGTTAATCTTCTACGTAAACTTATTCAAAGTCTCACAGTGGCTTTCGAAAAGATTTCCCATCCCAATGTAAAATTACGAAAACAAGTCGGCATGATATGCAATGACTTAATGTATTGTTATTTTAAGGGTTAATACGACCAAAAAAAAAAACCCCCAAACCGATACACATGTGACAAATTTACCTCAAATTATTTTTTTGACCACAAAAAACCCCAAACCGATACATCCGTGATAAAATTTACCTCAAAATATTTTCTTGACCATTAGAAACTCTAAACTGGTACATCGTGATAAATTTACCCTAAACTAATTTTTTGACCACAAAAAATCTCAAATTAATACACATATGATAAATTTACCCTTCATTAAATTGGTTAATACCATGAAAAATCTTAAATTGATACACTTGTGATAAACAGGAGGGTAAAAATCCTAAACTTGTACACCTATGGAATCGTCACGCGCCATCTAACTTAGCAATTTGATGGTTAAATTTAACGAAAACTAACATAGGGTAAATTTGTTACAAGTTTAAGGTAAAATTGTCACAATTGTACCAGTTTGAGGTTTTTCATAATCAAAAAAATAGTTTGGGGTAAATTTATCACAAGTGTCTGATTTAGGATTTTTCGTGATATTAACCTTATTTTAAATTGAATATAACTTTTGACCTATAGCTTATTTCGTTTAAGTGTATAAGTCATGCCTTAAAAAAATTTCACTTAATAAAAATACCGTGTAAATTGAATAATGAATTTCAACAAAAAAAATTGAAAAATGAAAAGATAAAATAAGACTAGTGTCATATAAAAAGTCCATATTTACATTTTATGTAGCCTTTCTTTCTAGTGTCAAATTCGCTTAACATAAACTCACAATGAATTGAATAGCAGAAAAATCGAATAACATAATTTAGAAAACAGTATGTATGCGGGCGCATGTATACATCTTTTTCGCTATTAAATCTCTCTTAATCTAAACAAAGCATATTTCCTACAAGAAAATCTATTTAAACAAGGTAAAATTAATATAAATTGGTTTACAGATCAGCAGAGACTAAAGATTTGACAATCTCTTGAATTTTAACTGATTTGAACCAAGTATTTACTCACTGTATAAAGGAATCTCATCAAATGAAGAATTCAATTAACAAAAGCTAACAATATATGTGGTTTAGTCGGTAAACTATCCATAATTTAATAGCTGAATTTGTTCAAGCGATTTCATTCAATGTAATATAGAAAACTATACTGAATAAAGAAATTCAATCAATGTAAAAAAGAATCACATACTATTTAAAACATAACAAATTGTTCTTTGTCGCTTTAGGGTTACAAAAAGTAAATAATCAATGAATAAAAGCTTCATAACATGAATTTGTTGTTGTTTCATAGTTAAGTAGTTCTAAAATCCATGTACATGGAATTTACAAGGGAAAATTACCAAAAAAAGTGATAAACTTATTGTAGTTGTGCCAATTCGGTACCAAATATTTTTTTATCGAATCGGTCATAAACCTTTTGCAATTGTGCCATTTCAGTCCATCCAAGCAAATTTTGGCTGGCCGGCACTAACGTGGACGCTAGCCGGCCAACGATTGAATATTTTAATATTATTTTTGAATTTTTGTGATCTTTTTATATTTTTTCTTTTTTTTTTCCCTTCCCCTTCCCCTCTAGCCGGTCGTCATAGGTTGGCAACCGACCGGAGGGAGAGCCGGGAGAGGTCGACTCTCCCGACCATGGCGGGAGTCAACCTCGCCGTCGCCGGACGAGGCAACGACGGCGAGGGCGAGCCCCACCATGGCTGGGCGAGTCGGCCTCTCCGACCGCCCCTTTGGCCTATCGTTGGCCTATAGTGATTGGCTAGAGTTGGGGAGGGGAAGGGGAGGGGAGGGAGAAGGGAAATAAAAAGAGAAAAGAGAAAGAAAAATAAAAAGAAAACATTAAAAAATAAAAAAACAATATTCAAAAATATTAAAATATTCGGTCACCAGCCGGTCGGCCGGCCGACGTTCACGTTAGTGCCGACGGGCCAAAATTCGCTGAATTGATTGAAATGACACAATTATAAAATGTTTAGGATTAAATCGACAAAAAAAAAGGTTTAAGGCGAATTGGCACAACTACAATAAGTTTGGGACTTTTTTTGGTAATTTTCCGAATTTACAACGAAATCATAGAGTCAAAAGACTTAAGAACTAATAATAATTAAAAACATGCTGCATTATGACTAATAGAAATTCATATAAAAACAAAGTAGTGTTGAAAAAGGGATAATAGCACAAATAACTAATTATTTTTTATCCAATATGCAATGTCGCCTTTGGACTTTTAGTTTCTTCAACGTGGTCCATGGATTTTGGCATAATGTACAATATCATCATTGGACTTTTAATTTGTTCAATGTAGTTCTTAAACTGTTGGTAAAGGTTTAGTGTTGTCCTTCCTAATTTGAGCGAATAAATTCAAGCTATATAACTGATTACAGCATTCCTTTATCTAGCCCTTTATCCATCTCAGAAAGGATAACAAAGGAAAAGAAAAGCTGCACACCATTCCAATCAGTTTCACAGTTGGTGAGTTCGAGATATCAAAATTCCATTGTTGGTTAGACCACCATGAGAAGGCTCAGATACATGCTGTGACAGAAGAAGGGCAGTGTCTTTTCATAATGAGATCTCTCTGTCTTTCTCGGATAGCTAGTGCTCCAAACGTTCTAAAGATGCTTCGAGCTCTTTGATTCGTTCTTGCTGCCTTGTTTCCAACAGTTCATGCAACCTCCTCTCGAGCTCAATAGGGGAACTCCTCCCTGAACTTCAATCAGCTTCATCTTCGGGGTTCATTACTTCCCCAAAACTCGTGCCGTAGCACTGGTAACTTCCACCCTTTTCCCGTTTATATAGGTATCATCTTACATGAAAAAATCCAACAAACGCAGTGATCTCAACTTTCAGATGGAGATAGGAAGCTCTCTGATCTTAGTGCTAATTAGAGAGAAAGACTCGAACTTCACTAGCAGTTCGATAGAGTCTGGAAGTTTGGTGATTGGCATTCTTACTACATTGAGAGATGACAAACATTTGAGTCTACAGATTGAATCAGGTAAGCTTGTAACTCTCACGTTTGATAGATTCAACTCCGTGAAAGACGCTAACTTCCCAATTGAGTCAGGAAGTTTGCTCACCCTATAGCAATCCGTCAAAGAGAAGCGCTTTAGTTTCTCAAGCCCTCCAATTTCTTTAGGCAACTCTTCAAGACGCAAGCAACCGTTTATATTCAAGTCGATCAGATACTTCGGTCTTCCAATTGAACAGTCAATTTCTGTCAAATTGTCACATATTTCAAGTGTTAACCTCTCTAACATCAAGCACTCGGAGAAGTTTGGAGTTCTAGTAATACCAAAGCATCTTTTGAGAGCTAGGACCTTTAATTTGGTTGCCATCATGGAAACTATTAGACATATTTATAAGGAAAATTAGAGTAGACGTAATAAACATATCAGAGAAGATACCTTGAAAAAGCTCCACACCTCCGAATCATTTGTAAAGTGATTGTCAAAAAGTTCAAGAACAACTATATTTCTTGAATGCATATTGACAGCCCAAAAACTTTGCGGAGGAGAATGCTAAGAAAACCATATTATCTTTGAAAGGCATCCCGAGAAATCTCCAACAAATTAAGGTTGTGTTACATAACTTTAGGAACCTCAAACTTCCAAACCTTTCAAGTTGTTCATTTGTGATCAAGTCCGGAGAAACCTTTCCATCTAGATCAAATGCTCGAACCTTCTTCTTACTACACCGATGAATTGTAACTAAACATCCATTAATTATCAGCTATGTTTCTTTTATCACATATAAAGATATGTCGATGAATAGAAAATGCAATCTATGTCTAGTTTTCTAATTGCAAACTAGCAATTGTTCATACAATACCTCTTTCGATCTTAATATTTCGAGGATCTCTTCGCTCATCCACAACCTACTACGCTCTCCAAGGTTTGTCAAACTTTTTGTACGAACCATTTTCATTCCAAGATCTCTTAATTAATCGTGCATCCAAAATTTATTGTTATGTAATATCTTTATCAAGGACATACTAATGAGGACATCGATTCCACCTTAGGGGAAAAATCGATAGTCAGTCCACATGTAAATTGCATTAATCTTATCCTCATTAACGACAAAGCATGCAATGTCGAGAAAAATCTGTTGCTGATAATTGTCTAGAGCGTCATAGCTAATCTTCAACTTACTTTGGACCTCCTTCTCCAGTATTTCTCTGAACTTGTCCAATGTCTTACTCCATGTTGCTTTGGGCTTTCGATAGAGGACTGAACCTATCACTTCAAGAGCCAAAGGAAGCCCTCCAATAGTAGAGACGATATTCCTAGCAAGGACGCGATGATCATCTGAAGGAGAGTCTCCACCGAATGCGTGCCTTTCGAAAAGCTGGAGTATATGATTAAAATTCAGCTCCTCCATCAGATAAGGTAGAATTGTATACTTAAATCCCTTAATCGGCAGCACGCTTGTATCCCTAATCGTAACAATTATCCTCGTTCCTGGATGCAAATTGTATTTTCCTAGTAGTTTCTCGATTTGTTCACTCTTGTCAATGTCATCAAGAACTATAAGGACCCTCTTATTGCAAAGTATTTCTCCGGTCCTCCTCATGCCATAATCTATAATCTGTGTCGGGAATTTTTTTTATTGCTCGAGAATTAACAATGTTTGACAGCAATTTCTCCTGCAACTTGACTAAGCCATCCTTCTTCGACTATTCTTGAATGTTTTCAAGGAAGCTGCGTCGCTTTCCAAACTACGGAGTTAGTTGGTTAAAGATGACCTTGGCAAGTGTTGTTTTATCAATACCACCCATACCATTAATTCCGATGAGCCGCACGTCACCAGAGTCGATGTCTAGTAATTTCATGACATCTTCTACCCGACCAGCGAGTCCAACTAAACGTTCAGTCACGGGTTTATGCTTTATCTTCAACTTATCCAAAACCTCTTCAATGGCCAATTTGATAAGTTGTCCCTGGCTGTAAAAATAAAAAAGCCCTTCTATCTAATTAATGAGAACCAAAAAGGATAATAAAATTTTCAGGTGGAAATTGATCTAAGCGTATGCAAATGCATCCGATTAGAGTTCCAGCCAGGATGCAATGATTTGTGAAATATTCCCGTGACTTTATGGATCTGTGATTCGATATGTTGGATAATAATGTATCATTCTTCCAAACACTTATTCTCGGAAAATCTCATAATTGCAGCACAAGACAAAGCAATAAAAGAGAAACAAGATAAGTAAGAATAACGAACTTATCCCCAAACAAAATAGTTAAGAGTAATGAATTCCTCAGAATCTGGTGCAAGAACTTTCTTCTTCAACGATATTAAAGAAAGTATAGTTATTTCCCCTGAGAATCTATTTTGATGATCAAGTAGAAGTTACATTAACAACTAAAAATAAACAAACAGTGATATGAAAAAAATGGGTTTAAGGATCTTAAAGGAGTTTACCCTTCATCCTTCTTCAGGTTCCATCCCTTGATTTTGATAGATTTAGAGAAGTGAATAATTGAATGCTTGATTTACAATTAAGCACAAGGCCGATATAAGTATACATACAAAGAAGAGGTATAAACGTAAATACATACACAAAAGGAAAAACCCTAGTCTTAATATATACAATATATCTAACACCCCCTCAAACTCAAAGTGGGTCAACCAACAAGAGTTTGGAAAGAAGAAGCGACAAATCGTTGTGATGTAAAAGATTTGGTGAATAAATCGGTAAATTTGGGCTACGAGAGGCTATAAAGGAAAGAGAAATGATACGTGCTTGGAGTTGATGACGCGTGATATGACAATCAATATCGATGTGCTTGGTACACTTATGAAAAATCGGATTTGTAGCAATGTGAATAGCACTCTTGTTGTCACAATGAAGAGGAATGGGAGTAGAGGAGGCAACACCAAGATCGGTAAGGAGACGACGAAACCAAATAATCTCAATCTGTAGTGTCGGTTATAACACGATACTCGGACTCGGTAGAAGAGCGAGACACGACGGGCTACTTCTTGGCATGCTAAGAAATCGGAGAATTACCAAGAAAGACACAAAATCCCGTAATGGACTTGCGGTCGGTGACATCCGAAACCCAATCAACATCGAGTAAGCACGAAAAGTAAGTAAGGAAGTCGATGGGAGAAAAATTGAGCGTGTCGAGTACCACGAAGATATTACGAATCCGGAGTACATCAAAGCATAATGAACAAGTATGAGGAATTGCTACAAACCGACCGACAAGATGAACAAAGATAGGCAATATCGGGACGAGTGGTCGTAAGATAGACAAGATCGCCAACAAGAGCCCGGTAGAGAGTGACATCGAGATAGAGGGTCACCATCATCCAGATGAAGCTTTAAATGAAGTTCAACAGAGTAGCCGCAATACGAGTATCGGATAACTCAAACAAGCCGAATGTCGGCGATGGAGAGAGGTCTTTTTCTCAACACTCAAAGTACAAGAACTTCTCTTCGGGAGAGAAGAATACAACGTCGATTGCGAACAACCTCAATACCAAGAAAATAACGTAAGAAACCCATATCCTTCATAGCAAACTGACGATAAAGATGTTGCCTAGTATAAGTAATATGAGCAGAATCATCCCCAATAATAATCATATCATCAACATAGAGCAAGAGAATAGTATAACCAACAAGAGAAGTGTGAGTGAATATAGCATGATCATTCTCACTCTAAACAAAATCGATTGACCAAACAACATATGCAAAACGTTCAAACCAAGCTCGAGGAGCCTGTTTGAGACCATAAAGAGCTCGACGAAGACGACAAACCCGACCAGGAGAATGAGCCCGGACCAGGAAATGGCTACATATACGATTCCCCTGAAGGACCCCATGAAGAAAAGCATTCTTCATATCAAGTCTGAAAGAGAGACCAATTATGAATAGAAGCCACTGCAAGAAGAGTGCGAACATGAGCCATTTTGGCAACAGGAGCAAAGATCTCCTCATAATCAATCTCATACTTTTAATCAAAATCACATGAGACAAGACGGCATTTATAGCGCTCAATACTACCATCAGAGTGAGTATTGATTTTATAGATCTAGCGACAATATATCAAGGAATTCCCTAGTGGAAAAGGCACAAGATCCCATGTACCAATGCACTCAAGAGTAGACAACTCCTCGGACATAGCACTACGCCACTTGGCAAGTTGAACGACCATACGATAATGTGATGCTTCCTGCAAAGTGTGGACAACAGCCATAAAGGAACTAAACTCATCGGGATAACTCATGGCCGCCACATACCTAGCGGGAGGACGGCAATCTCGCGGAGGATTCTGCCGTGGGAATGGTGGGCAAGAATCGTCAAGAGGCGTCAAAGTGGCGGTGAAGTAGACGAAGGAGGAGGCATAACGGGAGAAGGTGGTGACACTGGGTCCGACGGAGAAGATATAATAGGAGGAATAAAAGATGAATCAAGAGGAAATTCATAAAAACGAATGGAGAAGAGCGTGAACAAGTAGGGGCGGGGGAAAAGAATGGTAGGTACTCAAAGAATTGAGCACTACGAGGAGATACGGATACGCCTTGAAGAAGGATCATAGCACCTGTAGCATTCATGTTCCGTGCAAGTAGCCCAAGAAAGCACACCGAACCGACTTTGCAGAGAGTTTGGTATGCTCATGGGGTGGAAGAAGCATCTAACACGTACAACCAAAGACCCGAAGCTGGTGATAAGTAGGTGGTTTCGAGAAAAGACGTTGGTGAGGGGGTGGCCTTGGAGAGGACAAGAGAAGGAAGTTGAATTATAAGATAGACAAGCAGTAGAAATTATTTTGGCCCAAAATTCAGAGGAACATAATTGGACAACAAGAAAGCACGAGTAGTATCCAATATATGACGATGTTTCACTCAAGCAAGACCATTTTGAGCGGGAACATCGGGATAGGACAACCGAGGTAAGGTTCCTTGAGAAGTTAAGAAAGTACGAAAAGCTGTAGAAAGATACTTCTCACCCGAATCAAAACGAAAGACTTTAATAGTTTTAGAAAATTGAGTAGAGATCATGGCCACAAAGTTGTTATAGATAGAGAGAAATTCATTATAAGGATGCATGAAATAAATCCAGGTATAACGGGAATAGTCATCAATAAACGATACATAATACTTGAAACCACTTTTAGAAATTTGGAGAGCGGGACCCCCAAACATCCGAATGTACTAAATCAAAACAAGAAGTGGAAACAGAAGAACTAACACGAAAAGGAGGTACATATTGTTTAGCTAAAGGACAACTAATACAAGGACGCATAACAATAGATGAAACATGCCCAAATACTCCTTGTCGACGCAAAAAAGACAAACGGGAGGCAGTAGATATGACCCGGATGCTAGTGCTAACGATCAAGGTGGAAGATGATAAGAACAAAGTTGAGATGAGGGAAACTAGAGATGCTTGCATCGTATAATATCCTTCATGTCTACTACCCTCGCCAATCGTCCAACTACTCGTACGATCCTATACAACACAAGAATGAACATTAAATATCACTATACAACCTATATCAGCAAATTGCCCAATAGATAAAAGACTCAGGGCTAAATTTGGTATATGCAACACATTATGCACATTAAAGTTGCCAAGGATAGTAAGATGGCCTTGCATAGTAGCAATAAGAGAGGATCCATTAGTTGTAAAGAACCCTTCTGGATTTTTTAGTGCAAAGCATCTTTGAGTGAGATGATGAGCAAAGGCAATCATGTGATGAACGACTCTAGAGTCAAGAATTCGGGAAGAATTATCACATGAGGATTGTGCGTAAACTGCGGTAGCAATAGTGGATAATGCACCGAAAGGACTAAGATGAAGTCGAGCTAAACAAGAAAGTCTGAGCATTACTATTAGCAAGATGATCATTTGAAGATGAGGATGAGGTGGTATGATCCACGGATGGAGAAGCGACAAGTGCAACCGAGTGCGAAGGTGCATCGGGAAGATCACGCATCTTCTAAAAACATCGATCCTCGGTATGTCCATTTTGCTTACGTGAGGTTACAATAAAAACGTAAACCTCTCGAGAAGAGGCATGCTAGGAACTACGCACATAACCACGCCGAGAACCACGTTGAGAACTACGTTAAAAATAGTAAGACTAGAAATCACGCCGAGAGGAGCGGATAGAAAACCACGGCCGAGAGGAGCCGGACCGAAAATCAAGCGGTGGAGTGGCCGATTGCGGAAGGATCTAGAGATAGAGGAGCACCAAGAATTCCTCACTAGTTTCCTCAGCTGAAGTTCTTTGACTACATCGAAAGAGATGGTGTAGGATAACGATAGAGAATTTGACTTCGAACTCCCTCAAAATCCGGTGAGAGTTGCATTAAGAATTCATAAAGACGATTCTTGTTCCGATCTTCAAGTTTAAAAACAGCACAAACAATGCAACCAAAGACACGTAGGACATGCTAGACGAACCAATACATCAAGTTGGAATTAAAGAGATGTCATATAATTATAAAATTCACAAATTGATCGTGAACTACGAGTGGCACGACGAAATTCCCTGCATAAGCCGATAAACATGAACATAACCTATTTGCGTAAACATATCAGCAATTTGATCCCACAACCGTTTCGCACCAACAATCTAAGTAAATTGAGGGCGGAGATCGGGGCTAATAGAACCAAATAATATTGCACATGCTTTCCGATCGGCAACATGCCAAGCCCTAATTTCAAATTCGCGTCACGCAATCCGATCGTATTAGGTTTAGGATCGGCAGATAGGATAAAGATGTATGACAAGAACGAGTACTATCAACATGCTCATATAAATCACGATAAACAAGAACGACCATCATCGAGGGTTTCCAAATAACATAATTAAAGCTATCCAACTTAACATCAATGCCATCAATCCGATCACTATATATCAACCATTGATTCGAGATCAATAAATCAAAATGGAAGCATATATATATATGAGTGAAGAAGATAGAACTCGAGGTCGATCTCGAGAACAAAGCGAAAGACGAAGAAGATCGGGCAAGATAAAGTCGTACAATCACTGGAGTCGGACTATGAAGACATCGTCATGGATTGATATACGAGACTCTTAAGAAGCAAACCCTAGCTACGATACCATGATAGATTTAGAAAAGTGAATAATGGAATGTTTGATTTACAATTACGCACAAGGCCGATATAAGTATACATACAAAGAAGGGGTATAAACGTAAATACATACACAAAAGGAAAAATCCTAATCTTAATATATACAATATATCTAACAGATTTCATCTACCTTCACAAGAGCCTTTAGCCATGCCTTCACTTCTTCAGGGAACCTCTTCTCGTGTTCCAAAAAGGCATCATTATACAATGTCCTTTAAGCTTGACATCATTAGGTTCCACATCGAAAAAAATAGGAAGTATCTTCTTCTTGATGCCCTCAGCTTTATTACACACGTCCGTGTTCTATACAATCCTAGCGATTCCGTGGGGGCACCATTTACTAGTAGCATAATTCTGAGAAAAGACAGGGATGTAGAGTATGGAGTTGTCAATAGCCCGAAGCAACTCTCCGCCAATGACTTCCCCAACACAGAGTTCATCTTCGTCCCTAAAGACGCGGATTCCCGCGCCTACCAAGGCGTGGCAGAGGTAGTCGGTGAATTCATAACGAGTGTCTATTTCTCTAAAACTCAGGAACACTTGATACTCACCTCCTGGTGCATCAATGCCGCTCGTTCTGGCCTCTAGGTTCCTCATGAGAGCAAGTTTTACTAGATATGTCTGTCCCAGATACCCCCTATAGGAGAATTATTGGTGCGCGTATACCTAAGCTGAGAGCTAGAGATCTTCAATATAGACAGCCAAGTGAAAGTCACCAGAATTATGTACTCGAAGCATTAATGCAGACAAAAATGTTTGGTTTGCTTTATCAAGATTGCACCATTTCTGTTTTCCAGCAGGGTTCAATATTTTAAGACTGGCGTTGGCAGTATACCAGCCGGTCCAGGTGTTCATCAGTAATTATGCTCGTGTCCAGGAAAAGTGGTTTACACAGAGAATCGATGGCTTGGATTACAGTGGGCAGGTGTCTGAAAATTCTAAGTGACTCCCTGGAAGAAGGAAAGGCAATTGGTGGTATCCAAGGATCCAATGTGGGGACGATAATCCATGCCTCTCTGTCTTCGCTTCTTTCACATGCGACCTTGTCCTTTTGTCTCCGTTGTCGTCACATGAGGAGAATCTATATTATGACTTGAGTATTTTTGCATCGAAGAACTAAATTCTCCTTTCGGCAAAAAATAATAAAGAAATATTTTCGGCTGGATGTTCAACATCGAGAAAAAAATTTAGTTGTCGTCAAATATATTCGTATCATTGAATCTGCTCACCTACATACTAGATTCAAGATGATGCCCACTACATTCAACATTTTAGTTCTACCAGAAGTGCAGCAATTGAGTCTGCAATTATTTTTTTACTCTTCCATAGCATGCCAAATTGAATTACAACGGGAGGGTCATATTCTTGACAAATTTACAATGAAGGAAACTGAAGGCAAAGCTCATGTTGGGTTCTGTAGGTGGATATAGTTACTACTTACTACTCATGCATGAGGTGTCAAAGCAATGAAGAATTTCACATTGGGCATAAATTGCGCCAATTGCACATATTTTGGTTGGCTCTGGCTCATAACTCAACGAGTTGGAGTCAATGAGTGAAATTCAGTCCACCTAGGCATTTCAAGAGTTCAAATTTGAGCTCCCTTGGGATCTCCCATCACAAGATCTTGAACAGCTGAGACTGAACTGAATATTCATTGCCAGAATCTCCGCATGGATCTTAGTTTGGAACCCCCATTTGACTCAAAGGTAACGGTAAACAGTACATTCCTACGGAGATATCAAGTACTTGACAGATTCTTTAGTTGATAACTGCAGCTTCCACGATACACAAGTATCAATGATGAAAGGAAAGGCAACAAATATACCTACGTCAAATATGTAGCAGAACAGATTTCAAGAGAACGCGAACAGACTGACAAAACTGAAGACGCCCCTCACCTGCTTAACTATTGCGCTTCTACATCTGTCAAGTGCCATCATTCTTGTGCTTGTAATTTAAATAGAAAGTTGATTTTCTTTCCCACCATAAGAAATGAAAACTCAGTAACTAGTCATTAATCTCATTGAGAGTGCAAAGAATTGGCCTTACAGGTGCCGTATGTACCTAGCCTTCTTCCTTCTAGTCAATAGACTTGGGATCAAAACATTTAACAGCGAATTAGACATGGGAAGAGACAATTATCTCGAGCATGTTGAAACTTAAACCTTTAATCTAATCACAATAAGCCCAGAAGCTGAGCAACTCTGATGATAATACTTTCAAATGCTTGATGTTTGACAAATGAAAACTCAATTGAGAAAAATAAGTCAAGGAACTGGTTATGAGATTCAGAAAACAATAGTTGTGAACAGAACCATGAACAGCGGGACGAATTTCCGAGCCTATAATGGCAAAATGCAATTGTAAAGTATGACAAGCCATTTACTAATGTATTCCGTCAATATTTGGGTGAACATACAATTACAGTACTTTGGACACATATTAGAGCACGTTGAAAACAGAAGCAAAACAAAATTGAAGCTTCCATGGGCCCCTTATGAAGGGCTACACTACAGGACCAACTATGCACAATAGAAAGGAAGAGATACTTAAACCAATGGAGCATGGAATCAGTGACATAATTCCTCTTCCTCCTCCGAGCAATAACGGTATCTCCTAGAGCTATAAGAGACAGCAAAGCAATCTATAATACCATGGACGCTGCAACAAAAAAATTATAATAATAAATAACAGTCCAATGATTTACTGTCATAAATAAAGTAAAAATGGGGTTGTGAAGTTTTTGCATGAAACTAAGCATAAGCAAATAGGAGAATATTCACATTCACAAACCAGAAAATTAGAGTTGTTAAATGATTTATTTCAGTAGCTGATCCGAAGTTAAATCTTCTGAAAAGACAAAATATTGGTGTTAGCACATTCATGCTAATGTAGCATAGAAATGCTTTTAAGATATTCTAAGAGCTAAACATTTTCTTTCTTTGGGTCCATAAACTTAAACCCTTAAAGAAGGCATCCGATAGATGCCTGCTTTCAAAGGCCAGGTCCTTAAGAATGTCAGAAAAATCTTGGGGCTGGTTGCATGTAAAAGGCTTCTAACAAATGAAGCACTATTTGTGAGAAACTCTCAGCATCCTCAGATTGTCAGTTCCACAAAAAGAAGCTTGAATCTTCAGTGAGAAGCCCCCATGTCAAGCTAGTTTATCAGCACTTCTTTGCTTCAAACCCTAACCAGTGGTCTTAACTAAACCCAACAAAGGAGATGGCAAAAATATTATCAACTCTGAATTGGACTTTCTGTTCAGATTGGTCAGCAAGCACTTATTCGTTTGGAGGAATAAGCTGTTGTTTCATAAGGATTCTACCTCCCTCAAAATGTTCTCTAAATCAGCAGTATGCAAATGAGGTTACAAAAAAATGAGCAGCAGAATAAGTCGTCAACTGGAGACTCTCCCTCTCTAATCCGATTGGGATGGTCTGAGTTTCGCCTTGGGCCGATGGGTTAAACTTGTGGGGCAGTTTCCCTGCAATGACGCCGGTGATTGCCCTGGTCTTATGTTAGCTATATAGTTACTTCTTCCTCTGTATTAGCAAAATCGTGGGTTTCTTTTTTTTAATTTGTTCTTGTGGTTGGAAACAACAGACTGCAAACTTGAGAGATGAAGTTTATTCATACTTTAATTATTAACTGAGAACAGCATATTTACATTTGGATTTGTATGGCCATGAATTATGCAGTACACATAATATGCTCATTCATGAAACCTGAAGTATTTTGTGTGTGGTAAGAGTGAATTGATTGTCATGGTAAAGTAATGTCTCTACGTTGTCCCCAAAAAAGGTAGTGTCTTACAAACAGTGTGTGAGATGATATAGTTTGTTTTACATGCACCACAAATACAATATGGTACCAGCTGTCTTGATTTTCTTATTACCATTATTCTTCAATTACCACCACAGCGTATGAGAAATGGTATCAATTAAACAATCCAATAAGCATAATAGTTAAAAAATACCATAACCAACAAATATTAGAACACAACATACTCTCTAAATGCCACCAGACGAAAATACTAACAGAAAATAAATACGATACATGGAAGAAATGAACAGGTAGAGAGGAAAGGGCGAGTAGCACTTGCAATGAAGAAACATAAGCCAGGAAGAGAAGTTGCACCTGGTTTGGTCGAAGAAGAATCCTCTCTCTGTAACGATTGAATGAGATGCACTCAATTTTACGTGGACAAAGCTCACTTAATGAACCCACGCAATCCCAAATTAACATCTCGCACTCATCCGGTATTTTCGCACTCGATACATCAATCCACCTTTCCAATGATCCATAATCACCAACAAGCAATCGACACAAGCACTCCAATTGATCGAGGCCCTCAACAGCTCGAAGAGCACCACACTCTCTCATACTTAACGACTTGAGGTTCTTCAAGTTTGATAAATCGCCTAATCTTTCCAAAGCCAAGCACCCATCCACAGAAAATATCTCCAATAATTCCAGACTGCCCACAACTTGAATCTCAACTAGCTTTGGGCACTCTAGAACACTGAATTCTTTGAGCTTCTTAAAGGTTCTCGATAGAAGGGATAATCTCCCCCACAAAATGTCAGCTCATCACATCGTTGCTCCAGCAGACAACTTAACCTTTCAAAAGACTCGCACCTCTCAATACCCAATCTCTCAAGCGATTCCAAAGCACCTGGAAAATGAATTTCAACTAACTTTGGGCAACCGATAACAGAAATTTCATTTATGTTTGCCGGAAAGGATAACCTCTCCAGGAGTTCACAGTCCGAGACACTAAAACTTGCCAATTGATGAAGCCCATCGAGCTGAATTTCCTTCAGCTCTGATCGTGAGAGTCTGAAAGTTGACAAGTTTTTCAACTTGGAGATGGGTAACCCTGCTGAGTTGAAACTATGGACTCGCAAGTACAGCAGAGATGATGGAAGCTCTGTGAGGGATTGCAGGTCTAGTCCATACACAGTAAGTTTTTCCAGAAAAGAAAGGGAGCCCAGTTCTGTAGGCGGTGCGGGGATATTCAACAGGCATAAGTTCAATTCATTCAGTTTGGATAAACTCCCTAACCATCGCATGTCACAAATTTGTGTCAAGCTTGTTGTGCCTCTAACCAGAGATCCATCAGATAGGACCAATCTAACTAAGTTAGTAAGGTTTGAGAGATCAGGGACAAATTGCAGAGAACCGGATTCCAGCAGTAGACAGGTCAAACTAGAGGGCAGCTCCGGCAATCCTTGAATCTCACTGCACACATGTAAGTCCAGCATTTGCAAGACAGGAAGTGTGACAATAGTCCTCGGCAGAATCACTCTTTCGTTAAACCTCAAAACTAAGATTCTCAACATGGACAACTCTCCAATTTCGGTAGGGATTTCACCTTCCAATTTACAATCAGGGGCATGTAGCTCTTCAAGATTCTTCAATGTTCCAAGAGCATGAGGAAACTTCTTTATCGGATTGTAACCCACCCGTATCACTTTCAACATTTTTAGATTTCCAATTGATTCAGGTAATTCAATGATTTCTGCAAATGACAAATCCAACTCAAGCAATAATGCCCAGTTAAGAATAGATTTTGGGAGTTCCTTTATCTTTGTCGATGCCATGGATAGAAACTCAAGTTTCGGCAGCCCTCCAACAGAATTTGGAAGTTCATTAATCGAGGTATCCGAAATGTCAAAAGTTAATAGGCATCTAAGCTTACCAATAGACTCGGGGAGTTTCCTCACCTTTAAACAGCGTTTTAAAGAGAAGCGCTTAAGAGTCACGAGCCCTCCAATTTCATCAGGCAACTCTTCGAGAGAGGGGCAGTTGTCAATATCCAAGTCAATCAAGCACTTTAACATCCCAATGGAGCAGTCAATTGTCCTCAAATTTTCACATTCCTGAAGAGTCAATCTCTCTAAAGTAGAACATCCAGAGACGTTTGGAGTTCTTGTTATGCTACGACAATCTTGAAGAGATAGAACTTTCAATTTGCAGGCCATCTGCCAAAATAAATGAAGCTTCCGAATGATGGAACATCCAATGATTTTGGGAAGAGATGATTAGAGTAGAAGTAAACATATGCCATACCTTGATTAGGCTCCATACATCTGAATCATTGAAGTGATTGGTGGAAAGTTTAAGAACAACTACGTTCTGTAGATACATATTGGCCACCCTAAAATCTGGAGGAGGAGAATCCCATGACATCCATCTTAACTTTGTACCGCAATTCGCAAAGTCCCCAACAAAGGTTCCATTGCATAATTTAAGGAACCTTAAATGTGGAAACCTTTCAAACTCGTCATTTGAAAGTAAGATCTGAGCATGCCTTCCATTTAGATCAAGTCCTTGAATGTTTCCCTTCCTCTGCCCATGAAGACTTAGGATGAGTGAACTTAAATGTAAGAAGTTTTATGTACTAATAGTTATTCTGCTTCGCAGCTTCAATAGAAGAAACAGGGAAAAGAAAGCTACCAAGTGGACAAGTAAACTTCTAATAACAGGGAATATAATTTTTCATTTCAAAAACTACTAGTTTTTCTCACTTACCTCTTTTGATCTTATGACGTCGAGTATCTCCTCTCTGATCCATAACCTGCTACGCTTCTCAGGGTCTATCGGACTTTCTTGACGAATAATTTGCCTTCCAAGATCTCTTAACTGATCATGCATCCAAAGCTTATTCTTCTTTACTATCTTTATCAAGGACATATTGACAAGGACTTCTATCCCACGTTGTGGGAAAAATCTACAGGCGGTCCACATGTAAATCGGATCGGTTACATCCTCATCAACAAAAAAGCATGCAATATCGAGAAAAATATGCTGCTGAAACTCATCAAGGACATCAAAGCTTATCTTCAACTTCTTTTGGACCTCCTCCTCTGGTATGCTTCTTAGCTTGTCCAATGTCTCTATCCATATTACTTCCTCTTTAAGGTAAAGTAACGAGCCTATAACTTCAAGAGCCAAAGGAAGTCCTCCAGTTACACCAACAATTTCTTTTGAAAGGTGGTTGTAAACATCTGGTGGTGAGTCTCCACAGAATGCATGCCGGCTGAAAAGCTGAAGCGCATCCTTAGAATTCATTTCCCGCATTTCATAAGGTAGAATTTCATACTTAAATCCCCTAATTTGCAGCAAACTTCTATTCCTTGTTGTGATAATTATTCTAGTTCCCGAACGTAAAGAACTTCCAATCAATTTCCTGATTTGTTCACTCTTATCCACGTCATCAAGAACAATCAATGCCTTCTTATTGCAAAGTGTTTCTTCGATCCTCTTCATTCCATAACCAACGTCATCAATTTTGCCTATAACTCTAGAATTAACAACGTCGGATATTAATTTGGCTTGCAACGTGGCTAACCCATCCTTTTTGACTCTTCTCGGATATCATTAAGGAAACTTCCACAGTTTCCAAATTGAGAAGATAGTTCATTGAAGATGACTTTGGCAAGGGTTGTTTTACCTATACCACCCATCCCGTGAATTCCAACAAGCCGTACACCACCAGCGTGGACGTCCAAAAGTTTTTTTACGGCTGCTACTCGGTCATCCATTCCAATTAGATGTTCAGTCACAGATCTGTGTTTAGTCTTGAGATTATCCAACACCTCAGCAACAACCAGTTGCGTAAGCTCTCCTTGCCTGTCAACAAGAACACATTCTTTTAGTAGAAAAGAATGATATATGCAAGTTCTTGTAACCTCGAAACATGTACATGGCAAAACTACTTCCCAATGCAATCCTATTACACCATCATGAGTATTTGATGAGGATTTGAGGAAAAATATGGAATACGATACTGTTAATTAAATGACAAATTTATATGAATATAAATAGACAGAGAGAGAAATTGATACAATATCCTACGTGGTATGGCCATTGGCCTGCATCCACTGGTGAATGAGCATAGAATTCACTGGTCAAATTTGGAATACATGAAAAACTCTCAACACCTCAGCTACTGATACATCTGAATTCTCACTCTCTGTATATTACAAAGAGAGCTTTCATATCAGAACTCTAGAAAGGAATACGAAATTTATTCGACTGGGCCCTCTGATTCCATCACGGACCTCATAAAAATTTCTCAATTGAGTTGCCTCAAAATTCATCGGACAGGGGAGGTCTTGTCATTAGTTACCAGTCCTTAATAGTCCAAATACACTGAGTGCAGGTTAAAATATGTCTCTAAATTTATATCGACTCCTGTTTGGAATAACATTACTATATGAGGGGTGCTATAACCAAATGGAACTTATTATTCTTGCTAAACTTATAAAGGAAGTGAGAAGTAGGAGAGAAATCAGCATAGCTTGTAGAACCCACCAAAACTAGTTCCACAACCATTCGCGACTTCAGAATTGCAAAACAATGTGTAAGATCAGACTTCTCGATTCCTCGTTAACTGAGAAGAACTGCAGTTCTCGAGTCAGGTATCTATCAGGTCAGTGTCCTCCATTGAACTTGCGAAATCAGGTTGGCAGCCATGAAAAAGATTCAACAAAAGACACAAACAATCCACTATCCGTTTCGTCACATATACATTCATAAACACATAACACAACCTCCCAGGACATAAGACTCAGAATCAAACCAAATAGCAAATTCACCAAGCTTATCAAGTAACAGGGAGCAAATTCACAAAATGTCAAAGTTTCTTACCAGAAAGTTTGAATTCGAAATTTCATTATTTTAGATGTCCCATTAGCACACCCATGAAGATTAGTCTATTTATTCATTATACAGATGATGCAAAAGAAAGTCGAAGGATCTGCAGAGTTTACCCTCCGTAGTTTTTCAAGCACCATCCTTTAATTTCATCAACCACTGCAAGAGCCTCTCGCCACGCCTTCACTTCGCCGGGAAATCTCTTCTGATGCTCCACTAAAGCATCGCTGTACAGAGAGGTCTTAAGCTTCACATCGTCGGGTTCGACGTCGAAAAAAATGGGCAGTATCTTCTTGTTCCCTTTCGATCTAGACGTATTGTCCACGATCCGCGCGAGCTCGCGGAGGCACCATTTGCTGGACGCGTAGGATCTGGAGAAGATGGGGATGTAGAGCTTGGAGTCGTCGATCGCTCGCAGAAGCGCTTGGCCGATCGTTTCGCCGACGCGGAGCTCGTCGTCGTCTCTGAAGACGCGGGCCCCGGCGTCGACCAAGGCGTGGTAGAGGGTTTCGGTGAACCCGCGGCGGGTGTCGGGCCCTCGGAAGCTCAGGAACACCTGGAAACCGGCTCCTAGTGCGGTGGTGTCGCTGCTCGTTCCGGCCGCCGAGGTCGCCATTGGAGGTTCTTGGTCAGCAGTCACAGACATCATCAGTATTCGGCCTTCGGGCTCTCTCTGTTCACCCCACAGTAGGATGGGTCGGTTCGCTTGCCTATGCTCGGAGCGGACACAAGCTCGACAAATCGAGTGAAAGCAAAAACCAGTTGGATTCTCTTCTTCGTTCAAGCTACCACACGGCAAGCGAAGGTGGTCTTCTATCGCTTTCTTGTCCCAAAAATGACACACAGAGTTCCTTGATTATAGCTCAATGCCTAATATAATCTCTAAATTTTTAATTTATTATTCAATTTAATTTTTTAATTTTTTAAAAATATTCAATATTATCCTTGAACTAATTAATGAAATGATGATATATAGTTCAGGAGCTAAATTAAATATGTATCAAAATTAAATTAAAGATTTATAATCACATGCACATTAAATTAAAATTCTCAAAAATTATTTTAAATAAATTGAAAGTTGAGAGATTAAGTTGTATGGTTATCCCTTTCTTGTCTTTGCAATGGACATCTTTTAACTTCAGTCATGTCATGGCTGAAGAATAATACTTTACATTACGCGTACTTTGCTTGCAACCAAAGAAAGTGGACCGTGCCTTGTTTTGGATTGATGTCGTTGTCCTTTTTTTTTTTTTTATAATTTAGCTTGAAGAATATGACTATAAATAATTAGATCTTCGTAAAGTTTTTTTTTATTTTTAATCGAAGCCAAAAATAGAAAAACCAAAATATTTTTCTAACACTAATAAGAACCTTTTTCTTGCCTAGCAAAAGGGTGGAGAAAGGCACAGAAGACCTCTAGGAATTAACCATGGGAGGCCACCTCTAGGATATATCCAACTTGGACAATATCTATAGCTATACCATCATGTCGATAGTCCGATATCTATTGCACGGGCTAGCACCATGTCCTCCAAAAGGACGTCATCGGTAAGCAAGCGCATGTTTAACACAAACACGAGAATGGCACATAAGAATATGTGGTCACGTGCATGACATGTGAGTTTTGTTATACGTATGCCGGCCTATCGGCGGAGATAAGGCTTAACTTATGTAGTCGGTATTGATATTCATCGAATAACATGTATGCAATTTTCGAAATACGACAATGAATAATCTGATAGTTGCCAATATGATCGTTGACAACGAATATTGAAGGGAATAATTACCGCTTGAAAGCAAGAAATCAAGGCAGCCATCGTGGATATCTTGCACATGTTAGAGGAAACACGGTTCTATTTGAAAATAAGACCACGAGACAATCGTCGTATTGAGGAAGGAGAACGTGGAGCGGTTGATATGCAGTAAAGACAATCACTCGACAAAGTGGGTGCGAAACTTATAGAAACATGGAAGCAATCGATAGAGGATACATGAAAAAATGCAACGTCAAGAGATAGTTACTAGAGGTGTGCATGATAACCGTTGACACCTAAATTTTGACTAATATATATTTTGCATAAAAATTAGAACTAATTTTAGTTCTAAACAAAAATCATCTCACATATTCATTTAGCATTGGCATACAATTTGAGCTTAATTTAATAGGGTCCTGGACTAGGCATGCGGTGGAAAAATGCACCAAGAAGATTTGGGCTTGAAAGAAATATTTTCTCAGGGATCAGTATTGCAAATACTCGGAACTTCGTGGATCAGATGTGCAAATACTCGAACTTGGGATCAGTATTGCAAATACTTGAAATTTCGGGACCTGCATTACAAATACCAAAAGAAGATGGGGAAAGGAAGATGGTGAAAGGAAGATGAAGAAGAGAAGATGAAAATGGAAGATGAAGATGAAGAAAAGAAGATGAAGATGAAGATGAAGAAGAGAAGATGAAAATGGAAGATGGAGAAATGAAGGTGAAGAAGAGAAGATGAAGATGGAGAAAAGAAGATGAAAATGGAAGGTGGGGAAATGAAGATGAAGAAAAGAAGATGAAGATGAAGAAAGGAAAATGAAAATGGAAGGTGAGGAAATGAAGATGAAGAATGAAGGATGAAGAATTTTGCCTATAAAAGAAGAAGAGTTCTTGAAGAGAGAAAGGAGTTTTTTGGAGTGGAAGAGAATTGAGAGAGTTTTTGAGAGAGTTTTTTTTGGAGTGGAAGAGAATTGAAAGAGTTTTTGAGAGGAATTCTTTAGAGAGGAAAAAGAGAATTCTTGAGAAAAAATTTTGAGAGAGTTTTGAGAGGGCTGAGTGTTTTGAAGCTCGGTGCTACCATTACTAATTTCTCGCATCCATCAACACAAGCCACAAGTTCATCACCATCGTTCAAACTCGCCGCAGAAAAGGAAAGCTAAGTGATTTCCTAATTTCCTCTAAGTTCGGATACAAATTAGCCCCGGATTTTCTACACTCGATTTTCTCTCTACGTTTTTATGTTAAATAACATTTGCATATCAACGATGAGACATCAATTGTACAAGAATAGAAGGAGAGCAAAAGGGAAAAAATATCAATGCCCCGATTGCGGTCTAATGGAATTCTAGCGAGATGAGAAAGAAGCGTCAAGGAGAGATAGGACCAAGAAATTTCTCGGCCTAACGAGTCACCAAATCGGTCCAATGATCAAGACAAGCCCGGAGCATAAGTTTGGTGCACGAGTTCAAATTGGAGAGTAATCTTGAACTTATTTCATCCTAATTCCATGTAATTTCTTTATTTCAAACAAATGTCAAGAGAAGAAAAACCCAAAAAAATTGATTCTTTGATCTTCAAGTAGAATTCATCAAATTTGTCAAATCCATTATTTTTTTTCATGAATTTTAAGGTACCGAAAGGACATTAGTTGTAATTAATGTAACCAAGTCCCCGGACTCTTAATCTCCTGGTTCGCAGAAATAAGATAGTTTTCTCCCGCTATTTTATTTAGGTTTCTAATCGACCTACCGAAAATGATTAGTGGCGACTCCAAATTTAAATCACATTGCATGTTAATCATTTGAACTTTAAGTTGCGATTTGGTATGGACTTGGGAGAGTCCGAGTTAGGTTAGTTAATTAATTAACCCGATAATCCATTAGCCCGGAAAATGATAACTTGTTTATTATTTTTTTAGGTCGCGACAGCTTGGCGACTCATTTGGGAGCCAAAGAGGACTTAAGCCGGATAAGTTCATGAAAAGGAAAATTACTTGATTTGGCAATCTTGGTTGAATTTTAATCCCTAGATGTTAAATGATTTTGCGGGAAAGGGAGTTATAAGGGGACGAGTGTTTGCTAACCTTTTTGTGTAGATTGAAGGAGATTGTGTATGGTTTATATTGAAGTGTTGGATGCTATGAATCGCCGCGCATGTTTTTACTGTTTTTACATTTACACTTAACACACACAACCCGCCATTGAACCCGAATGGCTAGGCTTAGGATGGTACTTGATTAGGGATACTTCGGCCATCGTCGTCCGGCCCTAGTCGCTCTTCTCGAGTCCCGAACTATTTCAAATTGGTGCCAAGAGTTAACACCTCCATCATTCGCCGTGTGATGTAGGTCGTTACTTTGGTTGAGCCCGGATGTCTACGGGGGATCTTGGTTCAATCGCAAGCCGATGTGGTTTAGTCCGGATATCCTTGGGGCTCCACTTTTGTCAAGCCATACTAGATAGAAATCGAACCTCACGAGCATTTTCATGCGCATGTCTTTGTAGTTAACACTTTCTCTCCAAATGAGGTAATTTCTTGAGCTTTATCATTGATTTTTCTTATCTTGTTTTGGGTCGGTCCATGATCTAGGTTGAGTCATTTGGCACACGAATGGGTCGTAATGATATCCCTTCACAATTGAAAGAACTTGTCCTCATAAAAAATGTTCGGAAGATCATAATCTCTCATGACAAAAACTTTTGCAGCAATTCGATGCATTTTTCTTTTAATAAGGAATTAATAGCCGAGATGGAGCAGGCTGGAATTTCACATGTTTTCGGACTCTAGATTCATTTTACAATTTAGAACTAGAAAATGTGCCTTTTTGTGGAATTACCAAACATGAAAATTCTAGATCGTTGTTTTACCTAATAGCCTGCAAAATTTCAGTCTCTAATTCTTTTTTTAAAGAGGTCTTCCATTCTTTTGTTGGAAACCGGATAAAGCAATTTTCTGGATGAATTTGTTTAAAGAAGTATTAAATCGCATTGATCCGTGTGAAACCCGCCGTAGAGTAAAACACAAAAGTTGTTCGTCGGTATGTCATCTGTCAGCTCCTAAATTTTGGCATTGTGTTGACTAATGTACGAATTAAGATGAAGTTTCTCGTAAAAATCGACGAAACCGAAAATTGCCTCGATGCGGTCTTTTGGTCATGTCTAGTTCATTCATTGAGTCTAGAAGGAAGTCATGGACCGGCCTTCTATCCTCGCTCATTGTACTTACTCTTGGCTTGTCGCTTTTCAGGAAATTTATCACGGATCCTCCGCATATTACTCGATTGGTGGCGAAGAGAATGGCCGACATTAACGCCGCTGTCCATGAGACTTTGAATGAACAGCTCGGTGCTCTAACCGAGCGATTTGAAGGGATGATGTCTCACAAGATGATGGATAACTTCATAACCAAGCTTCACTCGTCCAGCTTAAGCCCTCCGCCGATTGTGCCAGCTCTAATTCCCTCGGCGAGCAATTCCAAAGCAAGGCCCCGAAGGTGTTCCCTATCGCTATACCATTGGAAGATATTATTTTAACGAGCACGGGTTCGAGCGTACCACCCTCGATTCCAGCTCCCCCAAACCAACCCGATGACCAACGAGTTTGTCATCATGGGGGATACATGAGGAGGGAAACCTAGTGGATTCGGAAGAATACGACCTAGATGAGTTCGATCCAGATTATGAGGAAATTCGTCAAGATTTCGAACGACATGAGGAGATCAAGCCCTCGACCGGTGAACAAATTATCTCGGTCAACCTAGGCGATGCGAGAAAACCCTAAAGAAGTTAAGGTTGGGGCAAGCCTTTCCTCGGAAATGTCCGAGCGCCCGATCGAGGCTCTTGAAGGATTACCAGGACGTTTTCGCCTGGTCCTATGCAGATATGCCTCGGTCTTGACCGTTCCATTGTCAAGCATTGTTTGTTGATCGATCCTTCGGCTAAGCCGGTCGTGCAAAAGTCAAGGAGGGCCGGACCGAAATTAGTGCGGAAGATCAAAGAGGAGGTCATGAAACTTCTCGATGTAGGATTCATTGAGACTACGAGAATATTCCGATTGGGTCGTTAACATAGTCCCTGTCATGAAGAAAGACGACCGCATTCGGGTTTGTGTCGATTATCGAGATTTGAACAAGGCCGTCCTAAAGATGATTTTTCCCTCCCGTATATCAACGTACTTGTTGTGTGATCGCAGGTTTGAATTGTTTTCATTCATGGATGGTTTCTCCGGTACAATCGGATCCTGATGAATGTCAATGACAAGTTGAAAACCACTTTCACCACACCATGGGGAATGTTCCATTACCGGGTAATGCCGTTCGGTCTCAAAAACGCTGGAGCCACTTACCAACGAGCCATGGTTGCCCTTTTCCATGACATGATGCATAATGAGATTGAGGTTTACGTCGATGACATGATAGCAAAAACAAGGCATGGAAAAGATCACGTCGAAACGCTCAAGAAATTGTTCGACAAGACAAATTACGCCTCAACCCCGCCAAGTGTGTCTTTGGGTCCGGCTCGGGCAAGCTACTCGGATTCGTGGTAGCGGTAAGGGCATTGAAGTCGACCCTTCGAAAGTTAAGGCTATTCCCGAGCTTAAGCCGCCGACAATGGTTAAAAAAGTTCGAAGTTTGATGGGTAGGCTAAACTATATTACTCGATTCATCTCTCAATTATCGAAAACCGCTAAGCCATTCCTCAAGCTATTAAAGGAGAATGCGCTAGTCCAATGGGATAGCGAATGTGAAGAAGCTTTTGGAAAACTCAAGCAAAGCATCTCATGAATCCACCTGTGCTTGTTCCTCCAACACCGAAGCAACCTTTAATCGTCTACCTCACAATCCTTAGTGAATCCTTGGGTGCTATGCTAGCCCAAGATAAGTAGGAGGATGGAAGAGAACGAGCCATTTATTATTTGAGTAAGAAATTCACAATTTTGGAAATGAAGTACTCCAAGTAGAGAAAACATGTGCGGCGTTAGTGCGGTACCGCATGGCTTCGGCAATATACCTTGCATCACTAAGTGCTTCGGTGACGGAATGCGATCCTATCAAATACTTGCTTAATCAACCCGCCTTGATTGGTAGACTTGCCAAATGGCAAATCCTCATCTCCGAGTTCGACGTTCAATATTTGTCCCAAAAGTCAATCAAGGGACGAGCTATAGCGAGATGTCCTAGCTGAAAATCCGGGGCAAGATGATGATGCCTATCATTCCGAGGATCGAATCATGTCGGTGGAGGATTACATCGGGACTATGTATTTTGACGGAGTTGTCAATTTATCGGGGTCGAGCACGGGCGCGGTTCGATATCTCCGAGTGGTCGCATTATCCTCGTGGCCAGCAAAATTAGTATTCCCTTGCACAAATAACATAGCGAGAATATGAGGCATGCATCCTCGGCCCGCAAGCTGCGATTGAAATGGGGATAGCCCGACTCAAGGTGTTCGGAGATTCCACTTTGATTATCCTTCATTTAAGTATATGTCCAAGACTCATAATCGATTCGGCGATGCATTGGCTACCTTGTCTTCAATGTTACAAGTCGCCAATGGACTTGAGGTTGAACCCCGAAGATCGAAGTACTAAGAAGGCCGGCATATTGTATGGCCGTGACTAATGAACCCGATGGCAAGCCATGGTTCCATGACATTAAGACATACATTCAGAGGCGGGAGTTTCCTGAGAAGAATCTTGCGTCGATCAAAAATATATAAAGAAGATGGCTTCAAGTTCTTCTTGAATGGAGAGAATTTGTACAAGCGGTCATTCGATTCTTGTCCTACTAAGATGCGTTGACTCAACCGGCAGTTCGTCGATGATGGAAGTACATGAAGGGATCCGTGGTCCACACATGAACGGCCACTTTTTAGCTAAGAAGATTATGAGGTTGGGTTATTATTGGCTCACACTCGAAAGAGATTGTATTCAAGCATGTTCGGAGCTGTCACAAATGTCAAATTCATGGTGACAAGATTAATGTCCCTCCAAATGAGTTGCATCGATTATCCGAACCATGGCCGTTTTCTATGTGGGGGATTGATGTTATCGGTCCTATCAACCCTAAAGCATCCAATGGGCATCGATTCACCTTGGTGGCGATTGACTATTTCTCCAAATGGATCGAAGCCGCATCCTATTTAGCGATCACGGCACGAAATATCTCGAAATTTATCCGCCGGGATATCATTGCTCGATACGGTTCACCTGAAACCATAATCACCGACAATGGCTCGAACTTAAACAACAAACTAATGGACGAATTGTTTAATGAATTCAAGATTAAGCATCCGAACTCTTCCCCATATCGTCCTCGGATGAATGGAGCAAAGTAGAAGCCGCCAATAAGAACATTAAGAAAATTTTAACGAAGACGGCTGAAAATTATCGCGATTGGCATGAGAGGTTGCCATTTGCACTTATGGCATATCGACCTCAATCCGGACATCTACTAGGGCAACCCCGTATTCTCTTGTATATGGAATGGAGGCTGTTTTCTACCAGTTGAAGTAGAAATTCCTTCCTTACGTATCTTGTCTCAAGCTAAGGCGACGGAAGTCGAATGGATCCAAGAAAGAGCAATTTAATTGAATCGATCGACGAAAAAAGAGTTAAGGGTGTATGTCATGGCCGGTGTTATCGGCGGAGAGTTGCTAAATCATTCAACAAAGAAGTTCGGCCTCGATATTTTCATATCAATGACCTGGTCTTGAGAAAATTATTACCAATAGTCCCACTCCCCGGGAAGGAAAATTCGCTCCAAACTATGGTGGTCCATATATAGTAAAGAAGGTGCTCCCTGGTGGTGCTTTGATTCTGGTCGAGATGGATGGTCGTGCCTTTATCAATCCAAGTCAATTTCGACGTAAAGAAATATTATGCTCGATTCACTCGATGTTTTCATAATCGAGTTATAATACGGATTCACGAGTTGTTCACATTTGAGCATTCGTTTGTTTCCTCGCTACTAATCTTTGTTAAGAGATTGTTTCGAATGGGGAGCCTCTCCGGCCCAATTGGATTGACTATCGGGGAGCGTGAGATTTACATATTCGCAGAGTAAAAGGGGTTATCTTGCGAAAAAAATATGACGACCAAGATGAAATGAGTAAAAACTTGCATTCATTTCATTCATCGGAAAACTTTACAAATAGATCAACGGGGTGGGAACGTAAAGCCAAACCGAGCCCTAATGAGCATCACAAAGGAGTTTAACCGACTCTCCATACGGTTGATGCTCCGCCTACACTCGATCGCTTCGAGAATCGAGATCCGCCAACTTAAAGAGGAGGAGCTCACATTTCTCTTTGAGGTTGGCTACATTGTCCTCGTGATGCTCCAGCAGCAGATTCCGGATCATGGATCGGCATTCTCCCGCGGGCTATATCCGAGGGTCGAGATCGTCCAGCCTTTCTTCCAGCCATGTGCATTGAAATTTTAAAACAATATTGAGCGGATCGCGCTCAAAGATGGTCCGGGGACATGGCCAAACATCCCACCAAGTTTCCCCTCTCACGAATCGGCGGGGAGATTTGTTCATTACCATAGTCAAGGGCCTTCTTATAATTGTCGGCTACAAGATTGGCCAACACCAAGGCTGTCCGACCGATCTTGATAGCGTGCCTTCACAAGGTGGGCCAAAGTAACATTTTGATGAGCAACATGGTAAGCCTCCCGGGGAAGTTAGTGAAGAGGGTGGGGAAGATCCTGTATTCCTCTTCTAACTTGGTACTTTCAATAGAAGCGGTGTCCATATCCCTAAACATAAGACGAATCTCGGTTTCGGCCTCCGGATGGTTGGCTATATAAGAGTAGCCCTGGCCTAGGAGATTATAAAGTTTCTCCCATTTGGCCAAAACTTCAGCCGAGAAGGCGTGTGCGGGAAGGGAAGCCATTGTTGTTGAAGCGACTAAAAAGAGTGGATGCAAAAGAGTGCTTAGAAGGTTGGAGATGAAGATATGAAAGCGATAATTGTCTCGGCGTTATATCCTAATTTAAAGGGCGGGAAAAGCTATAGCAATAATTATTGTGGAGGCCGAGTTAATTATCCTGGGCAAAACTACGGACGTTTCGTCCGTGAATCACGGATCTACCATCTCAAGCCTCACAAATCCGAAAAAGTTACGAAAAGATTTGAGAACCCCACCATGTTAAAAACTCGAGTGGGAGACAAACATACTTTTCGAGAGAAAAACAGCAATTCTTGCGAGCCACGTTAGTTACTCGGGTGAAACCACAAGCATTTCGTAGCTCTTGTGATGCGGAAGGATACACATATCTTTATTTGTCTCGCATTAGGGAAAAGTCTCGATAATGGATAAGCCCAAATACCTTAAGGTCCTCGTGTTTGCAAGAAACTTGGAAATTAAGGGAATCACCAACTTATGAGATATTTGGTAAAACAGGTATTCTCGTATGCGATCCATGTGTAGGTTTCTCTAACATGGAAAAGAGAAATTATGACACATGTTATTTAGAGTCTTGCATATCATGCATCACTTCATTACATAAAAAATGGGACTAAAACTCCCGCCAAAAAGTTCATCCATCATTTGCACTATCAAAATTTAGGGTTCAATTTTATCTTTGAGCGGAACCTCTACGAGCCTCCACTCAAAGAGGGGCCTGTTGACACCTAAATTTTGACTAATATATATTTTGCATAAAAATTAGAACTAATTTTAGTTCTAAACAAAAATCATCTCACATATTCATTTAGCATTGGCATACAATTTGAGCTTAATTTAATAGGGGTCTGGACTAGGCATGCGGTGGAAAAATGCACCAAGAAGATTTGGGCTTGAAAGAAATATTTTCTCGGGATCTGTATTGCAAATACTTAGAACTTCGGGGACTGTATTGCAAATACTGAACTTCGGGGATTGTATTGCAAATACTTGAAACTTCAGGGACTGCATTACAAATACCAAAAGAAGATGGGGAAAGGAAGATGGTGAAAGGAAGATGAAGAAGAGAAGATGAAAATGGAAGATGAAGATGAAGAAAAGAAGATGAAGAAGAGAAGATGAAAATGGAAGATGGAGAAATGAAGGTGAAGAAGAGAAGATGAAGATGGAGAAAAGAAGATGAAAATGGAAGGTGGGAAATGAAGATGAAGAAAAGAAGATGAAGATGAAGAAAGGAAAATGAAAATGGAAGGTGAGGAAATGAAGATGAAGAATGAAGGATGAAGAATTTTGCCTATAAAAGAAGAAGAGTTCTTGAAGAGAGAAAGGAGTTTTTGGAGTGGAAGAGAATTGAGAGAGTTTTTGAGAGAGTTTTTTTTGGAGTGAAAGAGAATTGAGAGAGTTTTTGAGAGGAATTCTTTAGAGAGGAAAAAGAGAATTCTTGAGAAAAAATTTTGAGAGAGTTTTGAGAGGGCTTGAGTGTTTTGAAGCTCGGTGCTACCATTACTAATTTCTCGCATCCATCAACACAAGCCACAAGTTCATCACCATCGTTCAAGCTCGCCGAGAAAAGGAAAGCTAAGTGATTTCCTAACTTCCTCTAAGTTCGGATACAAATTAGCCCAGATTTTCTACATCGATTTTCTCTCTACGTTTTTATGTTAAATAACAGCTACATATCAACGATGAGACATCAATTGTACAAGAATAGAAGGAGAGCAAAAGGGAAAAAATATCAATGCCCGGATTGCGGTCTAATGGAATTCTAGCGAGATGAGAAAGAAGCGTCAAGGAGAGATAGGACCAAGAGATTTCTCGGTCTAACGAGTCACCAAATCGGTCCAATGATCAAGACAAGCCCGGAGCATAAGTTTGGTGCACGAGTTCAAATTGGGGAGTAATCTTGAACTTATTTCATCCTAATTCCATGTAATTTCTTTATTTCAAACAAATGTCAAGAGAAGAAAAACCCAAAAAAATTGATTCTTTGATCTTCAAGTAGAATTTATCAAATTTGTCAAATCCATTATTTTTTTTCATGAATTTTAAGGTACCGAAAGGGCATTAGTTGTAATTAATGTAACCAAGTCCCCGGACTCTTAATCTCCGGTTCGCGAAATAAGATAGTTTTCTCCCGCTATTTTATTTAGGTTTCTAATCGACCTACCGAAAATGATTAGTGGCGACTCCAAATTCAAATCACATTGCATGTTAATCATTCGAACTTTAAGTTGCGATTTGGTATGGACTTGGGAGAGTCCGAGTTAGGTTAGTTAATTAATTAACCGATAATCCATTAGCCCGAAAAATGATAACTTGTTTATTATTTTTTTAGGTCGCGACAATAACGCTTCGAAAGTGAATTTCTATTCCAAAAGTGCTTCCGGAGCAAAAGACTGTTTGGTAATATAATTTCGAAATAGAAATCCGTTTGGTAAAAATTTTTACTTCGAAAGAAATTTTCACTTCAAGTAAATTTTCACTTTTGAAGTTGTTTTTCCCTTAATTCCGAAGTTAAAAAAATAGCTTCTCCAACTCAAGAAGTACTTTTTATCTTGCCCTCTTTTATTATGCCATTACCCTCTTTTCGATCATACCCACCTTCGCTGCTACGGATCGTCGGCGGCCGCCGCCCATCGCCGACCTCCATTGGCCGTCGCCCATGACCACCACCAACCGCCAACCATCGCCGGCTACCACCCTCCGATTTCCCTCGATAGCCAATCGCCGACCTCCCTCGGCCGCCACTAATCGTCACCCGCAATCGCCGACCACCGTTGCCACCGACCATCGCTCATTGCGACCTTTGCCATCACGATTGCCGCTAACCGTCAATCTTCGCTCGCCACGACCACCGAGTCGCCATCTCCGATCGCGGGAGTAAAAAATAAATAATAAATTTTTTTAAAAAAGTAAATAATATTTTACTAATAAAAATTATTTTTAAAGAAATTTAAAAATTTAAAAAATGAAGTAAAAATTTTTTGGCCGTCGATAATAATGTATCATAGAATATTTCGTGTTAATAATGTTTCAAAAGTAGAAATTTTCAACCGTTACTAAACGAATTTCTCGATTAGAAATAACTTATGGAGTAGAAGTAAAAAAATCAAATTCTATTTTTGAAGAGAAGTAGAAAAATCAACTTATAAATAGAAGTTGATTTCGAAGCGTAGTGTTACTATGCGCGCCCTAAGAGACCATTGCGCGATCATCCATCGGGAGGAGTTTTAGCACAAATTAAGCAAATTTATCGTTACTTTCCAGATCTGCATTTTACCTTTTGTAGTTGTAACCTTTAGATTCGTATCATCAATTAAATTGCAGCTTATATATCTATCTTGGGTACTTTGTTGTCGGTTAAATTTTGACATAATACTTTCGTGTTCTAAAGCTATGCCGTCGATTAAATTCCAGCATGTTTTGTTTACATCGAGTATGTTATTGATTCTATATTACCGGACCTTGTCATCGACGAGAGTCCGGAACAATTTTCGTTTGTACATTCCTCTTTGAATTCAACTGGTTGTTTGTTTATCTACATGTGCCGTTTCCTATTAGTAGTTGGCCTAGGGACCCCATTTTACTCAATTAAGAGCCGAAGAATGACTTTTGGTAAAAGATGTTTCATTGTGGGAGACAATCCCGACGAAACGGTAGTGGTAAACAAACTTATTTCCTTTTTATGAACATCGTTGTTTTATATTTCCAAATCTTTATATTTGTAAAGCTTTCATGATTTGTAACATATACAAATTGTATGTGATTGCAACTTTTAGGGAGTTATGTCATCCAATTTAATGGCATTATTGGAAGGCAGTGCACTTTTATGATATAGTTCAGCTTTTAAGGAGTTATTTAAATCATCATGAAAGGATAGATAAGCATTTTAAGTTTTGATCACTAAGTGTGCTTAAATGATAAGCGCAACCCTTTACCTCACATTCGTAAAGGGCCGCGCTTTTACCACTCCCACTTTGGCTAAAATATTTCTTATTGTAATGTTTTGACAATATTAACCTTTATGGGTTGTACCTTTTTTAAAGCATTCTTCAATTACTTTTCTTCTTCCTCTTTTTCATTGTGCCACTTTCCTTTTTCTCATTTATATCTCTATGTTCTCTCTCTTCTAAAACACCCTCTCACATGCCAATAATAGACCAATTTTCGATCAGTGAGCTATGCAAGCGGAAGTGAGTCCACCCCTTCTTTCTTCGTGCATTCTTTTGTATTTTAATTTGAGATTTTAATATTACAGTTTGAGTTTAATCGTTACTGAGAGGAAGGCTTGATCATCATGATTTTCTTTACATCTAATACCTCTGTTTTCTACACTCGATTTCTTTCTTCGTTCATCTTGAAGTTTGCCCGATAAAAAAAAAAAAACTTGATGTTTGGACGTGGTATGACGAGATCTTAGTTTCTACACATTGTAACTTGTTGCGTAGTTGGATTACGTATTGCTGTTTTTCTGAATGAACACATATCTTTTTGCTATTGCAATCTGTTTTGCTAGTTCACACATCAGTTGGGATGTATGTGCGAACCCTGTAATGGTCGTAGAATTGAGATAAAAATAAAAATTTGTGATTTTTTATGAGGTAAAAAAATTAGATATAATTGGGACATATGCTAAAGTTGACGATTTTTTTTAGTATTAGACTAGTAGAATTTGAATAAAAGTAAAAGTTGGAAGTTTTTGATAAGACAAAAAAATTTTGAATATAATTGTCACAAATGCTAAAGTTGGAGTTTTTTTTTTTTTTTGGATATTAGGGCAACAAAAAAAGATATTTTAAAAGATGTGGGACCTACAAAGGTTAATATTGTCAAAACACTGGTTAGGGAGTGTTTTAGCTACGATGGGAGTGGAAAAGGCACGACCCTCGTAAAACACGCAAAGGTCAAATGCCACTTTTAGAAAAGATTTTGAAATGGTTTTCTTTTAAATAAATAAAAAAAGCTAATGTTATTGGATGGATTTAAAGCCCCACTAGATATGAAGGCCCAGTGTAATTCCATCAGCATGCTTTACTCGTTTTGAGCAAGCCCAAACGTCATCTTAATTTGGACTAGTCACCCACATGTCACGATGATCTCTTTAGCCTCGGTCTATCTCCCACTCTTCCTCAGTTTTCTCATCCTCCTTAACTCGCAAATCACAACCCCTTTGCCCGGTCCAATCTCCGTACCGCCCCCTCCGCCACCCAGCATCGTCACCGCTGCATTCCCTTAACCCCTTCATCACCGTCGAACTCTAAGCCAGCCCGCCACATTTTTCATGCACATGTACTGCCGCCTCCCCGGTCGTGGTTCTATTTCTACTCTCCGCCGCCTCCTGCCAGCCCTCCTCACTTGTAGCTCATGACACTCGCCCTCGGCAATGGGGTAGCATTCTGCTCCGTGATCTGTTTCAAGGGTTAATCGTTTATTTCATACGCATGTAATCATCAAGCGCTTGTGATGCATAATATAATTAAGTTAGGTTTGGTCTAGCATTTATATCCGAGGATCGTTTAATGGTGCTCTTTGCCAATATGAGATGGCAAAGCCTCTTATCTTACGGATGGCAATCTTTGTTTTTTATTTTTATTTTTATTTTTGTATATAAATACCTTCTAAACCTTGCCAATGAGGCGTTAGTTGAGTTGGTGAGGTCCCCGGGCCTTAGATAGTTAAACTAATGAGGTCCTAAGTTCGAATCTCCCTGGCCGCTTTTTAGGGAACTTAACCAGTGGCATTGGCGCTCATACTCCCACCACTCCGAGAAATAGTCCATTGTACGTGGGAAATTGTCCATTGATCACTCAGCCGTGCCTCAAATGTTCAGATTTGTGGAGGCACCGAATGGGAATTGAAGACGTTTCGGCCCAAAAGAAGGAGCAAGAAAATCAACAATGATTCGGCTCTTTCTCCTTTAATAAATAGCCCACATACAGCCTGGGCCTCAATTAAGCATAAAGCATAGTTATTGTTTGCGTTTGTAATTTTTTTTCAGGAGTGACCGGTTTTTGGTCCGGTTCGGTTTTCAGATCGTCACGCCCGACTCTCGGGCCCGCAACATCCCTACCAAATCGCCACAGGTCATGAAAGATAGTATCCCAGTGTACACTATCGACCTACGAACCTACGGCGCATGCGGAACGTGCAACACTCCCAAACATGCAAGATCGGTAGGGATAGCACAAGGTAGAACACCACAACAGTTATTTCACAAAATGCAATTTCATTCATCAATCAAAGCGAGATGAATCTTAACCCTACTAAGCTACGAAAACATAATTAACCCCATTCTTTGGGGCGGCTCACTAAGACCTCAAAAACATACACTTGTCGGGTAAGGTTAAGCCATCATCTACTCCCAAAAATCTGCTCTAACACCCAAGCCCTAACATCCACGGGCTTCATCACTTGAACCTGAAATGGTTAAACGACGGGGTGAGAAATAAATCTCGGTGAGTCAACGCCTAAGCCCGCTAGGGCGTTGATTCGTTCGGCACGTCCTAACAGACAACCATAATATCATAAAGTAGATAATTCAACCACATGTAAGCTTACCGGTCTTCAACCGGGCATAATGCGATGCGAGCGACTCAACAGTCAAATCAACCACTCCAATTCATTGGCAAAGCATCACATCACTTGCATGCACATGACTCCACACGAAGTCCATTTATTAACTAGTGACCCACGCGCCCGGCGTGACACTCGATTCACACGATTGGTGTGGTCCCACACTACGGCTGGTAGTGTCATCCTAGCGAGACCAGGCATCATCCCATATCCTCTCGGCGACGGCGATCGAAAGCTATGTATCCCAGCGCGGCGGCGCGGCATAGCAAACAGGCATTCCAATAAGGAGTATCGGTCCTTCACAAGCTGCGATCGGCATCCGACAATCCCTTAAATCCGTGCGACCGCACGGGGCATGGATTGTCGTGCATCCGACAAGTCGTGTGATTTCGTGCAATTGACATAGTACAAACTGCATACGAACTTGTCGGGAATCCCGTCACCATTCCGTCATATGACCACTCAACTCATTCGGCAATCAATCAATTTTTATCTTTATGTAACGCCGAATGCTCACACAATCGTGCCCAAAGACTCGGCCCTCGGCCGTTTCATGCTAAAATGTGCGGTTGGGTTTACACGCGGTCATATGAATGCGCAATTATATCAACGGCAAACCAATCAATTTGGGGCGATTAACCTCTAATCGGACCCCCACTACAATCAACAGGCAATCCGACATTCCACGATCAACATTTCATGAATCAATCGTTCAATTTGCCGATCAATTATTAATTCAAATTTCGATTTTCAATTGATAGCCGATTGCGCACTCGACCTATCGCTCACTCGCGATCAATCACCACAATCAATCAATTCAATCAATTAGCCACAAACAACCTAGCTAATTGACTAACTTAACTAATTACGGTCATTTAGCCTAAACCACGTTTCTATCTAGACCGACCGTAATTAATCTACCTAAACACAATAATTAGCTAAATAAATCTAATTCCGAACGCAATTAGCGTCCTAGCCAGGAGTTAGAGGCTAACTCACAATTTTAATTAGCTCGGGCGTCTCAACTCCAAGCGACGGCGACACGAACTCGGCCCGGCCCCGACGGCGACGATCGGCGACTCATGGCCCACTTGAATTTTGGGCTTCCAACTCGGCCAAAGATGGCCCGATGGACTTGGCGACACTTCGGGACAGCGGCACAGACCCGAGGGTGGCGGCGAGTGGTCGCCGGTGGCGAACAGTGGTGGCCGGTGATGAACAGTGCTCGGCGAGAGGTAAAACAGAGGCGAGCAGGGGCGTCGGAGCCGTTTTGTGGTGGCTCGGGCCGTCCAAGGCCGGGGATGGTTCGCCAAGGTTGGGTGGTGTCCGGGGTGGCCGTAGATGGCGTTGGTGGCGGCGACGGGCGGCCGCAAGGCGGCGACACGTAACCGGTCCAAAAACAGGGCACTCGGGTCAAAACAGGGGAGGTTCGGTCCGGGTGGTTCACGGCCTCCACAGGGCGACGGCCGGCTACCGAAGCTTCGTGGGACAACTAGAGGTTGAGGGCGGTCTCTTGCGGTGGTTAACGAGCGGCGGAGTTGGGCCGGAGCGGCCGCAGCAAACGGGCATTCCAATAAGGAGCATCGGTCCTTCACAAGCTGCGATCGGCAACCGACAATCCCTTAAATCCGTGCGGCGCGGCACGGGGCATGGATTGTCGTGCATCCGACAAGTCGTGTGATTTCGTGCAATTGACATAGTACAAACTGCGTACGAACTTGTCGGGAATCCCGTCACCATTCCGTCATATGACCACTCAACTCATTCGGCAATCAATCAATTTTTATCTTTATGTAACGCCGAATGCTCACACAATCGTGCCCAAAGACTCGGCCCTCGGCCGTTTTCATGCTAAAATGTGCGGTTGGGTTTACACGCGGTCATATGAATGCGCAATTATATCAACCGGCAAACCAATCAATTTGGGGCGATTAACCTCTAATCGGACCCCCACTACAATCAACGAGCAATCCGACATTCACGATCAACATTTCATGAATCAATCGTTCAATTACCGACGATCAATTATTAATTCAAATTTCGATTTTCAATTGATAGCCGATTGCGCACTAAATCTCCGACCTATCGCTCACTCGCGATCAATCACCACAATCAATCAATTCAATCAATTAGCCACAAACAACCTAGCTAATTGACTAACTTAACTAATTACGGTCATTTAGCCTAAACCACGTTTCTATCTAGACCGACCGTAATTAATCTACCTAAACACAATAATTAGCTAAATAAATCTAATTCGAACGCAATTAGCGTCCTAACCAGGGAGTTAGAGGCTAACTCACAATTTTAATTAGCTCGGGCGGCTCTCAACTCCAAATGACGGCGACACGAACTCGGCCCGGCCCGACAGCGACGATCGGCGACTCACGGCCCACTTGAATTTTGGGCTTCCAACTCGGCCAAAGATGGCCCGATGGACTTGGCGACACTTCGGGACAGCGGCACGGGACCCGAGGGTGGCGGCGACCGGTGGTCGCCGGTGGCCGGAACAACAGTGATGGCCGGTGATGAACAAAGTGCTCGCGGAGAGGTAAAACAGGGCAAGTGCGGGGCGTCGGAGCCGTTTTGTGGTGGCTCGGGCTGTCCCAAGGCTGGGGATGGTTCGGCCAAGGTTGGGTGGTGCTGCGGGGTGGCCGTAGATGGCGTTGGTGGCGGCGGGCGGGCGGCCGCAGCGGCCGAGCAGCGGCGACACGTAACCGGTCCAAAAACAGGCACTCGGGTCAAAACAGGGGAGGTTCGGTCCGGGTGGTTCACGGCCTCCACGAGCGACGGCCGGCTACCCGAAGCTTCGTGGGACAACTAGAGGTTGAGGGCGGTCTCTTGCGGTGGTTAACGAGCGGCGGAGTTGGGCCGGAGCAGCCGCAAAGAAACAGGCATTCCAATAAGGAGCATCGGTCCTTCACAAGTCTGTGATCGGCATCCGACAATCCCTTAAATCCGTGCGGCGGCACGGGGCATGGATTGTCGTGCATCCGACAAGTCGTGTGATTTTGTGCAATTGACATAGTACAAACTGCATACGAACTTGTCGGGAATCCCGTCACCATTCCGTCATATGACCACTCAACTCATTCGGCAATCAATCAATTTTTATCTTTATGTAACGCCGAATGCTCACACAATCGTGCCCAAAGACTCGGCCCTCGGCCGTTTCATGCTAAAATGTGCGGTTGGGTTACACGCGGTCATATGAATGCGCAATTATATCAACGGCAAACCAATCAATTTGGGGCGATTAACCTCTAATCGGACCCCCACTACAATCAACGGGCAATCGACATTCACAAATCAACATTTCATGAATCAATCGTTCAATTACAGCCGATCAATTATTAATTCAAATTTCGATTTTCAATTGATAGCTTGATTCGCACTCGTCTCGACCTATCGCTCACTCGCGATCAATCACCACAATCAATCAATTCAATCAATTAGCCACAAACAACCTAGCTAATTGACTAACTTAACTAATTACGGTCATTTAGCCTAAACCACGTTTCTATCTAGACCGACCGTAATTAATCTACCTAAACACAATAATTAGCTAAATAAATCTAATTCCGAACGCAATTAGCGTCCTAGCCGGGGAGTTAGAGGCTAACTCACAATTTTAATTAGCTCGGGCAGTCTCAACTCCGGCGACGGCGACACGAACTCGGCCCGGCCCGACGACGACGATCGGCGACTCACGGCCCACTTGAATTTTGGGCTTCCAACTCGGCCAAAGATGGCCCGATGGACTTGGCGACACTTCGGGACAGCGGCAGGGACCCGAGGTGGCGGCGATCGTGGTCGCCGGTGGCCGGAACAGTGGTGGCCGGTGATGAACAAAGTGCTCGGCGAGAGGTAAAACAAGGGCGGAGCGGGGGGCGTCGGAGCCGTTTTGTGGTGGCTCGGGCTGTCCAAGGCGGGGATGGTTCGGCCAAGGTTGGGTGGTGTGCAGGGTGGCCGTAGATGGCGTTGGTGGTGGCGGCGGGCGGCGCGCAGCGGCCGCAGCAGCGGCGACACGTAACCGGTCCAAAAACAGGGCACTCGGGTCAAAACGGGGAGGTTCGGTCCGGGTGGTTCACGGCCTCCACAAGGCGACGGCCGGCTACCGAAGCTTCGTGGGACAACTAGAGGTTGAGGCGGTCTCTTGCGGTGGTTAACGAGCGGCGGAGTTGGGCCGGAGCGGCCGCAAAGCAAACAGCATTCCAATAAGGAGCATCGGTCCTTCACAAGCTGCGATCGGCATCCGACAATCCCTTAAATCCGTGCGGCGCGGGGCATGGATTGTCGTGCATCCGACAAGTCGTGTGATTTCGTGCAATTGACATAGTACAAACTGCATACGAACTTGTCGGGAATCCCGTCACCATTCCGTCATATGACCACTCAACTCATTCGGCAATCAATCAATTTTTATCTTTATGTAACGCCGAATGCTCACACAATCGTGCCCAAAGACTCGGCCCTCGGCCGTTTCATGCTAAAATGTGCAGTTGGGTTTACACGCGGTCATATGAATGCGCAATTATATCAAGCGGCAAACCAATCAATTTGGGGCGATTAACCTCTAATCGGACCCCCACTACAATCAACGGGCAATCCGACATTCACAATCAACATTTCATGAATCAATCGTTCAATTACACCGATCAATTATTAATTCAAATTTCGATTTTCAATTGATAGCCGATTGCGCACTGTTCTCGACCTATCGCTCACTCGCGATCAATCACCACAATCAATCAATTCAATCAATTAGCCACAAACAACCTAGCTAATTGACTAACTTAACTAATTACGGTCATTTAGCCTAAACCACGTTTCTATCTAGACCGACCGTAATTAATCTACCTAAACACAATAATTAGCTAAATAAATCTAATTCCGAACGCAATTAGCGTCCTAGCCAGGAGTTAGAGGCTAACTCACAATTTTAATTAGCTCGGGCGGTCTCAACTCCGGCCGACGGCGACACGAACTCGGCCCGGCCCGACGACGACGATCGGCGACTCACGGCCCACTTGAATTTTGGGCTTCCAACTCGGCCAAAGATGGCCCGATGGACTTGGCGACACTTCGGGACAGCGGCACAGACCCGAGGGTGGCGACGGTGGTTGCGGTGGCCGGAACAGTGGTGGCCGGTGATGAACAGTGCTCGCGAGAGGTAAAACAGGGCGGAAGCAGGGGCGTCGGAGCCGTTTTGTGGTGGCTCGGGCTGTCCAAGGCTGGGGGATGGTTCAGCCAAGGTTGGGTGGTGTGCGGGGTGGCCGTAGATGGCGCGGGTGGCGGCGACGGGCGGCCGCAGCGGCCGAGCAGCGGCGACACGTAACCGGTCCAAAAACAGGGCACTCGGGTCAAAACAGGGAGGTTCGGTCCGGGTGGTTCCACGACCTCCACGAGGCGACGGCCGGCTACCCGAAGCTTCGTGGGACAACTAGAGGTTGAGGGGCGGTCTCTTGCGGTGGTTAACGAGCGAGCGAGTTGGGCCGGAGCAGCCGCAGTAGCGGCGGAGATCCAAAAGGCGTAAAACAGAGGAAATCGGTGTGGAAGCTGTTCACGGCTGTCCGATCGTTTCGCGACGGTGCACGGCGGTGGGATGGAGTCGATGGTCGAGGGGAAGAAGACGTGGTGTCCGGTCGCGATCCGGAGCGACGACAAGGGTGGCTGGAGCTCGAAGCGGCTCACTAACGCCAAAACAGAGCGATCCCGGCGTCGTGGCTGTTCCACGGTGGTCCGACGGCTTCGCGGCGCGTCGACCGTTGTGGTGTTGGGCGAGGGTCGGTGGGATGGCGACGAGGTGGTCGGTCGTGGTCGGAAGCATCTGCGGAGGCGGGCGCAGCTCAAAATGCCACCGAGGCCGAAACAGAGCAGGGACGCCGGGGCTGTTGCGGGCGGTCCCGGCGAGCCTAGTGACGGCGAACGGTGGCCGAGTGGGCGGCGGACGTGGCTGGAGGCGGTGGTGACGTGGCTCGGAGGCGGGGTCGCACAAAACGACTGAAGAATGAGGAAGGAGGAGAAGAATGTCTTTGTGGAGACAGAGCGAGAAGAGAGAGTGAGGTCGTGAGAGAGGGAGGGAGCGGCGGGGAGAGAGAGAGAGAAGAGGGAAGAGAGAGAGAGAGTTGGTGAGTTGACCGAGGATAAGGTGGGGCCCATAAGTCTCATCTAATTAATTTTGTTTGTCTCTTATGCATAATATCCAAGGGCGATTTCGTAATTTGATAATTCGGGACCGAGCGGATTTTTGGCTCAACCGTTTGGGAATAAAATTTGGATTTTCATGGGTTAGGCTCGGCCCGAAATAGGTCTAGGCGCGAGGATTAAAAATCCTAAATCGCGACCACCGAGATTTCGAGACTTAATCGAAATCGAACGATATTTCTAAATCGTCCAAAATTCGTCACTTTTGTCCTTTCGATCCAAAATTTTATACCAACGGAAATTCAATAATAATCCATCTTATTGAATTCGGTCTCAACTCCGAGGGCCTAATTTCCCGGGACGTCACACGGACCGTCCAATAGAACCGGTGAATGCCAAGCTTGTCGGCCAAGTCGAGGGTCCAGCTGAGGTGGAAGTTGGAGAGGATGGCCACGGGAGGGTTGAGGTGGGAGGCGAACCACCAGGCTGGAGGGAGGCAGAGGGCGGAGAGGGTGGAGATGACGGGGATGTTGCCGGAGCGACAATGTCGCGGGTGTTCTCGATGCCTAGCCGGAGTTCGGGGAGGGGTGGAACCGCCACATAGGAGAAACTCTTTAACTCTGGAATGGGTCTTTTTCCCTCCTTGTCTTTTGAAAACTTTTATGTAATGAAGCCCACTTATCCAGGCCGATTATCTTTTTCTAGTTTAATGAAATATTGCATTTTCCGACAACAAAAAGAGAAAGTAAAACAAAGGGAAATTAAAGAGAATGGAGCTTTGCCAGTATGTGGTACAATTATAAAAGCTCCATTCTACAAATATTTCTTATTATCTATGGACATATAGATGGATACAAGCATCGATTCCGTTAACCAGAATTTCTATCCAAAGATGCATGAACAATATCCTTTTCCAAGCAGCAGATCAATTCAAAGACGTATCTCTCTCTCTCTCTCTCTACACATCGCAATCATCCTATTCAACTTCACAATCACGAGCGCGCTCTCTTGTAATTTCCTTGTAATTTATATCTCCGTCACATCCATCCTGTAATCTAACTCCTGGAGATCCGGGAACCCGATGACTTGATCAACCGGAACGAAAAAAAAGGCAAAACCAAAGGCCGTGTTGAGGGCGAATCTCACCAGCAGAGTCGACCAAACTATAGGACCGTGATGGGTCACGGCCGCGGAGTCCCCCCGCAACTTTGCCCATGGATGCCGCATCAGGTCCATGATGCCATTAGCAATAGCAGGACGAGAACAATTTGCCCTCGGGTACCCTTTGTGGCCCAGGGCAGATCCAATGCAATATATACTCAAGGAATTCATGGAAAAGGAAAAAAAATCCAAGTTTGTTTCGTTCAGGTTGAAAGATAATTCTAAACAGAATCCGAGCAATGTACCTTAGAGAGGCCGCCCTCCAGCTTCATCTGAGGGAGATGTCCTATCGAAGACTTGAAAGCAGATCGTAGTCTGTGCAGGACGGAGACTATCCGTTCACTGGCCGAGAAGAATGCAAGATACGGCCGTGCAGCGGAATTGCATCTGTCCACTTCGACACGTTCGGATGGTTCTGGTAGAACGACTAGAGGAGAAGAGTGAACTTGCACCTTCCGGAGACGTCCCATTCCTTGGAGCCCACTAAGGTTTGTTATCCTCCTGCAGTGAGAAATTTTCAGGACTTCCAAGAGCTTTAAATCTTCAAGGCCATCAATCTCTGCTAAATTGCAGTCGTCTAGTTCTAGTTCCGACAGATATTTCAGCCTAGAAAATTCAGGCTTTCGAATCTTGCAGTGTTTGAGATGCAGAGTCGACAAGCTCGAGCTTGGGGGAAGTTGTGTGAGGTCTAGCTTCTTCATGTGGGATAAAGAGAGCTCCCGGAGCTGAGTAAGGGCACTAAAATTCTGAGGGAGATTGGTGACCTTTGAAAGGGACAAATGCAAGGTTTCTAGACTTGGTAATCCCGCGATCCACCCCATGTTTGGGGTCTTTAGATTCGGTAACATCTTGCGCCATCTGGCTTTTGGCTGCTCGCCGTCCGTCAAGAGCAGCTCCTCTAGATTTGTCATGTATGACAAGTCGGGGACTGCCATTTTTGTGCATCCCCAGCGTAGACTGCGTAAACTGGAGGGCAACTTTGGTAGAGCGTGAAGTCGGTTGCATTTAAGTATGTCTAGGGTCTGGAGGCAAGGAAGACGGCAAATGCTCTGAGGCAGGCCAGCCACATCGGATGACGATAATTTCAGAATTCGCAAATTCAATAGTCCTGAAATACCACAAGGTACTTGGCCCCCCAAACTTCTGCAGCTAGAGAAATCTATCTCTTCCAGTTTCTCTAAGTTCACAATACCTTCAGGAAACTTTTGTAGGTGAGTGCGTTCCATCTTCAGCGTCTTCAAATTTCTCAAGAGGTTGACTGACTGTGGAATTTCTTTGATTCCAGTGCCTGAAAGGTCCATCACCTCCAGCACCTTCAGCTTCCCGATGGACGGCGGAAGTTTAACCAACTTGCGACATTCCCTTAGAGAAAGTCTCTTAAGTGTCTGAGGAAATTCAAAACTATCTGGAAGGCCATCAATATCAGCACCATCCAGAGCGAGACTTGAGAGATTCCTCAGGTGGCCGATTGCGGATACATCTTGCAAAAGCTTACAGTCGCGAGCGCTAAGTGTTTCAAGATTTTTCAAAAACCCACTCTGGCAATGAATTCCTTGGATGCCAGTTCCATCAATCACAAGTTCCCTCATAGATTCCATGAAGCACCGTTCTTCGGGCAGCTTCTTGACTCGGGCGCAGCCTTTCAAGTTTAAGGTACGCAGCTTATTCAGATTTCTGATGAATGGCTCAATTTGAGTTATCAGAGTACAATCTTGCAGTATCAACATCTCCAAGTTGGCTGGAGCTGGAAAATCCAATGATGCACATAATCGAAAACATCCTTGTAGGTTCAGGACTTTCAATTCCTTCAACATCTGCAACGTGAGAAAGACAGACATCAAACTTTACTCAGCATACATCCATCATCTTTACGCAAGATTCAAAAAGCAAATATTGGCCATACCTTCATGCTTGGTTCCTGGAGTAGTGAATCCTTGGTGACCGAACTCCAAGACAGGTCGAGAATGACTAACTTCTCCAAATGCATAATACGTAGTTCAGTGACGCCGCACGCTTGCCAAACAAGCCACCTCAAATTTGGAGGAAGACTCCCAGTGTCTCCCTTAATGTTGGCCTGGTCCAGCCTGAGGTACCGCAAACTCGACATTTGTTGAAGTTGTAATGTGAAACGATCATGGGAACCCTCTTTGAATGGAAGATAAATGCCTTGGACACTTTCAGTACCCTGATAAGTCGCGATTGGGAAAAACCGTATGAGTAAACAGAATCTGTGGAAGGTTTAAGTTTCTGCTGTAACACTCTTAAAACAAATTCCTAGAGGCTTTGAAAAACTTACCTGAGGATATTTTAGAATGGAGAGTGCTTCACCGTGATTCCAAAACCTGCAGCGGGGAGCTTTACTTGTGACGATTTCCCTGCCAATGTCTCGTATCAGATTGTCCATTCTCAATTCGTTATTTTCTCCATCTTCCACCCAATGCAAGTCGCGAAGGGGATCTATCCCCGTAGGAGGATAGCAATCACAAGCCTTCCACATGTAAGTGGCAATCCTCACATCACTTCCAGCGAAAAAGCACGCTATGTCGAGAAATATCTCCTTCGTACGATGGTCTAAAGATTCGTAACCGGCGTCGAAGAGAGCTCTTACATCCTTTGGTGGGTGTCCTGGTAGACATTCCAAGGTCTCTCTCCACTTTTCTATGTCGTTCCTTTTATGGCTTAAAGATGAAGCCTGATGTATAATGGCCTTAGGATGCAACCCAATAGCTTTGGCGATGTCTATAGACAAGGAATCATACTCAGTGACATCTTGGGGAGCATCCCCTTGAAAAGCATGCTTACGAAAGAGCTGAAGAGCATGGTGGTGATGTCTCATTAGTCCAACCTTGTATTCTTCGACTGCTCCAGCCTCGAAACCATTGAGAACATTTCTGAAGTCGGTGGTCACAATGATTCTACTTCCAGGACCGAACCAATTAAGGTTCCCAGCTAGTGCTTCGATTTGATCGCCATTACGCACATCATCAAGCACAATGAGAACCTTCATATTCCTGAACAGGCTCTCCATTTTCTTAATTCCATCATCGCGAGAATTTAGTTCCTCACATTCTCTTTTTTGAAGGGAAGCAATCAACAATTTTTGCATAGACACGACCTCTCTCGAATTAATATCTGCAACGAAGCTGCATTCATCGAACAAAACATGAATCTTGTTGAAGACAACCTTTGCAAGTGTAGTCTTCCCGACACCCCGCATCCCCCATATTCCAACGACACATACGTCTTTTCCACTTACTTGGATCTCTTGTCCATAGGTGTAGACAACACCTAGCTTTCTCATCACCTCTTGAACATGAAGATCGATTCCGACTAGCTTGTCGGTCACAACTTGGTCATCCTTCTTCAGCAACCGCCTGACCCGTCTGAGAACTCTTTTTTACGAGATGGGACTCAAGCCTGCAAACATAAGTGATGAAGCACAGGAGGACAACAAAGTTAGAATACACGAAAGCAGAAGAACAACTCTAAGTGGGGAATGAGCGGACAAAAATTAAACCAACCAACAGGCGCAGAGGGAATCTTCAATTAAAATCGAGAGCAAGTTCCACTGCATGGTCTATCTCCCCATTTATCTAGGAAAGAAAGTAGAAATCAGAAGTAAAAGAATTACCCTCCATTTATGTTCTGCCGATCAAACCCTTTTAGTGCCCCGATCCGTCGAAGCGCGTTCTTCCATGTTTTGATGGTATCTTCGTTGACTCCATCTCTCACATGTTGATCGAAGGACCTTCCAAAGTCCCCAGCCTGGCGTTTTACGTCGTGTGGAGTGACATCATAGAAAATCGGGATAATAGTATGTCCATTAGATTCTCTGCACTCCCACATTTGCGCCACCTCGGTGAGGCAACTTCTACTGGAAGCATAGTCCTTGGAGAAGACAGCTATCGAGATCTTCGACCCCTTGATCGCCTCTTTTAGCTGCGCCTTGATCTCTTCACCGTCGCTGAGCTCTTCCTCGTCTCTGAAGACCCGGATCCCTGCCTCTTTCAATCTGTCGTAAAGGTGATCCGTGAAATTTGTGCGAGTATCCGCACCTCTGAAACTCAAGAACACTTCGTAAATCGTTTTAGACGACGACGACCATGATGGGGATGACGATTCCTGTCAAATCAAGGGAACTAAACCCCTTCACACGTAATAAACATAGTGTGCATCTGTTGTGTCGAAGTACAGGCAGAGGACCGATTTCACCGTGCATTCGTGTCCAAGAAGTTCCAAAAAATGACACAAATCACAGAGATGCAGAGAAAACTAACCGGGTTTCTTCTCGTCTTTCTAGCAGCAACAACTGCAAAGCCAATCATTCTGACAAAAGTTATAAACGCCTGGCACCAGTTCGAAGCCATTTCGAGAGACCGATTCACCGCAGCCAGTATTATCGCCGTCGAAGCCATCGCTCGTTCGCTCTCTCTCTCTCGAAGACATTAGACGACTATATATATAGCATTTTAGGCACGACCAAGACCGTTGACTCTGGGCGCCCGCCACGCCATTGGGGAACGTGCTGGAAAATGGTGGTGGAGTCCTGGTCCCATGTGATGTAACATCACAGGGGCTTATTACCAAAGCTTCGAATAAAGGGGACGTAAGGATATATTTCTGTGGTTGGAGTTGGGTGCAATAAACTTGTTGGTAGTCCTCTCGAAGTAGTTCGATACAATTGGATCCTCCATATGTGAATGGAGTTCCTGTTCTTTCTAATTTGCATGATGGAGGATTTTGCCAGGCAAGTTTCATAGGAAATTTGTCCACGGTGAATCATGGGGTATTGCATGAACTTCTCGAATTAAAAACTAAATAATGACATGATTAGGTTAAAAGAACTAGGAATGATCGATTGCCGATCCAGTCCAATCCCAACCAGGAACTGGAAACCGGACCGGAGGTGCATGGAACGACCCGGACCCGACCTGTCCGATCTAGTGGAGAAACTGTGAAAGATTTGTAAGAAATAAAATTAAAAAAAAAAAATAGATAGCCTGTTCGGTTCGATCCGGTCGATTCTCTTTGCTCACTCCTAACAAGAACCTATACATATACAAGCTAATTCCCAAGAAAATCTCAACTTTAGGTACAGTCTCAAATCAAAACGAAACTATTCTAGGATATGCAAATCGGGGACGATGGGGGCAAAATTCGATATTGAGTAAAAATTGGTTATTTTTCTTTTAGACAGAAAAGTTCGGGATAGTTTTAGTACTGAACTTAAAGTTCATGATTATTTTCTAAGACAAAAATAAATATTCGGGGCTGCTTTGGGACTGGACCTAAAAAATTTGAGATTTTTTCCGAGACAAACAAACGTTGAGGACAAATTTGGGACTAGATCTAAAAGTTGAGTTTGTTTTTTTTTTTTTTAAAGGAAATTACGCCTACATATGCATATCCTCTAGAAGTCAGTCTATATCCGTCACTTTTTGAGCAAAACGAAATGATCCAATTCCATCTAATTTGTTCACTGGATTATCATGATTATTATGTATTGGTCTCACCTACGATTCCCATCTTACTTGTGTATTTCTCCAAGGATTGTGAACATCATGGAAGGCTAAGATCGTGGCGAATGATCTTAAAGAGCAAAGGTATACGATGGCGATATCACGACGAAGTCCTCTTGCTCTTTGAACATCTCATGCTTCATTGCTCGCACAACAAGACCAACTGCACCATGCTTCTCTTTCTACCTCGACCTCCTGGGACAAACACAATCATTCGATCAATTCGTCAATAATCAAGGGCAAGGACTCTAAAGGACAAATGAAACTTGCTATTTGGATAAGAAAGCATACCAACACAAATCTATTTAAACGTTGATATAAAGGGCACTTGAGCAATAATTCGGAAATGTGAATCAAAGAATTTTATCTACATTTCAATATTTCCAGAAAAGAGTTACAAACGACGATTACAAATAGAAGTTACAAATGGAGTTTGCAAACAGATGTTACAGACGGTTACATTGAGGGTTTTTTCGACTCCACTATGTTGATGGTTCTTCCACTCCATTACTTTGATGGTTATCTAAGGTTTCTTCGACTCCACTACCTTGATTGTTTCCTCGACTCTACTACGTTGACGGTTGCTTTATTCCACCACGTTGATGGGTATTCTTTAATGGATGCATCCGAGATTGTCAACTCCACTTTTTGTCTACTCCTTCGAGCTGTCGATTTTTCAAGTTGTCAATAATTCTGTTCTCAAATGACCAAACTCTGCTCTTATAGACCAAGTTTATCACTTGTACAAAAGTTTGTCATTTTTGGGTGCAAACAGTCAAATGCAGGATTAATTTGCTCACAGAAGTTCCTAGGCCAGCAAGAAATAGAGCAGTAACCACGACCCCCTTGCTAAATTTAAATTAATATCCGTAAGAGTCCCTAATGATGCAATCTATTATTCAATTCTCCAGTTTCTTTCCCTCCGAAACAGCCAAAATGTCACCAGAGGGACCAAGTGAATCTTCTCTCCCTTCCTTGTTAATGCATTTACCCCACCAGGCTCTTAGCTACTCTTAAACAATCTCTTACACTGGTCCACTGAATGCTTACAAAGTTACAGCAGACGAAGCCACTCGGGAATTGAATATTAAAAAGAAGGCAGAGGAGCAACATGGGAGATGATTCATTTCATCCTGTCTTGGAACACACAACACACCAGGTGGCCAGACATAGGCATTTACCAGACTTAAAAATATGTCCAGAAGATGTTCCCCCTCGTTTAACCCACAACTCCTGAATATCGCGAGGATAAATCTGAAAATAGAAGATATGGTCATGGAGAACACACTCCAACAGTCTATATGCACTTGTTCTGCATAACCACCGGCATAAAACATAGCAACCTCAAGAAAAAACAAGAAGTTTGCCAAATAATCATGGCTATGGTATAGGTACTTATGGAATGGACTGAAGAAGAGTATTCAAGTTGGTTGCATCTAGGATTGCTGTTCAGCTATGTGTCACCCTGGATTTTGCAGTTTCTTCATTTTTTTTGCCCTCGGCTACTTCTAGTGCTACTCTGGGACTGGAAGAACCTCAAAACACGGTCGCAGTCGGCGGCTTCAGTGATGGTCACCCTTGTACAGCACTGGAATTTCTTGATATCTTCATGAGGCTCCAGAACTCCTCAAGTAGGAAGCCGAGCTGCGATATAACAAAACCAATCAGTTAGTTTCTATCAATCTCATGAGACTGAAGATTTGACAATGGAGGATAAACTGAAAAGAGTGTTAAAATAGAAATGTTTTCCATGACCCATTTTATTTTCTTTTCTTTTGAAAGTTCTAACAACAATTTTATCCTTGCTTTTAAACACCCATTAGAAAAAAGAAGACACCACCGAGACGGACATCTTTCTACCTTAGTGGGTTTCTCCCGCACCTGAAGTTCCAATGATAGAAATGAACCTACTATAATAAATAGGAGCTATGGAAAGAGTAGATGACGATTACAAAAACCGAAAAAAAGAAAGGTGGAAATGGATGACACCCCATTAAAAACTCTGCCGATACATGGCGTAATCGCTCAAATTATAGTTCGTTTGTCGATAAAAAATGACGGCCAATTTATTATATATCCTTCAGTAAGCTTACGCTCCAAATCATCCTGCGCAGATCGCAAATACTTATCGTCTAGACGACAACACTCCAAAAGACCACCGAAATCTGTAAGTAATTTGCCTTCCTTACTTAGGGGGTGTAGAGTTCATAATGTTCTGAATGCACGTCCAGGTTGGGGGTGGCTGGAGACAGGGATGGTCAACAAGAAGATTCAGTTTCGTAGATGGAGCGAAAAGTTATGAAAAGCTAAAAGAAACAGCATATGGAAGCACGGTAGGTAGTCAATGACTTTCCTACGTAACAATGCCCTTGACCCGCGTTACAATAAAGTTGGAAAATTACAAGAAGATTTGACATCACTAGAAGTTTAAAAAAATTGGATAATTCAACAAAAACGAGGGACACATCGAGCGCCAGCATTAGCTCGCCGCCGATCTCCCTGCCGACACGGAGCTCCTCGTCATCATGGTAGATGCGGATTCCGGCGTCAAACATGTCGTGGTAGAGGCAATCGGTGAACCCTGTGCAAGTGTCGGGCCCCCTGAAGCTTAGGAACACCTCGTACTCCTCGCCGGCGAGTGCCGACGCGTCGCCGCCGCTCGTCGTGGCTTCAGGGTTGTTTGTCTCCGTTTCTCTCTTGGCTGTCGTGGTGGGTCTGCGGAAGATTTTGGACGCTTTTGACTTGACGAACGCGAGCATGGTCGGAGCGAGCAGTCCCAAGGCCCTGAGAAAATGCAATGAAGTTTTAAAGACTGGGTTTTTTTTCTTTGCCATCTTTTTGTTGGTGAGCTTTGAGGTGGAAGAGAAGAGAGTGACTTACAGTCCACTGAGCATCATGGCGGCGAACATGGCGGACACATCGCGAGGCGTGCCGTGGTAGCCGAGCGGCAGTGGCTGGCAAGATGAACACCATGCGAAGGAAGAGCCGTAAGTCATCGTGGAACGACATAGTGCGTTCAGGTTGAACTTGAACCCCATTGAAATCACTAGTGAGTTCGTTCTTCGCTTCGGATCAGATGCAGCAGACGATCATCAAAGAGAGAGGTGTTGGGTCTGATCAGATTATTGTTGGGTATGGTCAAAGAGTTGACTTTGGTACTGTCGCTGCGCATCGGGACAAAGAGTACCCGTTCAGCGCGAGAGAGGGGGAAGTTCTTCCTGGAGCAATTGAATCTCGTCCGTTGATCTTGTCGGTGGTGGTGGGCACACTTGGTCCACGCGTGGGACCAATAAGATTAACGGTCATGATTTATTTTCCGAACCCAGGGAAATATCTCTCAAAGAGCGAGGAAAGGGATAGAAAGCCAAATGGATTTTTAAGAAATAAAAGCAACTTGCGTTTTATGCAAGTCAATAGTTGTCATCATTTGACGCTAGGATATCTCTAGCAGAGGTGGGCATAATTTTAGGATAAAATCGAAAATTAAAAAATCGGACCAATGAGAATTAATATGATTCTAGGTTCTAGATTCTAGAATATGCACGGTAGATTTGAGGTTTCAACAATTGGAGAATCAATTTTGACGGTTTCCACCTGAAACTTAAAATAAATATTTGTGTTTTTTTGTTCTATGTCTTCGTGTGATATTGCAGTATTCAATGGTGTTCGATGATAAGTATGTAATTTGATACTACTAATCGAGTTTCCTTTTTGGCAATATCTATGACTAAAACTTTTATCTTGTTAATATTTCACATTTTTCGTCATATGAGTTGTAGTCGGTGAATTGTAACAATAAATGGTGTTCATTAGAGGTGATGATTCATTGCGATCGTTCGATTAAGAATATATATGCAGCTTAAGTAGACCGTGAAATCGACCTTGAAACTCGTGACAAGGTAGATTCCAAGTTTCGAAGTATAATTTTCAAAAATTAGAGGACCGATTCAATGTTTAGGTTTTAGATTTCTTGTCGAATGCTCACAAATACCGAAATACGAGTTTTTTAATAAGTTCACACAAGCTCTATAATGGCAATAATATTTCCACCTCCATTTTGATTAAGGCAATCTTTTTTGAGTCAATTGATCGAAATATCCTCTCTCTGTCTTTAACTATTATTTCTTTTTTCATCAAGCTAAATGATATCAAAAAACATATCATATTATCATGCATCTTATTATCACTTTGTCTGTAAAATATTATTGATTTTAATTATGATATTTATAATTACAAAAGCTGAAGATTTGAAATTTTTATTTATGACGACTATGACGTCTCATGAATACATCATATTTTTTTATCAAATAGTTTAATGAAAATTTATTTCAAAGTTGAAAATTAAAAGTCAATCTAATTATCTAATTGATCTTAACTTTGTAATTGTTTTTCTGAAAGTAATTAGTAGGTTTTCAAAGCTAAACTTCACTTTTTTTTTCTTTTTAGCTTTTCTCTTTTTAATGTGAATTGCTAGATGGGGTTAGAAAGCTAGTTACATTTTATTCACTTTCAAACTCACCTTAAATTATTTCAAAGAAAAGTTTTAAGTACATTTTAAAATTTTGATCCACGTGTGTTGCGACCTAAAGTTAAATTTCAAGTTAAAAAATCTAAATTTATGTGTCCACAACGTATTATGAGATTGATTCAACAATTGATATTAATTAATTTTTTCATGGCGAAGTAGATAAGCAAGAAGTTTCATTTTTTTCCGTTTTGTGCTTGTCATTCGGTATATTTAGATGTGATCTAAATATAAAAATATGTTTAGCATTGGATCATGCTTCCACATTTTGATCAATTTTCCTTTTCCATTTTTGATCAAGATCGGCTAGATAATAAGATTAAATTTTAATTTTCATGAATAACTGAAAATACTGTATTTTACTCTTTACTATATAACAATTATATGCTTATATTTTAAATAAATGGCTTTGCGACCAAAAAGAAACAAAATAAGTTGTCCAATCGGCCCTAAACTTGTTGTATGGATGTCAATTCAGACCCAAACAATCCTAAACTCCATAATCAAATTCAGTTAATCTTAAGTGGTATTTCCATGTTGTTAATGAATTACACCTCGATAAAGCTAACATGAAAAAACCCACAATTTCTCTTTTATTATCTGCTTCCCCTACACATTGCCGTGATATATAAAGCCACTCAAAATAGCGTATTTTGGATTCTCCTCGGTACTCAACAGCTTAAAGAACGACTAGACGTGAAGACACGATTGTTTGGACGAACGAACTCAAATCCCATCATTCTTAAAACCCGTTGCTTCGAATTTAGAACATTCATTAGTAAGTTTCATGAGAAAATTCGAGTAACCTAGGATTAATTAACAATGATTTAAGTAGAATCGACACGCGACACAAAACGACATGACACAGCCACGACACGACATGTCGACGCATCATTTTTAAAAAAATAGAGAACTTCGGCCCGTTGGGACATGTTATATATACATGATAATTTATCATGTATATATAAAAATATCACCTGTAAGACGATAGTGATTGACAAAATAGGTTATACCAAGCAATAGTTTTAATTGAAATTTATGACCAAGGCCGATGATAATCTATATCTAATTGATTCTAAGCATGCTAAGCTTAGAAAGCGAAAAGACGATAGTGATTGACAAGATAGGTTATACCAAGGTTAGGTTGTCGATTATCTTCATGATTATAGCAAGCTTGTAGCTTGTTAGGTTTGATAGTGCGAACAAAGAGACTAATTAAATAAGAACGTATCGTGGATTCGAGACACAAAAGCGATAGTTTTCTCGTAATTGTTTACACTTTATTTTAATTAACTGAATTCTAGCATTATACTAAATTACTTAGTAAAAACCTCATATCTATCCTTTTTTTTCCCGTGGTTCGACCCCTTCTTATCACTAACTACGAGTTAGTAATTAGAGTTTATTTTTTATCACTCTATGATACAATCAAATTTTGGCATTGTTGCTGGGGAAACTCAAGGCACGGTTCTTTATTTTTGCGTGAGTAGTTTAGTTCTGCTTTTTTTTTTTATTTTTTTGCCGGGTTATACATGGGAGTTGCTCAAGACATCCAACCCCGATGATTTGGACCAAGAAATTAGGAAAGAACAAAATCGGAAGTCGGAGGAGGGTGAGTTAGTAGAAAACAACATTCCACTAATGGTCGAACAGCGAGAGACCTTTGAGTGATCACTTCGCTCCTCCCACATACACATCTAATTCTCATGTACGAGTCCCAACAATTGCAGCAAGATAGCATGAAATTAAGTCGAGTGTCATTCAAATGCTACCCTCATTCCACGATCTCAACAATGAAGAACCTTACAAACACTTGGATGAGTTTCTGGAGATTTGCTCTCTCTGTGAAATTGCAGAACTTTTCGATGAGGCGCTAAAACTTATTTTGTTCCCTTTTTCATTAAAAGATAAAGCATTGGCTTAATTCTTTGGATACAATGGTCACTACCTGGGCGGATTTGCAGCGCCTATTCTTGAAGAAGTACTTTCCCTTTGGGCATGCTACCGAGATTAGAAGGGCAATCACAAGCTTCAATCCACATGACGGTGAACAATTTCATGAGACGTGTGAGAGATTCAAAGATTTGTTGCGCTCTTCTCCACATCATGCGGTTCCCAAGTGGCAACTAGTGCGAGCTTTTATGATGGACTCCATGAGAGGTACAGACATATGGTGGATGCATCTTGTGGAGGCATCTTTTTGCACAAGAATGAAGACCGGGCATGTCAACTATTTGAGATGCTAAGTGAGAATTCCATGCACAATGTCTTTTCATCAAGGAAGCAGGGCCACTCGGGAACCACAAAAAGGGAGTCCTTGTTCGAAGTTGGTCAATTTATGGAGGTGAACGCCAAGGTTGCGAGTGTGGACTCCAAGATTGATGCCTTGACCCGATGATTTGACCAATTGTTACTTCAAGGACAAAAACTCCAACATGAGGTATGTGCTTTAGATTCAACATATTCAAGTGAAGGTTCATCGTAAGGAGCGGTCTTTGCACAAGAGCAAGTTCGGGTAGCTCAAGGTTTTAACAAGGCCGATCACAATCCTTACTCGAATACTTACAATCCCGGTTGGAGAGACCATCCCAACTTTCCTTCCTAAGTTATATTGATTGACCAACAATCATAAAGATATTCTCATGACTTTCCATAAAAGGAATCTTGATTGATTGGCAATCACCCTGTAGATAATTTCTTTTGTTATAAGCTTCACTTATGGTTTTAGAATTTGATTGTATGGCCCATCAAATCCTCTCAAAACTCTAATTCCTCTTATATCAATGGCTCGTGATCTTTATTCCACAATCAACCAACAACTAGTTTTGGAGATTGATTCTTTGAATGGTTCCGTCCGACGAGAAGCTTGGAAGATGAGAAGTTTATAGAGAGCCCCGGGTTCGAAGATAAGTATGAGAGATCGACATCCATATTTCAAGAGAGTTTCATCTGTTTCAACTTATCTACACAAGTTTAATGTGAGATATTGTCGGAGGTGTAATATAGAGTCTAAGTATGTAGAGTGAGATAGTATTGTTAGAAGAAGCACTCGCTTTTGCGGAAGTGCTTGTGGCAATCACATCTTTCTTAATCTCTCATTTTGATTAATTAGTAAAACTTAGCTAGTAGGTTGTTAGTGTGGGAGAGTGGATGTAAGCTTTATCAAAAGCTGAACCACTATAATCTGTTGTGTATTTTCTTCTATTCTCTACTTGCTTCTATTCACTACCCGATAAAAGTACCGACAATTTATTTATTCTTCCCCTGTTAGGAAGGGAATACTCCCGAGTTTTACGTCCCCAAGTTCGAAGAAGTCTTTTAAAGGTCATACTCAAGACCTATATTATTGCTATTTGTAATAACAATCGTTTATGGCTCAATGTTCGGGTGTCCTAGGCATAGAGGAACCACATCAATCTCGGGTGAGTTAATTCAGGAGTGCGATCATGCTTTTTGTAAGAATCCGACATATAATCACAACGAAATAGAGTGTAAAAGCGAGAAAAAAAATAGAGATACAAGATTTATCCAGGTTCACATTTAAACTAGGGTTACATCCAAGCAAATGATTTCACTATAATTAGCATCTCGTATTTCTCTATTACACCACTCAATTACAAATGGAGCGTATGAACCACACTTCAATACTTTTTATAATGCTTCAACAATGATACAGAGAGAGCATCTCTAAGTAATAATCAATTTGCTCTTCCGTATCTGACCCATTTCGATGCCTTTATATTGCTTATATCACTACAGCCCCCATTAGCAAAGTAACAACTTTCACCGCGAGGCTAAGTTTAGTGGGAGAGAGCTTTTATGTACAGCTATAAGAAGCATTCCTGAGGTACGAGGGAAGGCCATAGCAATTATAATAATTGGATTCATTGGTATTCCTGGTATAATAGATGCTATCACACATACAATCAGCCAAACCACCAGCGGTTGTGTAGCTCATAATTTTCGTAATTTCTTCTTAAATAATTTCACACGATGAATGCGTTTGTGTTTCTGATACCATTGTCCCAAACATTAGTAAAAGCAACTTTTCATGAGTTGAGAAATCTTAATCTTCGCTCGCATTCAAGTTTGGGGCATGATTGGGTGGCTATTCCTAAGATTGCCTAAAAAAATGGTCCCATTTATTCATGTGGTTTCTCCATTATTATTTTTTTCGTCCTTGAAAAGGAAGAACTTTAATACCAAAAGCAGATGATGAATAAGTAATAAACTGGACAACTTTTCCCTAGTGAGATTGTTGTTAGATCGAACAGGATGTCTATTATAGAAATTAAAGGGGAAAAGTACCAAAAAAGTCCTAAACTTATTGCATTGGTACCAATTTAATCCTAAACATTTCAATTGGATCAATTTAATTCTAAACCTTTTTGGATTTGTATCAATTCAATCAATCCGGCCACTTTAGGCTAGAAATTGTTGACGTGAATGCCGATTGTCTTATGTGACATCGTCGGCGCCGATTGTCTTATGAAAGCTGGCGATGTGAACGCGGTTGTCTTATATGACATCACCGACGTTAACATTGAATTGTTTTATAATTTTAAATAGTTTTGTCTTTTTCCCTTTTTCCCTTTTTTTTCTTCCCTTGTTCTCTGTTGCCGAGCATTGGCTAGGACCTAGCCTGGGCAAGGGCGAGGCCGGTGAGGGTAGGCCTCGAGCTAGGGCGAGATCTCGAGCTTTCTTCGATTGAATTCGAATCGCACAGATCGTGAGACGAAATCGGAACCATGGAGAAGATGAATTAGGCGTACGAGAAGGTCAAGATGCCGGTTGGCATGGAGGTTGACCAAGAAGCCGTGACCTCCGCCGACGATGCCGCCACCAATTCCTTCGTGGACGACTTCAACCGTCAGTGCAATCTCACCCCCACGCAGGTCCTCTTCCATCTCCCTTCTTCTCTTTCCTTCGTCATGCTTGCGCTGCCGAGACTAATAACATCTTTATATAGTAATCTCTTGAGGAACATCATGTTAGATAAGTGGAATAATGAGAGTTTTTATCTAATTAATTGTCAAAAAGTCAATGATTTCTAAGTAGGCGCCTTTTAACTTTCGTGTTACCTGTGGATTTATAGATGGATTACAACCATCGTTTCAGTTGAGCCATCACCATTAACCAGGATTTCTGTCCAGAGATGCGATGGAAGAAAATCAAATAAGAAGAGGAGAAGAGAACGATGGATGAGAAGTATCCTTTTCCAAGCAGTAGATCAATTCAAAGAAGCATCTCTCTATTTCTCTATTAACATCGCAATGATCCTATTCAACTTCACAGTCACGGGGGCGCTGTCTTGTAGTTCCTTCTGATTAGATCTCCTTCACATCCATTTCGGATCACCATCGTATAATCAACTCCTGGAGATTCGGAAGCCGATGACCTGATCAACTGAAACGAATAAAGGAAAAATGAAGGCGGTGTTGAGGACGAATCTCGGCAGCAGCGCCAAGGAAAGTAAAGGCCCATAATGGCTCATGACGGCAGAGTCCTCGCAACTTTGCCCATGGACGTCGGATTCTTGTTTTTCTTCTTCGACTTTTATTTCTCATCGTGATAGAAGAGCTGAGTGGCAGTGGACGGCCATTGGATGCATCCTAGGCTACAAATAACAGTGAATGGTGCTTTGGTAAATCGTACCTTTAATCTGGTTCTTTGTGAATGGACAGTGGAAATGGCATTGCCCTTCGTGAAAACAGTACAAATAGAACACCAACAAGGTTTTAGGCAGTACCTTCATTAGTGTTTATGATGGGAGGTTCTTGATGCCATTGCCAATAGCAGGACAAAGAAGAATTTGCCTGGTTACTTTGTCGCCCCGCACTGATCCAATGCAATATACACAGAGGGACTCCACGGAAACGATGAAATCCAACACTGTCTCGGGTCGAGAAGAATCCAAAGCAGAATTCGGGCATGTACCTTAGAGAGGCCGCCCTCCAGCTTCTTATTAAGGAGATGTCCTGTCCTGCAGAAGACTCGAAAGTACAATAGTAGCTCGTGCAAGACACAGACTATCCATCCACTGACCGAGAAGAATGCAAGACACGGAAGTGTAGCCTACTCCCATCTGTCCACTTCAACAGGTGTGGATAATTCTGGCAGAACGGCCAGAGGAGAAGAGATAATTTGCACCTTCCGGAGACGTCCTAATTTTTCGAGCCCATTAAGGTTTGTCATACTCTTGCAACGGAGAATCTTCAGGACTTCCAAAAGCCTCAAATCTTCAAGACCATCAATCTTTGCTAAATCGCAGTCGTCTAGTTCTAGTTCTGACAGGTATATCAGACTAGAAAATTTGGGCTTTTGAATCTTGCAGTGTTTGAGAAACAAAATCGACAAGCTTGAGGTCAAGGGAAGTTGGGTGAGGTCTAGCTTCTTCATGTAGGATAGAGAGAGTTCCCGAAGCTGAGTAAGGGCACTAAAATTCCCGGGGAGAGTGGAGACATTTGGAAGGGACAACTCCAAGGTCTCTAGACCTGTCAATCTCGTGATCCACGGTATCCGGGTCTTCAGATTCAAGAACCCCCCTTTTGGCTGCTCAACGTCTTCCAAGCATAGAACTTTTAGATTTGTCAAATATGACAAGTTGGGGACTTTCATGTTTTTGGATCCCCAGTGGAGACTGAGTAAACTGGTAGGCAACTTTGGTAGCACGTGAAGCTGGTTGCATTTGAGTACGTCAAGGGTATGGAGGCGAGAGAGTCGGGACATGCCCTCAGGCAGCCCAGCCACATCGGATGATGATAATCTCAAAATTCTCAAGGAGGATAATCCTGAAATGTCACAGCGAACTTTGCCCACCAAACTTCTGCAGAAGGAGAAATCTATCTCCTCTAGGTTCTTTAACTTCATAATATCTTTGGGAAATTTTCGTAGGCGGGTGTTTGTCATCTTCAGCGTCTTCAAATTCCTCAAATTCTTGACTGACTCTGGCAATTCTGTGATCTTAGTAAGTGAAAGGTCCATTACCTCCAGCAGATCCAGCTTTCCGATGGAAGTTGGAAGTTTACCCAACTTGCGACAATCCCTTAAAGAAAGTGTCTGAAGTTTCTGAGGAAATTCAAAAGTATCTGGAAGCCCATCAATATCAGCACCGTCCAGAGCAAGATTTGAGAGGTTCCTTAGGCTGTCAAGTGTGGATATGTATTGCAAACATCGGCAGTCACGAGCACTAAGTATTTCAAGATTCTCAAAAGAACCTTTCTGCAAATCAATTCTTTGGATGCCACTTCCATCAATCAGAAGTTCCCTCAAAGATTCCATGCGGCCCAGTTCTTGGGGCAACTGCTCGACTCTCCTGCACTTCCTCAAATTTAAGTGCCTCAACTTCTTCAGTTTACTAATGAATGGTCCAATTTCTGACAACAGAGTACAGTCTTCCAGTATCAACATCTCCAAACCGATTGGAGCTGGAAAGTTCAACAGTGCAGGTATCTGAACACACCCTTGTAGGTTCAAGACTTTCAATTCCTCCACCTTCTGCAATGGATGTGCAAAACAAGATATCAAACTTGACTCGCTCAAATCTATCATCTTAACACGAGATTTAAATCGTAAATATCGGCCATACCTCCATGATTTGTCTCCAGATTCGTGAATCATCGGTGATCGGACTCCAAGACAGATCGAGAATGAGTAACTTCTTCAAATGCATGTTATCTAGGTCAGAAAGCGAATGGCACACGCGCCAATCAAGCCACCTCAAATTTGGAAGAAGATTCTCAGTGTTTCCTTGAATGTTAGCCCGATCCAATCTGAGGTACCTCAGATTCCGTACTTGGTGAAATTTCTGACATGTAAACCGGACAGTGCAATACTTTTCAACTGTGAGACCAATTGCTCTGACACTTCTAGTACTCTGTCAAGTCTCGATAGGGGAAAACAGTATAAGTCTAGAGCTTAAATTTCTTACTCCTTTTAATGAAATCAGACAAATCAAAATTACAAGATTCACTGGGTATAGATGTGCGTTTCAAATTGTATTAAGGACAAATGTATTTCTTTTCCCTACAAGATTGAATATAGAAAAATGGGTTTATGTTAATTGGAATGGAAGGTTTATCCGAATGATTTCATAAACCACTAAACAAAATTTCTAGAGGCTTTAAAAACTTACCTTACCATCCTTTAGAAAGGAGAGAGCATCACTGTGATTCCAAAGCCTGCAGCGCTTGTGAAGAAGATCTTCGCTGTCGGCAAGCTTCCTGCCAAAGTCTCTTAACAGATCGTGCATTCTTAATTCGTCATTTTCTCCATCTTCCAACAAATGCATGTCACGAAGGCGTTCTATCATTATATCAGGATGGTAACCACAAGCCTCCCACATGTAAGAGGGAATCCTCTCATCCTGTCCAATAAAAAAACATGCTATATCGAGGAATATCTTCTGCGCATGATCATGCAAAGAATTGTAACTGGCCGTAAACGCAGCATCGACTTTATCTTCTTGGTCTTTTTTCAAGAATTCCAAAGTACTTCTCCATTTGCTTACATCCTTCCTTCTTAAATTTGAAGCCGTAACCTCTATGGCCAAAGGAAGCCCTCCGATAGTTTTGACGATGTCTATGGACAAGGAATCATACTCAGAGACATCTTGGGGAGCATCCTCTTGAAAAGCATGTTTACGGAACAGTTGAACAGCATGGTAATCTCTCAATGGTTCAAGCTTGTATTCTCCTGCAGCTCCATCGTTAAAACCATTTACAACATCTCTTCTGCGTGTGGTCACAATGATTCTGCTTCCAGGACCGAACCAACTAAGCTTCCAAGCCAACGCTTTAATTTGTTCAACCTCATGCACGTCATCAAGCACAATGAGAAGCTTCTTCCCTTTAGATAGACGTTCTATTTCTTTAATACCGTCATCAGCAGATCTAAGTGGTGCCGATTTTTCTCTTTTAAGTTTGCCAATCAATGTTTCTTGTGAAAACATGACTCCTTTCGAATTAATACCTTCAAGGAAGCTACATTCATCAAAGAACATATGAATCTTGTTGTAGATAACATTTGCAAGTGTAGTCTTTCCGACACCTGGCAGACCGCATATTCCGACGGCATATACATCTTCTCCAGATGCTTGAATCGCTTGTCCATCATTGTAGACAACACCAAGCTTTCTCATCATCTCTTGAATATGAAGCTCCATTCCGACTAGATTGTCGGTTACAACTCGTTCATTCTTCTCCAACAGCTCGCTGACACGTCTAACAACTTCTTTTACGAGCTGGGACTCGTGCCTGCAAAACGTAAGCGATGAAGCACGAGGACGACGACGACAGAGTTACCAAAAATATTAAAAAGTAGACAAACATCAAGTGGGGAATGAGCGGACAAAAATTAATCATGCAACGGGGGCAGGGAGAAACTTCAATTGAAATGGAGAGCAACATTTAATGCGTGGTCTATTTCCCTCTCCTGCGCAGAGCAATTCTGACATTGATACGATGCTATCTTCAAAACGGAAGTTCTAGCCAAGTGGGGACAAACAGAGCGTGGTGGACCAGGTATCCTGGTCTGACTCGCAGTTTTGTCCCGAGTCATTTTCAAAAGGCCATCTTAATGGAGTCACAATACAATAGGGCATACATAGAACTTCAACCAGTTAAATCTTCGATTAATTTCATATGAATAACCTTAGTGATCTCTCTAGCATGCATCATCATCGGCATGATTACACATGATATTTATTCGAAAAGGTTCGGGTTCATTTTCACACATAATTCTAAATATCTTTCTTTTTTTTCCATTTATCTAGGAAAGAAAATAGAAACCGGAAGCGAAAGAATTACCCTCCATGTATGTTCTCCAGATGATATCCGCTCAATCCCCCGATCTGTCGAAGCACCTTCTTCCATTGTTTGATGGTATATGCGTTGACTCGGTCCTCCTCATGTTTCTTGAAGGACCTTCCGAAATCCCTAGCTTGGCGTCTCACATCGTAGGGACTAACATCATAGAAAATCGGGATAATGGTATGTCCATTTGAATTTCTGCACTCCCACATTTGTTCTGACTCCATGAGGCAACTTCTGCTCGAAGCATAATCTTTGGAGAGGATGGCTATGGAGATCATCGAATGCTTGATAGCCTCTTTCAGCTGTGGTTTGATCTCTTCTCCGGCACAGAGCTCTTCATTGTCTCTAAAAACATGAATTCCTGCATCTACCAATTTGCTGTAAAGGTGATCCGTGAATCGTTTGCGTGTATCTGTACCTCTAAAGCTTAAGAATACTTCATAATTGATTCCGGAGGACGGCCACGATGAGGTTGAAAATGATTCCTGTCAAATCAAGGGAAAAAAAAACATAGTGTCATGATTCAGATGTAGACGAACTTAACACATCAAGCAGATTGGACTGGATCATGGAACTCATGCATTTTGACTTTTTTTAAAAAAAAAAAATCTGAAATTCTCGGAATTTTTTTGAGTTCTCAAATGTCATATGCGAACTCACCCCCAATTTTTTTTCACAATTTTCTGAAATTTAGGTAGTATTTTCAATTTTGCGGGAAAGAAAAACTGTGAACAAAGGCCCGGCATACAATATCAATAGTGCTTCGGCTCTCCCATGGGATTTCGTGATTGTTAACATTCAGCGAATCAATCGTTCATGTCAAAGAAGATCTGCAACACTACCCTCGATTTTTAGCAATTTGCTGGGGTCTAAGTACAAGCAGAGGACCGATTTCACCGTGTATCCATGTCAAAGTAGTTGTAAACAAATGACACAAATCCCAAAGATGTAGAGGAAACTAACCGGCTCTCTTCGCATCATTCCAGCAGCAATAACTGCAAGATTTATCATTCCGACAAAAGCTCGAAACGCCATGGACTGGTTCGAAGCCAACGCAAGACACAGATTCACAACAGCCAGTATTGTTCCCGTTGAAGCCATGGCTCTCTCGCTTTCTCTCTCTCTCTCTCTCTCTCTCTCGCTCGATAGACAATTATACGACAATATATGTTACATTTTACACACGACCAAGACCGCTGACTTGTGGGCAGCCGCTACGTGCTTTGGGCAACGTGAGGGAAATTTAAGACGAGAAGGGTTTTCAGTGGTTGGAGTAGGTACGGATGACGCAGTAAACAGATCGGCAGTCCTCCCAAGTCGCGCGATTCACTTGGATAAATCAAGTTCTGTTGTTTGAAAATTTACGTTTTTCTCTGTACGGAAGGCAACACCAGCTAGTATTTTCCGGAGAAGGAAAATGCTAAGCGTGGGAATTAATTTGCAGAAATATTGTTAGCTTTCATTAATGTGATAATGTACTGAAAGCACATATAACTCTTATCATCTTAAGATAGAAGGTGAAGATACTGCTGGGAGCTTTGTGGTAAAAAGGCTTGGTCATGCTTGAGAAAACAATTTGCCGAAAGCTCCTCCGGCGAAACAAACACCACTCTGCTGGGATAATTTTGCAGTGGAATCTGGAACATTCATCTTCCTTCACCCTTTTTCGTGATTTTATTTCCTTTCCTCACTGGTAAGAAATGACTTCATCCAAGCGTGAACACGACAGCTGCAGTCCGTAGTTTTGAGATATTGACGTGCGACAGAAAAGACACGCGAAGAAAAAAAAAAAAAAAGACAGATGCCGCCGCTGCGAGACGAGGGAGTAACTTGCCTAGTCTGCAAGCTTAATACTACGAAAAACTTCACATTAATACATATGTGATAATTCCTATCTGAGGTTCCCATCCCTGCTGCTAGTGCTAGCCACCCAGCTTCATCTTTCATTTTCTCCACGCTCTGCAAGAAAAACATAATTTCTTCAACTTAGCATTATTGCAGACGGAGAAAAGAAAAAAAAACATCACCTGTCTGTCCCTCCCTTATAACATTGCTTCAGTTCCACACATAGATACAAGATATTCATTCAGTCTTCAAAATGTTCTTGTTAATGCAAAAATATGCAGATACTTGTTCTAGCACACTCTGATATGTAATCCAATATCTTATCTGATACAATATCAATGGGGAAACTTAGCTGGTAATTTAATCTTTCTTTGGTGAAGTTATTTACTTGGAAGTTGGATCTTCTTGTTTACTGGCCATTTCCCCCTAATTATATGTTACTTATCTCAGAAGTGTGAATAAATTCCAACCAGAGCATTATGGAAATAAGACTACAAATCTCATATTCAGATGGTAGATAATTGTCAGGCTGCTTAAGAAGAAGGGAAAAGTGCATGGAAAGTCCTAAAACTTGTCATATTAGTTCAATCAAGTCCTTCCGTTGGTTGCATTTTTTGAAAATTTCTAGGACTCGATTGCACTTTCGTGACTAGTTTTAAGACTTCATCGCACTTTTTGAAAGTTTTAGGACTCGAATACACTTTCGTGACAAGTTTTAGGACTTGATTGAACTTTTTGAAAGTTTTAGGACTCATTTCCACTTACATGACAAATTTTAGGACTTCTAGTGCACTTAAAGATCTTTCCGCTTGACAAGTTTCCGGCCAAACCCTTTTAACAGATCCTGCATTCTTAAGAATGTATTTTCTCCAATTCCCAACGAATACATCTCACGAAGGCGTTCTATTCCACTAGGAAGGTAGTAAAGACAAGCCTCAAGGAACCCGCTCATGATATATCACACACGCTATCCCGAGGAATATCTCCTTTATGTAATCATCTAAAGCTTTGTAACTGACCTCAAAGGCAGCTTCAACTCCATCTTTCAGCTGCTTACCATATGAGCTCGCTTGTTATACTGCTGCATTGGAAATCCTCAGTTTTAAATGCTTTAAATCTTCAAGACCGTCAATCTTTGCTAAATTGCAGTTGTCTAGCTCTAGTTCTGACAGATGGCTCACACTAGAAGATTTTGTCTCTTGAATCTTGCAGTGTTTGAGATGCAGAGTCGATAAGCTTGAGGAGGGAAGTTGAGTGAGGTCAAGCTCCTTCATGTAGGATAAGGTGAGTTCCCGGAGATGAGTAAGGGCACTAAAATTCCGAGGGAGATTGGTGACCCTTGAAAGGGACAACTGCAAGGTCTCTAGACTTGTCAATCTCGTGATCCACCCAATATTTGGAGTCTTTGGATTCAATAACCTCATGAGCCATCCGGCTTTTGGCTGCACAGCATCTTTCAAGACAAGCTCTTTTAGATTTGTCAGGTACGACAAGTCGGGAACTGTCATTTTTTCAGATGCCCATAGGAGACTGATTAAACTGGAGGGCAACTTCGGTAGTGCGTGAAGTTGGTTGCAGTCAAGTAGGTCTAAGATTTGAAGTCGAGAGAGACGGCGAATGCTTTTAGGCAGCCCAGCAACATCGGATGACGATAACCTCAAAATTCTCAAAGAGGATAATCCTGAAATATCACAACGAACTTCGCCCTCCAAACTGTTGCAGCCAGAAAAATCTATCTCCTCCAGTACCCCTAAGTTCACAATATCTTCAGGAAATTTTTGTAGGCAAGAGTGAGCCATCTTCAGCTCCTTCAGATTCGTCAAAAGCTTGACTAATGATGGCATTTTCGTGATTCCAGTGTTTGAAAGATCCATTACCTCCAGCAGCTTCAGCTTCCCAATGGAAGGTGGAAGTTCATTGAACATCCGACAATTACGTAAAGAAAGTCTCCGAAGTTTCTGAGGAAATTCAAAAGTTTCTGGATCCCAATCAATATCAGCACCATCCAGAGCAAGACTAGTGAGACTCGTTAGGCGGCCAATTGTGGATACATCTTTCAACTCTTTGCAGTCACAAGCACTAAGTATTTGAAGATTCTGCAAAGAACCTGCCTGGACATGAATTCTTTGGATGCCAGTTCCATCAATCAGAAGTTCCCTCAAACATTCCATGCGGCCCAGTTCTTGGGGCAACTGATTGACTAGGCAGCAATTTCTCAAGTTTAAGGACCTCAACTTCCGCAGATTACTAATGAATGGCCCAATTTTAGATAACAGAGTACAATCTTCCAGTATCAATATCTCCAAATTGATTGGAGCAGGAAAGTCCAACGATGGACCTAACAGTTTACATCCTAGTAGTTCCAAGACTTTCAATTCCTCCATCTTCTGCAACGTGCAAAAGAAGAAATCAAACTTTACTCGCTCATATCTATAATATTAACGTAAGATTTAAAAAGCAAATATCAGCCATACCTGCATGATTTGACTCCAGATTTGTGAATCATTGGTGTCCGGACTCCAAGACAGTTTGAGAATGACCAACATCTTCAAATGCATAAAACGTAGCTCGGAAATCAAACGGCACCCTTGCCAATCAAGCCACCTCAAATTTGGAAGAAGATTCTCAGCGTTTCCCTGTATGTTAGCCCGGTCTAGTCTGAGGTACCTTAAATTCGACACATTGCGAAATCCTTCACATGGAATACAGACGGTGCCACCTTTTTCAACTGGAAGACCAATGCCTTTGACACTTTCAATACCCTGACAAGTCTCAATTGGGGAAGATCGTATGAGTCGGTTGAGAACTTAATTTCTTACTCCTCTTAAGGAAATGAGGCGGATCAAATATACAAAAACACTGGGTATCCACATGCATTCTAAATCGTGTTAAGAACAAATTCACTTATTTTCTCTTGAAGATTGAATAAAGAAAAGTATGGGAATAGGAGGTTTGTCTGAACGCTTTCTCGTAACTCACTAAAAGAAAATTCTAGAGGCTTTGTATAACTCACCTTACCATCCTTTAAAATGGAAAGTGCATCACTGTGATTCCAGAACCTGCAGCGCTCATGAAAAGCTTTGCTCTCGACAAGCTTCCTGCCAAAGTCTCTTAACAGATTGTGCATTCTTAATTCACCGTTTCCGCCATCTTCCAAGAAATGCATGTCACGAAGGCGTTCTATCCTTGTATCAGGACAGTAATCACAAGCCTCCCACATGTAAGAGGTAATCCTCTCATCCTTTCCAATAAAAAAGCACGCTATGTCGAGGAATATCTCCCGGGTGTCATGATCTAAATAATCATAACTGGCCTGCAAAGAAGCTTCTACTTTTCTCTCCTCTGGTTGATTGCTTAAGGTATCCCGGATAATTCTCCATATTTCTATATCCTTCCTTTTTTTAAATATTTTGCTCGAAGCACAATGGGCATAGGAAGCCCTCCAAGAGCTTTGACGATGTCTATGGACAAGGAATCATACTCAGAGACATCTTGGGGAGCATCCCCTTGAAAAGCATGCTTACGAAAGAGTTGAACAGCCTGGTAATCTATCAATGTTTCAAGCTTGTATTCTTCGACTGCTCCATCCTTGAAACCATTTAGAACATTTCTTCTCGCGGTGGTCACAATGATTCTACTTCCAGGACCAAACCAAGTAAGCTTCCCAGCTAATGCTTCAATCTGTTCGTGGTTATGCACATCGTCAAGCACGATGAGAACCTTCACATTACTACATAGACTTGCTATTTCTCTAATACCTTCACCAGAAGATATAAGGGGTGCACGTTTTTGTTTTTTAAGAGAAGCAATCAAGATTTCTTGGGAAGACACCACGCCTTCCGAATTAATATCTTCAAGGAAGCTACATGCATCAAACAACCCACGCATCTTGTTGAAGATAACCTTCGCAAGTGTAGTCTTCCCGACACCCCGCATACCACAAATTCCAACGATACGTACATCTTCTCCACATACTTTGATCGCTTGTCCATCGCTGTAGACAACCCCAAGCTTTCTCATCACCTCTTGAACATGAAGATCATTTCCGACTAGCTTGTCGGTCACAACTTGGTCATCCTTCTTCAGCAACTCCCTGACCCGTCTCAGAACTCTTTTCACGAGATGGGACTCAAGCCTACAAACATAAGTGATGAAGCACAGGATGACGACAAAGTTAGAATACACGAAAGCAGAAGAACAACTGTAAGTGGGGAATGAGCGGACAAAAATTAAACCAACCAACAGGGGCAGAGGGAATCTTCAATTAAAATGGAGAGCAAGTTCCAATGCATGGTCTATCTCCCTTTCACCAAAAAAATTGAATTTTTTTTTCCTAAATCAATTATAATTATGCCAATTCAATTTTAAACTTTCTTATTTCTATCAATTGAATCATAAACCTAGGAAAGAAAGTAGAAATCAGAAGTAAAAGAATTACCCTCCATTTATGTTCGGAAGATCAAACCCGCTTAGTGCCCCGATCTGTCGAAGCGCTTTCTTCCATGTTTTGATGGTATCTGCATTGACTCCGTCTTTCACATGTTGATCGAAGGACCTTCCAAAATCCCCAGCCTGGTGTTTTACATCGTATGGACTGACATCATAGAAAATGGGGATAATAATATGTCCATTAGATTCTCTGCACTCCCACATTTGCACCACCTCGGTGAGGCAACTTTTACTGGAAGCATAGTTCTTGGAGAAGACGGCTATCGAGATCTTCGACCCCTTGATCGCCTCTTTTAGCTGCGGCTTGATCTCTTCTCCGGCACAAAGCTCTTTGTCATCTCTGAAGACCCGGATCCCTGCATCTACCAATTTGCTGTAAAGGTGATCCGTGAAATGTTGTGCGTGTATCCGCACCTCTAAAACTCAAGAATACTTCATAATTGATTCCAGAGGACGGCCACGATGAGGTTGAAGTTGATTCCTGTCAAATCAAGGAAACTAAACTGCTTCACATAGCAAACGTAGAGTTTCAGACCAATTCTTATGCTTCTGGCCAACCAGAAAAAAGAACAAAAAAGACTAAGTTTTACAGTTCGGACGGAGACGAACCTAACGCAGCAAGGGTCCCTGCAACTGAAACTTGCGACTCACACATTTTGCTATCTTTTATGTCCGAAGTTCTCGAAACTTTCATAACACACAAGTGTGATATAGGACGATTTCACACGTAAATTTATTCGGGATTTCTTGACATTCAAAACAGTATGCTAAATTTCGGAGGAAAGCGAAACAGTACTTAAATAGGCTCAGCGTACAATTACAACAGGGCTTGGACTTCCGATCAGATCTCGTGATTTTTAACATTCAGTGAATCAATCGTTCATGTCAAAGAAGATCTGCAACACCCCCACAGTATTTTTAGCATTTGTTGGGTCGAAGAACAAGCAGAGGACCGACTCCACCGTATTCAAGTCAAAGAAGTTCTGAATAATAATACAAATCCCAAAGATGCAGAGAAAACTAACCCGGTTTCTTCTCCTGTTTCCAGCAGCAACAACGGCAAAACCAATCACTCCGAGAGCAATTAGAAACGCCATGGACCAAGTCGAAGCCATCTCAAGAGACGGCTTCACCATAGGCAGTATTGTCGCCGTCGAAGCCATTGCTCGCCCGATCTCTTTTTCTTGCAGAGGCACAGGAGGTCTGTAGTCATCGGACAACAATTTATATTACACTTTATACATGACCAAGACGGTTGACTTCTGTGCACCCGCTACGCGGTTGGGCAACGTGAGGGGAAACTCCGGGTCCCACCTGACACGATATTACACGGACTAATTACGAAAGCTCTATAAAAAAAGCGACACGAAAAGGATTTTTCAGTGGTTGGAGTTCATAAAGATGATGCAATAAACTGATTGGCAATCTTCCCAAGTCGTTCCGTTCAATTGGATCCTCAATGTATAAATCACGGTCCGTTGTTACTAATTTACGTGAATGGAGGATATTTACAGGGTACTGTCGTTGCCAGAAACCTTCTTCTCTTTTTGGGTCAGCGAGGAAACACAAATCAAAGTATCTTCTATCAGGTTCATTTCGCAGTGGAATCTGGAACATCTCCAGACATTTTGCGACGTTGGTTTGGGTAATTCGAAGAGCTAATTTGTTCTTTGACTTGCGTTTTAGAATTTTGTCTCTTGACCACAACTGTAAGCTTTCATGTGGATTCGGTAGTCTCTCTCTAAAGCCTATACCGCCACTATCACTTCCTTACTCAACCTTCGTTCTCCTCAGTCTTGTAATCTTACCAAGCTTCATGAATTGGCTTGCGTAATCAATTGCTGATTGCTCGCGTCTTCTTCTGAGTGCCGAAAATGGATTTCTGTACTCTCCTTTTACGTGAGTACAAGCCACAAAGTCAGTTCCTCTAATTCTTTTTCCTTCTCCATGAAACTCTTTCTATAATCGCCAATAGATGCTTGCCCAACACTGTCGAGAAATTTAATATATTTTGGATCAAAATCTGAATGGCCACCTTTTTCACTTGTGAAAGGAGAGGTTGGAAGTTCGATTTCCCACCTTCTGTGGGATTGGGGGTGGAAACGCGTGAGTGAGAGAGCAGTGTTTCCTTATTTGCACAAAGTGTGGCTTGTATAATAAAATAGTATAGGATAGAACAAAAAATAAAATAAAAATCATATTCACTTAAATGAGTTATAAACATGTCACCTAATTTAATAGGTCAGCTACCAAGGAGTTCTAAATGAACGAGTCAAAATAAATGAGTCTTAAATAAGTTATATTATGTCTCATTTACAACCCACTTAGACTTGGCTCAACTACAACACTTCCTATTTCCAGGGTTCTCTTCAATCCCTTCCTCAACTCTTACATGGTCGGTGTTGGCACACCTAATTTTGGTAATCCCGTATTTTATCTTATTTTATTTTATTTTATTTTACTTCTAAAATAGAATATGTGTCATTTACTACATATGCATCTTTTACTTATTTATTTATTTTGCAAATCAAGAAAAGAAAATAGAAAGATATATATATATATAAATCGAATCGAGCGACCCAAGCCCACGCGAGCGAACGCGGCCCACAATCCCTTTTCTTTCCTGTAGGTCCGCAAGATGCAAACCCAGCTTTCATTTTGTTCCTTCCTACGTGAGCCCAAGCGAATGGCCCATCCTCTCCTCTAATTTACCCAAGGCACCTCTCTCTTTTTTATTTTCATTTTTGTTTTTGGAGACCAGCCCATCGCGTGTACCCTCATCTCACCTCTCCCTCACTTCCACTACCAACTCTCACGAACACCATGATATCATCCCCTCTCTCGTCAAGTCACGTCACTTTCAATTCCACCACAAAGCTTCATATGGTTGATTATCGCCCCACGTCTCCATCAACCGGGTTTTACTCCCATCCACGTGAACTAAACTTGGGGAAGGAGGCAGAGTGAACATAAAAGGGAGCAGTTTTGGCAGGCTAAGGGTTGGTTGATTAAAAAGAAAAAGGGCAAATGAGGGGAGGGACCCCATCTACACGGACGAAGGAGAAAGACTCCTCCCACATTTGATCTCCGGGAGCCGGCCTACGACTTCGTTTGGAAAAGGTTGGTCTCATCTCTCGGGTTTAGCTATCCCATTTCGGTCTCGGAGCTCGTCGGGTCGAGAACTCCCATTTCTCGGACCGGCGAGCCTTGGTTTTTCTGTGTCACTTTGGCCACTTCGTATCCTACTGTTAAGTTGTTGATTTACTTTAGGTGGAGTTCTCATGTCCGGTAGCAAGTTTTTGGTCCCTTCTCTTGGTTCGTCGCTTGTGCATTTTCGCTCGTCCATGTCGTTAGCTTGTTTCCTTTGCTAGTTTTTTTTTTTTTTTTTTTTTGAATGACCAACCATTCAGCGAAGCTCAATGACGTGAGACAGAGCGGCCGTAAAAGTCTCGAGCATTGGTCCGGTCCGTCGTCGGGGTTGTTGGTCGAGTCCGTCGCGGGAGGAGGGTCAAAATCGGCTGCCTCGTTGGGGACGAGGGCGTTTAAACTTGTGTCCGAATAGGAGCCTGTTAGGACGGTCGGTCTAGTTGTGGTATTCATTTCAAACGCGCGAATAGGTCAAGACGCGGAGGCGACTTGAGCTCGAGCCGAGGCGACGCAAATGACGAAGTTAGCAATGACAGTCCGAGCAAGAAGGAGGCTCGGACCCCGAATAGTGGCCGCCCGACGAGGTGATGCAGGCATACAGAGGTGGTCCGACCTGAGTTTGGCACGGGAATGTAAGTGGAAGCGGCTTGCAAGCAAGTCCCGACGATGTGCCGACGAAACCGAAGCAAGCAAATCCTGGTGGATGTCATTCGCGCTTGAAAGTGAGCAGAAGCTATTGGCTTCCAGCAGGTCCGGCGGGAGTGGCCTAGCAACGTCGGGATGAGTGATCCCTGGCAGTGCGATGAGCGAGTGCGACGGAAAGCAACGCACGCGAACGAAGGCTGGTGGCAGCTTCGGTTTTGGTCACGGCTGTGGATGCAGTACGTTGTTGAGAGAGGAGGACGTTGCATAAAGGAGATGATGAGAAGTAGCATGGGCCACTCCACGTTTTTTCTCTTTGGCTTGTTTTAAGGTTGGTCGATTGGGCTCGTTGGACAAAGAAGGGAAGTCGATACATGGTGGGCTATTCCAAAAAAAGAAAAGATTTTAGGTTTGGGCTGTTTGGTCTAAGGAGTGAAGAAGCGAAGTCAAGCATAAGGGGAGGGTTGGCCCAGAAAGTATTATAGAGCCCTAGTTCAATTGAGACAAAGAAAATCGGGCCTGATTCTTTTGTGCCGACACGGGCCCACTCCAGTTCTCTCTCTCGGACCGGGTTAGGCCCAAAGGACTTGATCCAAGTCCGGGTCCGAGAACCCGAACCGGACCCGGTCCCTTTTTATAAAAAAAAAATTATTATTTAAAAAAAATAATAAAAAAAAAAAAAAAATCGAAAAATAAAAAAATTTCCAAAAAATAATCAGAAAAATTTCAGAAAATTAGAAAAATGATTTTCATGACCTTTTTACCCACAATGTGATTTGTTTAAGCCTCAAATTGGTGTTGATTGAAGATCGATGTCCAATCCGATCCGATACATCGTAATTCGACCTTCGGGTCGAAATTGTTTGTTTAAATATCGCCATAATAGATTTGGCATGCGTGTGCTTATTCCAATCTTTTATTTGGCATATTTACTTGATTGAGTGTGTACAACATGTCTTTTGAAAAATTGCCTGTTAATCGCTTTTCCTGGATGCTAGGTTAAGGATAACTAGGTAATTGCACGAAATGATAGAAAACGTTTTGCATGATCATTTAGTACTTGGTTAGATACCGATAAGTTTAAAATGATATGCAAAATGTGTGGTCACCTTAGGAATATCAACTGGTTAGGTACCGAAAGGGCGCTAATTATCTAGTTAGCGTAAACAAGTCCCCCGAACCTAGAAACTCGGTTGCGTAGGAATCGAGATGACACTCCCATGTCTCGATTGGTTTCTAGCCGACCCCAATAGGCTAGTGGCGACTCTTAATAGCATTTTTAGTTTGCTAATTAGTAAAAGAAATCCAATGTCACGCGAGGTAGGACTTGGGAGAGTCCGCGCCATTGACCTATGGCAATACCTCTAAACCCGTCGGACCCTCGTGGGAGGCCGAAGGCGGGTCGCGACGACTTGGCGACTCACTGGGGACTTAGGTTAGAAACCTGTGTAGACTTAGGCCTTAATAACCAGTTAATTGTTCCTTAATTTGATCTTCATTTTGCCGCATCGCATGAAAAATCGAGGTTGATCTCGCTAACTCGTGATTAGATGTTCTTGCGGGTCGGGTGTTATAAGGGGTGGAGTGATTGTTGACATGCCTGTTTTGCGGTGAGTCGTCGGAATGTATGTTTTTTGGATATATATTGAAGCGGTGTTTGATATACCCCGCTTGTGTATGCCTCTCATACACTACACTTTTTGCACACACATCCAAAGTGGTCAAACCCGGACTGCGATCCCGAGAAAATCCTTAGGAGGTATCGAAAATAGATTGGGCCATACGCAAGTCCGCAAATGGCACGATCATTTTCGATCCCGCTCATCACCTCAAAATATGTGCCCCGACCCGATTATGCTTGTCGGCATTTTTGGGGGCGTACATTATTCCGTTGTGATGGGAGCTTTTAGCCATTAGTCTATCCTACTCTTATGCGTCAAACCTCACTTGTCAGCATGCGCGTGTTTTTGCCATTAACGGATACCATTTACCAATCATTGTGAGTATAATCCCTACTTCATCCCATTTTTTTTCTTTCCATGTCTCTTTCGGTGATGTTTTTGTTACGTTCATTGATCGATTGAATTACTCATATATGACATAGACTCGATGGGAAAGCATGACATCACCCTTATCCCTATTCCTGAAAGACTTTTGTTGACATGGTGGGAGGATATGGATCGTTACGATCGGCGATATGTCAAAGAACGGGTTGGCTACTACCTCATACACCTGCTCCGGGTTCGCGGTCGGGCCCATGCCATCCAAGCCATGACACATTTTTGGAACCCAATCACATCCACCTTCATCTTCAATGGTCATGAGTTAACTCCCACCCTCGAAGAATACTATCTCATCACTGGTGTCCACCCAGAGAAAAAATTGATTGAGCCACCTTTGGGTCGCGATCCCGCAAGCACCCTTTGCTGAATTCCTCGATACACCCAAAGCCGAGATCGCCAAAGTACTTAAAAGCAATGCTGGTCGCTGCCCATTGACCTTTCTATTTGGGAGATTCTCGAAGCGCCAAAGAAGGATGGCACCAAATCCGCCCGAGCATTTCTTCTTGCCTTTTTGGTTTCATAATTTTTCCCGTATCCCGATCGCCATGAACCCTCTTCTTGCCCATGTTGTGAGACAAGTTTGCATCAAATGGGACTTCATCCCTATGATCCTTGCTGAATCTTTCTTGTCTCTCAACAATTTTAAAGCTAATACCGATGGGAAGAAAGTGTTTCATGCGCCTATGGGCCTTTTATATACCTGGTTCATCTCTCATGTTTATGAAACATCCTTCCACATGACATATTCTCGATCTTAAGCATCGCACTCACCCGTTTGAAAAGCTTATACACTTGCAGATGCAACCTCATACACGGTCATACCGTCGCTGGTTTTATTTTTTTGAGAAGTTTAACCCCGGCCCAAATCCGATGGAAATTCGGGGGTTCTCAATTTCAAAGTGTCCGCCTTCTTTGCCGCCAACACCGATCCCATACCCTTATTGGGATTCATTGGTGCCACTACCTGTTACCCATTAAGGACGATCGACAATATGGGGCTCTTCAGGATATCCCAACACCACCGAGGGGGCAATTGTTCGAGGTTCGACTTCCCGCACAAGCGAGATGGATAAACAAGAAATCGCCCTTCGACAGGTGGACATTAACAACATCAAGAGCGCTTGGGAGAGCTGTTGTGAGCAAGTCATTGTCCAAACTCCCGAACTAGAGGGCGAGATGGGACCCCATCAAGCATCATTGGCATACATTCATCGCCCGAGGATCCTAATTGCCGAGTCGTTCTACCTTTCGTCCCCCGCAGAGCAATCATCATGGGTCTCAGCAAGAAGAAGACAACCAATAAGCCGAGGAATAGGGATGGGTCGCCCGAAACTCCCATTTTATGGTCAAAGGAGTGGGCATTTTGATATCGATGGAACCGTTACCCCTCGAGTTTATATCATATTTTAGTGCTTTCTATGATGATCTTTTGTAATCTGTTGTTGAACTCCGCTTGAGCTCTTTATATGAAGTTTTCATTTCCTTACTAACCTTGTTGTTAATATAATTATTACACGTTTTTTCGTTTGGTCGTATATTCTTTTATAAACAACCCGTGATAGATTCTATTCTCCCAATTTAGATTTGCTGGAGAATTTGCATATCCCGAGTTCGTTGCAAAAGTTTATATTGTCAAAGGAAATTGCGTACATTTCTGTTTGAAATCACCGATGAATTTTCCCTTCGGCAGGTAGATATTGCGGGCTTCACGCGTTCACCCATTCGCACTAGGTCCGTAACGGCACGTATGGAGGCACGTGCAGATGAGGAAGCACAGAATCGGGGCCTAGGAGCAGCCGCCTTTGCAGAGGTCCGGGATTTAAGGGCGATGGTGACTCGGTTATCCGCCCAAGTTAGGGCACTTTTGGTCCAAGCGCAACCAAAATCAAGTGCAACTTCCACCGCCGGCCGGTGTGCATGACCTTATTAATGATGATCCACCAATGCCGGTCGTTGAGGAGGCAATTACTCAAGCTCGGTACCCGCTCCTCTTGATCCTATCTCGACAGCCATCTCAGCCCGGTTGGAGGAGGAAACTAAAAAGCGGTTCGGCGATCCGGGAAATGCAGTTCAAGGATAAGCATGGACTCGAAAACGTCGGGGATCTGTCCCGATATGACAATATCAACTTTCCCGATAAGTTTAAAGTTCCGTATTTCACGAAATATTCGGGCAAGGGTGATCCAAGGGCGCACTTGGTTTATTACACCAATCGGATGGGTCGGTACGTCAAGAATATCCCTTTGCCGATACAAACTTTCCAGAATAGTTTGGAGGATGCGGCGCTTCGCTGGTTCTTGGATTTGAAACCGGATAAAATCGCAAGATGGGAAGATTTGGCTAAGGCATTCGCAGAGCAATACCAATACAACACCGAGATGGCTCCGACACGGGAGGTGTTGTCCCGCACGTTAAAGAAGAGAGATGAAGCATTTAGGGTTTTTGCTCACGGATGGCGCGCTTTGGCTGCTGAAGTTCGCCCACCTCTCGAAGAGCTTGAGATGATTAATATGTTTGTAAAAACCCTTCCGAATGAATTCTATCAAAAGCTTATTGGAGCAGGATTTCAAAATTTCCCTTTGCTCGTCGAAGCCGGGGAAAGAATTGAGGGTGGAATGCACGAAGGAAGAATAGCGGAGGGTACCAAGGTAGAAGGGCACCGGCTAGAAAGGAAAAAGAAGTAGAAGTATCATTTGTTCAAACTCCGGTCCGCAATCGATGCAAGCTTCCCGACCTAATCCTAATCGGTTAGCATCTGCATCGGGAGGCTATCGGAATAGTGGGTATCGAACGCTCAGCCCCAGGAAATCAAGACAGTTCACTCCATTTGCCGAGGCCATTATCACAACTTTTACCCGCTTTGTTAGGCAAGCGGCTTGTGACTAAGGAAGCTGCTCGAACTAACCCCCCGAAGTACCGTGGGTTCGACCCTTCCAAATCCTGCGTTTTCCATACGGGCGAAATGGGACATGACGTTGACGATTGCTATGTCCTCAAGCATAAAGTTCAAGACCTTCTAGAGGGAAATCGCTTGTCGTTTAAAGACTTCGAGCCGAATGTGCAGCGGAACCCGCTACCGGGTCATGCCTCAAATGTTGGAGTAATTGAAGAGGTGAGGAGCGTCACCAAGAAGAGATTCCGAATAGATGTTGTGGAAATGTACCAAACACTCGTGTCGCTGGGCACTACAGGTGGTACGAATTTGATCCCCATCCGGGAGAAGCGAGTACGCATCGCCGAGATGGTTCGAACCGGAGTAATTCGGGCTACCCCGAAGGAAGTGATTGGCTTTACACCATCTCATGTGGTTGGTGTTCCCTGAAACCGCCCCGTCGAGCCAGATTTAGAGGCGACCGCAATCGAGCCTAGCAACCTCTTAGCCAAGTCGAAAGACGTAAACGTGCCTGAGGTGGCACTAGCACAGCCAAACGAGAATCAAGATCAAGTAACCGATGCCGCGCATAACCGGCACTACTGGGATCAAGAGCTCCTGCGAAGCGCATATGCTTGCAGGGGAGATAGTTGATACTTTGGGACAACCCAGTGGCGGGTATGATTTTCCTGGTAAAGTATTCACCGCCGTCTTGGTTTTTTGAGGAACCCATCCTTGAGACACGAACTTATTGGAACGAGTGGGGGGATGAGTTCGACGCACTGGAACCCACTAATGAAGCAGATTGCGCGATTGAAGCAGAAGCAGCCCGTCGACACCCAAGGAGCCTCTCCCGATGATGCGATTGTCCCCGAAATAATGCTGGATTTGAATGAGACATTCATTGCTATGGTAGAGCCTGTTGTGATAGACCTCACCGTCATAGAGGATCTAGATGATTACCAGCTTGAAGATGAAGGCCATATGATTATTGACCTCACTTCCGAAGAGTTTATTCTTATGGGAGCTCAGTTGGATGTTAGTTTGGATATTGTGGGAAGCGAGCTTACGCCCAATTACGGTTGATACGCCTTCAATGGTTGCGAGTGAGGGCACACCGGCTACCATTGACACTAAAGAAGTCGCCTGGGACTATGGGACCGAGGCGATTGATTCGGTCACCCGGACGGGTCGTTCTTATGCACTGGCCGGCCGTCTCGAAGAAACCCGTGACTGAAATAGAGGCTGAACATCTTCTATCCGTTGTAAAAACTAGTGAGTTTTCCGTGGTGGATCAACTTAGAAAAATGCCGGCCCAAATTTCCATCCTCGAGCTATTCCAATCTTCGGAAAAGCATAAAGAGGCCCTTCTAAAGGTGCTCAACGAGGTGCATGTCCCCGATACTCTTGGGGCACTCCGGTTGGAGGAATTCGTTGGCTCTATCCTCTTGAATGATCAAATATCATTTTCTCGACGAGGATCTTCCGACTAGTGGCTCTTCGCATTGCAATGCCCTTCACATCTCCATCAAGTGCCGAGGTAGAATGATTTCACGAGTCCTTATTGATAATGGTTCTGTTGTGAACATTTGCCCACCGAATACGTACCGATTCTTTGGGATTTGAAGAGTCGCAGATGCATGCATCTAAGTCGCATGTGAAAGCTTTCGACGGTATGAGGAAGAATGTTCTGGGTGAGGCTAAACTGGAAGTGTTAATTGGGCCTTCTAAGTTCTCAATGACGTTTCAAATTCTGGATATTCCGTCTTCTTTCAACATCTTCTTTGGGTAGACCGTGGATTCACATGGCTAGAGCCATCCCTTCAAGCCTCCATCAAAAGGTTCGATTTATTGATAATGGCCAAATGATAACAGTTAATGGAGAAACCGACATGCGACTTCCCGAGGGGGCAATCGTCTCGTACATACCACCGGGAGCCGAACAAGAAGCAAGTTATCATACCTTCGAGTTGGTATCAACAATACATGTCCCCGAGGACGCTGTCACTCAACCCCCGTCACTTTCTTCGGGCCCGCCCTCATGTCCGAGTAAAGTGTTACTCCAATACGGCCATGTCCCCGGAGAAGGTTTGGGATTATATGGTCGTGGCATCACCGAGCCCATCCGCGCAAAACCGGATAACGGTCCCTTTGGACTTGGATATTCGGGAAGTCGTAACCGATCCGATGGCCCTACCGTTCGTCCTGTTCCGACGTAGGCGCCGTAATGCGATCGGCCCATACCCTTCTCCTCTCTGGAGCGATCGCTGCAACCAAGGAGGTCATATAGATAATGCCGCCGGTCTTGTAGTAGGTGAGAGTTCGGGTAGCCAGCCCATTGGAAATCCCCTCAAGCTTTTCTTTCCTCGTCCGCCGAAGACGCTAGAGGAGCTAAGCCTTTCCAACTTAGAAGGGATAGCGCAACTGTTTCAAGAGCCTGTTGCTTGACACCGTCATCACACCTACCGATGTTGATGACTTCGTTAAACCGCAAGTCTTTGGAGGATAAGTTAGCCGACTCTCGAATGTCATTCCCGAAGAACCTTCGCATGTGTTATCGCATCCGAGGAGGCGGAATCGTCAACTAGTTCCCCCAATTCTCCAGAGTAGGATCGTGGGTTTGTCTATTTTGTCATGTACATATGATTTTCCCGCCTCTATCGGGGAATTTTTTGATGTTGTGCTAACCGTTTTTTTTGCATACCCCTAAGTCTCGAGCCGTTGGCTTGGGGGAGTACGTATTGTAATGCGGCTCCCAATTAAATAAAACCAGCACATGTTTATTCGAGACGTGTGAAAGTACCTGCCGGCCCCATGACGATGCGAGTACGATTATGAGCCAAAGTGTGAACCCGAGGACCGGACTTTCACACGCTTCCTAGTTTTGATTTTTTTCCAAGACTCCGGATAACCCGATGATATGAGGGTATTTCTTGGGGCTTACTCATTTTTTTTTTAAAAAAAAATGTGTTGTTACAAAATTATTTTGAAAAAAAAAAAAAAAAAAAACACACCTTTCTACACTTTGTTTGTTTGTCGATGAAGTAAGCTAACCTTTTTGCATCGTATCTCGGGCATAACATTCTCGCACATTCATGATAAGAACATATGTGACTCGGACCCATCGGGCGACGGTTCTTCGGACTCGGGCAGCGATAGTGATGATCTAAAAGGGATTGAGCTCCATTGGAGTCGTCATGAGGAATCGAAGCCGTTGACAACTGAACCGATTGTGACAGAAAATTTGGGTACTCAAGACAATATCGAGAGGTTCAAATTGGTGCGGGGTTACAGGGAGCAGAGGCCGCTAGATTGATCAGCCTTCTTCGAGAATTTCGGGACGTGTTCGCATGGTCGTATACCGACATGCCAGGATTAGATCCAGATATCGTGCAACATGCTCTACCGACTAATCCCGATATACCGCCGAAGAAACAGCGGTTGAGAAGGACAAAGCCTGAGTTATCTAAGAAGATTGAGGAAGAAGTAATGAAACTCCCGAAAGTTGACTTCATTCAAGTCGCTCATTACCCAGATTGGATAGCAAATATCGTCCCAAGTGATGAAAAAAGATGGGAGAGTCGGGGTGTGTGTTGACTACCGTGATCTAAATAAGGCCAGCCCGAAAGATGACTTCCCGCTCCCGCATATTGACGTGTTAGTTGACAAGACACTGGTTCGAGCTGTTTTCCTTCATGGATGGTTTTTCCGGCTATAACCAGATTCGGATGAAAGAAGAAGACGAAGCAAAACTTCCTTTATAACCCCATGGGGAACCTTTTGCTATAGAGTCATGCCTTTCGCCTGAAAAATGCAGGTGCAACTTATCAAAGAGCTATGGTGGCCTTGTTCCATGATATGATGCACAATGAAATAGAAGTATACGTCGACGACATGATCGCCAAGTCAAGACCAGGCGAGGACCATGTTGCGATCCTCCGCAAGCTCTTCGAGCGTTTACGAAAATACCGATTACGTCTCAATCCCGCAAAATGCGTATTTGGGGCAAAGTCCTGGGAAATTATTGGGCTTCATGGTCGTAGCTGAGGCATTGAGATTGATCCGTCCAAGGTGAAAGCCATATGTGAGCCGCGACCTCCGTCTTCGGTAAAAGAGGTTCGCAGTTTGCTAGGGAGATTGAATTATGTGGCAAGGTTCATATCCCAATTGTCGAGACCGCTAAGCCATTTTTCAAGCTTCTCAAGAAAAATGCGAAAATTGTGTGGGATATCGAATGTCGATCGCTTTTCGAAGATTCAACATTACTTAACCCATTCCCAGTCCCCGGTTCCACCTGTTCCCGGTGTGCCTCGATCCTTTATCCGACCATCCACAAGGAGTCCTTGGGAGCTGTATTGGTTCGAAGAGACCATTAGATGGGAAAGAATGCGCGATATACTATCTCAAGCAAGAAATTCTCGGATTCCGAAGCCAACTACTCGGAGGTCGAGAAGACTTGCGTAGCTCGGGTTTGGGTGTTGCACGGATTGCGACAAGATACCCTTCACCATCGGGTCATGTTGACCACCGAATGTGATCCCATCAAGTACCTTCCCGGAGAAGCCAGCATTAGTCGGCAAGTTGGCCAAATGGCAAATTCTTATTTCCGAGTTTGATGTGCGGACTATGACGCAAAAGTCGGTGAAAGGTCGAGCCATAGCAGACATGTTAGCAGAGAATGCTTTGCGGGACCGCAGCGGAGGACGAGATGGATCCTCTTGATGATCGTGTTTTACTAGTGGCTACGAAAAGTGGGTCATGTACTTCGACGGGGCAGATGAACTTATCGGGATTTGGTACAGAGCAGTGTCCTTATTTCCCCCCAGATGGCCAGCATTATCCGGTAGCCGCTAAGTTATTATTTCCATGCACCAACAACATTGCTGAATACGAGGCTTGCATTCTCGGGCTTCAGCTGCAATAGAGATGGATATCCGGAGACTACAAGTTTATGGCGATTACGCCCTCATCATCCTTCGGACAGAGGGCAAATGGAAAACTCGTGACTCGAAGCCGATCCCATATCATGAGTTTCTTGAGGATATAATTGAAGAGTTCGATGAGATAGCGTTCGAGTATCTTCCTAGAGCGCAGAACCAATTTGCGGATGCGCCGGCCACCCTATCCTCAATGTTTCGGTGGCTGCGAGTTCAGATATCGAGCCGTTGAGAATCGAAATTTTGAAACGTTCAAGCCTACTCCATGCTAGTAGAGGAGGAGGCGGATGGAAAGCCATGGTACCATGACATTAAGGTCTATCTCGAGAATAGAGAGTTTCCTGAAGGGAGTGAAGCGGCCGACAGGAAGTATCTCGATGAAACTGTCTTCAAAGTTCTTCCTCGGCGGCGATACGTTGTACAAGAGGTCATATGATTCCGTCCTCCCGAGGTGCGTCGATGCCAAAGAAGCCAACCGGTTGATGAGTAAGATCCATGAAGGTGAATGTGGCCCCCATATGAATGGCCACCTTTGAGTAAGAAAATAATGAGGTTGGGATATTATTGGCTCAACCTGGAAGCCGATTGCATTCATCATGTTCGTTCCTCGCCATCGTGTCGAGTCCATGGAGATAGAATTGCTGCTCCTCCCAATGAGTTGCACCGGATGTCCGAGGCGTGGCCTTTCTCAATGTGGGGCATCGACGTCATAGGACCAATTAATCCCAAAGCTTCGAACGGACATCGTTTTATACTCGTGGCTATTGACTATTTCTCAAAATGGATCGAGGCCGGTTCATACGCCAATGTCACAAAAAAAATGTAGCTAGGTTTTTGCGTCGAGACATTTTTGCTAGATATGGGGCACCGGAGGCTATAATCAACGATAATGGCTCAAACCTCAACAACAAGATCGTTGATGATGTTCTTGGTGAGTTTCGCGTTCGGCACTTGAATTCTTCACCTTACCGCCCGAGATGAACGGTGCAAGTAGAAGCGGCAAACAAGAATATCAAGAAGATCCTATCAAAGACAAAGAGAAAATTATCGTGATTGGCATGAGAGACTCCCCTATGCACCGATGGCATACCGGACATCGATCCGTACTTCAACCGGGGAAACTCCTTTCTCGTTGGTATACGGTATGGAGGCGGTGCTACCAGTCGAAACAGAGATTCCATCGTTGAGGATTCTCGTCACAATTGAAGCTATCGAAACAGAGTGGATTCAGCAGAGATATGAACAGTTGAATATGATCGACGAGAAAAGACTACGGGCCATCCGTCACGGTCGGTGTTATCGAAGCGTGTGGCTAAGTCGTTCAACCGTAAAGTTCATCCCCCGGCTTTTCGAGGTCGGAGACTTGGTGCTTGAAGAAGAGATTGGCATTTTTGCCACACCCTGGAGGCAAGTTCACACCGAACTATGAAGGGCCATATGTGATCAAGAAAGTCCTCCCTGGTGGCGCGTTGATTTTAATCGAGATGGACGGCCGGTGTCCGGTCGAATCCCGTAAATGCCGATATGGTGAAGAAGTATTTTCCATGAATAAAATCAGAGGCTCGATGGCCGTTTCCTTTCTAGATCCGAGTCACTCTAACTATTAGGATCATGCATATCATACGCACATATGTGTCATATTTATGTTGCAGATTAGGTGTGATATTCGATGAACTTAAGCCGAGTGACAGAATTAAATCAATTTGCAACGCCTTAGGTGAAGGAAACTTGCAAATGACCGACGCCCAAGATCGCATGGGAAGCCATGCCCCGCCTCGGCGGGTTCGCTTAAATAAAAGCGAAGCCCCCCACATGACGCCAACAGCGCCGTGGCCTGGTGGTTAGGGGAATGAAGGTGGTCCAGACGCGCGACCGGGGTTCGAACCCGGGAATGGCACTCAGGTGAGCCCCATTGTAAAAATGGGGGCTCCCTTGTAAATAAAAATAAAAAATGTATATAAAAAAAAATTTTTTGCACTCATTTCATTTTTTGTAATGATACAAAACTTTTTGCACCCATCTCATTTTTTGCAGAAAAGGAGAAGATTTCACTACGATGGAAAACTAAATGAGGCGTTAAGGCGCTAGAATTCCAACAATAAAATTTTTGTCGAGCCATGTCATTTTTCCCCAAAGAACGGGTCTACGAAAGTCGTGTCACCATTTGTGATGCATCAGGCTTCCTGGATAACTAATCAAGTGTAATAATTTGTAAAATCTCGGGATGCTCCGCTAGAATGAATCCTCGGTAAGATTGGACATAAAAGGTCGGTGGCCGCCGCAGCCCAGGTAAGTACCCATTTCCTAGAACTTATGTAGAGTGTGTGATTGGTCAAATGTTTCATCCCTAGTTGGGTCATAACAAATGTACAATCCATTAAGCATATAAAAAAAAATCTCTCATCCCTAGTACAATTGGAGTTCATGCTTCAACTCATTCTAAAAAGCATCCATGTTCATTGAATCGGCGCATCCATTCATGCATATATGCATCTTGCATTGAAGTCTCCTACAAGTTCATTTGGCTGAATGATTTTTGCTCTGTGGAACAGAGGTATTGAGTATGCCAAGTGAAGGTGTTTAAGGTGAAGCATGAACCCCGTCTAAACACGTCCCTAATACACTCGAGAGTTGAGTGAAGTGAGAGCAAGATTCGTGTCTTAGGACTTAAGATCCATTCGCAATGTGTACAAGGGTCGAAGTGACGAAAGGCATTCCTTCTTTTTACATACACACAATACATCCCTTGCTAGCCCCGTTGAGCCTGGTAATGAGGAGTTCAAAATACCCTGTCAGGAACCACCCCACACCGGGGCAAATCCAGGAGATTACAGGTTGGAAATCAACGAAGAAAAAGGTAAGAAAGATTTAATTGCCTTCACTTGTCTTAACCTTTGTGTGGTAACTTCAGGTGAATTTTCATGGAAGCTCGAAATATCCCTAGATGAAGAAGAGCATTTCTTTCTCTACCTAAACACCGAATACCCTTTGCTAGCCAAGTTGAGCCAGAAATCATTCATTTCAAAACCCAATTGGTGATCATCTCCCTACAATGGTGCAAGATGTGTGATTTACCGAAAGCCGATGTCATTGTGCAATATCTCGAGAGTCCGAGAGAACTCATGATAAAGGCAAAGAAAAAAAAAGGAGGAAAATAAAGGGCTAAAAAAGCAAAGTGCCTAGTAAAAGCAAGGCCAAAGCCCATGGAGGAAAAAGCCAAATGCGGAAAAGCATTGAGCTTACCTCGAATAGAAACAAATGCAGAAAATAGAGAAAAGCTCTTTTCTTGCCATGAAGAATAGACAGCTCATTGGACTCTCGAGACAGATTGTGATCCCTAGAGTCAAAAGCTTTCCCCAAATGGAGCGAGATTGTTAAAGACACCAAGGTGGTCACCAATTCATAAACCCTCCAATAAAAAAAAAAAAAAAATAAAAATCGAGCCTTGTAAGCCTTCCCCGAACCGACATTACAACCCGTCCAAAGACTCTTTCGATTGGGATGTTTCGAGTTGACATGAAGACTTTACAAAGAAGCTACCGCTCGAAGGAGTGGAGCCAATCATTTCTTGTCTTATCTTCCAGGTTCTTGACTTGTAAACCCGACGAAGATAATAACTTCAAATGTTTCCCCAATGTGGCCTCAAAGCGGGGGAAACCCTTTGTGTAAGCCCGTGACCATGCCAACATTACGGTCCCTCAAAGACCTTTCGGATTGATCGAGAATGTATGCATTGCGAATATATCCGAAACCTTGGACACGAAGAGAGTGCGAGGTATCATGAAATTTTATCCCGTAATCCCCAAGTGAGTGATTGGGACCAAGAGATATTCCCCAGCGAGAGTGTGTGAGAAGCCCTTTCAAATTAAGCGACTTAGCTTGGCATGCTCAATAAATCTTTTTTCAAAAAAATTTTTTATTGTATTTCATGAACCGAAGTTTTCATGCAAAAATCATTTTTAGGAGGTACAGCTCTCCCTGTCAATGGATTCTCCCCATGGAGTCTAATGGTCGCGATATTATCTAACCGAGTGAGAAGTTTTCGATATCGCGTCGCACCAAGTAGCCTCCCCCGGTCGGTTAATTTAACTTTATCTCGCCCATGCATTTAATGCTACTTCCCCATCTGTTCGATTTTGTTCCATGAGTGAGTGGCTCGATCATCTCGCGACAAATTCCAGTTGTGAAGGAACATATAACGGATGTTCATTGGTGTTATTATTGGTTTGAGCCGACTTTATTCGGACGGGTAAGGAGAGCTTTCGCGTCCCTAAACCGGTTCCACAATGAGCTTCCTCGTCGGCGAGCCTCACGCCCTGAACGGATATGACGCCAAGTGCTTGTCAAGAGCCAAGTCACGCGAGTGTGAGTCGCGGTGGCGAGTTCGTAGATGACATTTTCGGTCTATTCGGGAAGTTCGATCGACATGCAAGCGCTAAAGTCGAGAGCTTGTCCCGTATAATCCGGTAAAATGTACTCCCGGAGGCCGACGGGTAGGGTGAACTTTAGCTTCCTAAGGCCCGTTTCATAAGAAGGTTTCCTCGCTTCGATAAGAGATACAATGCCAAGTGGATTGAGACTTTTTCAATAGCCTTTTCACGGGTCAAAGATCCTGAATCGTGACTTTTCTAAAGCCTTTTCACGGGTCAAAGATCCCGAATCGTGATTTTTCAATAGCCTTTTCACGGGTCAAAGATCCTGAATCGTGACTTTTCAATAGCCTTTTCACGGGTCAAAGATCCTCGAATCGTGCCTTTTCAATAGCCGTTTCACGGGTCAAAGATCCTGAATCGTGATTTTTCTATAGCCTTTTCACGGGTCAAAGATCCCGAATCGTGACTTTTCAATAGCCTTTTCACGGGTCAAAGATCTCGAATCGTGCTTTTCAATAGCCTTTTCACGGGTCAAAGATCCGAATCGTGACTTTTCTACAAAGCCTTTTCACGGGTCAAAGATCCCGAATCGTGACTTTTCTATAGCCTTTTCACGGGTCAAAGATCCTGAATCGTGGACTTTCAATAGCCTTTTCACGGGTCAAAGATCCGAATCGCGTGACTTTTCAATAGCCTTTTCACGGGTCAAAGATCCTGAATCGTGACTTTTCAATAGCCTTTTCACGGGTCAAAGATCCTGAATCGTGACTTTTCTATAGCCTTTTCACGGGTCAAAGATCCTGAATCGTGGCTTTTCAATAGCCTTTTCACGGGTCAAAGATCCTGAATCGTGACTTTTCTATAGCCTTTTCACGGGTCAAAGATCCCGAATCGTGACTTTTCTATAGCCTTTTCACGGGTCAAAGATCCTGAATCGTGACTTTTCTATAGCTTTTCACGGGTCAAAGACCGTGAATCGTGACTTTTTCAATAGCCTTTTCATGGGTCAAAGACCGTGAACGAGACTTTTTCATAGCCTTTTCATGGGTCAAAGACCGTGAATCGAGACTTTTCAATGGCCTTTTCATGGGTCAAAGACCGTGAACCGAGACTTTTCAATAGCCTTTTCATGGATCGAATACCGTGAATCGTGTCTTTCCTTTGAGGACCAAGCCCGTATCATTTATACGGTCGTCCCGAGAGGTTTTGTTTGTTTCAATTAACCTTGCATGCGCAGTGTACCGATAAGCGTGGGGCCCGGGAGCCGGTTCTCCAAGTGAGTCTCCGCAATTCCCGATCTCGATAGATGCTTCCGGTGGTTTTCCCAAGCATTGTCGGGTTAGTTTATTAACAAAATTAGGTGTCCTATCGTCTTGGAATGGAATCTCTTCGAGCTCCCTTTCCAAGAGGGCCTGTTGACACCTAATTTTGGTAATCCCGTATTTTATCTTATTTTATTTTATTTTATTTTACTTCTAAAATAGAATATGTGTCATTTACTACATATGCATCTTTTACTTATTTATTTATTTTGCAAATCAAGAAAAGAAAATAGAAAGATATATATATATATAAATCGAATCGAGCGACCCAAGCCCACGCGAGCGAACGCGGCCCACAATCCCTTTTCTTTCCTGTAGGTCCGCAAGATGCAAACCCAGCTTTCATTTTGTTCCTTCCTACGTGAGCCCAAGCGAATGGCCCATCCTCTCCTCTAATTTACCCAAGGCACCTCTCTCTTTTTTATTTTCATTTTTGTTTTTGGAGACCAGCCCATCGCGTGTACCCTCATCTCACCTCTCCCTCACTTCCACTACCAACTCTCACGAACACCATGATATCATCCCCTCTCTCGTCAAGTCACGTCACTTTCAATTCCACCACAAAGCTTCATATGGTTGATTATCAGCCCACGTCTCCATCAACCGGGTTTTACTCCCATCCACGTGAACTAAACTTGGGGAAGGAGCAGAGAGTGAACATAAAAGGGAGCGATTTTGGCGGCTAAGGGTTGGTTGATTAAAAAAGAAAAAGGGCAAATGAGGGGAGGGACCCCATCTACACGGACGAAGGAGAAAGACTCCTCCCACATTTGATCTCCCGGGAGCTGGCCTACGACTTCGTTTGGAAAAGGTTGGTCTCATCTCTCGGGTTTAGCTATCCCATTTCGGTCTCGGAGCTCGTCGGGTCGAGAACTCCCATTTCTCGGACCGGCGAGCCTTGGTTTTCTTGTGTCACTTTGGCCACTTCGTATCCTACCTTTGTTAAGTTGTTGATTTACTTTAGGTGGAGTTCTCATGTCGGTAGCAAGTTTTGGTCCCTTCTCTTGGTTCGTCGCTTGTGCATTTTCGCTCGTCCATGTCGTTAGCTTGTTTCCTTTGCTAGTTTTTTTTTTTTTTTTTTTTTTTTGAATGACCAACCATTCAGCGAAGCTCAATGACGTGAGACAGAGGCGGCTGTAAAAGTCTCGAGCATTGGTCCGGTCCGTCGTCGGGGTTGTTGGTCGAGTCCGTCGCAGGGAGGAGGGTCAAAATCGGCTGCCTCGTTGGGGACGAGGGCGTTTAAACTTGTGTCTCGAATAGGAGCCTGTTAGGACGGTCGGTCTAGTTGTGGTATTCATTTCAAACGCGCGAATAGGTCAAGACGCGGAGGCGACTTGAGCTCGAGCCGAGGCGACGCAAAGTGATGAAGTTAGCAATGATGACGTCCGAGCAAGAAGGAGGCTCGGACCCCGAACAGTGGCCGCCCGACGAGGTGATGCAGGCATACAGAGGTGGTCCGACCGAGTTTGGCACGGGAATGTAAGTGGAAGCGGCTTGCAAGCAAGTCCCGACGATGCGCCGACGAAACCGAAGCAAGCAAATCCCTGGTGGATGTCATTCGCTTGAAAGTGAGCGAGAAGCTATTGGCTTCCCGGCGCAGTCCGGCGGGAGTGGCCTAGCAACGTCGGGATGAGTGATCCCCGGCGGCGCGATGATGAGCGAGTGCGACGGAAAGCAACGCACGCGAACGAAGGCTGGTGGCGGCTTCGGTTTTGGTCACTGGCCGGATGCAGACGTGTTGCGCAGAGGAGGACGTTGCATAAAGGAGATGATGAGCAAGTACCATCGGGCCACTCCACGTTTTTTTTCTCTTTGGCTTGTTTTAAGGTTGGTCGATTGGGCTCGTTGGACAAAGAAGGGAAGTCGATACATGGTGGGCTATTCCAAAAAAAGAAAAGATTTTAGGTTTGGGCTGTTTGGTCTAAGGAGTGAAGAAAGTAAGTCAAGCATAAGGGGAGGGTTGGCCCGAAAGTATTATAGAGCCCAGTTCAATTGAGACAAAGAAAATCGGGCTCGATTCTTTTGTGCCGACCGGGCCCAGCTCCGCTTCTCTCTCGGACCGGGTTAGGCCCAAAGGACTTGATCCAGTCCAGTCCGAGAACCCGAACAGGACCCGGTCCCCTTTTAAAAAAAAATTATTATTTAAAAAAATTAATAAAAAAATTAAAAAAATCGAAAAATAAAACAATTTCCAAAAAATAATCAGAAAAATTTCAGAAAATTAGAAAAATGATTTTCATGACCTTTTTACCCACAATGTGATTTGTTTAAGCCTCAAATTGGTGTTGATTGAAGATCGATGTCCAATCCGATCCGATACTTATCGTAATTCGACCTTCGGGTCGAAATTGTTTGTTTAAATATCGCCATAATAGATTTGGCATGCGTGTGCTTATTCCAATCTTTTATTTGGCATATTTACTTGATTGAGTGTGTACAACACTGTCTTTTGAAAAATTGCCTCGTTAATCGCTTTTCCTGGATGCTAGGTTAAGGATAACTAGGTAATTGCACGAAATGATGTAAAACGTTTTGCATGATCATTTAGTACTTGGTTAGATACCCGATAAGTTTAAAATGATATGCAAAATGTGTGGTCACCTTAGGAATATCAACTGGTTAGGTACCGAAAGGGCGCTAATTATCTAGTTAGCGTAAACAAGTCCCCCGAACCTAGAAACTCGTTGCGTAGGAATCGAGATGACACTCCCATGTCTCGATTGGTTTCTAGCCGACCCCAATAGGCTAGTGGCGACTCTTAATAGCATTTTTAGTTTGCTAATTAGTAAAAGAAATCCAATGTCACGCGAGGTAGGACTTGGGAGAGTCCGCGCCATTGACCTATGGCAATACCTCTAAACCCGTCGGGCCCTCGTGGGAGGCCGAAGGCAGGTCGCGACGTCGGTAGTTGGCATTCTTGACACATTGAGAGTTGACAAACATTTGAGTCTACAGATTGAATCAGGCAAGCTTGTGACGCTCATGTTTGATAGATACAGCTCCGTTAAGGATGCTAACTTCCCAATCGAGCCAGGAAGTTTGCTCACCCTAGATCAATCTGTCAAAGAGAAGCGCTTTAGTTTCTCTAGCCTTCCAATTTCTTCAGACAACTCTTCAAGACGCAAGCAGCCATTATATTCAAATCAACAAGATACTTCAGTCTTCCAATTGCATAGTCAATTTCTGTCAAATTGTCACATCTTTCGAGAGTCAACCTCTATAACATCGAGCACTTGGAAAAGTCTGAAATTCTGGTAATGCCGAAGCACTTTTTGAGAGCTAGAACTTTTAATTGGGCTGCCATCTGCGGATGGTAATATTAGGAGAAGATTAGGGTATTAAACTGTGTGATTTAATCATTCCCTCTCTCTCTCTTGTTTGTTGGTTTTTTGTTTATGCACTGCTGGAGTCTTTCTCAATGTTGCTAGGATTTTTTGAAATAACGCTGCAACGGATCATTTTAGGGCAACGTTCTTCTTCGCTGCTTCATTAAAGCTGTTGCAGAGACAATTTTATGTAGTTTTCGACCTTGAAATCAAGGCATACTGTTAGTTATTGGTTTATATGCTAATTTATGGAAAAAGATTGACAAAAGAAACAAGGACGGGCATATGAGAAATATTGTCGACAAGGAGTGCAAGGGAAATGAAAATCTTTTTAAGTTGTGGAGCATCACAAAGGCCTTTTTTTTTTGTCAACACAAAATGGACGACCACTCCCCTTATTTATAGACACTAATCACCGACTTCTTCACATATTATCCCTGCATGTCAGAGATTTTTTTGTCTTCATCTTTAGCCACTTAATTCTAGACTCTTCAATACTATTCTTAATGGTATGCTAGACTTTTCTTCCCACTTCATTACCGCCTGAGGCTAGCTTTTTTTTTTTTTTAAGTCTCTTTTTGACTTTTCTAATTAATATCCATTTTAGAAATTCTAAAAAATGGATAACTAATATAACATTCCGCGTTCATCCAATTTAATGAAACTCCGAGCATATTTCGTAGCGCATGACCTTTGCTAGCGGCAGTGCTTTAGTGAATATGTCCCGCGACTTGATCTTTGTTCTTATGATTTGAAGCTTGATCCCTCCATTATTCTGTACTTCTCGTATGAAGTGATATTTAACTTCGATATGTCTCGTTCTTTCATGGAAGTCAGAATTCTTTGATATAGCAATCACGGACTTGTTGTCACAAAATATTGGAGTTGATGCCATTTGTACTTTTCCAATGTCTTCTAGAATTATCCGAAGCTATATTGCTTGACTGATGGTTATAGCAACAACGATGTATTTAGCTTCCGGAGTAGACCATGCAATTGAGTTTTATTTTTTGGATGCCCACAGAGAATATTTCAAAACCTAATGTAAATGCATAGCTAGTAGTGCACCTCCTATCATCAGCTGATCTAGCCCAATCATTGTCGGTGCACCCGATGAGCCTATCCATTGGACTTGGTTGATATCAAATGTCATAATTTGTAGTTCCTCATAAGCAGCTTAGAATTATTTTGACATCTCCAAAGTGAATCGTGACAGTAGACTTGTTGCTTACATAATGTCTAATCGTGTAGCGTTGAGATATAATAGACTGCCAATCAAATTTTTGTAGAGGAAAAGGTCAGTTTTTTTTTTTTTTGCTCCATCTTCCTTTAGCATTTTTTCATTTGTCACAACCGGTGTTGTAACCGTTTTGCAATCCATCTTGAATTTCTTCAGGAGGTTTTCGGCATATTTCTTTTGTGAAATGAAAATTCATATATTTTGATCGATTTTGATCTCGAGGAAGTAGTGTATCAAGCCCAAGTCTCCTCTCAAATGTTTTCATCATTTCTTCCTTAATTCTTGAATCATCTTCTCATTGTTCCCTAAGCAACAGGAGCGAAAGCTTCAATATAGTTGATACCTGGTTGTTGCAAATATCCTTTCTCCACGAACCTTGCTTTATGCTTCATGATTGATCCATCTACATTGAGCTTTGTCTTGTAGACCCACTTGACGCTAATGATCTCTTTGTCTTTCGAGAGTTGATGAGATCCCAAGTTTTATTTTTCTCGATCATATTGATCTCTTCCTCCATGGCTTTCATCCATGCTTCTTCTTTGGATGCCTCTTCATAGTTTTCTAGTTCTAGTGTCATAGATTTTTCTAAGGGTTTTTACCCCTAGTATTGGAGACTCGGAGTAGATTCTTCTTCCGTTGCTCATGAAGAGGATGGTGGTGTTGCGTCGTGAGTGGTGGAATCGATGCTTCGCCTTCTTCTAATGTTGTTGACTCCTCATAAGCAGGTGGTATGTAGGCAAGATGACATACTTCTTCTCGATCTTCTCGTTCTCCTAGTTTCGAGAGGCATTCTCGTCAAACTCGATGTCTCAACTAATCATGAGCTTCTTAATTTTTATGTCGTAGACGCGATAGCCTTTTGATTGATCAATGTAATCGAGAAATATTCCCTTTTCTGTCTTTTCTTCTAGCTTGCTCCTCTTTTGAGCAGGGACATGGACATAGCATATGCAGCCGAACGCCTTGAGATGTTTCACCGAAGGCTTCCGTCCGCTCCATGCTTCAACTGGAGTTTTGTTTTGAACAAATCTATTTAGACATCTCGTTTAAGATGTATACATCCATGTTAACGTTTCGCCCAAAATGAGTTTGGGAGGCCTTTCTCCTTTAGCACTGTCCTTACCATTTCCTTGACGAGCTTTTTTTTCCTTTATACTACTCCATTTTGCTCCGATGCATAGCTAACAATTAGTTGACGATGAACTCCTTCATCTTCACGGAATTTGTTGAACTCCCTTGAATTGTATTCCGTGCCTCTATCGCTTCTTAGGACTTTGATCTTGCGGCCACTTTGATTTTCCACGTTGTTCATGAATTTCCCGAAAATAGAGAAAACCTCCGATCTTTCTTGAAGGAAATAGACCCATGTCATTTTTGTGTAGTCGTCAATGAATAGAATAAAATATCTATCCTAACTGGCTATGGCGTCTTTATTGGACTGCACACATCCGTATGAACGAGTTTTAGTGGCTTGTTATCTCTCCATGCACCTCTTGATGGGAAGGACTGCATTTGTTGTTTTCAAAGGAGGTAGCCGTCACAAACAACTGAAATTTCCAAAATTGCGGAAAAATCTCTCATCATATTTTTCTCGATGGAGAATTTTGCAGCCCAAGCAAAGTTGAAGTGGCCAAATCTTCGATGCCATACCCATGAATCATCGATTAGGAAAATTCCTATTTTCCATGTTAAATATAACGTAGACATCTCCTTTAAAGTATATCATTTGGCCTACGCTAAGTAGGTTTTATGCAAAATTAGGTACTAAATATAGATATCATAAATATATTTTGGGCCTTTATTTGTTTCAACAATGATAGTAGATTCTTTTTTTGCGTCGACTATTATCCCGTTATCCAATTTTATTTGGTTTTTCACGGACATATCTATATCGGTGAATATAGACGCATCTCCCGTCGTGTGATTGATACACCCACTATCAACCATGTGTTATTTTTCTTATCGTTTGTCGTTTGGCTAGCATAAAATGTATTATATTTTCTTTCCTTTTCTTCAGCATAGTTAGGTCAATAATTTGTTTTCAAGCAACAATCTCTTTCCACGTGGCCATTTCTTTGACAAAATCGGCGTTGTGGTTTATTTCTAAACCAGCAATTTTTCTCCAAATGATTAGTTTTCTTGCAAATACCACTAGGTGGAAATTTTTATTCTTGTGAAGTTTCTTCTCCACTTTTATTTTTCAATGAGCTCTTTCCACCATTTTTAGATTGATGAGGCCGTGTATTTATTTTACACTTTGGATGGCGCTTTCAACTGAATCTTCATCTTGTGCCGTGAGTCTTTTCTCATGTGCTTCTAGAGAGCCAATTAATTCACTTATTGACATGGGTCGTTAAATCCTTAATTGCTTCTATTGTTGTGAAAATAGGATTGTATTTTGTGGGAATTGACACTAGTAATTTTTTCTATGATCCTCATATCGGTTGATGCCATCTCCATGAGGCTCTCATTTGATTAACTAATTTCTTAATTTTCCACAAGTATCCTTTAATGGTCTCATTTATTTTTATTTTAGAATTTTCAAGATCTCTTCTTAGAGTTTGAAATTGAATAGTGCGTACCTTGTCCTATCCTTGATATGACGGAGTGCTACTCGCAATGTTTGTGTGAGGATGGTCCGAAATTGGTCATGGTAGAGGCACATGAAGGCTTATGTGGAGCACACCAAGCTGGAATTAAGATGAGGTGGTTATTGAAGAGATATGAATATTATTGGCCAACATGATGCAGGATTGTGTTAATTACGCCAAAGCATGTCATTCATGTCAAAACCATGGACCACCGCAACATGTGCCTTCTATTGAACTCTACCCTATCATCAAGCCATGGCCATTCGGAGGTTGGGTAATGGATATAATAGGTAAGACATACCCACCTTCTTCTCATAGGCATAATTTCATTCTTTTGACTACAGATTACTTCACAAAATGGTTAGAAGCTGTACCATATAAGAATATCGGTTAGAATATAGTAATTAAGTTCATTGAGGAGAACATTATTCATCGTTTTAGCTTGCTTGAATGCATCACAAAGAAATCAAGGAACAGTTTTAACTGGAAGTGAGGTTGTGGAGTTTGCTCGATCAAGAGGAATTAAGCTAATGCATTCTACACCTTTTTACCCACAAGCAAATGGACAAGCTGAAACCACAAACAAAATAGTGGTAGGATTGATTAAAAAGCATTTGGAGGAGAATCCTAGAGAATGGGATGTCTTGTTGTCGAGTGTTGTGGGCATACCAAACCTTGCGAAGATCAAGTACTGGTGTTAGTCCTTATATGCTCACATATAGACAAGGAGCAAGTGTTGCCAATGGAGATAACTTTGCAATCCTTAAGAGTCCAATTGCAAAGTGAAACATTGCTTGAAGATTATAGGGATTGGATGCACATAAATTTGGATGAATTAAATAAAGTTCGTGTAGCTCCTTTAGATCAATTAATCGTGCAAAAGAAGAGGGTGGCTCGAGCTTTTAACAAGAGGGTCAAAGTTAAACAGTTTACCATCGGTGACTTAATATGGAAAGCTATTCTACCATTTAACCACCAAAATAGGGAATTCGGTAAGTGGTCACCAAATTGGGAAGGACCTTATTTAGTTATCGAGGTGTGTAGTGAAAATGCATATAGGTTGATGGATATCAATAGAAAAGAGTTATCTCGCTCCATTAATGGAAGATTTCTTGAAGAGACACCATCCATCATTTTGGGAAGCACAAGGAGATTGAATTCATTATAAAAAGTGAAAACACATTTCATCTTGATTACAAAAGCTCTCAAGTTGCTGATTAGTCTAGAGTTCTTTGCTATAAGATTGGAATGTTGTTCAAGATCATTTTGAAGCTCAAATCGGTACTCTTCAAACTATGTCGGTCGGTGTGAATGGACTTGAAGGACCTCACTCATTTCCCTAATGTCCCGAACCATTCGAAGATGCCGGCTCGGTGAGTGTTCAACCAAGGTCTCAGCACGAAATATTTCTTCTTCTAGTGACCGCGCCTTGCTTCCCGCCAAAATGGAATTAGCAAGGAAATTGAGAAGGCCAAATGCTATGTTAGCTTCACATTTGGATTGAATGCAAACATCCTTAACCCAAGCGTATTCTCCTTTCAAAGCACGTAGTTGTAAGGATTCTTCCATTATCCTGGGATTCAAGAATACTAGCTTCAACAATCAAAGGTTCAAGGCTCTAGATCTCCTCTACATTGTACCTAAATTCATCTAGGCTGCGGGAAAAAAGAACATAGTTCCCATATCGGATCCAAGAAATGGGAGTCTCGTAGATAAAAACACTTTGGATCCGAGTATGTTGTCGGTTCGGTAACTTCCGGCCTATGCTCACGGTTCAGTAGTAAGGCATCATACCCTTGGGATAGTAGTTCATACAACCGTCTCCATAAGAAACGATCATCATTGGGCACTCGACTAAAAGAAGATAGCTTGCAAGAAGAAGAAGAAGTTAGGTATCAAACAGAGTAAAGGTTAGGGTCCAATAAAATTGTTACCTCCAAGAGTGAGAAGATTTTCCTTGGATGAGGCTAGAAAGGGGCATGAGATGAAGAGCCATGCGAAGACGTAGTAAAAAAAGTAAATTAATGGCAATCAAGGAAGAGATATGGATAGCCGGAATGGTGAATATGAAATTGTGATCATAAGTTATCAAGGATGGGAGATATAGTGCAGCAATGGGTGATACCTATCCCACATCGTGCTTGATTTTGTTCCGAAAGAAGTGGGATAAAGTGAAAACGTGGCTCCATGCGTTGGAAGAGGTCAGTTTTTGATTATCTTGCCAAATGAGGTTAAGTATTGAGTTGGGATTGGAAGTTTGTGGCACCACATTTTCTAAGTGCTCGAGAGGAGAAAGGTGGAAGATTGATCTATTATTGGGCTTGGTGTTTCATAGAGTTCATCGAGCTAAATACTTTATTCGGCAAAGTATTGTCAAGTTAACCTTATATTATGGAGGTTTATAAACTTGTGTGAGTTGATCATTTGAGAAGTAAAAGATGCAGAAATAAAATTCAGTATGATAGAGAAATGAGACACTTGAATGAAAAACATATCTCATTTCCACTTAGCCAATAAAGTTTTGGCTTTGGTTACAAAGGAGTGCAATTCAAATTCTAAATTGAAGGTTTACTCCATGATCTCTTGTCTTTGCCGCTCATGGATCTCAACCATTCACGCCGAGTGTCAAACTCCTTCTCCAGCTCCCGACATTTCTTATACTTCTCCCAAGTTGAGAGACAAAGGTTGTTCCTCTTTGCCTCGTGCTCATCAATCCTGGCTTGCACCATCTTCAGCTTTGCCTCAAGTTCTTCCTTCCTCTTTGCAAAGCACCGAATCTCGCACTCTTCAGCTTTATAATGGTTGTAAACTAGGCAAGTATCTTCACGCTTGTGGGTCAATTCATCTTGAATAGTTAATGCTTGCTGATCATCAAGGAATAGATATGGAAGACGATGAGTGTTGACTATGATAGTGTCCACTTGCATCCATGAAGTTGATGGCAAAGGCGTTACTAGCTTCATGGAATTCAGGAGACAACATAAAGAAAGGATTGCCGAGCACACTTCCCGAAAGAGAGCTTTTGCTTGGCTCTCTCTCCTTGAATCCACAATCAATTTCCCATAGCTAGGTTCTAATAGATTAAGGAATTCTCGCCATTTTGAATATGTATTTAGGGACAACAACAAGTGACCTTGGGTCTAAAGAAGATGAAGTCGACTCATATGGTTGATCGGCAGTGGATGGGCCAATTGAATCAGCAAGTAAAATCCTTTCTAAATCAGCTCTCTCTTGGTCGATAAAGGTAGGATATTTTGCCACGTAGAAGGAGGAGAGATGAATTGGACGAAGTTTCTTGAAGAACTGGAAGAGGTGGTGAAGTAGGAATCGGTGGCGGGGACGACGGACGACGAGCCTCCTAGAGAGGGTTCCCAATAGGATTAAGAGCTTCTTTGACGCCGACAAAGGCTCGTCGGTACTTACAAATACAATTATGTGTGCTAAGTGACGGTCAAAGAGTATTCAAAGAGAACGGGGCAAAAATATGATTCACCATTGGAGTTGGGGTTGGATTTCTCTCTTTTGCCTTAGACCTCGAAAGAGGGGTGAAAGGTAGTTCAATGACTAGAGAGGAGATGGATCCCTTATGGCTCTTTTTCCTCGAGTCCCGAAGGCCGGGATTGTACTAACTGGGTATGAGCCTTTGTTGAAGGAGCAAGAATTACCAGCGCAGGATCGGGAGTTATTGTCTTGATAGAGGAAGTCTTGGCGGAAGGCGTGATAAGTGACGTTGCTCTTGACCCATAAGTCTTGAGAGTCCTTGAATTATTGGAAAAACACAAGTCGTATCGGCAACAACATTTATGACCATGGAAGACTAAACATGGAAATTACGTTTTGGTGTGCGTGGCTTTTACCATGGTACGAAGTGTAAGACTAGGAGGTGAACTTCTATGCGAAGGGCTTTGGGAGAGAGGGCTCTAAGGGTCGAACAACGGTCCTCTTAGTTGCTAGCTTTTTCAAGTACCTTCGTTGGAGCGAGATAGCTCTAGAATTTTCTTTTCTTGCTCACTATAGAAGACGAGGTTAGATACCGAATAAAGATACATATTGAAAGAAGAGAAGCGAGATTAAAATTACCTTTGACAGGCTTTGTCGGTGCAGAAGAGGCGCTTCAACGTCTTTAATCCCTTTAGGAAGCATCGGAGGAACTATGTCCTTTATCTTCAGAAGAATGCTATCCAAACGCTCCAAAAAGACATCAGCGCGATAACTTTGCCACCAATAGTCGAACTCTTCTAAAGAGTGGTTGGGATGGACTACGAATTCGGCAATGTGGAATAATTGCTAGACGTCCCGAATGAGTTTGTTCAACTCCTTGAGGGTCTAATTGTCGCCTAGCTTACTGATCGCTTTATTGATGCAAGAAAAGGAAAAAGTATAAAAGGCCGGGATAGGAACTCCTTGAGTCAACCCAAATTGTCTAGCATAATATTAGGGAGAGTAAATTTCAAATCCAACAACGAATCTTCCCTTTGTAGATAACCTAACAGGGAGATCGACGGAGGTCAAGACTATCTGCCAAAAGTCACTTTTATTCTTGTGAAAAGAAGAAAGATACGACCTAAACCGAGTAGAAAGAAAAAGGGAAAAGGAAAATTACTTCTCTTTGGTAGAAAAGAGTTGAGAAATAAAATACCGAAGGTATGAAAAAGGTCCCTCCGACACAGGGACTAACTCTCGCTTAAAGTTTGGCGAGACAGGATGATTCGAGATCGAAATGAAAATGGGTTGAATGACTTGGTCCTAAGAAAACCAAGAAGTAAAATAAAAGGCTGCTCAAGTTTAGAGAATCCAAAGAGGACCACCATTAACTCCCCCAGTTTCTTCGAAACCATGGAAGAAGCAGCATGGGCTAAGCCTTGGTACATGAGGGTTAAAGTGATTTTTCCTAAAGCTAGCTGAGTTTCCGAAACTAGGGTAGAGGCAATAACGAGGAAATCCTTGGAAACTCAAATGATGGGGTGATAGAAAAGGAATTTTCTGAGCTAGTACAAAAGGAAGGCAATATGCTCCTCATCGGTAACTATATCTTCCCTTTTGAAATATTTGCCGATAAAGGCCCCGTAAGCTAACTCGGAATGAAGCAACTTACCGAGCCCCGAACAATTACCTAAGGATAAAGTGGACGGATCTACACCTAAGGGACTAAGGCCGGTAAGATAGTAGATGTCAAGCGAGTTACCGATATTGGAGATAAAAGAAAAAAGAAACAGTTGGAGGAGGGTGACTAAAAATAGGACAATGTGCTGATCGGCCCATGGTTGAGATGATAATCAAAACAACAATGACGCAGCGCGTCGTGAATTAGGAGCTCATTCCAAAGGGAACCTTTGGAAGGAAGGAGACATAGGTACCACTTGGTAAAAGTTTGACTCGAATTCAGAAAAAGCCCTAAGAAGAGAAGGGCGAGAATGCTACTGTAAGTTAGGACGAACGAGGTTTGATGGCGCGGAAAAAAGCTGGAGCAGCTCTCGAGAACAAAGAAATGCTTGTAGACTACCGGGACCGAGAATGTAGGAGCCTCCATGAGCATTCTACACCGAGAATAGATGACGATCGCTGAAGTTGTCGAAGTCCTTAAATAGATGGTATCGGTCTAGGGTTTCGGACACGTAAAAGAAAGAAGCTTGAGCTTTGGGAGTCATAGAGGTTGAAAGGCACACGAGTAAGGTCGCAAAGAATCAAGAAGGCGAAAGGGTGAGAGAGTGATGACGAAGATGAGTCTTAAAAAGTTAGTCAATCGAGAAGTCTGATTGCGTGGTTACATATGCATATAAATAGACAGATGTGAAAGAGGTTGAAAAGGCAAGAGCGCGAAATGAAGCAACAAAATGGCGGTTGAAGCAAAAAGTTAAAAACTTTTCATCTTTGGCATTTAAAAGAATTAAAACTCATTTAATTCTTTTAAAAGGGGGCATTTGTTGACACCAAAATAATAACAAACACAAATACCGAATGGACGTCGGTGTCACCATGTCCCAAGCGGTAAATCGGGAGCGATAAACCACTTCTTGAAGTTCGGTAAGTTGACTGCGAATACCAAAAATGGCAAGAAGGCTAAACCCAATATTCGGGAAGTGGGGGAATAACGCCATTGAATCCTGAAATTCGGCAAGATTTGGGAACGTACCAAAAATCGCATAAAACCAGCAATAGAAGGATGCAGGCATAAAAAGAACCATGAGTCAGCTAAGTTAGCCACGCGGAAATTACGAGCAAGAAAAAAGAAGATAATGGACACGAGCAGATCGTGGAAAGTTACTTGGAAGGATTCAAATTTGAAGCCATTGTAGCAGTTGAAAATCAAATTTTGGCAAATAAAAGCAATGGAAAACATGGGCAAAAAGGAAGTTATTGAATACGCCAATATTCAAGATTTGAAAACATGAAGATAAACCGACCGAGCAATTACAAAGTGCAAGAAGATACAAATATGCAGGGACGAAAAAGAGAAGGACAGATCAATAACACATCCAAAAAACACTCAATTTCCTCTACAGTTTAACTTTTGTAGCACTTTGCATTTCATGTACTTTCAATTCCTAGCAACCAAGTTTATTTCCCGGTCATTGCTTTCTTAGGAATATTGTAGGGTAACTCAAACATTTGTTGATCTCAAATCCATATTTGATCCATCTATTTCAAATCCATTTCCATACATTAGCCTTGCAATCTATTTTTCGCCAGAAACCTTCTCGATAGTTGAACTATGGAACTCTCTTAATAAAAATCGAAGAACGAATTTTAGTGAAAGGTATTCCTTGTTGCGAAACGAGCGAACACATGGTCATGGAGAACACACTCCAACAGTTTATATGCCCTTCTTTTACATAACAACCGACATAAAACATAGCAACGTCAAGAAAAAAAACAAGAAGTTTGCCAAATAATCATAACTATGGTATAGGTACTTATGGAATGGACCGAAGAAGAGTATTCAAGTTGGTTGCATCTAGGATTGCTTGTTCGGTTATGTGTCACCCTAGATTTTGCAGTTTCTTCATTTATGTGACGCCCTGGAAACTCGACCTCTATTTAATAGTAAAATCCGATTTATGAAATGACTGTGAATTCCAATTTGTTGCTTGAGGTTGAATTTCAAGGAATTAGGAATCAAAAATTTAGAATTTCCCAAATCGTCAATCGAATTGGATTAGGATTTGATCGATTAGTCGTCGTGCCTTGGAATTAGAATTCCGGTGTCCAAGTCTCGTTATGACCAACACGACTTGAAATTGGACTAAATTACCCTCCATCATATTACCGGTGTTCGAATTACCCTTGGTTGCAAAATCGACCAAAATACCCCTAGCCAAAACGTGAAATTACGATTTTACCCCTAGGATTTTTATGAGTACAAGATAAGGATAATCATGACCCTGGGTCCCACTTCATCTCTAAGCTCTCAATAGTAAAAATTGGCTATTTCTCTCTCTCTCTCTCTCTCTCTCTCCCACTCGCTCTCTCTCTCCTCTCTCTCTCTCTCTCCCTTCTCTTTTTTCTTGCTTTGTCCCTTTGTTCTTCATTTTCTTTCGCTTCTTTTGGCCAAACGACACCACCTCGAACACCACCATCACCGCACACCACCTCTAGCCATGGCCGCATGCCGTTGATGCCACGAACAAGCCCGAACAGTAGCCCGACGCCTCCTCGCTCGCGACTTCCCTGTTCTCGCGCCTACTTCTCCCCTGCCCTGTTTATGCTGCCGCCGAGGCCTATTTTGGCTACTCCGGCCCTTCCCTCGACCCTCGACCACCGTTCGACCCCCTCCGACCTCCTACGACCACCGGCATTGCTTCCTCCTCCGTCCACAACCCCGAAATAGCCGGAGAAGCCCCGAAACTCGAGCTCTACTCTATTTCGCTTTATTCGTTCGCGGTCGCTTTCCGCATTGCTCCATCCTCGTCGGCCCGGCTTCGACCATCCTCGATGACCTCCCTTGACGTTGTCCAGCCATCACCAAGTCGAGCCACGCCTTAGCACGCCGGAACAGCTATGAACAACCCTGCTGATCCCGATTCCCCTGTTTTTCCCCCTTCTGCTCCCAGTTTCTATTCGCTTATTGTTTAGCCGCCCTCCGGCTAGCTCGATTGGCATCCGACCACCACAGCCAACCTCGGACGTCGCCCAACCACCATCCCACCCTTGCACCGCCCCAGCCTAGCCACTAAAGCCCCGAAGGCCTCGGTTCTCTCCTACCCCCACGCCCGCCCTATTCCCATAGGGAGTGCCTTGTTCCATGGGCCACTTCTTGGGCCGTGGCCCATTTTGGTCTAGGCCATTGTGCTAGGGTCCGTGGGCCTAGTGGCGGAGAGAATTGGCCGAGTGAGCTAAGGAAATTGGGCCGTGGGCCAAGAATTTGTGCCGAGTGTCTAGGCCGCGAGCGAAATATTTGTGTCCATGTCCGAGGATTTGAGCCCAAGTGGCCGGGCCCATGTGCCGATTGTCCGAGCCGTGTCCCAAGTTTGTGCCTGAAGGTTTTCAAGGATCGCCGCATCTAATTGATCGTGAATCGACCTCTAATCCTTGGTTAGGTCGCTATTTACGTTCGGATTAGTTTATTTAGATTATTAGGTGTTTAGATAGTTCGATTAAGGCCAATTTATGTTAGAAATATGGTTTAGGTTCAATGGCTCTAATTGGTTAAGTTAGTCCGATTAGCTTGGATTCTAGGGCTAATTTGGATTATATTAATTGATTGAATGATTGTTATTGCTACATCGGGTGTGAGTAATAGACTAGAGACGAGGGTATGATCGATTGACTAATTGAATCGGCTAATATTAAATCGTCTCTTGAATTGAGCTAAATTGCACATAATTTGATCAAATATCCATGATTGAATTGGTTGGCTTGCTTGAATCAATCGTCTAAATCGATTATTTGAGTGTACACTTTGATTGACCATTGATAGATTGGATGTTTGGGTTGGGGGTAGATGGCCCCGTTACACGTGCAAAGTTTAGTAGATAATTTCATATATTCGTATGACTATATTTGGTATCAATTGCATGTATTGGCATGAAAACAAGCATTGGACCAATTCTTTGTACATGTTTGTGCGAGCATCCACTATAAGGAAAGATGATAAACCGACATACTTGTATGGTCGCATGATGGTTATTATCGGCCCGGGGGTACCAGAGGACGATACCTAATACGCCTAATGTATCCGTCCCGGGGGTACTAGGGGAATCAATATCGTCGGCCCGGGATACTAGGGGACGATATCTAGTATACATATTATATCCGTCTCGGTGTACCGGGGGGATTATGATCGTCGGCCCGGTGGTACTAGGGGACGATATCGGACATGTCCATCCCGAGGGTACCAAGGGGACTATCGATTGCCATGACCGAAAGAAATAAAACGATGCCTTATCTTGCTAGAAAGAGCACCGAATGACTAGAGTACCGGCACCCATCGACTAGAGCGCCTAACTGAATGGCCTTAATTATGTCGACCGAACCGTGTGTGGTATTCGTGGATTGATATATGTATGATATTCGCTAGTGAGTTGAATTAGTGTGACTGTCGTATCAAGTTGTCCTTATACTTTGTGTGGCTTCCTGGGGGATAAGTTGCATGTGCTTGAGATATCCATACTATGAGATATGATTGATTGATAAAATGTTTTGGATGAATCAACGCCCTAGTCGGGCTTAGGCGTTGACTCATTGGGATTTATTTCTCACCCCATCGTGGTTAACCTTTTCACGGTCCAAAATGATGGAGTTTAGGGTTCCGTTGGAATTGATGTTGAGGGCTATGTTGATGTAGCCCTTCCTTGGAGTAGATACGAGTTGACCCTACCCGCTCCGAAGTATGGAGCTAAATAGTATATTGTCCTGATTTGATAAAATAAGTCTGTCAATAAAATGATGTTTTTGCATTAACATGTTTCCCGCTTTTCTATCCCTGTGATATGATATTGTCTAGAAGTGTTATATGTTTTCGCATGCGTAGTTGATCGTGGAGGTCGGTAGCGTGCTTAGGATGCTATCCTTTGCGACATGAGGGACAAGTTGTCGGGGATGCCGCGTGCTCGAGGATCGAGGCATGACATCCCCGCCCAAGGTGGTATCGGAGCAAGGTCGGCCTGATCCATCCGGTGGTGGCTTGGAGTGATAAGGAGCGCTGGGAAAATGAGATAGTTAATAGGATTATGAGTTTTATGCATGTGATTGCTGTTTTTGCTTTGGTATTATTAGGTTGCCTTCTTATTGTGCTTCGCTCGGGGTGAGCAGGACTCCGTATAATACCCGCAAGATGAACGAACGTGGTAGAAGAGCCCCCGAGCTAGACGTGGCCACGGGCCGTGAACCGCCGGTTCCGATTCATGAACCGGCGGTTTCGATTTGTGGCCTACATGGAATCGGAACCAGCCCTCAAAGGGGTGGTCCCGATTTCGGGCCGGTTCAAGGACCGATTTGGAATTTAAAATTTAATTTAAAATTATAAATTATAAAATAATAATAATAATAATAATAAATTACCAATTATAAATTATAATCAAATTGTACATTATAATCAAATTTGAGAGGAAAAAAAGGGAGAAGAAAGAGGCTTGAACTTAATAAATTATCATTAAGTGTCTACATATCTTCGTAAGGATAGAAGAATCAAAACTCATGTAGTTCTCTCACCTTTGATAACCCCAACTTATCTCATCATCAATCGTCGCTACCTGTTATGGTACCCGTGGGCGTGGTATCTCCACTATCATTATTAAAGAATTCGTCGTCTCGATCCAGCTCTTGTTGTCGAAATTTAGCCTTTGTCCAATCATGGACACAAGCTTGAGCCTCTACAAGATCCGAATTTAATTTTGAACGGCGGTCTTCCAAAATTAATCCTCCAAAGACTAAATGCTTGTTCAACCGCAACTATTGAAGAAGAGGTTGCTAATATCTCGTCTTGCGATGAGAGCAGGGACCAGGAATCCACTTGAATGATTCTTCCACCACTCCGAATTTGAAATCTGCTTTGTGTTCGGAATCACGAAACTCAAAAGTAATGGTTAAATAGTTTTCTAATTCGGAAATATTACATGTTGCTCTCTTTTATCTTTTTGCCTATTAATGAGCAAACTTTACCCTCTACTAAGTTTACAACTCTCATCCCTTTGTGAGGCACTAGATTGAGAAGATCCACTATCACCTAAATCATATCTACTACAAAATTCATTATATAATGCTACTATAGCGTCTTTAACCTCTACTTGTATAGTTTTAATATCTCTTGTTTCATTCAAATGTAAACAATCACAATAATAATCTTTCGATAATCATACAAACCATCTAATTTAGTACGTGGATCGAAAAAAATAGCAACCAAATAAACAAGAGGAATGCATGCATAATAATGTAGCCATTTTGCTTTCATTGCTATAATAGTAGGAGCTAATTGAGCATCTTTTTCATATTCACAAAAAATACCAAAGCAATGTTAACACACTCTATTAAAAATGCATGCGTAGTAGGATAATAAACACTAGATAAAGTATGAGTTGCATCATTAAAAACTTTCAAAAAATCTCAAAAAAATTTGCAAACAACCCAATCTTGTGAAAGTACACTAATTTCGGAAACATTATTAAAAATAAACCGACATAATAAATCTTTATAAGCAAAAGATTGATGAAGCAACTCGTAAGTACAATTCCAAAGAGTCAAAATATCTTTTGAAAATCTTTTTGGTTTTTATCCATGTAGTTTACAAAATCTGCCACATTCTTTCATAACTTGGGGACAACTCCATAAAAATTTAATTGCTCTCTTTATTGGAATGAGAAAAGCCTCAAGAGTTCACAAACCATCTTGTACACATAAATTTAAAACATGACAAGTACATTTAATGTGAAAAAATTGTCCGCCAAAAGAGGGTTTACAAATATTTTCTAAATCGGGAATGGAAGCGGTATTTGACACGGCATTATTAAAACCAACGGAAAAAATTTTATTAATCAAATTGTATTCTTCTCAAACTTGCCTAATTATTTTATAAATATTATTAGTCGTAGGCCTTTCATCAAACATTTGAAATGCAAGTACTCTTTTTTGAATGTTCCAATCGTCATCTATCCAATGACATGTGATACCCATATAAGAATGAATTTGCCAAGGATCGCTCCGAATGTCGCTACCTATATGCACACGTTCATTGAAATCCTTAAAAAAGTTGTGGAAAGCCTTTTTTATTTTTTATAAATCCTAAAAAGTTCGCATTTAAGAGTAGTTCTCGGAACAGGTTTTGCTTGCGGAGTACATACAGGTGTTTATAAAAAAAATTCAAACCAAAATTTTCACCAATAGTAAATGGTAAATGCTCAATGGCAACATATTGAGCTAATGTTTCTTTATAAAGTTCATCATCGTAACGAAATAAAGGAGAAGTGTTAGGATTGTCAAACCCGTAAATTTGTTGTTGCCTGGTGTTGATCCCCGCTTGCGTTGCATGTTTTTACTTTAGATGCAGACGGTATGTTCCATAGCCGTCTCCTTTATTAAAATTTTATGATTTCGTACAGTATTTGTAGTTTATCTTGTACTTGTCTCCGCTTACATGTATCTTGTCGAAGTGTTGCCATAAGTTAGATGTACCCTCCCGGGCCTGCCATTCCGGCTCCTTTGCTTTGTTGATGTTTCTTCGACGCCGGTAGGAGGATGAAGACTTTCTTGGGTTGGGACGTGCTCGACGTTGGGAACATAGTTGATATTATCATCATCATCGACCCAACATGTAAACTCACAAGGATCACATTGATCATGAGGTTGAGGATAATTGGATTCCCCTATCCCCATCTACATCGGGCTCTTTCCCCTATTACCAGCTCCGCTTCCACTTGCCATTTTTGTCAAAGAATTGAGTGGAAAGCCGATTCGAAAATTGAGAGAGGATTGAGAGAATTTGAGAGAATTGAGAGAATTTGAGAATTGAGAATTGAGAGAAATGGAGAGAAATTGTGAGAAAAAATGAAAGAGAGGAAATGATATTTATAAAAAATTTTAGAATGAAAAAAAAAGAAGAAGTTAAAATCGTTGCATTGCAACGGCCACATTGGCAACGACCGAATTTTGGGACGTTGGGGTGGGGTCGGGGGCGAAAATAGCCGTTCCACCCTTTTTTTATGGTTTGGAACCGGCCGTTCGGGCCGGTTCCTATTTTTTAAAAATCATAACCGGCCCGTAAGGGGTCGGGCCGGCCCGGTCAACGGGTCGGTTCCGGATATTCCATGGGCCGATTCCGAGCCCAAATCGGCCCGTGGCCATGTCTACCATGATCTAGGAATGTTGGACCAAATCGAGTTAGGCCTGTCGGGTAAAATCCAACGATCACCGAGATCTTAGAAGGTGAAAGGGCACCTCGAGTTAGGCTTGCCGGGGCGGGAACCAAGGATCGATAGGATCCTTAAAGCGCTGGGAACGATGAGTGACTTGATGGGGTGGCATGTGGGAAACCGGAATGACGCTGTCACTCGCCGAAGCCCCACCGGGGAATCCACCAGTTGGAATTATGAACGATGGGTACCAAGCGCAAATGTTGGTGGAGCAGTTCCTGAAGCTAAAGCCGCCCAAGTTCACTAGTAGTGGAGACCCTAAAGGCTGCTACATCGTGGATCGAGGAACTTGAGAAAGCATTCAACTTGCTGAGGTGTACGGATGAGAATAAGGTTGTTCGGGCTGTGTATTAGCTACGGGAAATGCAAGTACTTGAGGGAGAGCCACGGGGATAGGATCTCGTCTGAAGGTACCGTTCCTAAATGGAACGCGTTTGTGGAAACCTTTAATAACAAGTACTTTTTCGATACTACGAGGGAACAAAAGATGGCGGAATTCCTTCGTATACTCCGAACCGAGATGATCGTAGATGAGTACAAAGCGAAGTTTGCTCAATCACAAAGTATGCCCCGAGAATGATTGAGGATCCCGTCGATAGGGCAAGGATATTCAGAGATGGGTGAAGCCTGAAATTAAAAGTGTCCTGGTACTACTAAATCGAAGGATTATGATGACCTATACGAGCGAGCTCGGATGGTGGAGTGAGATCGGTCGGAAAGGGCAGCCGCATCTACATCGCAGTTCATGCCCTTTGGAAAAAGTGATCGTCGGAATGGGAAGAGGCCGATATCGGGAGAAAAATACCCTATCCGAACCGACCGCAGGAACGCCATAAGGAAAATAAGCCAAATGGAGAGTACTTACTTTCGAACAAGCATCAAGGCCAACATGGTGGTGATTAAAGCAACGGCTGCAATCGGTCCCGGTTGCGGCCGATCAAGCTCGTGGTCGTAATCATCAACAAATCCTGTAAGGACCCACATTGGGTCTCCCGGATCGTACGAGTTGACGCCGCTGTGATGAAGTCGAGTTTGAGTTCGGGAGCAGGAAAGACGAAGTATCAATACAAATAAGAATGAAACAAGAGCGGGTTAGGCAAAACTCTAGCTCCAACCTAAATACCACCTCTGCATCCCACCCGGGAGGGGAGACGTGAGGTTTGGCGTAGGACACAAAGTCATGTTCGGGCACCGAACCCTACTTAATTATTGCATGATGCAAAAAACTATGAGGTAGTTAAATCTAAGGTTAATATTATGAAAAATCTCAAATTGATACATATATGATAAATTTATCCCAAATTATTTTTCGAGCACGAATAACACCAAATTGGTATATCGGTAAAAAATTTATCCCAAACTGTACACTTGTGACAAATTTTCCCTCCATTAATTTTTTGTTAAGTTGTACCATCAAATTGTTGAGTTGGATGACACATGGCGGTTGATGGGTATACCAATTTAGGATTTTTACCCTCTATTTATCACGGATCTATCGGTTTGAGATTTTTCATGGTATTAACAAGATTTAACAAAAATTAACCAAGAGTTTCTATCAATTTGGATTTTTTATGATAAAAAATCTTAACTTAGGGTAAATTCATCACCGGTGTACCGGTTTGAGGATTTTGGTGGTCAAAATAATAGTTTAAGGTAAATTTATCACATGTGTACTAGTTTGGGGCTTATGCGATAAAAAAGATAGTTTAAGATAGATTAATCACATATGTATATGCAAAATAATTTTAGGTAAATTTATCATAGGTGTACAAATTTAGAGTTTTTTTTTTATTAACCCTTAAATTTGTGATAATTATCCTGTTGCCTGAACAAAACTATCTACATTTTCCAGCGAGCTTTACAAGTTGCCCTTTTTGTCTAGATCATCAAGAACGACGAGCAGTTTTTTCAGTGTTATATGTTCTTTTGATCCGTTACATCCCACCTCCAATGTCTTTAACTTGGTCTCTAACCATAAAACCAACGAAACTTGATAATCTTTTTCTGCAAGTTTATAAAAGCATCTTGCGATCACGCTCGAACGTGGTCGAGGAAACCAATTCAGTCAAAATGAGAAGATAATTTGCCGACCACAACATCCGCAAGTGTTGTTTTACCGATACCCCTCATTCCATGATACCCAATTTACGTACACCGCTATAGTCAACGTCCAACCATTCTAATTGTGGATTTTACCTGACAATCATCTTCAACCAAATGTTCAAGCACATGCACATCCACGTGATTGCCGCTAAGCTTCCACGAAACCACTCCAAGAACCGCATTAATTAGTTCTACCATTGGCTGCAGCAAAGCAGGGAGGGGCTTCAGTCAAAGGCAAGAAAGAAAAGCGTAGAATTATGGTTAAGATATGTACTATTATGCGTTATGATCAGTTGATGCATGCATGGAAATTTTGAGGGAATTATGTCGCTCATCAATTTGACGAGTTTGAGACGCTTTGAAAATGCATAAGCCGATATGAAGGAGATATTCTTGATTGGACTTGGATAGGAATACATTTTCTCAAAGTGACGCCGGGTTCGACTAACTAATTAAAGTGCAGAGTCATATTTTCTAAGTAAAAGAGATCTTACATTTGGCCAAAAAAAAAAATGGATGTATTTGGTAAATTTTCATTAGACCTATAAGATGGGCGATTGGATCAGTTTCAGATAATAGTTTCACGAAAATAGAGATGAACCGGAATAATGTCCGGTTTGGTTCCCAAATTGAGTGGAAAAGGGGTATATGAAATTTGTTCAGTTCATAGCGAAACAATAAAATGTGAATTGATCAAATTAATATATACGTATCGAAATGTTATTCATTACTGCCTGGACAATTATACATCCAATACGCAATCACAACAATCCAATTGCGATAGTGGAGCTCTACCAATTGAGCTGTATCTTCCGAGCGAAGTGAAGCATGTTTGAAAGAGTGCGATGTTTCTTTTACATATATATATATATATATATATATATATGTATGTATGTTTGTCTGTTGTACACGCGTATGCATATAGAATAATCACTTTTGCAGAGTCCAACTCCTCCACGCTGTTGGTTTATTTCGATTTCTAGATGGACTTTTGTCAAATGAGGTTGAATTGGAAGTCCTCACCAGATGACAGATGATCAGCGGATCAAGTTCATTGGAAGCGAGTTGGCCCACGATGTGACGTGAACACAAACAACGGTCTAGAATTTTGGAAGAAGCAGGCGAAGTTGTATTCAACTACTGTGTACTCCCTCTGCAAATTCATTCGTCACAACTGGGTAATGTCATGAACAGAGCCTCTCTTAATTTCCTTTCTATTCTTCCCTATTCTATCCCGGTAAGTATCAAACTTCCCGGTTCGGTAACTCGGAAAATGAGCAATAGTATAAATGTTAAGAGTTAACCATGCAAAATCTCATAAAAAGGAGATTATAGTTCAGAGAATCGCATTTTTTTGTCCATGTGGAGCAGATGAAGAAACCAGTCATGACGTGTTCGATATGATGATTGAATTGGCTCCGATTCATATGAATTTCCCTTGCCCTCGAGTTATTTCCTTTCACCTTTTCGCATTTTCACGAGCCCATGCATCATCACCAAAAAAGGCCCTGTCGCGATCTGCTTGTAAAAATTAGGTGTCATCAGGCCTATTTTTCTTTACCATGTAACGTAAATTCCTACCAACTTATTTTCGCAATGAAATTGATTTGAGCACGACGTCTTTGATACTTATAAATTAATATGGTGGTTATGTATGTTGACCTCTATGTCTATCTATGGGAATCCGAATCTAGACAGATCTCGAAAAACGTAAATTAATTTAACGCGTATATACAATAAGCTTGATGATTGTTTTGTCAATAGTGTATTTGCCAAGAAGATTCTAAACGCAATGAATAACGATAACATAAGGCGTCGGTGCAATAATCAGTGCATTTAGGAATGAGGGTTGACCAGATGTGAGATCCAATTTCTTCGGTTTCCCACACCATCCCCACATGCTTTTGGATCTTATGAACTCATTGCACATTGTTTTGCACTTCCCTAAATGTGGCTTCTTTGTCCAAAAAAAAAAAAAATTCCATTCTTACAGTTTCATTAATACGCCCCATTATATTTAGTTAAAGGGAGAATAAAAAAGTTGAAAGGACAAAGATGACAGCTACGGGCATGCATGACAATAATCTCAAACTAAAACCGTTTGGTAACGCAATTTTCAAGCAGAAATCCGCTTGATAACGCAACTTTATTTTTCTACTTTTAGAGCATTTTTTTACTCTAGAAATAATCTTGGAGCCACTTAAATAAGTAAAAAATATTTACCTCTCTTCAAAAGTAAAAAAATCAATTTCTGCTCAAAGCAGAAGCATGCACACCCTAATTTGACTTGTAATTCATGGTGATGCGTTATTGTATTATGTTCGTCGTGTTTCTCATGGAAATTAATGTGATTGAATTCGTAGGGTGATTAAGTTATTGTAAAGGCCAAACATAAACCAAGTTTGTCTGTTGGATATCTTTTGGCACATAAATAAATTTGTGTACTTTTTACACGAAAAGGGTAGTTGTCACAGTTGTTGATGGTCGACATTGGGCCCAATGATGACCTCGTTGCCAATCATCTCCTATCGAGATAACCGGAAATTGAGATTTTAGGAAGAAAACGACCGGAGAGAGGAGAGCAATTTTCTTGGTAGGATTGGAAATTTTGTATTTTACATATCCACATGAATTGCCATTGGATCGGTGACCGTATCGACCGTCTTAATGCGGTTGTTGGGCCGGTGGACCGAGTTCCGACGAGAGAGAGAAACCAAAGCCCCTTCTGAATCGAGTTTTCTATCTCTTCTAGGTTTATTCAATCATACCTTAAATAGTACTTCTTATTCAAATCCGTAATCATCCATTTCCTTATTTGTGGTCGTTCAATAGTATCTAATTAATGAATTTTTTTTATCTAATTAATGAATTTGCTCGACCTAGTCTGGCAGTATATAGTCCAACTATACCAGCTCTCGCCTGACGCTGGCAATAGCCAGCAAAGGCTTGGCAGCCCTCGACGGCGAGTTGGCAGCACCACCACCACCACCTTGTGCCGCCTCCCTTTCTTTTCTGTATTTCTCTCTAACGAACACATAACCACCACCTTCTTGAGTCAACATTGATGTGGAGTCAATGAGTCAGTCCAAGCCACCACTTCCGTTTCTATTTTTAACTGTAGGATCATCTCGAAGGAAAAAACATATTCTTTAAGGATACAATTGCACAAACAAGAAAAGTTTCAGAAACCTCAATAAATAATTTGGAGAAGTTGAGGATCTCAGATGCCTCAATTCCTCCTTTTCCCAGAGTAGGAAGAAACTAAAGGTGAAGCTCCCCGGTGCGATCACGAAAGATTGTGGTCATATTTGGGTCCCTCCTTCAACATCACTTACAACAAGAGTCTATTCATCCCGAGAACTCGCGGATGAACAAAGCTCAGTATCAAGCTCTGGAGAAGCTATGACCATTGGTGAGCTATTGTCGTCTGGGCTGTCTCTGTCCACCTTCAATTCCTCCACTTCATCGTCCGTTTCAACCTCTCCCTACAAGATAAATAAACAAGTCAGACCTTATGGTCGTCAGGACAAGTCTACTTACGTTATTATAGGGGAGTTGGATTGCCTGGGGAGAATTTAGGAAGAAGAATGTGCATACCTCATCTGATGTCTCTAAAGGGAGTGACCCCGTCGGAGAGTTTGTTGTCGCAATAATCATGTGTCTGTAATCCCTGTAGGGAAGGTCCTCAACATTAGGATAACCGCGCCTGTGTAATTTCCGACATTTCTGAATTGATATCAGGCATTCGTCAGGTGTCTTCGTGTTTGATACGTCCATCAGAAATTCCAATTTCCGACAATTAAAAACACTCAGCTCACGCAACGATTCTAACTCCTCAACGCCATCGATAGCTCGTAGATCATGACATCCATTGATTAACAAAGACTTCAGCATCTGTAAGTTCGATAAATCGCATAGGTGGCTAATGGATCGACACTTTTCAATGGCTAAAGTCTCCAATGATTCCAATGCACCAAGACCAGGAATCTCAATCAGCTTCGGGCATCCTGACACCTCCAACTGTTTTAGCTTCTCTAAGCTTGATGGAATACTTAGTTTCTCCAGTGAACTGCACTCAAGAACAAGTAATGCGTTCAAAGATTCTAACCCACTGAGACCCTCGACAACACGAAGCTCATAGCAGTCTGATATATTCAAAAGCTTCAGCAACTTTGAGTTTGATAGCCCGTGTAACATTCCAATGGAATCACAATACTGTACGTGCATTTCTTCCAAGGACTCTAGGGCCTCCAGACCTTCAATTTCAACTAGCTTCGGACATTCTAATACCCACAATTCTTTAAGCTTCTTTAAGCTTCCCGGGATGTATAACCTCTCAAGGAGTTCACAGTTACTCACTGTCAATGCTCTCAGTTGTTCGAGTCCACCGAGTTCAATTTCTTGAAGCTGAGATTGAGAAAGTCGCAACTTAGACAAGTTTTTCAAGTTGGAAAAGATTGACCACGATATTGTTGAGTTGAAATTAACAAGTCGCAGCTCCGATAAGGAAGGTGGAAGCTGTGTGATAGATTGCAGGTCTAGTCCAGATAAAATAAGCTCATTTAGACGAGGAAGAGAACCAAACTCGGTCGGTGGTGCAGGGGTATTAGAAAGGTTCAATTCCAACTTCTTCAGTTTGGATAACCTCCTAATCCACCGTAAGCTAGAACTTGGCAATAGTTCCGATGAAGCCTGAAGCACATCTTCAGAGCCATCAGATAAGAGCAAATCAACAAGATTAGTCAAGTTTGAGAGATCCGGAACTATCTGCAACGCCGATGATTGAAAATGAAGATAGATCAGACTTTTTGGAAGCTCTGGCAATTCTTGAACCTCATTACAACCTGTCAAGTCCAGTCTTTCAAGGTGGGGAATATGATTGATTGTTGCCGGCACTCCAGAAATATGGGCATCTGATAGTTCGAGGATTTTCAAAGAGGACAATGCACCAAGTTCACTTGGAATTTCACCACTTAATTCTTCACAACCACTAGCATGTAGCTCTTCCAGATTCTTTAACATTCCAATAGTACTGGGCAATTTCCTTATTGGAGTATTTTCCATCAATATCACTTTCAACTTCTTCAGATTTCCAATCGAATCTGGCAACTCAACAATTTTAGTACTGGATAGATTCAACTCCTGCAAAGACTCTAGCTTCCCAATTGAGTCCGGGGAGTTTTTCCAGCTCTAAGCACCCAAAGAGAGAAAGAGACTCAAGTCTTGCAAGCTTCCCAATAGTCTCCGGAAGTTTCCTAATTTTCGTGTACCTTAGATTAAGGACAGATAGAAACTTCTTATCACCAATAGACTCAGGAAGGCATTCAATTTGAATGTTTGACAGATCCAACTCCTTCAGTGATGTCAAATTCCCAAATGAATCTGGGAGCTTCTGAAAACATCCACTGGAAGCAAAGTGCTTCAGATTTATTAGCCTTCCGATTTCTTCGGGCAAAAATTTAAGAGAGATGCACTCTTTAAGATTTAGGTGAACCAGGCGCTTTAGCTTCCCAATGGAGCGGTCAATCTCAACCAAGTTTATGCAATTATAGAAACTCAGCCTCTCCAGACTCAAGCATCCAGAGAAGTCTGGTGTTCTAGTTATGCCTTCACAACCTCTGAGGTTTAGAACTTTCAAATTTTTTGCCATCTACAAAAACGATTGACCATCAAGAGAATAAAATGGTAAATATTAAACTATGTGGCAATCAAAATCAAAGTCAATGCATATCATACCTTGATTAGGTTCCATCCACTCCAGTCATCTGTGATGCTGCCAGAAAAGATCTCAAAGACAACCAAATTCTTTATAGATAGATTGGTTACCTCAAGATCTAGTGGCCTAGGAGAATGCCAAGAAATCCATTTTAACTTCAAAAAATTATCCCCAAAGTCTCCGGCAAAGGTTCCATCCTCTAATTCAAGGAACCTTAAGTTGGGTAACCTACTAATTTCGTCATGTGTAATTAATAGTGGTTGAAACTGACTTCCAGCTAATATCAGGGCCTGAACTTTTTTGTTTCTCTGTCAAAACACAAAGGAACAGGCATGATCTTAAAAATATGCAGATTCTCTTTTGGCGTAAAAGAACCAAGAGGCTTCTAAGTGGGAATGTGAACAACTCATGAAAACAGTGAATTTCTTTTACCTGTTTTGTTCTTACAATGTCGAGGGCTTCCTCGCAAACCCACACCCTGCTACGCTCTCCAGGATCATGCAAGCATTCCCTCTGAACAATTTGCCTCCCAAGATCTTTGAGCTGATCATGCATCCATATTGTATCACCATCAACCATCTTTACCAAAGACATTTGTGTAAGAACCTGAATCCCAGTCTCAGGAAAAAAATTGCAAGCTTCCCACATGTAAATTGCGTTCGTTTTTTTCGTGTCATTGATGAAAAAAGCATGCAATGTCAAGAAAAATCTGCTTTTCCTCATCTTCTAATGCTTCATAACTGATCATCAACTGCTGTCGAACATCCTTATGTGGTATTCTTGCTAACCTCTCCACAGTCTCTTTCCATATCTCTAGCGGTTGGCGATAGAGAAATGAGCCTATGACCTCAAGAGCCAAAGGAAGCCCTCCAGTTGTGACAACAATTTCTGATGCAGGAGTATCGTATTGATATGGTGGAGAGTCTTTTCTAAAAGCATGTATACAGAAAAGCTTAAGAGCTTGATCAAAATTCAGTTCCTTTAATTCGTATATCAAAACCCCATCGAGGACTCTTAAAGTAATTTTGTCCCTGGTTGTTATGATTATCCTACTTCCTGAACCAAACCAATCTTGTTCCCCTGCTAGCTTCTCTAGTTGTTCTTCTTTATTTACATCATCCAAAATGATGAGGACCTTTTGCTGCGAAATCTTGTCCCGATCTGGTTAATCCCATCATCAATGTCATGAATGTTGTCGACGAATCTAGAGTCAAGAATGTCAGAATATAACTGTTTCTGCAAATTTACTAGGCCACATTTTTCTGACGATTCTCGAACATCTCCAAGAAAGCAGCAATCATCAAAGTACGAACAGAGCTGGTTGAAGACAACCTTCGCAAGAGTTGTTTTTCCAACACCACCCATCCCATGAATACCAACAAAACGAACACCTTCAGAGTCAACATCCAACAGCTTCATTATGTCATCTACATGATCATCCACTCCAACCAACTGATTCGTCAAATACTTATGTTTTATCTTCAACTTAACCAAAACCTCTCGGATGATCAACTTAATAGCTTCCCCATGCCTGCCATAGATACGAACTACCTCAGTTGAAAGAAGACAGTAAACAGAGACATTAACATATCTTTCAAGTTGAAGCGAAAGTACTTAGAAATACTCGTAAATGATTCGCAAACAAACAGTCAGTTCGAGAAACATGCACATTAAGGTAAAGTTTTACACATTAGATGGAGTTCCAATGTTTTATGCCTTTTTCTCAACAATATGAATCTGTCTTCATTTTTTCTTTAATTGTTTACTTCTTTTTATACTATCAATAGAAAATATGACCTAAGCTTAAAGTTCTTCATGCTTCATGAATAATTTCCAAGCTAGATTGAGCCGGATAGAATAAATAAGTCGACTTCAAAGTTTACTTAAAAAAATTGAGTTGACCCAGGACAGAAAGAAAAAAGGAAGAATTGATTAAAAGAAGATGGAGAAAAAGAGTAAAAAATATCCAGTCAAAGGTAAAAGAGGGGCGAAGGGAGAGGCTTGCTAAAAGAAAGCATTGCTCAGAAACCACTAGTTACTTCACTCCTGAAAACATCAGAGTAGTCATGCGGAACTTGGAACTTACAGGCAAAAGTACTGAATTGGAACTTGTATGCAGCCTCAAGTAAACGTAGGTTCAAGATCTACAGAATCCACATGTATGACAGAGGAGGAGGCGTGCAATCTCATCTCATTGCAAATGCCTTCTGGATATGTTGGTCTATTATGATTTACCCCTTGATGTTTTCTGTTTGGTCTCTGTTTGAACTGTACTCTGTAGCTAGAAATTGCATTCTAGACTAGCCAAATGACAAATTTTTTAATGGAACTTCCTCATGAGGTTGGTATATGAACGAGCATGACCAAAACGGAGAGTTAATCAACTCATCACTTTACCCCTACCAGTTGCTGCTTACCACTGATGAAAGGCCGATCAAAGTCAGGAACAGAATAGAGATTAACCAAGCTCCTTAATCTTGAAAGTTGGTTGACAGTCTTCCAGATTTCATGAGTCTATACATCAATGACTATCCCCAAAACATAATATGCTAGCATTCAAAAAAGAACCCAGACAATGTACAATTGCTGTCCGACTTCTTCCCGCATTTCAAACTGTCTAAACTCCAGAAATCTTATTCCCACAGAAAATGGCAAAGACTGAGGACTTCAAATTGTGCATTCTAATAAAACAATCAGATTGTGTATGAATGACACTAAAAATTAAGAAAAGAACAGACGACTGGAAAATTAATAATTACCCTCTAGCTTTGAGGTCCCATCCCTTCAATTCAGCAACTTCCACAAGAGCATCCTCCCACCTCTTCACTTCCTCAGCCCCAAACTTCTTCCTGTGCTTAGGCATGGCATTCCTATACAGCCCGGTCCTGAGCTTCACATCCGAAGGCGAAGCGTCGTAGAACACCGGCAAGATCTCCTTATTCCCCTTCGATCTCGCCGTGCAGTCCACCATGTGCGCGACCTCGCGGAGGCACCACGAGCTCGACGCGTAGTCCCTGGAGAAGATGGGCACGTAGATCTTGGACACGTCGAGCGCCCGCATTAGCTCGCTGCCGATCTCCCTGCCGACGCGGAGCTCCTCGTCATCACGGTAGACGCGGATTCCGGCGCCAAGCATGTCATGGTAGAGGCAATCTGTGAACCCTGTGCGAGTGTCGGGCCCCCTGAAGCTCAGGAACACCTCGTACTCCTCGCCGGCCTGTGCCGACGCGTCGCCGCCGCTCGTCGCGGCTTCGGGGTTGTTTGTCTCCGCTTCTTTCTTGGCTGTCGTGGTGAGTCTGCGGAAGATTTTGGACGCTTTTGACTTGACGAACGCGAGCATGGTCGGAGCGAGCAGTCCCAAGGCCCTAAGAAAATGCAATGAAGTTTTAAAGACCGGATTTTTTTTCTTTGCTATCTTTGTGTCGGTGAGCTTTGAGGTGGAAGAGAAAAGAAGACAAGAGAAGAGAGCGACTTACAGTCCACCGAGCATCATGGCGGCGAACATGGCGGACACACCGCGAGGCGTGCGGTGGTAGCCGAGCGGCGGTGGCTGGCAAGATGAACACCATGCGAAGGAAGAGCGGTACGTCGTCGTGGAACGACACAGTGCGTTTAGGTTGAACTTGAACCCCATTGAAATCACTGGTGAGTTCGTTCTTCGGATCAGATGCAGCAGACGATCATCAAAGAGAGACGAGTAATCTGGTGTTGGGTCTGGTCAGATCATTGTTTCCTCGGGATTGCGTATGATCAAAGCGTTGACTTTGGTACTGTCGCTGCGCATCGGGCGAAAGAGTACCCGTTCAGCGCGAGAGAGGGCGAAGTTCTTCCTGGACCAATTGAATCTCGGCCGTTGATCTTGTGGTTGGCAGGTGGGCTCACTTGGTCCGCACGTCGGACGAATTAGATTAACGGTCGTGGGGAAAGGGATAGTAAGCCAACTGGGTTTTTATCGATTTTAATTATGATAAGCTTATCATGCATCTTATCATCACTTCATCTAGAAAAATATTATCGATTTTAACTATTATATTTTTAATTACAAAAGCTAAAGATTTGAAATTTTTATTTGTGACGACTATTACGTCTCATGAATACATCATATTTTTTTATCAAAAAATTAATGAAACTTTATTTCAAAGTTGAAAATTAAAAGTCAATCTACTTATCTAGTTGACCTTAATTAGGGGTGAGCAAATCGGATCGCTCGGATTGGGACCACTCGGAATGGACCGTGATCGATGGTTCGGTTCTCGATTCTAGAGGGAGTGGTCCGGTTCCCCAGTTATAGGGTCCTCCAGACCGGGATCCGGACCGGACCGATCGAAATTTTTTTTTTTATCAAAAAAATTTCATGAGCATGGAGTTTTCTCGATCTTGCCTTTTTAGTCCCTAAACGAAATCCCCATCTCGATCTTGCCTTAGTTGGTTTATGGGCCTTTTTGATCGAAGAGAGATCATTTCGCTTAAATCCCATGTGCATTTTTGGAAACAATCTTGCAAAAAATTCTCAACTTTGCCTTGAAAGACTCATTTCAAGAAATGAACTTCGAAATTTTTTTATGTCCAGCCTCTATATTTGTTGGATCGGAACCGTCCAGAATGGTGCATTTTTTTTTTGGTATATGTCCGATCAAATGAAACCGCCCAGAAAAAGTCCGGTTCCCGATTCCAAAAAATTGAGAATCGGGATTACCGGTTCGGTTCTCGGTTCTTGAGGGGAATCGGACCGGACCAAGAACCGATCACCCCTAACCTCAACCTTGTGTTTGTTTGTTTGTTTTTTTTTTTCCCGAAAGTAATTTGTAGTTTTTCAAAGCTAAACTTCACTTATTTTGTTTATTCTTTTTAGCTTTTCACTTTTTAATATTATTTGCTAGATGCGATTAAAAATCTAGTTACACCCTATTCACTTTCAAACTCACCTCAAATTATTTCAAAGAAAAGTTTTAAGTATATTTTAAAGTTTTGATCCACGTGTTCTGAGATTGATTCTACAATTGATATTAGTTAGTTTCTTCATTGCAGAAGTAGAATAGTGAGAAGTATTAATTTTTTTTTTCCCCTTTTGTGCTTCTTTTTAGGTATATTTACACGTGATCTAAATATAAAAATGTGTTTAACATTGGATCATGCTTCCATATTTTGATCAATTTTCCTTTTCCATTTTTGATTAAGATCGGCTAGGTAATTAGATTGAATTTTAATTTTCATGAATAACCGGGAATACTTGTATTTAGCTCTTTACTATATAACGATTATATGCTTATATGTTATATAAGTGGTTTTCCAACTAAAAAGAAATAAAATAAGTTGTCCAATTAGCTCTAAACTTATTGTACGAATATCAATTCAAATCCAAACAATCCTAAATTTCATAATTACTATTAGTTAATTCTACGTGTATTTTCATGTTGTTAATGAATTACATCTCGGCAAAACTAACATGAAAAATTCCCCAACTTCTCTTCTCCTACACATTGCCATGAGATATAGAGCCACTTAAAACGACGCCTTTTGGATTCTCCCCGATAGGCAACAATTTAAAGAATGGCTAGACGTGAAGATCCGATTATTTGGACAAATGATCTCCAATCTTGTCACTTTTAAAATCTGCTATTTTTCAATTTTGTACATTCATTAGTAAGTTTGATGAGAAAATTCGAAGTCACGTAAGATTAATTAAAGGTAATTTAAGTAGCACCGACACCGGCACACAACAACTGACATGACACGTCGACATGTCATTCTATAAAAACAAAGAATCCGGCATGTTGGGACACATTGTATAGTAACATGATAAATTATCGTGTGTGTGTGTGTGTGTGTGTATATATATATATATATCAGCGGTAAGTTTCTTCTTTTTCTTCTTTTTAAAGACTCACGATTATTTTTTTTATGGCTGGGTATATTAATTTAGGAGTGGTTGGATATATGAATTAAATATATATATTTAATAAATTTACATTTTGACCTATAATGTATTGAAAATGCTTGAAATTTATCTCATGTGTGTCGAAATGGTACATCGAGATGCTAGACTCGCGTGTCGTTGGCGTGTCTAGAGCATTGACCATGTGTTTGTGCATATTAGAGTATGCCGAAGTGTCGAAAAGTGTCGAACACGACGTGACATGACACGTAGGCTCCAAGAAGTATCGGTGATTCCCAGACGATGATTATAGACAGGAAGGCGGTACAATTGAAACAAAAGTAAAAGTTGATGATTTTTTATGAGAGGAATTTATTTTTGGATATAATTGAGACATATGTTGAAGTTGAGATTTTGTTTGGATATTAGGATAGTAGAATGATATAATTCGGACATATGCTAAAGTTGAGGTTTTTTATTTATTTATTAAGAAGGTGTTTACTTATGTATCAAAATATAAAACAGCCATGCTCAATGCGGATTTGTCAAAGTAAATAATTTCTCGGGGAGTTAATTTAGAAGTTTGATACATGCTGTCTACGATACTTCAACGATGCTACGGTAATAATTCATTTTTTCTTCCACCTCTGAATCATTTTGGTGCCTTTCGATATTGCTCACATCACTATAGCACCCATTATTAGCAAAGTAACAATTTTCTCCGCGAGGCTAAGTATTACCACAAGCACGCTTAATGCACACTAAAGGAGCATAACAGGGAGCAGGGACACAGCGATGGGCATTTTCAGCCAAACCACCGGCGCTCGTGTAACTCGTAATTTCGGAATTTCTTCATAAATTATATCACATCACGAATGCGCTTGTCTTTTCTGATATCATTGCTCCGAACATTAGTGAATACAAGTTCTCACGAGTTGAGGAACCTTAATACTCGCTCACATTCGAGTTCTTGGGCATGTTTGGCCGGCTATCTCTAAGATTGCTTCAAAGTATGGTCTCATTTATTCTCGTGATTTTTCCAATTTTTTTCATCCTTCGAGAAGGAGGAGCTTTGATAACAAATATAGAGAATGAATAAGGAATGAACTGGACCGAAATTAAAGGTTCATGTGCTATTAAATTAAAAGAAAAAAGGAAAAAAAAAATCCTCCGTCTTAGTGAAAGTTTCGTCATTCCATGTTTTGCCCTCTTCATTTCATGTAGTAATAATAATATAATAGTATTTAGTTGCATTTGCAAAATCCTAAGACGTAAGAAAAAAGGTTCATCTTCCAAAGCTTGCTATTTTGAAAAAGGATAAAGGACACGATAAGACAATTAAAGTGTAATATCCAATCACATAACAATCGATTGATAATTTTGTGCATGGTAGTATAAAATGAAGAAAAAAAAAATGAAAAATCAATGTATTAGATAATTTATTCGGATGTAACCATTTCTGATGTGCTCTTCTTTAGAAAATCACTCTTTAAGTTTTTATATCCCAAAGGACAAAGGCAATGAGAAACTTGCTATCAGGATTAAAAAAAAACATACGGATACAAATCTATTCAAATTATAATATAAAGGACAGAGCTAAGTGCAAGGAAATATAATATTGTACACATGGGAAGCGTCAAATGATATTGTGTTATTCCTTAAAATAACAGAAACCGCAGTTGAAGAGCGAATTTATTCTTTTATAGAATTACTGTATGAGTTAATATTTACCAAGTAGGTACCTCTAACTCTCTTTTTTATCATTCTAATATTAATGTTTTAAAATCTTTTTTCAATCAGTTTGCATTTTGTTATTAGTCGACATTTATATGTTTAATTACATATTTTTCAACATATCTAATTGTTTACTAATAACATCTTTATATATCAATTCTTTTAGGAACATCAGTGTAACATAAGTGGAATAATCGGACATTTTACGTAATTAATGTAAAAATTAAGGGTTTCTAACTTTCTAGTAGGCACCTTTAACTTTTTTTATTATTTTAATATATTTTTTTAAAAATTTTTATCAATTAGTTTGTAGTTTTAAGTAGGGAATGTTGAAGTTTGTTTGCAAAACAAACAAAAAGTACATTTACTTCATCCGACATAGAATATTAGAGAAAATGTGAAACATTCTATTAGTTAGAAGGCCACTATAGTCTTTCAAATGAAAAAATGGTGGGCTAGACCTCTCTATACCCGCATGAGCAAATAATTGCACGATTTTGGCACTTAGCACAGTCGCGGGTTGTAATTAGCACCGATCAATAATTACATTTTTTTAAATTATAATAATAAATCAACCGTTGAGTGCTAACGATATAATGCGACTATTCTTGTAGGAGTTGTAGTTATTCTATTAATTTTAATTTCGAATTTTAAATTAATTAATTATGTCTAATGGTTTCAATTTTTCGGACATAGCAATTTTTAGACATGAAGACTTGTGCTCGAATCACAGTTATTTTCAAACACGGGAAATTGTGTTTTGTTCGGAAGAGCATGAAAGATTGTGTTGATTCATGTAATATATATTAAACGAGTATGTTCAATATTCACTTCTCTTCTACTTCCAATTTTCGTTTCTTTCCAAACAAGAGAAGCACATTCTTTGTTTCGATTATTTCACCAAAGAGTTCTTGGAGATATCATAATTGCTATCTAATAATCTCGTTGAGACTCTCTATATGGAGGATCTTTATTGATAATCATTATCAATGTTGTGGGGGGTGACACAAATAGTCCATTGACTTTAGCTCAATGTGTATTGTGACACTTGAATTTTTAATTGGTTTAAGGTTATATCTAGATTTGACAAAAAAATAAAAATAAAAAAGGTGATTTCTAGACTTTTGGTACAAGATCAATTTACTCCCTAAATTATATAACAATCTTCAATGTTATCTTCCTATTAATTCAAGTTATATAATCTTGAACATTTTCATATAGTTCGGAAGGCCACATGAATAAATTAAAAGTCTCAAGAACCACAATACACATTTGGTTAACATTAACAAGCCCATATGAATAAATTAAAAGTTAAATGAATCACATTATATATTTGGCGAATTTTTTTTTTCTTTATTGGCCTAAAGTTCAAAAGTCATTTGTTTCAATTTTTCCTTTTCAAGTAGTGCCAAACGAAGTTACAGAGAACAGAGTTTTGGATGATACGCCTTAGCCACAAAACTGCCTTTACTAAACTTCCTTGTTATTCATAAATCTATATGTGTAGTCCAGCATCGTTTCCGATTGGGCGAGTTGAGCCATCACCATGAACCGGGATTTCTGTCAAAACATGCGAGGGAAGCGAATCAAAATACGAAGAGGAGAAGAGAACGATAAACGAAACCTTTCCATTTCCATGCGGCAAATCAATTCAAAGATGCCTCTCTCTCTCTCTCACTCACTCTCTCTCTACATCGCAATCATCCCATTCAATTTCACAGTCGCCAGCGAACTCTCTTGTAATTCCTCCTCATTAGATCTCCGTCAAATCCGTTTCGGATCACCATCCTATCCTATCATCAAACTCCTGGAGATTCGAGAACCCGACGACGTGGAATGGCAATGCTGAAGGTGGTGTTGAGGATGGATGTCACCAGCAAAGCCGACGAAAGCACAGGCCCCCATGATGCCGGGTCTTATTTTCCGTCTCTGTTTTCTCTTTCTCATCAGAATCGAACAGCTGTGGGGCAGTGGACGGCTTTTGGGTGCACCCTAGAGGCTACAAAAAAGAACAGTGAATGGTGTCCGGGTGAACCGCACCTTTTATGAAAATGAGTACAAATAGAACACCAGCAAAATATGCAGCGATTCAAGTGTCAGCGTTACCTTCGGCAATGGTTTTGGTGTGAGATTGTTGATGCCACTGCTGATCACCGTTCTTGAAGAATTTGCCTGGGGGATCTTGTGGCCCCGTACAGATCCAAAGCGATATACGCATACGGAATTCGTGGAAAACGATAACATCCAACTGTGGCCCCGTACAGATCCGATGCAATATTACCCATAAGGAATTCATGGAATGGGAGCATGTACCTTAGAGAGGTCGCTCTCCAGTTTCTCAGACTAAAAGGAGATTGTCCTGTCGAGGAGCCAAAAGTGCAACAGCAGTTCGTACAGGACAGAGAATATTAAGCCACCGACGGAGAAGGACCCCGAGGGATTATGTCCAATTCAACAGCATGGGAGAATTTTGGTAGGCTGGGTCGAGCAGAAAAGATACCTTGCACCTTCCTGAGACGTCGTAAATCTTTGAGCCCATTAAGGTTTGTTATACGGTTGCACCCAAAAACTTTCAGGACTTCCAGAAACATTAAATCTTTAAGACCTCCAATCTCTGCTAAATCGCACTCCTTTAGTTCTAGTTCGGACAGAAGATTCAGACCAGAAAATTTTGGCTCCCGAAACTCGCAGTGCTTGAGAGACAGAGTCCATAAGCTTGAGGACGAGGGAAGTTGTGCGAGGTCTAGCTCCTTCATGTGGGATAAAGTGAGTTTCCGGAGCTGAGTAAGGGCACTCAAATTCCCGGGGAGATTCCTGACATTTGGAAGGGACAATTCCAAGGTCTCTAGACTTGTTAATTCCGCAATCCACCCAATATTTGTCTGATTCGATGACCCCGCTTCTGGCCGTTCATCATGAATCAAGCTGAGCTCTTTCAGATTTTTCAGATTTGTCGAGTTGGGGACTGCCATGATTTTGGATCCCCAGCAGAGACTGAGTAAACTGGAAGGCAACTCTGGTAGTGCTTGAAGTCGTTTGCATTTACTCACGTCCAGGGTTTTGAGGCGAGAGAGATGGCAAACGCTATGAGGCAGCCCAGCCACATTGGATGATGCTAATCTCAGAATTCTCAAAGAGGATAATCCTGAAAGATCACAACTGGCTTGGCCCTTCATACTTTTGCAGCGAGAGAAATCTATCTCTTCCAGTTTCTCTAACTTCACAATATCTTCAGGAAAATTTTCCAGGTGAGTGCCTTCCATCTTCAGCATCTTCAAATTACTCAAATGCTTGGCTGATGGTGGCATTTCCGTGATTCCAGTGTATGAAAGGTCCATTTCCTTCAGCAGCCTCAGGTTCTCAATGGACTGCGGAAGTTCATCGAACATACGACATTCCCTTAAAGAAAGTCTCTGAAGTTTCTGAGGAAATTCATAGGTTTCCTCATTCCAATCAATTGGAGCACCATCCAGAGCAAGACTTCCGAGTTCCGTTAGGTGGCCAATTGCAGATACATATTTCAACTTTTTACAGCCACAAGCACTAAGTGTTTCAAGATTCTTAAAAGACCCTTCCTGGATATGAATTCGTTCAATGCCAGTTTCATCAATCAGAAGCTCCCTCAAAGATTCCATGCTGTACAGTTCTGGGGGCAACTCCGTTACTAGCTTGCACTTTCTCAAATTTAAGGAACTCAAGTTCGTCAGATTACTAATGAACGGCCTAATTTTAATTAACCGATAACAATCTTCCAGTATCAACATCTCCAAATTGATGGGAGCTGGAGAGTCCAACGATGGATGTAACTCAACACATCCTTGTAGGTTCAAGACTTTCAATTTCTCCACCTTCTGCAATGTATGTGCAAAAGAAGATATCAAACTCTACTAGCTCATAACTATGATCTCAACATAAGATTTTAAAAAAGCAAATATTGGCCATACCTCCCTGATTTGTCCCCAGAATTCTGAATCTTTGGTGACCGGACTCCTAGACAGATCGAGAATGACCAACTCCTCCAATTTCATATCATCAAGCTTAGGAATCGAATGGCAATCTCGCCAATCAAGCCACCTCAAATCTGGAGGAAGCTTATCAGTGTTTCCCTCTGATTTCAGCCCGGTCCAGTCTGAGGTACTTCAACCTCAACATTTTGCGAAATTCTTCACATGTAAAACGGCCCTTTTCAACTGTGAGACCGATGCCTTCTACCCTGAGACCAATGTCTGGTACACCTTCAGTATCCTGTCAAGTCTCGGTTGGGCAAAAACGTATGAGTAAGTCAAAAAACTTCAATTTCCCTAACTCCTCTCAATGAAATGAGATGAATCAAATTTACAAAATCAGTGGTTATTCACCACACGTTCTAAGCCATGTCAAGAACAGATCCGTTACTTTTCCAACAAAGAGAAATAAGTTTCTGTTAAATGGGGATGGAAGGCTTATTTGAACGCTTTCGTAACCCTCTAAAAGAAATTTCTAGAGACTTTGAAAACTTACCGCACAAATTTTAAGAACTCGATGTGCATCCTTGTGATTCCAAAACCTGCAGCGCACAAAACTACCTTTCCTCTCGACCATGTCCCTGCCAATTTCTCGTATCAGATCGTTCATTCTTAACTCATTATTTCCTCCATCTTCCAACAAATGCAAGTCGCGAAGCAACTCTATTCCGTTAGGAGGACGGTAGCCACAAGCCCCCCACATGTAAGAGGGAATCCTCTCATCCTTTCCATTGAAAAAGCACGCTATGTCCAGGAATATCTCCCTTGTATTAACATCTAGACAAACATAACTATCATTAAAGGCAGCTTGCACGTCTCTCTCCTCTGGATGATCGTTTAAGGAATCCCGGGTATTCCTCCATATTTCTATGTTCTCCCTCTTCTTTAAATACTCTGCCCGAAGCACAATGGCCATAGGAAGCCCTCCAAGAGCTGCGACAATGTCTCTGGACAAGGAAACGTACTCTGGGACATCTGGGGGAGCACCCCTCGAAAAGCATGCTTATAAAAGAGGTGAAGAGCATCCCGATCTCCCATTGGGTTAACATCGTATTCTTCAGCTGCTCTATCTTCGTATTTTTCAGCTGCTCTATCTTCATCTTCTTCTGCTGCTCTAAAGTCGAAACCCTTTAGAACTTTTTTTTGTGTGTGGTCACAATAATTCTACTTCCTGGACCGAACCACCTAACCTTCCCAGCTAATCCTTTGATTTGTTCATCATTACGCACATCGTCAAGCACAATGAGAACCTTCATTTTTCCAAATAGACTTGATATTATTTTGATACCATCATCTGAAGATCTCAGTGATTGACGTTCTTCTCTTTGAAGTTTAGCAATCAACGTTTCTTGTGAAGACACGACTCCTTGCGAATTAATGCTTTCGAGGAAGCAACATGCATGAAATAACAGATGAATCTTGTTGAAGACAACCTTCGCAAGTGTAGTCTTTCCAACACCCCGCGTACCGCATATTCCAACAACACGTACGTCTCCTCCAATCACTTGTCCATCACTGGAGACAACACCGAGTTCTTTCATCACCGCTTGAACATGAAGATCGATTCCAACTAGTTTGTCGGTGACGAGTTGGTCATCCTTCCTCAACAGCTGCCTGACGCGTTTAAGAACTCTTTCTAGGAGGGGGGTCACACGCCTGCACAAGGATGACAACAGAGTTCCAAAACTATTAAAGGGAAGACAAAAATCAAGTGGGGAATGAACCGAGAAAAATTAAATCAACCAACAGGGACGGGGAATCTTCAATTAAGATGGAGAGCAAGTTTTAATACACGGTCTATTTCCCTTCCATGCACATAGCAATTTTGACATTGATAACACAACATGCTATCTGCATAACAAAAGTTGTAGCCAAGGGGGAACAAACAGAGCGTGGTGGACCTGGTCAGCTGGTCTAACTCGCAGTTATGTCAGGAGTTGAGTCAATTTTCAACGAGCCATTTTAATCGAGCCACAGGTTACTCCATAGGAAACTAGAACTTCGACATGTTAAATTATCGAAAGGTTCATTTTTTAAAGAAAGGTTGGGGTTCGGTTTCACACCATCCTAATCCTTTGTGTTTTTTCTTCTAGGAAAGGAAAAAGAAACCAGAAGCAAAAGAATCACCCTCGATCCATCTTCTCCCGCTCAAATCCGCTTAATCCCCCGGCCCATTGAAGAACCTCCTTCCATTTTTTTATAGCATTTTTGTGGACTTTTTTGTTTGCCTTATGATTCTTGAAGGACTTTGCAAAAGCCCCAGCCTGGTTTTTCACTTCGTAGGGAGTGACATTATAGAAAACAGGGATAATAGTCTGTCCATCCGATTGACTGCACTCCCACATTTGTACCAGCTCCATGAGGCAACTCCTACTGGAAGCGTAGTCTTTGGAGAAGACTGCTATCGAGATCCTCGACCGCTTGATCGCATCTCTTAGCGCCTCACTGATCTTTTCTCCGCCATGGAGGCTTTTCTCGTCGTGAAAAACCTCGATCCTCGCATTTTCCAGATCTCTACGTAGGATATCCGTGAATTCTTGACGAGTATCCGCACCTCTAAAATTCAAGAATACTTCATGATTGATTCCAGACGAGGACAAGGACGAGGACGAGGAGGTTGAAGATGATACCTGTCAAATCATGGGAACTAAAGTAAAACACAGTGTTTCAGACCAAGTCTTATGCTTCTGGCTAAACAAACGAAGAACCGATGGAGCCGAACCTAACACGACAAGCCGACCGCAACTGAATCTTGCAACTCATGCATTTCTGACAGGTTTTAGATCCATAATTTTCGGAACTTTCGTGATACTCAAAACGTTGATTAGCGAATTCACACGTAATTTTTTTCAAGATTTTCTGGAATTTAAACAACATTTCAAGGAAAGCAAAACAGTACATAACAGACCAAGCATACAACATCAAATGGACTTGGAGTTTTGGATAGGATCTCGTGATTTTGAGCAAAACATTTTGGATCAATCGTTCTCGTTTTAGCATCTGGGAAAGGGTTGAAATACAAGCAGAGGATCGATTCCACCTATATTCATGTCAAAACAAGTTCTAAAACATAATACAAATCCGAAAGATGCAGGGAAAACAAACCGCTCTTTTTCTCTTCATTCCAGCAGCCGCAACCGCAGAAGCAATAACTCGCAGAAAGATTAGAAACGCCGCGGACAGATTCGCTCGCTCGCTCGCTCTCTCTCTCTCTCTCTCTTTCACTCGCAGAGGGCACAGGAGGTCTAACGATTACATTTTATGATCTCTCTCTTCTCGCTCGCTTTCTCGAAGGTTTAATACTTTTTCTTTTTTATATGAGCACGACCAAGACCGTTGACTTGAGGGCACTTTTCAGCGCTCCGCCCCTTTTTGGGCATTAACATGCATTTTTCTACAGTAACAAATGACAAAGGTTTTTACATAATTAACGTATCTGCAAATCGAGCCCAACATACTTTTAGAAGAGGCAATTTTTTTTTCTTTTTTGGGATCACAAAATCTTTCAAGCAATGATATTTTATTTGATTAAACTGGTTCTATTGCGTTCTTGAATAAATCACACCTACGACGGTAGTATCAGTCTTGAATGGATCCTCTAAGAATGGTCGTAAGACATGCGATGGACCAGGCGAAGGATCATGCCACGGACCAGCGAATGGATCAGGTCATGGACCATGCCGCGCACCAGGATAGATCAGGCCATGGACCAGTCCGCGCACCAACGGATCAGGCCATGGATCAAGGTATGGATCCACGAGTCACTCAATAAGGCCAAGCACGATCCAAACGGCCAGACACATGACCAGGCGCAACCCTTGGCATTCCTAAACCTTCTAGAATCCCCCTAGGGGCCAAGCTAAGTGATGGTTAGACCCTATTTGGCACGATGAGGAAGGGGAAGAGTCACACAAGGGATTATTCAGATGGTGCAAGCCAGGGTACAAAGGACAAGGTGAAAACGACAAAACTTGAGAAGGCAAGGGGCCTCCCTGGACATGGGCTTTGGTTGTTAAGTTTTTTTTTTTCGTATTTTTTTTTTACGTTGTATCGCCGGGCTGGGTGGGTTATTTTGTAGGCCTCCCCATTGTGTATATAAAGGGGCTTACCCCTCGTTTGTATAACACATTCAGATAAATAGAATTCGTGATTTCTCTTCGTATACTCGCTCGTTGGACCACTTGCATCATGAGGCTGTGTGTGAGTTGGCTGACTTGGGAAGGTTTTCCTAAGGCCACATGGGTAGGGAACAATATATGCAGCTGGCCCGTGACACTAGTTAGGAACTATTTTTCTGTCGCAACTGCGAATCCATTTCTTCAGAGTTCGGACCTCTGCATCAATGCTATAAAAAATAAAGTCACATTGATATTTTTTTTTTTTTTTAGAGTTTCTACTTACCCCCAGGTCTTTTTGTGGAGTTCCATTTGCACCTAGATTCCTAATTTTGGTCAATATTTTGTGCTTGTAATATACCGAATTCAACAGATTGGGATTAAAATCGTCCAACAAAACAGAGCTAAATCCCCAAGATCAACTCCAAGTCTGGTAAATCGAATATTTAGGTTTCATTGTCACTGTTACAATATATATTGGACTGTAGGGTTGGAACATATCATCTAGGTGACATATTGGGCCCACAGTGAAAGGATTTCCTCTCTTGCCATCCGAGCTTAAAGGCTAATCTTCTAATGTAAACATATTCAAAGCCCTAGAGTGAGTTTGGATAGAGGCGACTTAGCGAAGAAGACGAAACAAAAGTGACAATCTATGAAAACGTGTTGGGTAATCGATGATTTTTTAATAACCTCATCAGGTCTTCTATATTTTAATAACACATCGGTCATCAAGTTTTTTTTTCCCCTATTACTAAGGTAGATACAATGGAGGGGAGAAGGTAAAGAAAAAACAAACTAGACGGTTCATGAAAGCGCGTCAGACGATCAATGTATATTTTAATAAATAATTTAGAGTCATCCACATTATGGTAAGACTTAGGTAATCAAGGACTTCTTTTTTGTTTTAAGTATTTAGGCAGATCCAGGGAAGAAGAAAGTAAATGAAAAAACTAAAGAGACTGGCCCTGAAATATTTCAAAACCGTTGAAAGAATGAGTGAATTTCTACGGCTAATCCTATGATTTATGCATTTAAAATTTGTAAAAAGTGGAGGTAAAAAGAAGTACTTCATAACTTTTGTGAATTACTGTACTCGATTTTGCTATTTTTATCTGTTATCCAACAAATGTAAGAAATACGAGCATATTTGTCAAGCATAAAAATGAGGTCGATAGCTAACTTGATAGAAGAATCAAAGTGCCTAGGTATGAGAGAAAAGGAGAATACGGTTCTACATTTAAAGGAGTTGTGTGCTATTTTGTGATAATTCTCCAATAACTGCATCTTATTTGCACAACAAAATGGAGTTCCGGAATAGAAAACGGAACTCTAAAGGAGATGGCTAAAGTCATGCTCTTAAGTTAGTTTACCTCTGTGGGATGAGACATTCTACTGCAACTTATTCTTGTAAAGCACCTCCTAGATTTTTGAAAATGTGGGGTGCCTAGTTGATAGCGACTCCTCAAATAGCATTGTTATAGATTTTTGATTTTCAGTCTTAAAATATGAAATCCTGCCATACTATTATAAAATAAAGGAATGCTGAATTTTTTGATGATATATTTGTGACCCCCACGTGCGTCCTGCCATTTTATTATTCTTTTTTAATTAAGATCATTGAAAGCATGTATTTTTACTCCTGACCCCCCGCTGGTTTACTATAACACATATGTCCTTTTTAGTACTTAGTTTAAATGTACATATCCATTTTACAATCCAACATCATAATCATACACCATATAAAAAGTGATGCCTGGGAAGGGTTGGTCTATTTCTGACATAGTAATGTTACTTTAGTGCAAATTTTTCGATGTTTTAAAATAAAAATCATTTAATCGGTTTTTTAAAAATTTAAACAATTTAGTGACATGGCATTTTTAATTCAAGCAATTTGGTGACATGGCTTTCTTAAATAAAAAATTCAATTTCATGTGTGCAAAGAGAGGACGTCACTTAGTTGACGTGGCTGGGATGTCTTAGAATTTATAGCACTTAAGTGATCACATTTGACAATTTATGGCACTTAAGTGATCACTTTTATAAAAATTTGGCACTCAAACGATCATAATTTACATCTTATGGCACTTGAAAGTACTCCGCGAAATTGGCTAAACGGTGTCGTTTGTGCTTTGGAAGCTAACTAGGATCTCTGGGAGCCATGTAGGATTAGTTAATTAATAAAAAATTGCCACGTATGATTTCTAATCGGGCTCATCGAAGTTGGCATTGAAATAATCGTTTTTAAAATAAATTGACACTTAAGTGATTAAAAAAAAATTGGCACCAAAGCGAGCGACATACAAAAATATTATTATATGAGGTGTCCTTCTATTAAGAGAACCAGAATCAGACTCCAACTACGTTTTCAGTTCAGATTATATTTGGAACACACATTCCAAATATGTCAGGTCTTCGACAGCCTTACTTTTCCTTATTCTCACGACACTCCTTGCACACTCGTAGCAGCTTCTGTTTCTTCTCTCTTTGACCACCAAATGTAAGGGTGAGTTTGGTTCAACTTTCCCAAAACTCATTGGGGTACAAAACCCCTTGACGAAAATGTGGGACATTTGGCAACCCTTCCAAAGGGACTTTGGGATGAAAGTTGGCCTTGAGAAGGTTGAAAGCTCAATGCCACTAGGGACCAGTTTTGAGTTTTCAGCATTTGATCAAATGCTGAGCTAGGATTATTTCTTCCAAAACTATCATCATATTCTTTTAAATTCCAGTTTTACCCCTCATCTTTTTATTATATAAATCTTAGTCAAAAAATAAAATCAAACCCTAGGATTTTTTCTTTCAAAACTGTCCTCGCTTATTTTTTTTATTAAGAAATATTGTAAGAAAGCCTATTTGCAAATTTTTTTTGCTAGACACTGATTAGCTCAAAGTTGCTTTTCAAAGCAATTTTTTACCAAATGTAGTTTACATTTCCGCAGAATCCCTTAGGCTATAGATATTTGCATTCCCGAAAGCCCATTTTGTCTTGCTAAGGAAAAAAAAAAGTTGGCCTAAAGTGCCCAAAAATACAAATAAAAAACTGTTATATTTGACAAATAAATATATAACAGGATCAATCTCATGTTTGACAAACACAATTAAAAACTGTTCATCATAAAAAAAATTATTACCCATGCTTAAAAAACAAAGTATATACGGCACTCATCAGTCATCATTACAAACAGGAAACGATGACGGCAAAACTATATAATAACAAAAAATATTCGACAAATAAATTAGAAACGATCACAGCAAAACATAGGTAGTTATCAGACTTGAATTATGTCAAAAGGCGTTTCCCGCATTTAGGTCGAATTATCAGACTTAAATTCCTTAAAATTCAATCTTAAGCAACAAACAGAAATTCGCAATCATTCCATAGACTGGATTTTACTATTAAACAAAGGTTGAATTTTCAAGGCGTCACAAGAACCTCAAAGCACTGTTGCAATCATCAGATTTAGTGATAGTCGCCCTTGGACAGCACTGGAATGTCTTGATATCTTTATGAGGCTCTAGAACTAATCAGGTAAAGAAGCCGTGCTGCAATATATAAAACCTATCTGTTAGTCGGTATCAATCTCATGGGGCCGAAGGTTTTGAGAAAGGAGGACAAGGTTAGGTTTCATCACAGTATAAACAGATGTTAGTGTTAAAATAGACAGTAGCCTCATCAACCGCTTCTCTTTCATCACCAGAATTTCCTGAAATGTCAGGGGAAAAAAAAAAGTTACCTTGAAATGTTCTTCGCATGCATGCACGCACACACCGATAAATAGGGGATATGACGGAATCTTACCCCACAGGAGTGACCCTCATACTGATTTATGACCCTTATCCAGCATCACATAACTGCAGAACGTGCGATGAATGCATCAACGCTGGACATTCACTGATGTTCGGCTTTACCAAAGATGTTAATTTATCTAGGCCTTCAATCTGACGGATCATTTTGCATCGTCTGATCTCTAAAACTTTCAGCGACATCAAGTTTGAAAGATCAAGTGAACTGAGGCAATCACAGTCGGATAGAATCAAACTTCTTAGTGAGGTTAACTGGCCAATCCCATCGAGATTTTGTATTCTGCAGTTTGATATGTCTAGCCTCTTCAGGGCTGCGAGCCCTTCAAGCCCTTCAATCTCTTCTACTGCAGAGTCGTAGAGCTTCAACACGGACAATGTCTTGGGAAGCTCCGATACTTCTTTATGGCTCGATCCAGCATGGGTAAACATTTTGAGCCTTTTGGGTGGAGGAATCTCTGTCGGCCCAAACTTCAGCTTGATGGCTTGCGAAAGAGACAGTTCTAGTTTCCTCAGTTTAGGAAATGATATCGAGAAGGATTGTTCGTCAATCACATTGGATTCTGGCATCGGCCATTTTGATGAGGGTGGTCGGCGTGCTTTCGGGTCCCCATCACTTAGGCACAGCTCCTCCAATTCCTTTAAACCTTCAAGAAGGGGTATTGCTTTCATCCTTTTAGAACTCACACGGAGACGAATTAGAGAAGGGCGAAGCTTCATCCTTTTAGAACTCACACGGAGACGAATTAGAGAAGGGGGAAGCTTCGGCAACTCCTCAATTTCATTGCACTGAAGCAAATCCAGGGTGTGAAGACCAGGGATGGTGGAGATTTCAGGGGGCAGGCTAGATATCCTGGAATGCCCCAGCGTCAATGATCTCAGACGACGTAGTCCCTTGATATTACCGGGAATGGCCCCCTTCAAGCTCCGACACCAGGAAGCATGGAGTTCTTCGAGATTGGTTAGATTCCCAATCTCCCCAGGAAATGCTCGAATGAAAGAGGAATCCATTCTCAGCACTTTCAACCTCTCCAGATTTCCTATTGAACCGGGTAGTTCAGAGATATTAGTCGCCGATATATCCAACTCCTCTAATGAACCCCCCATTTTACCAATAGAATTCGGAAGTTCCTCCAAATAACGGCAGTTCCTCAATGACAAGCGTCTTAGATTGCTCAGCTCCCCCAGTGAGCTTGGAAGCTCGGTAATTTTCGCACCATCTAATGAGAGTTCGGAGAGAGCAGTCAGGTAACTAATTGAACTGGGCAGATGAGTCAATGGAAAGCACTGGAAGCCGGAGAGAGTTTCAAGTTGATTCAAATTGCCTATGGAGATGGGGATCTCCCGTACAGAAGTCCCGTCAATGAAAAGCTCTTTCAGCGCCGTCATACCACCCAATTCCACTGGCAACCAGTTCAATCGGGAGCAGAACTTCAAATTCAGGGAGACCAAACGTTTCAACTTGCCAATCGAAGTATCTAGCTTCACCAAACGAGAACAGCCTTCAAGAATCAGGATTTCCAAATCTTTGTAACCAGAGAAGTCGGGAGTGAACAGTAATTCGGAACACCCGGTAAGATTCAAGACTTTCAATTTCTGCCATCTGCAAAGCCAAAACAGAAAAAACACACACAAGGCGGTCAATTCGCAGATATACAATTCTAGGAAGCAAATATAAAACAACCAAATAATAAACCACCTTGATTTTTCTCCAGCCTCCCCAGTCTTCTGTGATTTTGCCCCGAGGGAGCTCAAGAATGGCCAACTCTCTTAACACGAGATTTTCTGCATCAAAATCCGGAGGACACCTTTGCCAACAGAGCCACCTCAAACTTGCAAATGCACCTGCAAAATTTCCAGAAAATTTGGCATTGTCCAACTTGAGAAACCTTTTTTTTGGCATGCTCTGAAAATCTCCAGCTGTGAACTCAAAGCAGAGAGCTTCAACGTTTCCCATTCCCTACATTTGACAAAGTAACATAATCATCAAAAGCTATAAACCCAAATACCCATCCAAAAAAAAAAAATGATGCTTTCCTTGCTCTACATGCTAAAGTGCACATAATATGATACTATTTCCTCTGAAAATATGGGAACAAAATAGAATCATAGCCTAAATTTTTGTTTTGCCAAAAACAAACTGAACGAAAAGGTTTTACCGTCTCCCTGTTCATTGCCTTTAGAACCGTATCCTGTGTGCAAAATCTTCTTGATCTTGGGTCTTGAGATTCCTCTTGCTTAAAAATTCTTTTGCCAAGGCATCTTAGCAATCTGTGCATCTGCAACTCATTGTTTTCTCCAGTTTTTGCCAGGGGCATCAGAATGCAACCAGAAGATGGAAGATAACAATTGGGCCACATATATGAAGCAATTCGGGCATCCACACCAGAGATAAAGCCTGCTATGTCCAGAAATATATCCTTTTGCTGTTGATCTAATTCTTTGTAACATATATCCATTATCTCTTCAGGGCCAACCGTAGTCTTTCCAGAACTCCTGGTGCGTTCTTTCAGTGACTTCTCCATCTTTTCCCATTCTTGTATTGATTTGCCCCGCAAAAATGAACCGACGACTTCAACTGCTAATGGTAGTTTCTCTGTAGCATTGACAATGCGGTTTGCAAGTCCATCATAATCAGGTATGGAAGACTGCATCCTGAATGCATGCTTGCAGAAAAGTTCAAAAGCTTTACCATCATCCAACGCACTAACTGTGTAGGAACGAGCCTTCTCGGGATCATACTCTTTGAGAATTTCCTCATTTTGAGAAGTCACAATTATTCGACTACCTGGACCAAACCAGTGAAGTTGGTCTCCGACAATAGCATGGAGATGGGATTTCTCTTCCACATCATCGACAACTAATAAAACTTTCCTTTCGCGAAATATATCCAGGAAATCTTCTATTCTTTCATCAAAAGAAGGATCACCATGATCTCGTTCAAGGATATCACGTATCAGCCTAGTTTGCAAAACCTGAATACCACTAGGATCTTGTGTTTTCGGCTTCTTCTAGACTCTCTGCCAGAAAGCTACGACCGTCAAAACAAGAAGAGATGCGGTCGTATACAGCCTTGGCGAGAGTCGTCTTGCCAATTCCGTCGAATCCAAGGATTCCAAGAATGCGCACCTCATCATCGACTTCCATCTCCAGTAAGTCGGTGATTTGTTTTGCCCGATCCTCAACTCCAATTACATTTTGAACAGCTGCAATTGCATAATTCCTTTCTGAGGTTTCCATGTCTGCTGGCTGCCGTCCAGCTTCATCTTCCATTTTCTGCATCCTCTGCAAGAAAAAACAGAATTTTTCACCATAGCACCATTGTGACGAGAAAGAACAAACATCACATGATAAGTCTCTCTCTTCCTAACATTACTTCAGTTCTACATGTAGATATGAGATATTCATTTCTCGTCTAAACTCTTTTCCTTTGATGCAAAAAAATTGCACACACTATTCTAGCATACTCTGATCCATAATTCAAAATCTACTCTGACACCATATTAATAAGGAAACTTAGCCAGTGGCTCCAATAATGCGCACCTCATCATCGACTTCCATCTCCATTGAGTCGGTGATTTGCTTTTTCACGATCATCAAATCCAACTACACTCTGAACAGATGTAATTGTATAATTACTATCTGGGGTTCCCATGTCTGATACTGATGGTGGCAGCCCAGATTCATCTTCCCATTCCTCCATGCTCTGCAAGAAAAACAGGAAGTATTATCATGGACGGAGAAAAGAACAAACATCATCCGATCAGTCCCTTTCTTATAACGTTACTTCAGTTCCACACATAGATACAAGATATTCACTTGTCATTTGTCATCAAATTTTTTCTAGTTGATGCGACTTCTATCCGTAAAGTGAATGTCAATTATCAATTGACAATGTTGTCTAGTCGCTACAGATTTTTGCAAATTTCTTGTTCAATTCATGTGCTGCCTGTTTACCATTGGCACTGACATATTTTCAGGGGACAAGCACAAGTTGACAAGATTAACAATCGAGAAAAGAACTGAAAAAGATTGGCATGTGGGCGAGTGATTGGCATCCATACTTTAAGGGATAAAGGACGACTAGTGGGAATGAGGTAAAACATGCTACTACGGTGGAAAAACTTGGAATCTTTTTAGGAAAGATATAATTTTGCTCCTCGTATTTTTCGTGTGCTACTTCATTTTTTCCCATTTCTTTCACTCATTTTTGCCCCTAATCGTTTGTTTCTTTCCCAAAATCACCCCTTCGATGACTTTCTAATGCAAAACCTGCTGGAAATGAACACAACACCATAGCCTACATGGCACCAGCATATCAGCAAATCGTTTGTTTATCGAACACCCTTTACACAAGGAAGTCATCAGAGGACAAAATCGAAGGGAAAAAGGAAATACTTGTTGAGAGCTTAAGATGAAAAAAGTAAGGTACATTGACCAAAACAAAGAGTCCCAAATAATATGAGGACCAAAGCGTATTTTTCTGTTTTCCTGCCTTAATGTAACAAGTACTAATATTTTATAATGTAATTATTTATTTCAATGGTAGTCTAATATAAATTCAATTGGTTTAGTTTGGAACTTAAAAAGAGTTCTCATTATTAACTTTTCTAATGATAAATCCATAATCCTGGATACATTGTTTCAAATCAGTTCATGAAAGTTTGTATGCCGTTGTATTCTTTCTTAATCTAAAGTACTTTGCCTCTAAATTAACTAGTGTCTCTTTTCGTGATAACTTGCAGCTTTTCAGTGAAATAACATTTTCACATGTGAAAAAGTCATATCTTAACATAATTAATGACCATTAATTTAATTTGCAATAGTCTTGTATTAGGAAAAGACGTGAAATCTCTCCCAATCTGCTGTAGTGCTAAAATCGCGAAATCAACTAGTCAAGCCCATTGTCAAGCCCATTGTCAAGCCCAATACATGTGCATGCACTGGCAAAACGACAAACAAATGTGTAACACAGTTTTTGCTTCATGGCTATGCATGCTGAAAAACCAATGGATGCATTCACGTACCGCAACTCGTGATTTTACTGGAGGACGCGAGATGCGTAGTGATTTTAACTTTCCAATGGAGTTGGGAAGTTCGCTTATTATCGTGTCTGTCGGAAGAAAAAATCTCAAGTTTCGGAATCACGGATATTTGGATTTTAATTTTCCAATGGAGTTTGGAAGTTTGGCAATATGCATACCTGATAACCGTAACTCCGTCAATGATGTCAAATTCTGGATTGAACCTGGAAGTTCTCTCAACCTTCTACATCCCGACAATGAGAAGCGCCTGAGCTTCACTAGTGCCCCAATTTCTTCGGGCAAATCTATAAGATCCTCACACCCTTCAATCTCTAACTCAATCAATGAACGTAGATTTCCAATGAAACTTTCAATTCGCTTTAGCCTGTCGCAGCGTGCAAGAGTCAACTTCTCTAACCACAAGCATTTAGAGAAGTCCGGGATAGTCGTTATGCCTTTACACTCTGTAAGAGATAGAACTTTCAAATTCCGTGCGCTCCGTAAAAATGGATGGCATGTCAAGTGTAAGATTTATTGCAGAGTACACATTTTGACCATTAGAGTAGAATTAAAACGTGTAATTTACCTTGATCAAGTCCCATGCCTTTGAGTCATCCGTGAAGCCACTCTTGTCAAGTTTAAAAACAACAAGACGATCCAAATAAAGATTGTCTCGCCCTAAAATCCTGATGAGGAGAACACCAAGAAATCCATCTCAATTGTGAATGACACTTTGCAAAATCCCCGGCAAAAGTTCCATTGCCTAATTTGAGGAATTTCAAATTTGGTAACCTTTTCAACTCTTCATTTGTAATCTCTATGGAGCCATCCAGTCCATCCATCTCAAGCGCTTGAACCTTGTACTTTCTCTGCAAGTGAAATTTTGCAATGATGTGAAGAAGTTTGTCAACTTCCAACCACTATGTTTCACAACTCGAATGGGAAGGAAAGAAATGATAAAGGTCCTAAACAAAAATGGAATCCTTTATGCCAAGATATACTACTACTATTTGAAAATGAGATGTTGCTTGCTTACCTCTTCGGTTCTTATGATTGCAAGGGCCTCTTCTGGAATCCACAATCTACTCGCTTTCCAAGGTCCTCGGGACTCTCTTCACGAACAATTTCCCTTCCCAATGCTTTTAGTTCATCGTGCATCCAGAACTTACGATCGTCCAATACCTTCATCAAGCCCCTCTCGATAAGGTCTCTAATGCCTCCGAGGGCATAAAACCCAAAAATGTCCCATATGTAAATTGCATCAGTCATATTCCCATTCAAAAAGAAGCATGCTATATCAAGGAAAATTTGTTTCGATAATTGTTTAGGCTGTCATAGCTAATGCGCAACTTCTTTGCAATATTTTCTTCCTGGTACTTTCCTTAACTTATCTAATGTCTCTTGCCAAAATTCTCTATCTTTCCCGAAAAGGAACGAACCTATCACTTCAATGGCCAAAGGAAGCCCTCCAGTGCATGAGACAATTTCCCTTGACAGCTTATGATAATCATCCGTATGATAGTCTTCACGGAAGGCATGCCGACAAAAAAGCTGAAGTGCAAGACCACTGTTCATTGTTTGCATCTCATACGGATAAACTTTAACTTCAAATCCCTCAACTTGCAAAATAGCTCTATTTCTTGTTGTAATGATTATCCTAGATCCTTGATGTAATTTGGAATTTGCTAATAGATTCTTAATGGACTCTTTCTCATCAACATCATCCAGAACCAAAAGGACCTTCTTATTGCGGAGTGTTTCTCCGATCATCGTCATTCCTTCTTCACTATCGTTGATTTTTTCTGCATGTCGATAACCACCAATGTTAGAAAGTAATTCCTTCCGCAACAGGACTATGCCCTCCTTAGTCGACCGTTCACGAATGCCCTCAAGGAAGCTACATTTTTCAAAGTGAGGAAATAGTTGATTAAAGATGACTTTGGCAACAGTTGTTTTACCGATGCCACCCATTCCATAAATTCCAATGACCCGCACATCGGGATGGTCGACATGTAATAACTCTGTCAAGTCTTTTATCTGATCATCAAGTCCAATAAAATGTTCAATCACTAATTTTTGTTTTATGATTAGCTTCTCCCAAACCTCTCGAACAACCAATTCGGCATTCGCATAGCTGCAAGGTACAAGAGCGCTCTCATTAGTTGACTAGATCAATTTCATAACCACGCATCACATGTGGGATTGTCAAAAACTTAACTTGATAAGATTGAAGAGCGCATCATGAACGATATTTAAATTCACCGAATAATCAATATTGGCTAATTTAGTGGAATTCCCTTGATATGTTTCACATATGATACATAGAAATTTCTGAACACTATAGTATTCGTTCACACACGAGGCCAAAGGTACCAATTGGCCACTATTATATCATGCACAACAAAATTCCGGCATTTATAGCTAAGCCTAGAAAAGATTTCAGCATTCGGAACAGGAGAATCATGAACCCATATAACGTAGACAAATGCAACATCATCAATTGAACACTACAGCTGGGTGAATAAAAATATAATCCGGAAGCCCGTAACTATTTTCCCTTTGGTCCTTTTTCATCCGTAAGGAAAATTTCGGCATTTATGCTTTGAAGTAAGTAAAAGGGATAAAGGATCTTAAAAGAATTTTACCCTCGGTCCCCTTTCAAGTTCCATCCCTTGCTTTCATCTACCTCTTTGAGAGCTGCTCTCCACGCCTCGACTTCATCCGGAAACTCCTTTGCGTGTTCCAGCAAAGCATCACTGTAGAGCGAAGTCTTAAGTTTAACGTCCTCAGGTTCCACATTATAATAAATGGGAAAGATGTCTTTTTGGCCCTGTGACTTAGACACGGCGTCTACTATGTGAGCAAGCTCACGGAGACAACACTCGCTACAAGCATAAGTTCGAGAGAATATGGGTATGTAGAGTAAGGAGTTGTTGATAGCATGTTGGAGGAGGCTCCCGCCAATTCCTTCGCCGACGCGGAGTTCCCCATCGTTCCTGAATACGCGGATGCCAGCATCTAGCAAATTGTGGTAAAGAAAATCTGTGAATCCATAACGAGTGTCCGGACCTCTAAAACTCAGGAACACTTCAAACTCGGCTCTTGTTGCTCTAGCAGCATCGCTACTGGATCCGGCCCCTGAGTATGCCATAGCTAAGGAAGCTAACTGCGATCCAGATCTCTCCCGCACCGAAAGAGTGAAAGAGGGGTAGGCGTGGCGTGGCGTGGCGTGGCGTGGGCTAAAAGCTAAGAAATGAGCTGAGAAAGTTTCAGATATGGACGAGGCGGATGAGTAGAGATGCCTTACTAAAACTTGGCTTGGCTCACCTTAAAGTCAAATGTTATTTGTCCATTTCCCACCTAACGTTCTCATTAGTCGAACGTGTCCCACGACTTTTTAACTAGTTTGGAAATTTTCAAAGACTCCTTGGGAGACCCCACCGGCCAATCAGAGAAGTCTTTCTTTTCTCTTTTCTTTGGAATATGCCCCTTAGTCGGTAAAGCATATTCCCCCCAACTCATTTTCAATAAAAAGTAAGGTTAGCGATAATTTCTGCGCTCTCTTTTTGCAGGACGGATGTGCAATGCCAGTGTACGACCCGATTCATAGTTATCACGGGTCGATGTAGTCGCCATGGATCCTCTTCATAGAGACTTCTCTTGGACCCAATCCACAAGCGAGTACAGTATTTGGTTAAGTCGCGGGTGGGCGCGTGATTAGTGAGCCAAGAGAAAGAGAGACACGTCGGGTCACGATCATGAGGACAGGAAAAGAGAGGTGGCAGTGGGTGACAGACGCGAGGGGTATAAGGACAAAAGAAAATGAGCTTTTCTATTGCTTTCCGTCGTAGACTTGTCTTTGTTCATGTGGATTTTTTAAAAACAATTCGATGTGAATGGGAAGGAAAACGAAATCCTGTGAGATAGGAGGAATATGTACCACGCGTTCATAATTTGACAAACGGAAAGCCCCTCCGTCTGTCATTGATTGCGAGATATTTTTAATGGAGAATGAAAAGACGAACGGAACCGCGGAAGAGAAAATCAGGAACCTCAGTTTCCCACGAGAATCCATGCCTTTGCTCTAATTCGGGCGAGGGTTTCAGCGAGGACAACCCTCACCCTCGTCGGATCTGGCGAGGGTGGCCCTCCCCCGATGCCAGCCTAGGCGATGGCGGCTCTCACCTCAGGCCTATGATGGCCGGGGCAGGACGGGGAGGGGAGAGGAAAAAATAAAGAAGAAAATAAAATAATATAAATAACGAAAATACCCTTCGAATAAGTTTTTTGTAAATGATTTAAGTATTTTAAGCCATTATTTGATTTTTTTTTTTTTGGTGAAAGTTTTTGAGAGAGAGCAAAAGAAATGATTGTTATAATTTTTGTAACAATGGGTGAGAGTGGTTCTTTTTGTTGGTCCCCTATTGGTACAGCGCGACACAGAGAGACATCACAAGTTGTGCAATGTGAAAAGGGAATCTCCACGATTGGAGATGATATGAAGTGGGATGGTAGAATCAGGCGATGAAAAAGGCTGACCTCAAGCTCGTTGGCTTCAGTCGAGACTTGGCCTTGTTCGCTGGTTATCCAAAGCCCTCTACTTCTCGAGAGAACTACTTTTTTTTTCTGTCAAAGAGAGAATTACTATTTACTCGCAACGATGCTTTGCAAGAGAATTACTACTTACTGGCAACGATTTTTCTGGATTTTCTAACTTGCCATCCAAACGTTTTGGTTGTCTGAAATATTTTACGTCAATTAAAATACTGAGTAAATTGAATAATGAAAATATAAAATAACATATGTGTCTATACACAACATACATAATTTACGTACCCTTTCTTGCTAATGCCAAATTCGCTTAACATAATAAACTCACAACGAGTTCAATGGCTGAAAAACCGAAAATCGTAATTTAGAAAATAGTATGTATGTGCAAGCGCACATATATACCTCTTTTGCTATTAAATCTCTCTTAATCTAAACGAAGAATATTTCCTACAATAAAATATATTAAATCAAGATAAATTTTAAATAAATTGGTTTATAGGTCCGCGGAGATTAAGGATTTAAGGAACTCTTGAATTTTTTAACTGATTTGAACTAAATAATTTTACTCAGTGTATAAAGGCGTCTCTTCAAATTAAGAATTCAATTAACAAAAGCTAAAGATATATGTTGTTTAGTCAGTAAACTATCAATAATGTAATGGCTTAATTTGTTCAAGCGATTTCCTTCAATGTAATATAGGAACATTATAATGAATAAATAAATTCAGTTAATTTGAAAAAAAAAAAAAGAAACTTCAAAAATCATAGACTAGTTAAAATATAACATGGAGTTTTTTTAGTAGTTCTTAAATCCATTTTCATGGAATTTGCAGAAAACATAGAGTGAGAAGACTAAGAACTAATACTAATTTAAAACACGTCGCATTATGACTCATCGAAATTCATATAAAGACAAAGTAGAATTGAAAAATGGGATAATAGCTAAAATAGTTACTGATTTTTTGTCAAATGTACAATGTTATCCTTGGAATTTTAATTTATTCGATGTTATCCCTATTTCCCTAAAATTCGGCACAATATGCAACATTATCCTTGGATTTTTAATTTGATCAACTTGGTTCTTGAACATTTGGTAAAGGTTCGGCGTAGTCTTTCCGTTTGCGCCATTTTTCATATTGTCCATAGATTATTGTGAATATTTAGCAATAATTTATGGACCATATTAAGCAAATTAAAAATTTAAGAATGACGTTGAATAATAATGCCAAAGTTTAAGGACTATATTGAATAAATTGAAAGTTTCCGCTCCGCTCTCGGGCATCGTGAGGGAAAATTGTCGTGTTCTCCCTCCTGTCCCACGTGATTTTAACTTCAAGACAAGTCCTCACAGAAAAAAGGCCCTTTAAAAAGTCGACACGAGGACGAAATTTCAGTGGTTGGAGTTGATAAAGAAGATGCAATGAACTGTTTGGGAGTCCTCCCAAGTCGTTCCATTCAGCCAAGTTTTCATCAGAAGAAGAAAAAAAATTGTTAATCATGAATCATGGCATATTCCATGAACTTCCCCGAAGATGCCTTCTGACAACGAAATTATATGTATAAATTTCCATATAATTTGTATTTGGGAAGAATCTTCGAAGCTAATTGCCTTCTCATCGAGCTTCATCAACTGGTTCGCATAATCAAATGTCGATTGCTCGCCCCTCCTTCTAACTACCACATATGAATTTCTTTGATATATCCTAGAAATGATGGCCCACTATCTGACATGAGCAAAATTACCAAGATAGAATAAAAAAAAACAAAATAAAATATAAAACGTGGGTCTTCACTTTAATCATTAAAACCAAACCACATCCTTCCAGCTCCTATTACCACTACAGAAAGGGGAGCACTTGCTCACTTTTGGTCTTGGTCTTCTCCAATTCCACGCTTCGAGTTCATAGATGGTAGGGATGATCGATTCTCAATCCGGTCCGATTCCCTCAAGAATCGAAAATTGGACTGTGGTCTTGGTTTCCATTTTTCGGAACTAGAGATCGGACCACCACCTTGAGAATCGGGAACCGGACCGGACCGTCAATCCTGTCCTGGTTCCCCATCTATTCCGAGGAACCAATAATCCTAAGCAAAGACTTAACAGGGAAGGAGGAGAATGATCACTCAAAAATCAAAGGTTAATAGCAAACAATAATCCAGCCAATCATGATAGTCGGAGGAAAGCATTGACGGCGAATCGGCGACGTCCCTTCACCGATGCAGTCCAACCTCCTTCAATACGTTGCGAACTGCTGAGTAAACTCATGCAATGTTTAGTTCCTTTCCTTCAAAAAAAAAAAAAGACATTTGTCGGTCCGTCAGTTTGTACTAGTTTGGATTTTTCGTGGTTCATTGATACTATTACGGTGTCTCACTATGACTTCCTTCATGCAGAATTCGTTTAACAGCTCGGAGTAGAACTCCATACTATTGTTAATCCGCACATGCTTGATCATTTCTATCATTTTGCTGTTTGTGAAGAAACTTTCTATCTCTTTATGATTGATGAGAACAAAATTTGAACTAAGTATTATGGACATTTTTAATAAAATTTTCAAGTAGTTTGATTATTTTATTGTTTAGAATAAGCCTTGAAAAAATCTCCCAATAAAGTATACCTAACGAATACTTGAAATTTAAGTAATTAAAACTCCATCATCAGAAAAAGCTAATAGCACGTGTTTATAATAAATGAGTCTCATAAAACGTTAAAAATGAAGATTAGCAAATCAACAAAAGAGACGCTACCATTGACTTCAAAAAGTCATAGAAGAAAATTTTAATTGGTACATGTTTCCTCAACAAAGTTTGATTGGCATATAACCAATTTGACGACATTCGTAATGCTAAGTTGTTAGCTTCTATGGCAGGTGATGTGGCTTCGCCAAGAAATATCAAATAAATGAGCATGTTTGGACTCAATCAAGAAAAGGTAAACCAAATTCGATGAACTTTAGAAAATATATACCGCCACCAAGCTCAGCTATTCTAGCACAAGCTATTGCACCGATTCACTGAATGCGAGAAACTTACCAAAAACTTTTAAATTTATTGCAATTATACCAATTAAGTTATGAACTTTTTTTTTCTTTTGCCAATAAAGTACCAAACCTTTTGGATTTGTGCCAATTCAATTCATTTGACAAATTGGCGCCGACTTTGCATTGTCATCGCCAAAGTTCGCTAGCCATTGGTAGAGGGCAACCTCGCCATGGTTGTCTTTCCCGTGGCCGCACCTCCCAATGGTCCGGGTTTGCGAGGTACGGCCATGAGTGAGGCCACCTTGTCGGTGAAGCCCTTCGCCATGGCCTTGTCGGCCGCGGACGAAGGTGGCCATGGCCTCGCTAGTTGCGGGCAAGGCTATCTTTGCCCGCAATCGCAATGGCATCACCCGGTTGTCATGACCTAAAAATTCGGGAAAATCTTATGCTAATAGATTATCGGGTTAATTGTCTAACTAATTTAACTCGAGACTCTTTCAAGTCCTTTCCAAATCGCAACTTATGATTCAATTTAATTAACATGCAAAGATTTTTAAATTGGAGTCGCTATTAATCGTTTTTGGCGGGTCGATTAGAAACCTAAGTAAATTAGTGAGAGAATTAAATTACTTCTACCAACCGGAGATCTTAAGTCCAGGGGACTTGATTATGCTAAATTACTCTAACGCCTTTTGGTATCATTTTATTTCATGAAAAATCATTTGAGAATGCAACATTAATTAATTTTAACCTAAGTCACTAACAAAGGTTATCATGCGGGTGCACAAATCAATTAATTAAACATCTAGAAATCAATATAATCAAGGGAGCACGCGCCACACAAAATTGTTATTTTATTTTTGACTTTTATATGAATGCATGAAAAACTATACTATATGCAATGCATGCAATTATTCTAGGATGCAATGACACGAATTAAACGCAAGACTAAGCTAGATGACATGCAAATTAAATTAAATGAATGTATAAGTAAGATCATGGCTTAATTAATTAATTAAGTGACATGTAAATTAATTAAAACTAGATATGCAATCTAATATGCGATTTAGGCTAATATGCAACCTAATATGACATGGCAAGAAATAATGGCATGACAAAGATGACATGGCATGGATGACGTGGCATGAATGTTTTTTTTAAAATTTTCGGATGAATTTATTTCCTAAAATAGAACTATACTAAAACAATATTTATCTTGCATATTTTAGAGTTTAAATTGACCTAAACCCTAATATAATAAGATAAATTATTTTAAACATAAAATTCTATTTCAACATATAATGTCTATCCTAAAATGCAATCTAACCTAAATACTTAAAAAAAAAAATAGATATGCAATTATCTACATGATGCTATTTTTGAGATATGCAATTTTTAAATATGAAAACGAATGAATGCAAATCTTTTATAATTTTCGAGATTAAATCATGCGATAGATATATTCTAAAAAATATAACAATAAAACAATTCAAGTCAAACTAGGAAAGTGAAGTGTCAATCAAGAAAGTTGATATATCAATCAAGTTTTGAAATATTTCACGAATATTTGAATCAATCTTTAATTCATAATTCTACGATTAATAATTGAACTTAAATTCTTGTTTAATCAAGTATTCCATCAATAATCTTAAAGATAGACTTTCTCAATTATATAGTAAGTTGCTGATTAGGAAAAAAAACCTAATCAACCTGTATTTTGAAAAAAATATCTACTTTATGCAATGCAATATATGTAGAATAATCAAATTAGGCTAGATGATATTTTTTTAGATATACCTTTTGAATATTGCTTTCCTAATTTGAATTTGCACCAAATCTTGCGGATTGAACTTCAATTCTTCGGACCAATCGCTTGAGGGTGTCGCACGGCCAGGACTTGGACTGCGATGAGGTACTCTCGACGAGGCAAAGGATGGGACCACCAGAAGCACGTTGGAGAGTCGAGAAATCTGTGTAGAAAAATTCCCTCCTTAGCATGAGATGGCCTTGTGGGAGTGGTCCTTCAATGAACACCCAACACCAATGACACCAAGGTCTTGGCGGCGTGGACACGGGGAAGGATACGGGCTGCTCTTCAGATGGTAGATTTATCCCTTCAAGGTCTCACCTCACTAATCCTCCAAAGAAACGTTGTCGGCAATGATGGTGCGTGGATACGAACAACGAGCTCAACAGTGGTTTGCGGAGAGACGTAGCGGGGACCTCCGTGGGGACTACTTCGTTGGCAGAGAAACGACAAGGTTGAGGGATGGGGAACCACAATCTCTCTCGTGTGTTTCTCTCTGTGTTCTCAAATTTTTCTAAGTGAGAGTTGATGATCTCAAACCCTAGAAAAAAGAGCTCTATTTATAGAAAAAAGCCTTGCAAGCTTAGGGCTTAAGTTTTGTTAATCATGCAAAACAGACCCGGGATCAAAATATGTGATCAATTAAGTCCCAAAGAGTCCAATTGCATTAATTTGACTGAAATTTTTGGCACATAATAATTGAAATTTTTAATTAAAGCCTTTTTCTCAATTAATCTCACAATAATCCCAAATTCTTCCTTGAATTTTCTACACAATTGATCTCAATTGCCGATTTTTTTTTGTCCATTCACGTGTAGATCACCTGACAAATTAAGCTCAAATCCTTTGCTGTAGGACCAAATAAAAATACAAAATGCAATACATGCTAAACTAAATTATGCCATGCATGAAAACTTAACTAATTATTTTTTTGGCGAGAACTAAAACTAATTCTCATTTTTTTTTTATGTAAAACACATGATTTAAAAAAAATCAACATTTAGATGACAACACCAGTGGCCGTCGAGCTTTGGCAACCCTCGCCGGCCACATCCAAGTCCAGTGGAAAGAAATAAAACAAAAAAAAAAGAGAAGAAAAGAAAAATCAGGAAATAAAAAAAAAATTCAAGATATTAAAGTATTATTTAAAATTATCCGCATCGGCGTTGGCAGTCCAAATAGATGAATTGACATAAATATAAAAATTTTTAGAATTTAATTGGCAAAAAAAAATGTTCCCAATAGATTTACCTATTTTATGATAGTTTTCCCCGCTAAATGCTCACAACTGACGAAGCCACACGCGTGTTGAAAATTAAAGGAGGCAGAGAGCATAACTACGGGAGATGATTTTTTTGTTATTCTGTCTTAAACACTCAGTACACCAGGCGATAAAAAATAGCAAAAGACGTTCCCCATGCACTCGTTCTCTTATAACTAGTAAGAGAACGAAGACAAACTTGAGACAAAAGCAACCTATAAGACAGAGCAACCTCAAGAAAAGAACAAGTTGGTTTCACACTAGATTTCCTAATTTCTTCATTTCCTTCCCCTTGTAGTACTTTGGGACAGGAAGAACCTCAAAAATAACAAGGCCTTGGACAGCACTGGAATTGTCTTGATATCTTTATGAGGCTCCAGAACTCCTCAAGTAAGAAGCAGTGCTGCCCCATAACAAAACCTATTTGTTAGTCGGCGTCAATCTCATTGGAATGAAGGTTTTGAGAAAGGAGGACAAGGTAGAGGTTTCATCGTCATGTTCTCATTTCATGTGCCGTTTGTCACGCCCGACTCTCGAGTACGCGGCATCCCTACCAAATCGCCTCGGTCATAAAAAAGATAACGTCCCAGGGTATACTATCGACCGCAATACTACAACGCGCATGTAGAAACGTAAACTCTCCCGAATCACAAAACAAGAGGGAGAGAAATAAGATTATCAACATCAGTCATATACACGATCAGTTGTCAATACAAGATCAAAAGCATATGATTATTAACCCCTCAGAGTTATAGTCAAATACAACTTTATTCTTCTGGGCAGCTCTCTAAGACCATCCAAAAAGGGTATAAAGGTCGGGTAGGGTTAAATTCTCATCTACTCCCAAAAATCCATGTCGATACCTATCAAAAATGACTACGAACCCTCGAGATCGAGGTGAATCATCGCAATCGAAGGACAACGAACGCTCCGATGATGACTCAACAATATCTTCCTCAATCGGAACGGGGTCGGGGTCATGGTCATGCTCTGGGTCGATGATCACACCGTCTGGCGTATCGAGTTCCATCGGAACCCAAGATGGAACAGGTGAAACCGAACTAGGCGGTCCCTCGAGTCTCCGGAGTGGGCCTCAAGTTTCCACCCCGTCATCCAAAAATCGGGCTTTGAAGACATGAGCCACCAAATGTGGCAAGCCTTCATCTACCCGGATCGTGGTGATGTGGAGTTCCCATGTCCTATTCGTGCTCGGGTCCGGACGATACACGATATCGTGGGACCGGTCAATCGGGATCCCGAACCCGATGGGTCATCGCACACCGGGGACCCGAAATGGTGGATATGGGGTAAGATAAAAATCTCCATGAATCAACGCCTAATCCCGGCTATGGCGTTGATTCGTCCAAAGGATCCTATCAATCAATCATATCCAACATCAATATCTCAAGCACATGCAACTCACTTTGTTGATATCACCCGCATGCGCACTCAACTCAATATGTCAAACAAGGCAGCTCGATGGTCATCATATCATTCACATACACAGGATATCACACGTGGTCCAATTATTAATGGCCATCTAGCCCAATTGCACACGATCGATGTGACTTTATACTACGACCGGTAATGTCTATAGGCGGGACCGGGCTTCATCCCTTACTCGGGCGACGACATCTGATAGTCCGTGTGATTCGGATTGACACGGCATGGAACTACCAGGAATCCCATAAAGGCTTCGGTCTATCACAAGTCGCGACCAGCATCCGCTCAATCCGACGACACCGGAAAGGCGTACATCCGACAAGTCATGGGATTCCTGGTCGACACGGCACGACATTGTCGGGAATATTCGTCGTGTGACCACTCAAGCAAAATCAACAATCAACTCATTTTGTTTTTACATTTAGTCAATTGCTATACGGACATACTCCAAATCATTCACAATCTCTATTATACAATTCATGCATCGATGCTTATATAGAGTCATTCATACGTGCATATTATCCACCGGACTATGCATCTATAACTAGGGTGATCGTCCCTCAACCAACCAACCAACTAATTGTACACAAATAATAATTTAACCACGAACAATCAATTCAATTGCACATAAATGAATTCATTCATCTACTTGATCGTACGCTCTCCTCCTAACCTGTCATTCACTCATGGTCGAGTAAAATCATTCAATCGATCGACTAATTTAATCCTAACAAATTACATTTGAGCTAGCTTAGATAATTAGGGTCATTTAACCTACATCAAGTCTCTAGCCTATCCGGACCCTAATTAATCTATCTAAACACCCTAATAATCTAATTAAACTAACTTCGAACGTAATTAATGACTCAATCGAGGATTAGAGGTCGACTCACAGTTAATTGAGCGAGGTTAGGCCAACGACGATCCTCGGAAAATCCTCAACACAAACTTTGGGCTCGAACGGATCGCAAACCGAAATCCTCGAACTACGTGCCCAACTTCCGGTTTAATGTGTCCACGGGCCTAATATAAGGCCCAATTCAATAGCCCACAGCAGATTGGGCCAAGGCCCAATTCGCAGGCCAACCAAACAGGCCCAACAGACCCGGCCCAGCCTAGAAATAGGGTATTCACAGCAGGAACAGGGCACAGCAGGGGCTAGTCGTGGCTATTCCGAGGGTCTACGTGTGGTGGTTGGCTCTGGGGTCGACGGTGGTTGTGTAGGGTGGTTGGTGGTGGCTCACGGTGGCCGCAGCTGGCGTCGGCAGCAGCCCACAGAAGCTGCCGTGACAAAACAGAGTAGGGGAGGCCGAAACAGGGCAGGTAGTCGGGGGCTGTTTCGGGGCTTCGACGGCGTCGGGACTTCGTTGGGCTGACGACGTGGTTCGAGGGGGTGTTGACAAGTCTGTGGTGGTCGGAGTTGGGCGGAGGAAGGCGTCGTGGCGGCGGTTGGGGGCTGAGCACAGAACCGGTGCCACAGGCCGAAAACAGAGCAGGGTCAGTTTTGGGCTGTTCTAGCTCCTCCGGTGGCTTCGCGGCTGCTACCGGCTGTCGGAAGTGGTGGCTAGAGGTCAGGGAAGGTCTGAGGAGGGGTCGGAATGGGTGGTGATGGCTGGTCCTCAACAATATGAGGCGGAGAGGTTGCAGCAACCCAGACCTGATGGAAAACAGGGCAGGTCGGGAAGGCTTTTTGCAGCCGGCTTTCCGATGACTCCGGCGGTGCGGTGGCGGTGCGGTGGTGTCGATGGGGTTCTGTAAATTTTGTAGTTTGTCTTGATAGCTTGGGGCCGCAGAGGTTATAGCTAGAAATGAAGAAAAGAAGAGGAAGAAAAGAGGACGAGGAAAGTCGGTTAAGGGGGGGTGGGTGCCGTGGACGCGAGAGAGAGAGAAAGATAGATCTAGAAATTTTTGACCAAATGGGCTGAAATGATAAGGTGGGGTCCACATCACTAATAACTTTGTCTCTTAGTTCATAAAATTCTAAGGGCATTTTTGTAATTTCACAAATTGACGGGGTATTTTGGTAATTTCACATTCTAGATAATTCGGCATCCGGAAACCTAACGGAGGGTAATTTAATCCGAACTTGAGTCCATTTAGCTCGAACAAGGCTTAATATGAAATTTTCTAATTTTAGGACGCGATTACTCATTTAATCGAAATTTATTCTAATTCGAGCAACGATCCCGGGAATTTTCAATTTCCGATTTCTAATTCTTTAATATCCAATCTTGAGCATCAAACTAAAATTTCCTAGTCATTCCATAGTCTAAATTTCGCTATTACGATTGCCAAATTTCTAGGGCGTCACCCGTGTGTAAACCATGCCCAAAAATCATGCAAATCATGTTAATGTGATGGAGATTCAACAACAATTAATCCAAACATACACCTCACGCTAACACATAGGCATCAATGACCCAAAGTAACATCCAAGGGAGGCCAAGCACACCCAATCCAGACCAAGGTCCGGTCTGAATGAGGGCACATCACGCAACAACCTAAGTAAATCACGTAAGGATTAGGCTTGAATGTCTCGTGCAAAAGTGTTCGATGCAAAATGGAGACAACGAACTCTAATTCCAACATTTAGTACATATCAAGTATCAACACAAATATGAACATGCGACAAGGAAAGCAACCTAACATGACACAATAAAAAGCCATTGTACTCTTTCCATAGCTCCTATTTGATTTAACCCCTTGGATTTAGAGGTGTATGGCCGGCCAAGGAGATCCCATCTTGACTGATTCGGTTCAAATCTAAGAAGCCATTGTTTTCTGTGTGGTACACCAAAGAAAAAGCTTCATTTGCTTGTCCAATATTTCCCTATATAATCACCAACATATGAGGACAAATTAAAAGGGTGAATGATTTTAAAAGGAGAAGTAAAATGGGTGATTAGAGGACAAATTAAAATTATATGACGAGGGGCATACAAAATCAGGTATACAAATGCGAGTCCATGCAAATGGCGTAAGTTTCTTATGAAATGCACGAATTGTCTATAAGTAAAACCCTACATATAATTAGAAAGAAGATCAGAAAATATGACCAGCATTTAATGAAAAACTATCAAAAAGTTAACAATATCACTCGTGTCGAAGGATGCAAAACATCCTTTTCTTCCGGATAAGCCTATGACAGCATTGATTCTGGCAGAGGAATTCATTAACTTGATCTAGAAGTGAGGAGACACATGCTAACTAAAAACATACTTGTCCCGTAGGTAAATAAAGAATGAGAACTCTGTTGGTACCTTGAAGATTTTACCACCTGAAATTTGAGGAGAAATTCAACCGGTGCACAATTTTCTTTTTGGAAGAGACCCCCCTCGCCAAGGGCCGGCGAGGGCTGCCCTGCATGATCACTTAGAGCGGCTGCTTTTTGTTCACGGCAGTTGATTTGGCCTCAACTTATCTTTAAAGGGACTTCAATGGAGTCAAGCTTGAAATTGACTCCAATAAATTTGCCTTCTTCGCTTATTCCTGTTTCTCCATTAAGTTTTTCCGCAGAGTTGCTCCCGTCTTCCCTTAACAGGGTGGATGCCACGTATAGATATTAGTTAAAACCGAAGAGAATCCAGCGTCGCGTAACCGTAGAACATGCCAATACATGCTTCAACGCGTTCTCGTACTTGCACCGAGTTCTCAGCCGGACATTCACCGATAATCAGTTTTTGCAGAGCTGTTAATTTCTCTAGGCCTTCAATTTGACGGATCATTTTGCATCGTCTCGATCTCCAAAACTTTCAACGGCCGCAAGTTTGAAAGATCGGGTAAACCGAGGTCATCACAGGTCGTATAGAATCAAATTTCTCGGTGAGGTTAACTGGTCAATCCCATTGAGAGTTTGTATGTTGCAGTTTGAAATATCTAGCCTCCTCAAGGTTTCAAGCCCTTAAATCTTTTCTATCACAGAGTTGTAGAGCTCGAACACTGATAAGTTGTTTAAGCCCTGGACGGTTGGCAATCTTCTCAATGATGAACAGCCTTGAATTGATAGTACCGACAACGTCCTGGGAAGCTCTGATACTTTTCCAAGGCTCAAACTGGAAAGGATTAGCGTTTTAAGTTGAGGAATGTCCGTGGGCTCGAACTTCAGCTTAATAATTTGCGAAAGAGACAATTCTAGTTTCCTCAGTTTAGGAAACGATATTGAGAAGGATTGTTTTTCAATTCTAGTTTCCAGAGTCTTGAAAACCATTTACACAAGGGATGTTGCACGTTGGATTCTGGCATAAACTGTAAATATGTACCTGTACGGCAATGATCAATAGATCGAAGATAAATTGACATCTTAAAAAAAGGCGACGCGTTAGCAAATATAAACATATGTAGATGACGGTGACTCGCACGTGGTCTATTCTTGAGAAAATATGGGAAAAAAGAAGAAGATGTAGCCCATATCTCCATGTCTTTGTTTTGCATGTAACAAACTGCACGAAAAGATCTCACCGTCTCCCTGTTCATTGCCTTTAGAGAATCGTATCCCGTGTGCAAAATCTTCTCGATCTTGGGTCTTGAGACTCCTCTTGCTTACAAATTCTTTTCACGATCATCAAATCCAAGTACATACTGAACAGATGCAATTGTGTAACCAATATCTGAGGTTCCCATGTCTGATACTGATTGATGGTGGCGGCCCAGATTCAACTTCCCATTCCTCTATTCTCTGCAAGAAAAACAGGATTTTTCACCGAAGTAGTATCATAGACGGACAAAAGAACAATCATCATCGGATCAGTCTCTTTCTTACAACATTACTTCAGTTCCACACATAGTTACAAGATATTCACTTGTCATTTGTCATCAAATTTTTTCTAGTTGATGCAAAAACATGCAGGGACTTATATCCGTAAATTGAATGTCAATTATCAATTGACAATATCATCAAGTCGCTACAGATTTCTGCAAATTGCTTGTTCAATTCATGGGCTGCCTGTTACCATTGGCACTTACATATTTTCATGAGACAAGCACAAGTTGACAAAGATTAACAATCGAGAAAGAACTGAAAAAGATTGGCATGCGGGCGAGTGATTGGCATCCATATTTAAGGGATAAAAGACGACTAGTGGGAATGAGGTAAAACATGCTACTACGGTGGAAAAACTTTGAATCTTTTTAGGGAATGATATAATTTTGCTCCTCGTATTTTCGTGATATTTCATTTTGGTCCCATTTCTTGCACTCATTTTTGCCCCTAATCGATTTTTTTTCCCCCAAAATCATCCCTTCGATGACTTTCTGATGAAAAACATGCTGGAAATGAACACAACACCATAGCCTAGATGGCACCTGCATGTCAGCAAATCGTTTGAATCGAATACCCCGACAAAAGGAAGTCATCAGAGGACGAAATCGAAGGGAAAAGGAAATACTTGTCGAGAGCTTAAGATGAAGAAAGTAAGGTACATTGACCAAAACAAAGAGTCGCAAATAATATGAGGACCTGTTTTCCTGCCTTAATATTAGTACTTATTTTGTAATGGTGTTTTACGGTTTATGGACTTCAAAATAGTTCTCATTATTAACTTTTCTAATGATAAATCCATAATCCTGGATACATTGTTTCAAATCAGTTCATGAAAGTCTGTATGCCGTCGTATTCTTTCATAATCTAAAGTAATTTGCTTCTAAATTAACTAGTGTCTCTTTTCGTGATGACTTGCGCTTTTCGGTGAAATAACATTTTCACATGTGAAAAAGTCATATCCTGACATAATTAATGACCATTAATTTAATTTGCAATAGTCTTATATTAGGAAAAGACGTGAAATCTCTCGTAACGCAATCGATGTAGTGTTAAAATCGCGAAATCAACTAGTCAAGCCCATTGTCAAGCCCAGTACATGTGCATGCACCGGCAAAACGACAAACAAATGTGTAACACAGTTTTTGCTTCATGGCTATGCATGCTGAAAAACTAATGGATGCATTCACGTACCGCAACTCATGATTTTATTGGGGAACGCAAGATGCGTAGTGATTTTGACTTTCCAATGGAGTTGGGAAGTTCCTTATTATCGTGTCTGTCGGAAGAAAAAATCTCAAGTTTCGAATACGGATATTTGGATTTTAATTTTCCAATGGAGTTTGGAAGGCAATACGCATACCCGATAAGTCTAACTCCGTCAATGATGTCAAATTTTGGATTGAACCTGGAAGTTCTCTCAACCATCTACATCCCGACAATGAGAAGCGCTTAAGGTTCACTAGTGCCCCAATTTCTTTGGGCAAATCTGTAAGATCCTCGCACCCTTCAATCTCTAACTCAATCAATGAACATAGATCTCCAATGAAACTTTCAATTCGCTTTAGCCTGTCACAACGTGCAAGAGTCAACTTCTCTAAACACAAGCATCTAGAGAAGTCTCGGGATAGTCGTTATGCCTTTACACTCCGTAAGAGATAGAACTTTCAAATTCCGTGCGCTCCGTAAAAATGGATGGCATGTCAAGTGTAAGATTTATTGCAGAGTACACATTTTGACCATTAGAGTAGAATTAAAACGTGTAATTTACCTTGATCAAGTCCCATGCCTTTGAGTCATCCGTGAAGCCACTCTTGTCAAGTTTAAAAACAACAAGATGATCCAAATACATATTGTTCGCCCTAAAATCCCGATGAGGAGTACACCAAGAAATCCATATCAACTGTGAATGACACTTTGCAAAGTCCCCAAAGCAAAGTTCCATTGCCTAATTTGAGGAATCTCAAATTTGGTAACCTTTCCAACTCTTTATTTGTAATCTCTATGGAGTCATCCAGTCCATCTATCTCAAGTGCTTGAACCTTGTCCTTTCTCTCGCAAGAGAAATTTTGCAATGATGTGAAGAAGTTTGTCAACTTCCAACCACTATGTTTCACAACTCGAATGGGAAGGGAAAAAAATGATAAAGGTCCTAAACAAAAAAGGAATCCTTAGTGCCGGGATATATTACTTCTATTTGAAACCGAGATGTTGCTTGCTTACCTCTTCAGTTCTTATGATTGCAAGGGCTTCTTCGCAATCCACAACCTACTCGCTTTCCAAGGTCCTCGGTGACTCTCTTCACGAACAATATGCCTTCCCAATGCTTTTAGTAAATCGTGCATCCGTAACTTACCATTGTCCAATACCTTTATCAAGCCACTGTTGACTAGGACATCAATGCCTCTCAAGGGATAAAATCGACAATCATCCCACATGTAATTTGCATCGGCCTTATTCTCATTGCAAAAGAAGCACGCTATATCGAGAAAAATTTGTTTCGATATTTGTCTAGGCTCGTGATAGCTAATCATCAACTCCCCTAGAACCTCTTTTGGTGGTACTTCCCTTAACTTGACTAATGCCTCCATCCAAGATTCTTTGCCTTTCCCCTCAAGATATGATCCTATCACTTCGATTGCCAAAGGAAGCCCTCCCATACATGAGACAATTTCCCTTGACGACTCACGATATTCGTCCGGAGGAAAGTCCGTACCAAAGGCATGCTGACAAAAAAGCTTAAGTGCAAGACCATCACTCATTGTTTGCATCTCATATGGTGTGACTTCAAATCCCTCAACTTGCGTAATGCTCTATTTCTTGTTGTAATGATTATCCTAGATCCTTGATATAGTTTGGAATTTCCTAATAGATTCTTAATGGACTCTTCCTCATCAACATCATCCGGAACCAGAAGGACCTTCTTATTGCTGAGTGTTCCTGGATCATCCTCATTCCTTTTCCGCTATCGTTGATTCTTTCGCATGTCGATAACCACAAATGTCCGATAGTAATTTCCTCTCGCAACAAGACTATGCCCTCCTCACGAACGTGCTCAAGGAAGCTACAATATTTTTCAAAGTGAGTACATAGTTCATTGAAGATTACTTTGGCAACAGTTGTTTTACCGATGCCACCCATTCCATAAATTCCAATGATCCGCACGTCAGGATGGTCGACATCTAATAACTCCATCAAGTTTTTTATCTGATCATCGAGTCCAACTAAATGTTGACTTACTAATTTTCGTTTTATATTTAGCTTCTCCAGAACCACTCGAACAACCGATTTGATAATCTCTGCATGGCTGCCAGGTACAAAAGGGCTTTCATTAGTTGACTAGATTAATTTCATAACCACGCATCAAATGTGGGATTGTCAAAATCTTAACTTAATAATTTCATAACCACGCATCACTATTTCCCTTTGGTCCTTTTTCATCCATAAGGAAAATTTCGGCATTTATGCTTTGAAGTAAGTTAAAAGGATAAAGGATCTTAAAAGAATTTTACCTTTGGTCTATTTTCAAGTTCCATCCCTTGCGTTCATCTACCTCTTTGAGAGCTGCTCTCCACGCCTCGACTTTATCCGGAAACTTCTTTGCGTGTTCCAGCAAAGCATCACTGTAGAGCGGAGTCTTAAGCTTAACGTCCTCAGGTTCCACATCATAATAAATGGGAATGATGCCTTTTTGGCCCTGTGACTTAGACACGGCGTCTACTATGTGAGCAAGCTCACGAAGACACCACTTGCTAGAAGCATAAGTTCGAGAGAATACAGGTATGTAGAGTAAGGAGTTGTCGATAGCATGTTGGAGGCTCCCGCCAATTACTTCGCCGGCGCAGAGTGCCTCATCGTCCCTGAATACGCGGACGCCAGCATCTAGCAAATTGTGGTAAAGAAAATCTGTGAATCCATGACGAGTGTCCGGACCTCTGAAACTCAAGTACACTTGATAATCGTCTCCTGTTGCTCTAGCAGCATCGCTACTGGATCCGGCCCCTGAGTGTGCCATAGCTAAGGAAGCTAGCTGCGATCCAGATCTCTCCCGCACCGAAAGAGAGAAAGAGGGGTTGGCGTGGCGTGGCGTTGCGTGGGCTAAAAGCTAAGAAATGAACTGAGAAAGTTTCAGATATGGACGAGGCGGATGAGTAGAATGCCTTACTAAACCTTGGCCGACTCACCTTGAAGTCAAATGTTATTTGTCCATTTCCCACGTAACGTTCTCATTAGCTGAACGTGTCCCACGACTCTTTAACTATTTTGGTAATTTTCAAAGACTCCTTGGGAGACCCCACCGGCCAATCAGAGAAGTCTTTCTTTTCTCTATTCTTTGGAATATGCCCCTTAGTCGGTAAAGCATATTCTCCACCAACTCATTTTTCAATAAAAGTAAGGCTGGCGATAATTTCTGCTCTCACTTTTTGCTGGACGGATGTGCAGGGTCATCGTCCGACCCGATTCATAGCATCACGGGTCGATGTAGTCGCCATGGATCCTCTTCAAAGAGACTTCTCTTGGACCCAATCCACAAGCGAGTACGGTATTTGGTTAAGTCGCGGGTGGGCGCGTGTTTAGTGAGCCAAGAGAAAGAGAGACACGCCGGGTCACGATCATGAGGACAGGAAAGGAGAGGTGGCAGTGGGTGACAGACGCGAGGGGTACAAGGGACGAAAGAAAAAAAATTAAATAAGACACGAAATGTCTTGATTTCCTTAAATAAAAATTTTAAATGAATTTTATTTCAAATTAAAGTCTAAAATACTCAAATTATTTTAAAAAATAGCATAATAAAAGGATATTTTCCTTTTTCTTTTCTTTATTTCAAAGAGCGAGGGTTTCAGTGAGGACAACCCTTACCATCGTCGGATCTGGCGAGAGCGGCCCTCCCTCGATGCCGGCCCAGGCGATGGCGGCCCTCACCTAAGGCCTACGATGGCCGGGGCAGGATGGGGGAGGGGAGAGGAAAAATAAAGAAGAAAAAAAATAAAATATAAATAACGAAAATACCCTTTGAATAAATTTTTATTTTTAAATGATTTAGGTATTTTAGGTCATTATTTGATTTTTTTTTGTGAAAGTTTTTGAGAGAGAGCAAAAGAAATGATTCTTATAATTTTTGTAACAGTGGGTGAGAGTGGTTCTTTTTGTTGGTCCCCCTGTTGGTACAGCTCGACTCGGAGAGATATCACAGGTTGTGCAATGTGAAAAGGGAATCTCCACGATTGGAGATGATATGAAGTGGGATGGTAGAATCAGGCGATGAGGCCGCTTCCTACTCCGCCCTCGCCCTCGCCCTCACCTCCTTGCTCAGAGACTCTTCTCCGTTTAAAACCTTCATATGTTGGGACTCTGCTGCAGCATATGTAAACATCAAATGCTTGCCCAATCTAAATGATTGCTCTTATGCCAGCCTTCCACGAAACAAGTGAAGGAAACTTCAAGTGAGGTTGGTTTACATCTCCAAGACATCCAAAACAACTGAAACACTACCATTGTTTTGACAGTGAGAGAATACACAAAATTCTGCAACCAATTCCATGCATAGGCATGCATCAGGGAAACCCAGTGTACCTCAGAGAGCCCCCTACATCCGGGAATCACGCAGAAATCAGAAGACAGAGAACCTTACCATTTCCTGATATGATTGGTTGGAAGAATTTTCAGCATCCAACTGCAAGCGCTCTAACTCGGCTTCTGATTCTGCTTCCGGTTCTTCAATCCCCTCCACAGGTTCTTGTTTAGACTCAAGTCCACTAGACTGATCTGACTGCATATGTCTATGTTGTTCCACCAAAAGAGATGGCGTTCTGTGGGATTGCTCCGAAAGGTGGCTGCTGCAGCTCAAGGCTTCCTTTATATCAGTCAAACAAGAGGCAACCCTCTCTGTCAACTCAGATGGTTCACGAGAAGAATCTTTCCCCATTCTGCTTAACTTATATCGGTTCAACTAGCTGCATGAATGGACTGGAGTATGACGCCACGTCCAGAACCCTTTCCACGAATAAAGATGTATGATCATGAGGTTTTGGGCTGGGAACCCTGCATCATCGTTCATGACCTCAAGCTGCTGTTGCGTTAATACCATTAATTTCGTTTTTCCTGAACAATCTACATCACAAATACATGCAAAAGCAGGGCTTTGGTTTCCCACCAGTTTCAAGATGTGGCCTAAATTCTACAGCGCATCAACAGGATTAAGGGGGAGTCAACCCGGACAAGTCAAAATTTGAACCTTGGACAAGTGAAAAAGTGCCTCCAAAGTGGGTTCACTGGGCTGCTTTGTTACATGGCAAAAAAGAGAATCATACATGAGCGAATCAAACATTAGCCAACATATGTAATGTTTCAACATATCTAATTGGTCACAAATAACATCTTTGTAAATCAATTCTTTTAGGAACATCAGTGGAACATAAGTGGAATAATCGGACATTTCATCTAATTAAAAAGGGTTTCTACTTAGGCACCTTTAACTCATTTATTTATTTTGATATTTCTTAATATATTTTTTTTCAACGCTTTTACCAAACTTTTGATTGGACGAGTCGAGCCATCACCATGAACCCGGATTTTCAATCAAATGATGCGAGGGAAGTGAATAGAACACGAAGAGGAGAAGAGAAGGATGGACGAAAAGTTCCGTCCTCCAAGCAGCTGATCAATTCAAAGACTCGCAATCAATCATCCTATTCAATTTCACAATCACGAGCGCACTCTACTGCAATTACTTCTAATTAGATCACCATCCTATCATCAACTCCTGGAGATTCGGTAACCCAACGGCTTTGATGAACTCGAATGAAGAAAGGCCAACGCGGAAGGCGGTGTTGAGGACGGATTTTCACCAGCAGAGCCGACGAAAGCGCAGCCCCCGATGGGCTCGCGATTGAAGGGATTTATCGAAAACCGAATCGACGATCACACAGAGAATCAAGAAGAATTGAAAGACGCACGAGATTACCCATGTTCACCCCAAGATTAGGGCTACTCGCAAAGAGATTTCACTATATTTTTCGGTTACACCCTAATTCGTATCTTACAATGACAAAACCGAATAAAATATATATGCCCCAAAACGGGCTAAAAACCTAAACCTCTTAATTCCAACCATACGGGCCAGCTTAAATAAAAGCCCAAACCGTAGAGGTTTGGGGCGCGCCCCGAACCCCCGCCCGCTCACCGGCGAGCGGAACCCCGTCGGGAGGCGCGCGCCCCCGAACCCCCGGCCAGCGACCGGGCAATGGGACACCCGTGTGGGGGCGCGCCCCGAACCCCCGCATCCCGCGCGGCAGGGGTCACATGTCGTTGGGTAACACTTCATTTCCCTAAGCTCACGTGGGCGTACCGGTGTGAGAAACAAGGGTCCCCGAAGTATTCGCCAACTCCAACATTCTCCCACTTGGTGGATACTTCGCAAATAAGAGCCCTTCCAATATCATTCTTCTTCAATCCAATCGCAATAGAGCACCATTCAAACTTCGCACCCGTGACGCCTTTAGTAAGGAAGCCTCGAACTATTTTCTACCGTGTCGACCTTTACAAGTCGAACCTCATTCTTCTCCACTTTTTCTCGATGAAATGATATTGAATATCAATGTGCTTTGTGCGTGAGTGAAACGCCTGGATTCTTGGCTAAATAAATAGCCCCTTGATTATCACATCTTACATCTACAGCACCTTGCTCAAAACCAAGCTCCGAAGCACAACCGCCGTAACCATACGGCCTCTTTTCCAAGCATGAGTAAGAGCCATATACTCGCCTCTCAGTAGAAGAAAGCGCTACCACGCTTTGCCTTCTACTCACCCAACTCAATGCAAGACCAAACAATGTGAAAACAAACCCGCTAGTGGACCGTCTACTATCAATATCTCCACCCCAATCCGAATCTACATGGCCTATGATATCAAGCATGTTTTCATTCCCTGTACCTTCAAAACATAAAGAAAAATTCGAAGTTCCACGAAGATACCCGAAAACTCTTTTGATCGCATTCCAGTGTTCTCTACCGGGTTAGACATATATCGGCTCAAGACTCCCACCGCTTGGGCTATATCCCGGACGCGCGCACACCATAGCATACATCAAGCTACCCATCGCACTCGCGTATGGAACTCGGGCCATCTCCTCAGCTTCCTCATCCGTTTTTGGGACAAGTTGTTCGCGAGATAACTTGGTCCCTAAAGGTATAGGGATACCAACAGGCTTGCGATCTATCATATTGAATTTCTTCAAAATTTCTTTAATGTATTTCTCCTGCCCTAGCCACGCCTTCCGTTTCTCACGGTCCCTACTAATCTGCATGCCCAAAATAAAATTTGCAGGCCCCAAGTCTTTCATTTCGAACTTTTTAGCCAACAAACTCTTCACGGACTTCACCATCTTCACGCTATTCCCGATCAACAACATATCATCAACATATAGCGTGAGAATGACAAACCGATTGCTCGTCCTTTTCACATAAACACAATGGTCGGAATTTGAACGCACAAAATCAAGTTGGAGCATATACGTGTCAAACTTCTGGTACCACATTCTCGGTGATCGCTTCAGCCCATATAAGGACTTTTTTAATTTGCACACCAGATTTTCTTTTCCTTTTACTTCAAAGCCTTCTCGGTTGCTTCATATATATCTCCTCCTCCAAGTCCCCATGAAGGAAAGCCGTCTTAACATCCATCTCGTTCTACCTCAAGATCATATGCATTGCTACGCACGGAACAAATCGTATCGAGGTCAACTTCGCCACGGGAGAGAAAATCTCGTCATAGTCAACACCCTCGATCTCGAGAGTACCCCTTGGCTACAAGCCTAGCCTTGTACTTCTCTACGGTCCCATTAGGTTTCAGCTTTCGCTTGAACACCCATTTACACCCAATTGCCTTTCTATCCTTAGGCAATTTACACAAGCTCCATGTTTCATTTTTATCAAGCGATCGCACCTCATCTATCATTGCGAGCTCCCACCGATTCGCATCATCCATGGATCTCACCTCTTTTACGGAACTAGGATCAACTCCGATAATGCTCAAAGCATGAAACGTACTCAAAGCACTAAGACAAGTATCGAAGTGGTACCTTTCTTTCCGCGTCGATCTCCCGAGAGCCGGCATGCTATCTCGTATCCGAGTCTTCATCCGAATCTACATCCTCGACTTCATTAATCGAGTCCCCTTGCTCCGATTCGAATCGATTCTACCGGCGTATCTTGTGGAACCATCTCCATAGCTTTAGTTTTAGGATTTTCTTCAAGCACTACCACTTTCTTGGGCTCATCCCCTTTTCGTGTGCCAACCTGGGATTGTGATTCACGAAAGACGACATCCCCGTCGTATACAATGGTCTTTGATTACTGGATTCCACGCCTTATAGCCCTTGACCCCTTCCTTGTATCCGACAAATATGTTCTTCTCGAGACTTATTGTCAAGCTTACCCCGTTTCTCCTTGGGTACATGAACATATGCATCACACCCGAACACCCGAACATGTGATGATTCGGCTTCTTCCCAAACGCTGCCTCATATGGTGTACGATCCTTCACTAATGAGGTCGGTGACCGGTTCTTCAAATAACAAGCCGTGTGGCTACTGCTTCCGCCCAAAATTCGGCTCCGCACTGCCTAACTCAAGATGCATCTCGCTTTTTCTATGAGTGACCGATTTAACCTTTCGGCCACCCCATTACGTTGAGGCGTATATGGAGTCGTCTTCTCGCCTTGCAATACCATTATCCACACAAAATTGCTCGAACTTATCCGAACAAAATTCACCTCCGTTATCCGTACGAAGGACTTTGATCTTCCTACCCAATTGATTTTCAACCGGGGCCTTAAATTCACGAAATTTCTCGAATACATCCGATTTACTCTTAATAAAATAAATCCAACTATATCTCGAAAAATCATCTATGAATGATACATAGTACCTGGATCCTCCAATAGATGGAGTCGGAGTAGGTCCAAAAACGTCGTCGTGAATCGCCTCGAGAACCTCACCGTTGCTCTCGTACCGGTGTGTTGGAAGCTAACTCGGTTCTTTTCCATGAAGACAGTGTTCACGGAACCCAAAACCCATAGAGCATTTTGGAACTCCTTCTACCATCGACTCGAAACTAAGGTAGACGGCCCCTTTTCACCAATGTGCCCTAACCTCTCGATGCCACAACATGGACATATCATGTCCATCTTCCTTTGCCTTTTCGGAAACAAATCCGCTACCAATAGTCACTTGTTTCCCGAGCAGCTTGTATAATGTCCCGTAACGGACTCCTCGTGCAATCACAATAGAACCTCGAGTCATCTTGCACGAATCCTTATCACTGACTAAAAGTAACCCCTGAATCACCCATCGTACCGACCGATAATGTATTTCTACTCATCAAGGGTATGTGCATCACGCCTCGGAATAGTCTTCACGGTGCCATTACTCATCCTCGCTTCACCCTCGCCACGCCCGGACAATTCGAATCGCAGTATCATCTCCTAGCATGACATCCCCACCATTATATTGCTCATATTCACAAAACCAAGTGTCCATGAGGCGTCATGTGGTATGAAGCACCGGTATCGATCAACCGGATATCCTTGTCGATCACGCCATACATGCAAGCAGCCTACATACATATCTCCCGCATCGACCTCCTTTTTGCGAGGATGTTTCAGCTTCTTTCTTAAAAAGCGGCTTGTTTTTTACGGTCTCGCTTCACATGGCCCCATTCTTCACATCTCCAAAGACTGCATTCTCCTCTCCCTACTCTTCGATCGCCCACGAGATTTGGACTGGACCCTTTCCAATTCGAGTCTTCTCTGCTGGCCTTCCCCTAGCCGCCAATGCCTCTATATTGGAATTTCCCGATCCCTTTCTTCGTGTCTCCTCCGACAACAAAGCGTAACACACACTTTCATATGATAATTCCTTATCCCCACCACCGATCACCACAATCAAGTTATCCCATGAATCCCGGCAGTGAACAAAGCAGTGTTATCGCCTTATCATCATCCTCAAACTTAACACCGATTGATACGAGTTGACTAATCACGGTATTAAAGCTATACGGATGTGCGAGAAAACGAGTCGCCCTCATGCATCCGAAGATTATACAGCTTTTTTCTCAAAAATAGCTTATTAACCAACGACTTACTTTGATACGGCGACTCCGGTTTCGCCACAAATCCTTGGCCGTACGTTCGCCCATCACGTTCGTCGGAATCGAGTCGTGAGACAAAGCCGAATCAAACCCTTTGCTTTCCGATCAATCCGATCCCAGTCTTCAATCTCCTTTGGATCTGCCCTTTTGGAAGACGTCTCGTCATCCTTCCCCGCTTCCTTGCTTCGATTCCTTTATCACGACACCAGGGCTTCGCAGCAACAGGCCTTTCCGTTTCAATTGCCGACCAAAGATCTCGATCGCAAAGTAGATCCTCCATCTTCATCTTCCACGGATCGAATCACGTCCCATCGAATTTTTCGATCTCAATCCGTGACCCTCCCGACATCTACGATAAACCCTAATCTCTCGAACACAAGGCTCGATACCAATTGAAGGGATTTATCGAAAACCGAATCGAGACGATCACACGAGAGAATCAAGAAGAATTGAAAGACGCACGAGATTACCCAGGTTCACCCCAAGATTAGGGCTACGTCCCGCAAAGAGATTTCACTATATTTTTCGGTTACTGACCAATTACGTATCTTACAATGACAAAACCGAATAAAATATATATGCCCCAAAACGGGCTAAAAAACCTAAACCTCTTAATTCCAACCATACGGGCCAGCTTAAATAAAAGCCCAAACTCAGAGGTTTCGGGCGCTGCCCCGAACCCGCCCCGCTCACCGGCGAGCGGAACCCCGTCCGGGAGGCGCCGCCCGAACCCCCGCCCGTGACCGGGCAATGGGACACCGTGTCGGGGCGCGCCCCGAACCCCGCATCCCGCGCGCAGGGTCGCATGTCGTTGGGTAACACTTCAATTTCCCTAAGCTCACGTGGGCGTACCCGGTGTGAGAAACAAGGGTCCCCAGTATTCGCCAACTCCAACATTCTCCCACTTGGTGGATACGGCGATTGCCGAGTCCTTGCAATGTCGCCCATGGATGCTTGGATCTTTTCGTATCCTTCGTTTTTCTCTTTCTTGTCGGAATCGAACAAGTGCGTGGCGATAGATGGCCTTTGGATGCATCCTACGTGCTACAAGAAGGCAGTAAATGGTGTCTTGGTGAACCGCACCTCTTATGAAAATGAGTACGAATAGAACACCACCAAGATAAGCAGCAATTCGAGTGTCGGCGTTACCTTCGGCAATGATTTTGGTATGAGATTGTTGATTCCACTAAGAATTTGCCTGGAGAATTTTGTGGCCCTGCACACATAAGGAATTCATGGAAACGATAGAATCCAACTTTGTTTCGGTTAAAAAGAATTGTCAACGAATTGGAGCATGTACCTTAGAGAGGTCGCTCTCCGGTTTCTCGGACTAAAAGGAGGTGTCTGTTGAAGAACATTAAGCCACCGACGGAGAAGAATCCGTAACGCATATGTCCAATTCAACGGAATGGGAGAATATTGGTAATCCGGGATGAGCGGAAAAGATACCTTCCACCTTCCCCGAGACGGCGTGATCCTCGGAGCCCATTAAGGTTTGTCATACCATTGCAATGAGAAATTTTCAGGACTTCCAAAAGCGTCAAGTCTTCAAGACCATCAATCTCTCGCTAAATCGCAGGTGCTCTAGTTCTAGTTCGACGGATATTTCGGACTGGAAAATGTTGGCTCTTGAATCTTGCAAAGTGTTTGAGACGCAGAGTCCATAAGCTTGAGGACGAGGGGAGTTGTGTGAGGTCCATGTAGGATAAAGTGAGTTCCCTGAGCTGAGTGAGGTCACTAAAATTCCCTGGGAGATTGGTGACATTTGGAAGGGACAATTCCAAGGTCTCTAGACTTGGTAATCCCGTGATCCACCCGATACTCGGGGTCCGATTCGATGACCCGGCTTCGCCTCGCTCATCATCATTCAAGCATAGCTCTTTCGGATTTGTCGGATATGACAAGTCGGGGACCGTCATGTTTCGGATCCCCGGCGGAGACCGAGTAAACCGGAGGGCAACCTTGGCGCGCGTGAAGTTGGTTGCATTTATGTATGTCGAGAGTTTGAAGGCGGCGAGAAAGACGACGAATGCTCCCAGCAAAGACGGCCACATTGGATGAGGATAACCTCAAAATCCTCAAAGAGGATAGTCCTGAAATAAAGCAATGGATGTTGCCCTCCAAATTTATCGTAAAGAGAAATCTATCTCCTCCGGGTTCTTTAAGTTCACAATATATCTAGGAAATTGTCGGAGGAAAGTGTGCGCCATCTTTCGCGTCTTCAAATTCCTCAAATTCTTGACCGACTTTGGCAATTCGTGATCTTAGTAAGTGAAAGGTCCATTTCCTCCAAGCAGATCCAGCTCCCCGATGGAAGTTGGAAGTTCAACCAACTTCGACAACCCCTTAGAGAAAGTCTCTTGAGTCCGGTGAGGATTTTCAAAAGGACGTGGAAACCCATCAATATCGGCACCTTCCAAATCAAGGCTTGAGAGTTTCCTTAGGCGGCCAATTGTGGATATATCCCGCAAACGCTTACGATTCACGGGCGCAAAGTACTTCAAGATTTTCCAAAGACCCTTCCCCGGCAATGAATTCCTCGGATGCCGGTTCCATCAATCGAAGTTCGTCAAAGATTCCATGCGGTACGGTTCTTGAGGTAACTCCGTGACTCGGCTGCAGTTTCTCAAGTTTAAGGAACTCAAGTTCTTCGGACCACGGATGAATGGCCCGATTCGAAATAATCGAGTACAATCTTCCGGACCAAAATCTCCAATTTGATGGGAGCCGGAAAGTTAAACGATACATGTAGCTTTTTACATCCTTGTAGGTTCGGGACTTTCAATTCTTTCACCTTCTGCAATGTATGCACAAAATGTGACGCTCCGAAAATTGGCCCTCGGGGTCGGGACCAAATTCAATAAAATATATTTTTATGGAATTTCTAATGGTATGAAATTTCGAATCGCCGGGACGGAAGTGACAAATTTTGAACGATTCTCGATTTATCGATCGGTTTCGATTAGATTCGAAATCTCGGTTGCCGCAACTTAGGAATTTTAATCCTCGCGCCTAGCCATTATTCCGGACCAAGTCTAGCCCATGAAAATCCAATTTTATTCCCAATCGGTTGAGCCAAAAATCCGATCGATCCCGATTTGTCAAATTACGAAAAACGTCCTTGGATATTATACATAAGAGACAAAAAAATTTAATTGGATGAGACCCGTGGGTCCCACCTCAATTAATTGCCCAACCACCGGTCAAAGTCAACTCTCTCTCTCTTCCCTCTTCTCTCTCTCCCGCCGCTCTCTCGCCCTCTCCCTCACGCACGTCTCCCTCTCTCTTTGTTTCTCACCCGCACGAATGCCCTCCTCCTCCTTCCCTCCGGCCATTTTTGCTTGACCACCACCACCCTCCGCCTTCAGCCATCTCCGCCCACCACTGCGCCACCACCCGACGGCCGCGCGCCGCCACGTAACCGCCGGACCCGCCTGAACAGCCGCCGGCCCCTGCATCGCTCTGTTTTGCGTCCAAGGGCTGCCCGAGCTGCTCCAACCACCCGAGCCGCTTCCAACCGCCACCGCCCACCACTCCGTCACCCCCATCGACCCTCGGCCCGTCGCCACGACCGCCGACGGCCACCGCTGTCACGCCCGACTCTCGAGCCCGCGACATCCCTACCAAATCGCCACGAGGTCACGAAGGATAACGTCCCAGGCACGTTATCGACCTAACTACTAAATACGCATGCGGAAGCGTTTACTCCCAAACATAAAACAACGGGGATAGCATAGCGGGAGATACATACCAAGGCAATTAATCAAAAAGTAACATATACGTTACCATACGGCGAGATGAGCCTTAACCCTATCGAGCTAAAGAAATATACAACCCCACACGTCGAGGCGGCTCACTAAGACCTCAAAAAGGTATCGGGTCAAATAAGGTTAACTTCTCATCTACTTCAAAAGACTACCCTCACAACCTGGCCTTGGTATTTGTGAAGCTCCATCACTTGGTGCCGAAAGTGGTTCCCTCAACGGGGTGAGATATAAATCTCGGTGAATCAAGCCTAAGCTCGGTTAGGACATCGATTCGCCTAAAACCTCCTATACACGAGGATTTAAAACCACAATATGAACAAATCACCAGCGATCATATCAAATGACAATAATCATCCACATGCATACTTATCGCTTTCGGCCACACATAATGCAATGCTTGACTCCACTCAACAGTCACATCGTACAACCATCCGAACAAAGCATCGCATTCACCAAGTATGCATTGGACACCACACAAGTTCATTTATTAACGATGATCGCACTCTTGGCGCCACGGTGACGAGGGATCTACGCTACCGGCGTGATCGACTCTCACAATTAATGCGATCCCGCACTCTTCCGGCAGGACCGGGCTACGTTCCTTTTCCCTCTTGGCAACGGCTACTACAAGCGGTGTATCCGGTGCAACTGCACGGCACGACAAGTAGGCATCCCTATACGGGGCTTCGGTCTATCACAAGCTGCGATCGGCATCCGATAATCCCCTTAAAATCGTACGTACCATACGTGGCATGAATTATCGTGCTTCGGCAAGTCGTGTGGTCCCATATAAAAATGGTACAGTGTGTACTCCATGTACAAACACGAACTTGGCAGAAAACCCATCATTGTTCCTTCATATGACCAAGCAAAGACATCCGACACATCAATCAATTTATTCTCTTTGAATTAGGCCGGATGCTCACACAACGTGCTCAACGACTCGGCCCAAGGCCATTTTAATGCCGAATTATATCTTTGATATCGCACACGGTCATATGAATGCAAACTACTAATTAGATATTGCAAGATCACACGGGATAATTAATCCCCAAACAACACTAATCCACTCAACAAGCATTTCAAAAAGGCGAACCGCCCCAAAACACAACCATCAATTCCACACGAATGAGCCATTTCGATTATGCCCCATAAGGCTCAATTTCATGCTAGAGTCATTGATTAGCCAATTTGATTTAAAATTGCCAATCGATCGCTCGTTCTTAACCTATCGCTCGCTCGCGATCAAATCACAACCCACGATCAATCATCTAACATCAATTAGCCACGACAATTCTAATTTAATCGGTTATGGCCATTTATCCTAAACCATGTTTCTAACTAATCCGACTATAATCATACCTACCTCAATACCTTACCGGCTAACTAACTAATCCTAGGCGCAATTAGCGCCCTAACCAAGGATTAGGGTCAACTCACCCACGACGGCGGTCGAGGTCGGGCCGGGCACGAATTTCGAGGAGGGCCCCGAAAATTATTATTCACTCCGGAAAACACTGTTCATGCCGGAAATATCGTTCACTTCGGGAGGCATTGTTCCGCGATACTTGTTCACGGCCGAAAATAGTGACAAGCTCGTCGCGACGGCAAAGAGCTCGGCTTGGCGACGGGAGCTCGGCGACGCCGAGGGCTGGAGAAAACGTAACTCACGGTGTAAAAACAGAGGGGCCGGGGTTGAATCGAGCAAAACTCGACCTCACGGCCGAGGCGAGGCCGGTGCCGGCTAGGGGACTCACCTACTGGTCGAGGACAACCCTCGGGACCACTGGTGGCGGCGGACGGCGGCCGAGGCCGTGGAACGGGCCGCACAGAACCGACGCCCGAAACAGGGCACAAAATAGGGGAGGCTGGCCGGGGCGTTCGCGGCTCCTACAGTGCGGCGGCCGGCTTCCGCGGCTGCGTGGGACAACTAGGGGTCGACGGCGACGTCCCCGGGGTGGTCGGCGGCCGGTGGTTGCGGCTCAAAAGCGGCGGAGGACGGCGAAACAGAGGTGGGGCGGCGACCGGCGCAAAACGGAGCACGTTGCTCTCCGGGCTGAATCGAGGCTCCGCAGTGGGCTGTCGGCGGTCGTAGCGACGCGCCGAGGGTCGATGGGGTGACGGAGTGGTGGCTGGTGGCGGTTGAAGCGGCTCGGGTGGCCGGAGCGGCTCGGGCGACCCTTGGACGCAAAAAAGAGCCTCCGGGGGCCGGGCCGTTTCGCGAGCGGTCCGGCGGTTACGTGGCGGCGCGCGGCCGTCGGATGGTGGCGCAGTGGCGGGGCGGAGATGGCGGAGGCGGAGGGTGGTGGCGGTCGAGCAAAAATGGCCGAAGGAAGGAGGAGGAGGGCATTCGTGCGGTGAAAAAGAGAGAGAGAGAGAGAGAGCGTGCGTGAGGGGGGAGGGCAGAGAGCAACGGGAGAGAGAGAGAAGAGAGAGAAGAGGGAGAAGACTTTGACCACCTTTGACTGGTGGTTGAAGAAATTAATGGCAAGTGGGGCCCACGGTCTCGTCGATTTAATTATTTTCGTCCCATATGTATAATATCCAAGGACGTTTTCGTAATTTGACAAATCGGGACCGATCGGATTTTTTGGCTCAACCGATTGGGACCGAAATTGGATTTTTACTGCTAGGCTTGGTCCGAATAATGGCTAGGCGCGAGGATTAAAATTCTTAAGTTGCGGCGATCGTGATTTCGAATCTAATCGAAACCGATCGATAAATCGAGAATCGTCCAAAATTTGTCACTTCCGTCCCGGCGATTCGAAATTTCATACAATTAGGAATTCAATAAAATCTCCTTTATTGAATTTGGTCCCGACCCCGAGGGCCAAATTTTTAGGGCGTCACGCCCGCCGCGGAGCCGCGATTCAGCCCCGAGAGCGGACGTGCTCTTTTTGCGCCGGTCGCCGCCCCACCTCTGTTTCGCCGTCCTCCGTGGCGTTTGAACCGCGACCACCGGCCGCCGACCACCCCGAGACGTTGCCGTCGACTCCTAGTTGTCCCACGCAGCCGCCGGGAAGCCCGGCCGCCACTGTAGAAGCCGCGAACGGCCCCGCCGCCTCTCCTGTTTCGTGCCCTGTTTCGCACCGGCTTCGACCACCGGCTGTTCGGCCGCCGCCCGCCTAGTCCCAAAAGTTGTCCTCGACCCGTAGGTGAGTCCCCTAGCCGGCCCCGGCCTCGCCTCGGCCCATGAGGTCGAGTTTTTCCTCGATTCAACCCCGGCCTCTCTGTTTTTACACCGTAGGTTTTGTTTTCTCCAGCCCTCGCCGCCGGAGCTCCCGTCGCCAAGCCTAGCTGCCGTCGCCACGAGCTCGTCTTGTTTTCGGCCGTGAACAGTGTTGCGAAACAAAGATGCCGGTGAACAATGTTTCCGGCGTGAACAGTGTTTTTTGCAAGTTAATAGTAATTTTCGAGCCCGCCTCGAAAATCGTGCCCGACCCGACCTCAACCGCCGTTGTTGGTGAGTTGACCCTAATCCTTGGTTAGGGCGCTAATTGCGCCTAGGATTAGTTAATTAGTTGGTAGGGTATTAAGGTAGGTTTGATTATGGCCGGATTAGTTAGAAACTGGGTTTAGGATAAATGGCCATAATCGATTAAATTAGAATTGTTTGTGGCTAATTGATGTTAGATGATCGATCGTATGTTGTGATTTGATCGCGAGCGAGCGATAGGTTAAGAACGAGCGATCGATTGGCAATTTTAAATCAAAATGGCTAATCAATGACTCGGCACGAAATTGAGCCTTATGGGGCATAATCGAAATGGCTCATTCGTGTGGAATTGATGATTGTGTTTTGGGGGCGATTCGCCCGTTGAAATGCTCGTTGAGTGGATTGGTGTTGTTTGGGGATTAATTGTTCCGTGTGATCTTGCAATATCTATTTGGTAGTTTGCATTCATATGACCATGTGCGGTATCAAAGATATAATTTGGCATTAAAATGGCCTTGGGCCGAGTCGTTGAGCACGTTGTGTGAGCATCCGGCCTAAATCAAAGAGAATGAATTGATTGATGTGTCGGGTGTCTTTGCATGGTCATATGAAGGAACGATGATGGGTTTTCCTGGCAAGTTCGTGTTGTACACGGAGTACACATTGTACCATTTTTATATGGGACCACACGACTTGCCGAAGCACGATAATTCATGCCCCGTATGGAACGTACGGTTTTAAGGGATTATCGGATGGTCAGCCGCACTTGTGATGGACCGAAGCCCCGTATAGGGATGCCTACTTGCCGTGCCGTGCAGGTTGCACTTGGATACACCGCTTGTAGTAGCCGTTGCCGAGAGGGAAAAGAACGTAGCCCGGTCTCGCTTGGGAAGAATGCGGGATCGCATTAATTGTGAGAGTCGATCACGCCGGTAGCGTGGATCCTCGTCACTGTGGCGCCGAGAGCGCGATCATCGTTAATAAATGGACTTGTGTGGTGTCCAAGTGCATACTTGTGAATGTGATGCTTTATTCGGATGGTTGTTCGATATGACTATTAGGTCAAGTCAAGCATTGCATTATGTGTGGGTCAAGGCTGGTAAGTGTGCATGTGGATGATTATTGTCTTGTAATGTGCTTATCGTATATATGTTTATGTTGTTGTTTGATCATCCTTATGGTTAGGATGTTCTAGGCGAATCAGTGTCCTAATCGAGTTTAGGCTTGATTCATCGAGATTTATATCTCACCCTGTTGAGGGAACCACTTTCGGTCCCAAGTGATGGAACTCCACGGATACCAAGGCCAGGTTGTGAAGGTAGTCTTTTGGAGTAGATGAGAAGTTAACCTTATTTGACCCGGTACCCTTTTGAGGTCTTAGTGAGCCGCCCGAAGTGTGGGGTTGTATATTTCTATAGCTCAAGAGGGTTAAGGCTCATCTGTTGTATGGTAATAGCATATATTACTTTTTGATTAATTGCCTTGGTATGTATCTCCCGCTATGCTATCCCCTGTTGTTTTATGTTTGGGAGTATACCGCTTCCGTATGCGTATTTAGTAGATAGGTCGATAACACTCCTGGGACGTTATCCTTCGTGACCTCGTGGCGATTAGGTAGGGATGTCGCGGGCTCGAGAGTCGGGGCGTGACACAAAAGAAGATATCAAACTCTAACACGCTCGGTATCTATCATCTTAGCATGAGATTTAAAAAGTCAAATATTAATTGGCCATACCTCCATGATTTGTTCCCAGAATTTTGAGAATTTGGTGACCGGACTCCCAGACAGATCGAGAATGACTAACTCCTTCAAATGCATATTACATAGATCAGGAATCGAATGGCACTCTCGCCAATCGAGCCACCTCAATTTTGGAGGAAGTTTCTCGGTATTTCCCTGGATTTCAGCCCGGTCCAGTCTGAGGTACCTCAAATTCGACATATTGCAAAATTCTTCACATGTAAAACAGAAGGCGAAACCCTCTTCAACTGTTAGACCGATGCCTTGGACACTTTCAGTACCCTGCCAAGTATCGGTTGGGGGAAAAACTTACGAGTAAGTTCAAAAAACTCTAATTTCTCTTTCAGAATTACAAAATCAGTGTTAAAGAACAAATCCCTTTCTTTTCCCTACGAGATTGACTCAAGAAAAGTAAGTTTATGTTAATCTAAACGCTTTCGTAAACCGACAGAGGCTTTGGAAAACTTACCTCGCCATCCTTTGGAATGGAAATTGCATCACTGTGATTCCAAAACCTGCAGCGCTTACGAGGATGTTTATCCTCGACAAGTTTCCTGCCAAAGTCCCTTAACAGATCGTGCATTCTCAATTCATTATTTTCTCCGATTTCCAACAAGTGCCTGTCTCGCAGATTTTTTATTCCAATAGGAGGATAGCAATCACAAGTGTCCCACATGGAGAAGGGAATCCTCTCATCCTTTCCAATAAAAAAACACGCTGTGTCGAGAAATATCTGCTTTGTGTGTTCATCTAGATCCCCATAACTGACCATAAAGGCCAGCTTCTTTATCTCCTTTGTGCTTTTTAAAGAATTTCAAGGTACTTCTCCACATCCGGATATCATCCCTATTGTTGCATAAGCTGGAAGCCACGAGCGCAATAGCCAATGGCAGCCCTCCAATAGCATTGACGATGTCTTTGGACAGGGAATCATACTCAGAGACAATTTGGGGAGCACCCACTTGGAAAGCATGCTTACGAAAGAGCTGAAGAGCATGGTGACAAGTCATCGGTTCGACCTTGTGTTCTTTAAATGCTCGGCAAGCTGCTTCGTCGGTGAAGCCATTGAAAACGTTTCTGTTGTCAGTGGTGACAATGATCCTGCTTCTTGAACCAAACCAAGCGTGCTCCCCAACTAACGCTTTAATCTGTTCATCCTCACGCACTTCGTCCAGCACAATGAGAACCTTCATTCTGCTAAATAGGCTTGATATCTTTTTGATACCATCGCCAGAAGATCTAAGTGGTGCAGGCTTTCCTTTTTGAAGGTCAGCAATCAACATTTCTTGGGAACCCATGACTCCTTTCGAATTTATACCTTCAAGGAAGCTACATCCATCAAACAACTTAAGCATCTCATTGCATACAACCTTGGCAAGTGTGTCTTTCCGACACCCCGCAGGTCGCATATTCCGACGACGCGTACGTCTTCCCCACGCACTTTCGTCGCTTTTCCCTGGCTGTAGACAACACCAAGCTTTGCCATCATCTCTTGAACATGAAGATTGATTCCAGCCAGTTTGTCGGTGACAGCTTGGTCATCCTTCTTCAACTCCTGCCAGACAGGGGTAACAACGTCTTTTACTAACTGGGCCTCATGCCTGCAAACGCAAGGGATGAGCCCAGCTCTTAAATTATCGATCAAATTTTCGTAGGAACAACCTTAAAGATCTCTCTAAGCATGCATAACTGTCGATACTATTTGTTCGCTCGTTTTGTAACAAGGAATACCTTTCACCGAAATTTATTTTTCGATTCTTATTAAGAGGGTTTTGTGGCTCAACTAGTTGCAAGGTGAATGTGTGGAAATGAATTTGATATGGATGGATCGGATATGGATTTGAGATCACTAGACGTTTGAATTACATTACACTACTCTTAAGAAAGCAGTAAATAATTGGGGAATGAACTTGGTTGCTGAAATTGAAAGTGCATGAAACGTAAAGCATGTCAAAAGTTAAACTGAAGAGGAAATTGAGTGTTTTTTGACGTTTTGTTGATCTGTCTTCCTTTTTTTTTTTTTTTTTGTCTTTGCATACTTGTATCTTCTTGTATTTTGTAACCGCTTGGTCATTATCTTCATGTTTTCAAATCTTGAATCTTGGTGTCTTTCAATAACTTCCTTTTTGCTCACGTTTTGCGTCGCTTTTATCCACTAAAACTTGGGCTTCAACCGCCACAATGACTTCAAATTTGAATCCTTCCATGTAACTCCCCACGATCCGCTTGTGTCCATTACTTTCGTTTCTTGCTCGTAACTTCTCAAGGACGTGGATGACTTGGCCGACTCATGGTTCTCTTTATGCCTCGCAACCCTCTATTACTAGTTTTCTGCGATTTTCGGTATGTTCTTGAACCCGCTGAACTTCCTGAATCAATGGCCTTATTTCCCCACTTCCCGAATATCGAGTTTAACCTTCTTGTCGTTTTTGTGTGTCGCAGTCAACTTACCAAACTTCGGGAAGTGGTTATCGTCTCCAATTTATTGTCTTCGGGACATTGAGACATTGATGCCCATTCGGTAGTTATGCTTGTTATTATTTTGATGTCAACAAATGCCCTCTTTTAATAGAATTAAAGGAATTTTAATTCTTTTAAATGCCAAAAGGGGAAGTCACTTACTTTTTGCTTCATCCTCTATTTTGCTGTCTCGTTTCCCGCACTTTCCTTTTCAACCATTTTCACATCAATCTATGTATGTACAACTGTCCCCACACAATTAGACTTCTCGCATCCGGACTAACTTTTGGGTCTCATCTTCTTCATCGCTCTCGAGCCCTTTCACCTTCTCGACTCTTTGTGACCTTACTGTCATCGTCCAATATCCATGGCTTCCAAAGCTTCCACCTTTTCCACTTCGAAAGCTTTGGCTCGATATTCTCGAGTTTATTTCCTCAAAAGATTTCAACAAGGATCGTTATCAATCGGACATTTTCAACTCCTTCGAGGATTCTTGGCCCGACGGTCTACAATTATTATTCGGTCCCCTCGCTAACCTTTCCAGTCTCTTTCCACGGTCACTAGCCGAGGTACTTCCACTTCATCACCCGTCTATTTAGGCCTACCCTTGGCATGTTAATGTCTTGCGTCATAGGCCCCTTTTTTATTTTGACCTCTCCTTCTACCAATGGTATCTTCGTCTCCCGCCTTCCAAAGGCGCTTTACGGGACGATCTTCGATTCACGATGCCCCGTGTCTTCGTTCTTTTGAGTACCACCCGAATCGGGACCTACTTTGTGTTTTGTCCTGTTTTTTATCTTCTTCTACCAACTGTTTCTTTTTCCCTTTTTCACCAATGTCGGTAACTTTGCTCGACATTCATCTGATACCGGCATTAGCCCCTCGGCGTAGACCCATCTTTGATTCGTATCGGGACTTGCCCCTGTTCCATAAGCTTTATGATTCGACCTAGCTTATGGTGCCTTTTTGAAGAAATATTTTAGGGAAGAATGTGAGGTTACCGATGAAGAACATATTGCTTTCTTGGTCTATTGGTTGTCTAAATTTCTATTCTCGTCATCCCGTCATTCGCATGTCTAAGGACTTCCTTGACATCGCATTTGCTTTAACTTCGGGAGTTAAGTTGGCTCTTGAAAAACTCACCCTCAATCTTCGGGATAAGTACACTATAAGTACCATAACTTTTGTACGGCGTTCACTTAAGTACCATAACTTTCAAAACGTTCACTTGAGTACCATGTCGGAGCAAGAACGTTCACTTGAGTGCTATTTTTACCAAAAAAAGCCGACATAGACTTTTTACTATTATTTTATTAATTTCTCAGTGCCATGTGGATTTTCTTTACATTTTTTAATATTTTCTGAAACTTTTTTATTTTTTATTCATTTTGAAGTTTTTATTTTTATTTTAGTTATTTAAAATTTTAAAAAAGGAAACCCTTAGGTTTCTTGGTGGCGGCCGGCAAGGGTCGCCGCAGGCCGGCCCTGGGGCCGGGGTCGACTCGCTCTAGGCCAGGCGAGGCCGCAACGACCTTGGGCGACGGTCGTCGAGGCCCCGGCGTCCGCAGAGAGGGCGCGAAGCCCTTGCCGGATCCGGGTGAGCGAACTTGGCCGGGATCTGCGAGGGTCGCCGCCGGCCGGCCTAGGGGCGGTGTCGGCTCGCCCGGGCCGACGAGGCCGCTATGACCCCGGGCGACCCCGTCACGGCCACGGCGTTTGCGGAGAAGCGAACTTGGCCGGATCGGCCGGGTTCGCTCACCCAGACCGGCGAGGGCTTCGCGCTCTTGCCCGCGGACGAGGGCGCTATGACGACCGTCGCCCAAGGCTATCGTGGCCTCGCCGGCCCGGGGCGAGTCAACCTTGGTCCCTGGGCTGGTGGTGGCCGGCGAGGGTCGCCGATGGCCTCGCCACCACCACTAAGAAATTAAGGGTTTGGCCTTTTTTTGTTGAAATTTTCATTAATTAAACAAACCAAAAACAATAAAATCTGCAAAAAAAAAAAAATTAATGAAAATTGCCATGTGTACAATAAAAATATTCCAAAAAATTGCTTCACTAACGCCAAGTCGGCTTTTCCGGCATCCATGTCAGCAATAGTACTCAAGTGAACCATTTTTGAAAATTATGGCACTCAAGTGAACGTTTTGAAAGTTATGGCACTCAAGTGAACGCCGTACAAAAGTTATGACACTTGTAGTGTACTTATCCCTCAATCTTCTTTATCGAAACTTGTCCCATGCTACCTTCGTCACCTCTTTAGGTGGTGGTGGTGCTTTCGATGGCCCACTCTGGATTTTGCAAGCTTGAGTGGCTATTTATTTCCCATCCTGGTTCTCGGAGAGCCAGGTTGTTCAAACCCTCTCTATCTACATATCGAACCATCCTATTTGCCAAACTCTGTGCAGAGAGTTGGTTCCCATTCCAAAATAATTTCCTTCAATTGTTTACTTCTTTCTGTCTCAACTCTTCTCTTTTGAGGAAGAACAAATCTCATTTTCTCCTTTCCTTTGTTCCGCTTTCAAACGTTACCTTCTTGCTTTTTAGGATAATAGAAGTGATTTTTGGTAAGTAGTACTCACCTCGGCGATCTCCCAATTAGGTTAGCTATCAAAGGGTGGTTCGTCGTTGGCTTTGAAATCTATTCCCCTCACATTGCGCGAGACAATTTGGGTTGAAGCAAGGAGTTCCTATTCCCGCACTTTATACTTTCTCTTTTCCTTCTCCCGATAAAGTTGTCTATAAGATGAGTGATCGGCAAACTTTTGATGAGCTGAATTTGCTCATTCCAAATGTTCACCGAAGAATTCCCCTGTATCGTAGTTCAAACCTTACTTCGAGCGCACGATCCCAAAATTCTTATATTGGTGGCTTCTTTATCATGAAAATGTTTTCTCCACTCCTATAATAGAAAACATCCTTCAAAGGGTGCAAATCATTGCCCCCCCGGTTAACCCCGGATGATGCATTGATCAATTATGCCTCTCCCTGCTATACCGAAAGCACCTGTCAAAGGTAATTTTGGTTTTTCTCTTTTTTTTCTCTATAACATATTCTTACTCGGTATCTAACTCTTTTTGATGCAAGGGACAAGAAGAGAAAGCTCTTGAAATTACCGACTTCAGCAAAGGCATCCAAGAAACAAGCAACTAAGAAATTGGTTCCCAGCCTTCCACACCTTCCAGTCAGGATAGTCCACTAAAGAATCAACCTTCTAGTCCTACATTTCATTCCTTAACCAGGCCTCACACATCAAGGGGTAATTATCAAATTGTATTTCTTACTTTGATCATGTATTTAATTGTTGATACTAATCAATCCTCTTTAAATTACTTAGGAGCTCTCAAGACCTACCGATCGAAAGCACAGTCCGTTGCTTCCCTTCCTACCAAAATCTCCCTCGGGCCGGTTCTAGCAGATTCCGGTGCTGGTCACTCCCCTTCCTACAATAGAAACCGATATCGAATTGGCACACGCCCCACTTTCGGGACTCGAGGCGGGAGAATCAGCAAAGGATCCATCTACCTTTTCGATCAATGAGTCATAACTTGTCCCTCCTTCGAAACTTGAGGCGAAGGGTCAATTAGAGATCTATCTCCTCCTCCAGTTAGTGAGTCATATTTCTACCTTGTTCCCTTTGAATGCTCCTCGATCATCGTTTAATACATATATTCATGCTTGTAGGCACGGACGAGCCTTTATCAGCCTCGAAGAGGCTCTTCATTCCCGCTAAGGACCCTCTCGAAGGCCCGTCGTCCATTGTTCCGCCATTAATCCCCGGTTCACCGGTTCCTCGACTCATAAAGAAGCTTCAAGCAGCTCATCTATTCCTCCTCCTACACAAATCATCCCGCCTTTATCGGACCAAGAAAGAGCTGATTTAGAGAGAATTCTACTTGCCGATTCAACTGGTTCATCCATCGCCCAATCGACCATCCGAGCCAACTTCATCATTTCTAGCCTTGGAATCATCTACTAAGGTGCCCAAACACGTAGTCAAGGCCAAATGGAAAGAATTCCTCAATTTGTTGGAGCCTAGCTTTGGGAAATTGATTGTTGACTCGAAGAGGGAAAATCGAGCAAAAGCTCCTTTTCGGGAAGCGTGCTTCGGCAATCATTCCTTTATGATGTCTCATAAGTTACAAGAAGCCGGTGACGCCTTCGCCATTAGCTTCGTGGATGCAAGTGGAGACTATCGAGTCAATACTCATTGTCTTCCACATCTGTTCTTCTTTGAGCAAGCAAGTATTAGCTGTTCGGGATGAACGGTCCGCAAGTGCAAAGATGCTCGTCTATTCTACAACCATTGTAAAGCTGAAGAATGAAAGATTCAACGCCTTGCAAAGAGGAAGGAAGAGCTTGAGGCAGAGTTGAAGATGGTGCATGCTAAAATTGCTGATCATGCGGCAAAGAAAAACAATCTTTGGATCTCGATTCGGTAGAAGCACAAGAAGTGTCGGGAGACCGGAGAAGGAGTTTGACACTCGATGTCGAATGGTCGAGATCTACTAGCGGCAAAGACAGGAGATTATGAAGCAGAATTTTAATTTAGAATTTGAATTGCGTTCTTTTGTAAACAAAGCCAAAACTTTATTGGCTAAGTGGAAATGAGAATCTTTTTTTTTTTTTACTCAAGTGTCTCATTTTTCTAATATACCGAACTTTTATATATGTATCTTTTACTTCTCAAATGATCAACTCATACAAGTTGATAAACCTCCCGAACATAAGGCTTGCCGAATAACGTATATAACTTGCTGAACTCTATCAAACATCAAACCCAATAGCGAACCAAACTTTTGCCTTTCTCCTTTCAAACACTCAAAAAATGTGGTGATACACACTTCCAATCCCAACTCGATACTTAACCACATTTGGTAAGACAATAAATAATCGACCTCTTCCAACACATGTAGCCACGTCTTGCCACTTTATCCCACTTCTCCCGAAACAAACTCAAGCATGATATGGGACAGTGTCACCCATTGCCTCGCACTATATCTCCCCGTCCTTGATAACTTCTAATCACAACTTCATATTCATCATTCTAGTTATCCTAATCTTCCTCAATTGCTATTAACTTACTCTTTTCACAATGTTTTCGTATGGCTCTTCATCTCACATCCCTTTCTCGGCCTTATCCCAAGAGAACTCATCCTACTCAAAGAGGTAATGCTTTTTATTAGACATCGACCTCCTAATTATTCAGCGCTTAACCTCTTTTTCCTTTTGCAAAGCTATCTTCTTTTAGTCGAACTCCCAATGACGATCGCTCTTTATGGAAACGATTGCATGAATCGCTCTTACATGAGTACCATGCCTTGCTACTAAATCTTGAGCATGGATCGGAGGTCACCAATCTGATAGGCATCCTCGGATCTATACTATTTCTATCCGCCGATTCTGATTTTTTAGATCTAGTATGGGAATTGTACTCCCTTCTCCCTTCTAGCTTAACGGAATTCAAACACAACGTAAGAGAGATTCGTGCCTTGAGCCTTTGATTGTTGAGATGAACTCTTGCTCAAATCTCGGATAACGGAAGAATTCTCGCAATGTCCGCTTCAAGAAAGGAATATGCTTGGGCCAAGGATGCTTGCATTCAAGCCAAACATGAGGTTGACGTAGCATTTAGCCTCCTCAATTTCCTCTCAAATTCTATCTCCATAAGAGGTAGTATGCAAAGACTAGAAGAAAAACTGGTCCATGCCGAGACCTTAGTGGAACTCTCACGGAATCGACATCGTCAATGAGTTCGGGATGTTAAGGAAGTACTCGACATTCTTTGAGTCCATTCACGCCGATTGGCGTACCTTGCCGAATACCGAATTGAGCTCCAATATAATCGTAGCGATCATTCTAGTCTTATAGAGAAGAATTTTGAGCTGGCCAACAACTTGAGAACTTTGGTAGCCAAGATTGGCATGTACCTTCGCTTTTTATAATGAATTTGATCTCATCATGAATTCAATTTCGTTGTGCTTCCCATACCGATGGATGATACTTCTTTAAAAATCTTCCATTAATGGAACAAGATAACTATTTTCCACTAATATCCATCAGCCTGTATACATTTCCACCAAACACCTCAAGTAACTAAATAAGGTCCTTCCCAATTTGCCGATCACTTATCGAATTTCCTATCTTTGTGGTTAATTGGTAGAATGGCTTTCCATACTAAGTCTCCAATGGGAAACCTGTTTAACTTTGAGCCTCTTGTTAAAAGCTCGAGCCATCCTTTGCTTTTGCATGATTAATTGATCTAAAACACTACATGAACCTCATCTAGCTCATCCAAATTTATGTGCATCCAATCCCTATAGTCCTCGGGCAACATTTCACTTTGCAACCGAGCTCTTAAGGATTGCACAATTATCTCCATCGGCAACACTACTTCTTGTCCATATGTAAGCATATAAGGATTAACACCAAGACTTGACCTTCGCGAGGTTCAAGACGCCCACAATCTTGTTGACAACAATATATCCTATTCTCTAGGATTCTCCTCCAAATGCTTTTTAATCAATCCTACCACTATCTTGTTTGTAGCTTCGACTTGTCCATTTGCTTGTAGGTGAAAAGGTGTGGAATGCATCAGCCTAATTCCTCTTGTTCGAGCAAACTCCACATCCTCACTTCTAGTGAAAACTATTCCTTGATCTACTTGTGATGGATTCGAGCAAGCTAAAACGATGAATAATGTTCTCCTCAATGAACTTAATCACTGTCCTCGATCGATATTCTTATGGGGTACAGCTTCTACCCATTTTGTGAAGTAATCTGTACCTAAAAGAATAAAACTATGCCTATGAGAGGAAGGCGGGTAGATCTTGCCTATTATAACCATTGCCCAACCTCCGAATGGCCATGGCTTAACGATAGGGTAGAATTCGATAGTAGGCACATGTTACGTTGGTCCATGCTTTTGACACGAATGGCATATTTTAGGGTAATTCACACAATCCCGCATCATGGTCGACTAATAATATCCATATCTCTTCAATAACTACCTCATCTTAATTCCAGCTTGGTGTGCTCTCTGAAGCCTTCATGCGCTTCGCTATGACCAATTTCGTATCATCTTCACAAAAACATCGCAAGTAGCAATCCATCATAAGACTTTTGGTACAATTCTTCCGCTATTATCATGTACTTACGGGCTTGTCTCCTCAACTTTTAGTCCCTTGAATCGATTTCTTCAAGTACTCCATAATAGATTGCCTCCAATCCTTTTCTTGAATCACTTTACTGACCATCGGTATCTCTCTTTATTCAATGAAAGGTACCGATAGTATAATGGTAGTTGCAACGCTTGCCAATTCCTTTGATATCTTATAACCTGAAGCCATCTATACTAACTCATTGGCTTCGTAATTTGTTTCTCTTTTGACATGAACTATGTCATAATCTTTGAACTCTTGATTATTTTTTGGCTAAATAGTAATAGCCAATCGATTCTCATTTGAACATTGATATTCTTTTTTCGGTTATTTAACCACCAATTGAGAATCGTCAAATATCTTGACAAACCGTGCTCTTAGATGAATCAATATTCCAAGGCCTATTATCAATGCTTCATACTTAGCTTGATTGTTAGAGCATTCAAAATCTAACTTACAAACACACTTTGTACGTTCTCCCGTAGGAGAGATCAATATCAATCCTACTCTAGCTGAGTTGTTGGCACAAGATCCGTCAAAGTACATGGTCCACGGTATTACTTGGCTTAGATTCTGTCCATTTTCTTCAATTTGAAGGCATGGATATTCGGTAAGAAAGTTGACAATGGCTCGACCTTTGATTGCTTTCAGCGGCATGTATATTAAGTCAAATTCGGACAAGATAAATGCCCATTTGGCTATACGCCCTTTTATAAGCGGCCGTGTCAACATGTATTTTATTACGTCAATCTTTGCGAGCACATGTGTAATAGTTGGCAACAAATAATGTCTTAACTTTATACAAGAAAAGTACAAAGATAGACATAGTTTTTCTATCGCGGTGTATCTTTTTTCAACATCGATCAATGTTCTCGCTTAAATAATATACCGCTTGTTCTTTTCCATCTTCATTTTTTTGTGCCAACATACTCCCGATGGTTGTATAGGTAGCGAGATAAATACAGCTTCAATGGCCTGCTAGCTTTTAGCGGCACCAAAACAGGAGGGTTGGTCAAGTAAGCCTTAATTGAATCAAACATAGCTTGTTGTCTTTCTCCCCAAATGAATTCTTCTTGGCAATAAATCTCCCGAGAAAATTAATCTTCCCGAGCACCATTTAAAGTTATTTCTTTGACGTATGATGAGGAAGCTCCATGATAGCTTTTGCCTTATTCCTATCAATCTCAATTCCCCTTTGATTGACCAAGAAGCCTAAAAAAGTTCCCCGCTCGAAATCCGAAAGCACATTTGGCTGGGTTCATCTTCAACTTGTATCTCCTCATCCCAATAAAGGCTTGCTCAATATACTCTAAGAGATTTTCTTGAGCTGACTTCACCACGATGTTGTCGATGTAAACTTCCATGAACGTACTAATCATATCATGAAAGATAAAGTTCATTGCTCGGCGATATGTTGCTCCAAAGCATTCTTCAACCCGAAAAGCATGACAACCCATTGAAAAGTCCCGATAGCTCCAGGACATCCGAATGTTGTCTTCGGGACATTCTCTTTGCAATGAATATTTGATTGTATCCCGAATGACCATCCATTAGAGATAGCATCTCACGCCCGATGCCAAATCTACTAATATATCTACCATAGGCATCCGATTTGTCTTTCGGAGTAGCATTATTAAGATCACGGAAATCAATACATACTCGTAACTTTCCATTCTTCTTCTTTCGGCACAATGTTGGAGATCCATTCCACATACCTGGCTGTCTCAATGAATCTTGCCTTTAGCAGCATTTCTATAGCTTCTTTGACTTTCTCAATTATGTCTAGAGCAAACCTTCTTGTTGGTTGTTTGTATGGGTGTAATCCCTTCTTGATCGGCATTTGCTCAACAACATCTCTTGACAACCCGGGCATTTCATATAATCCCAAGCGAAGCAATCTTTGTACCTTTTAATCAACCCAAGCCCAATGGCCAATTATTTCGTTACAATAAAAAAAGTTTATAAAGAAACATTAACTCAATATCTTTGCCATTGATCGTTTACCGTTTAATGTTTGTGAATATTTTAGTTTTAATTTTTTTTATAAATACGCATATACTCCGTAAGCAAAATCCATTCCGAGAAATACTCTTAAACAGAAATTTTTGGGCTTTATAAAAATGGAAAAAAAGAGTTGAAATTTTTTTTACGAATTTCAATGGACGTGTGCATATAGGTAATGACATTTGAAGTGATCCTTGGCAAACTCATTCTTATATGTGTATCACATATTATTGGATGTGTGATGATTGGAACGTTCAAAAAAGAGTTATTGCATTTCGAGTTTTTGATGATAGGCATAGGCCAATAATATTTATAGAATAATTAGGCTAGTTTTAGAAGAATATAATTTGATTAATAAAATTTTTTTAGTTGATTTTGATAATGCCGCGACAAATCTGCTTCCATTCCCTGATTTATAATATATTTGCAAACCTGCTTTTTGGTGGACAATTTTTTCATATTAGATATGTTTGCTATGTTTTAAATTTATGTGTACAAAATGGTTTACGAACTCTTGATGCTTTTCGAGCATAATAAGAAAACAATTCAATTTTTATGGAAACATCCCCAAATAATGAAAGAATGTGGTAGATTTTGTAAAGCACATAGAAGAACACCAAAAAAATTTCAAAAAATGTTCCGACTCATTGGAATTCTACTTACGAGTTGCTTAATCAATATTTTACTTATAAAGATTTATTATGTGCGTTTATTTCGAATAATGTTTCCGAAATTAATTTATTCCCACAAGAGTGCGATATTTGTAAATTTTTTTTAGATTTTTAAAAAGTTTTTAACGATGCAACTTATAGTTTATTTGGTGTTTATTATCCTACTACGCATTTATTTTTAATAGAGTGTGTTAATATTGCAGGTGTTTTTGAAGAATATGAAAAAGATTATCAATTAGCTTCGACTATTATAGCAATGCGAGCAAAATGACTGCTTTATTATACCGAAATTTCTCGTATTTATTTGGTTGCTTTTGTTTTCGATTCACGTATGAAATTAGATGGTTTAGATAATTATATGAATATCTATTATGAATGTTTACATTTAAATGAAACAATAAACGTTAGAACTATACAAATGCTTGTTAAAGACGCAATAGTAGAATTATATATTGAATTTTATAGTAGATATGATTTAGGTGATAGTGGATCTTCCCAATCTAGTGACATACAAAACCGGGAGAGTAGCAAAATTAATAAAGGGAACAAAATGCTATTGAGTAGGCAAAAAGATAAAAGGAAGCAACATGTAATATTTATGAAATAAAGACCTATTTAACCATTTCTTTTGAGTTTGGTGAATTTGAAGGCACAGATTTTTCAATTTTAGAGTGGTGGAAGAGGCACTCAACTCAATTCCCAATCATCGCTCTCATCGCAAAATAGATTTTAGTAACCCCTTGTTCAACGATTGCGGTTGAACAAGCATTTAGCATTAGAGGATTAATTTTGAACGACCGACATTCAAGATTACATATGGATTCGGTAGAGGCTCAAGCTTGTCTCGATGATTGGACAAAGGCACAATTTCGACAATAAGAGATAGATCGCAACGCAAGTTCGAATTCTTCGATGATGATGATGGAAATACTATCGTCACGACTACCGAATGGGTAGCGACAATTGACGATAAGATAAGTTGGGGTTACCAAAAGTAAAAAGAATTACATGGGTTTTGATTCTTCTATCCTCAAGAAGATATGTAGGCACTTAATGATAATTCATTAAGTTCAAGCCCCTTTTCCTCCCTTTTTTCCCTCCCAAATTTAATTACAATGTACAATTTGATTATAATTTATATTTGATAATTTGTTATTTTTTTATTTCATAATTTATTATTTAAAAATTAAATATAAAAATTTGAATCGAATCGCCCTCGATTGCCTCTTAAGGGGCCGGTTCCGATTCGAAGGTGGCCACGAACCGGAATCGCCGATTCATGAACTGGAATCGGCTGGTTCCAAACCGTGGTCACCTCTAATATGTCAGTTCCTAAAGAGTCAGCTTATAAGAAAACGACTGTTTCACTTTTCTCCAAAAACACTCCCAAATGAACAGAGATTCTCCTTGCCCTCAAACGGACATTGGATTCGACCCAAAAAAATAAAAAACAGGGACATTGGATTCTCGCAAGACTGCGGAGGCTCTTAATATGTGAACAGAGAAACCCGATGAGTCTTATTTTGTTAAATTCCTGCTCTTTTTGCTCGGACCAACTTTCTTATTCTCGGCTCTTAGGGGTACTTACTCTTGTTCTGTGATATCTCTCTTTTTTTAGTCATTTGTTCTCTCTTTCTTGCAAGGGAAACTGCAGTTGAGAGTCGGGTTGAGGCCTGGAAGAATGAGGGACCATGGGCTGAGGCCTGGAAGTGGAAGTCCGCACCACGATGGTTTCTGCTCTGCAGATTCTCTTGCGAGGGCGGCGATGGTTCTTCTCACTGTGAAGTGGGGGTGATTCTGGGTCGGCTTCGTCCGTCACGGGGGAGAAGCCGACGAGGCTCACAGTGGCTCGCGACTGGACGTGGAGAGAGGAGATTGAATTGGGCGAGAGACGACGATCGAGAACTTGGGTTCAGAGTTTCGAAGAAGAAAGAGGGACGAAGAAGAGACGAGCTTTGTTGCCAAAGAAACGGGAGGACAGAGAAAGGTGAGGTCGGAGAAGAGGCGGCGATGGCCTGGGGAGCGGTGGGGCAAAGAGGAAAAGGAAAAAAAGGAAAGAAATGAAAACAGAAAAAGGAAAAAATTATGCCCTTTCTTTCTGAAATAATTTGAGCACTTTAAGTTTTTATTTAACACAAATTTCACTTTAAGTTTTTATTTAAAAAAATGATGACATTTCGAATCTTTATTTGAAATTTTTCCTATGACATAATTAAGCAAATCATGTTATATACGTGTTAGATTTAGAACAGCAATTTAATGAGAAAATACCAAAACATTTCTCTTAATATAGAAATTGGTCCATTGGACAAAAATTTCGAGTTCAAATCAAACATTCGATAAAGGATGCAAAACTCCAATAGTAATGCCTGGAGGGAGAGCCAAAACAGATGCTCTCTTTTTATTGACTAAATAAAAAGCGGATAAAATTAACTTGCATGAGATCATTTGCTAAATTAGCCAAATATATTCTCCCGTTGAACAATATGTCAACCTATTACGGTATTGATAACTTGACTTTTTGTTTTTAAAGTGTCAACTAAAAAATAAGGAAGTGAAAATAACGTGAGCCATTTGTTTTCTTTCCAACCTCTGTGTTTTTCGATTTGGCTCCTACAGCAAAACAATTTCCCAGCAGATCGTTGAATCAAGCGGAGATAATTAAAAGTACGACGCCCGTTGTTCGAAGAGGACAATTATTGCAGGCGTAATTCCCGCAGCATTGAGCAAGGAAGGGGAGCAACGCCCAGGTGCTCGCGTTCAGTACTGAGTACTGACACATGCTCACGTGCTTTGATTGAAATGTTAGATCTAGCACGACTTGAGTGGACTTGACTTGCTTCTCGTATGAAAATTATTAAGAAAATCTTAAATTTTTTCATCTTTTATTGATTCAATATTAAATTTTTTCATCTTTTATCGATTGGTCTTATTGACCGTAAATCATTGGCGTGAATGACAATGCCATCTAACACGACACTACCGATGTTGACGTGAAATTTTTTTAATGATAATTTAATATTTTTAAATATTATTATTATTTTTTACTTTCTTCTTCTTCTTCTTTTTCCTTTTTTCCTTCCTTTTTTCTCTTAAGCATCGGGCCCCTCACATGGTTCTGAAGGGAAAAAGAAAGGAAAAAGAAGGAAAAATAAAAATAGAAAAATAAAAATAAAAATATTAAAGTATAATAAAAAATTAAAAATGGTTCACTTTAGCGTCGGTAGTGCCGCGTAGGAGTATCGATGTTCACGTCGTAATTTCTTGGCGATATGATTGAATAGACAAAAAATGAAAAAATTTAGGACTTTTTGATAATTTTATCGGCTTCTTTCTATTAATTATAGAATAGAAATGAACAAAAAAGAAAATCAACAGACAACGATCGGAAAGCATATTCTCCACCAACTAATTTAGTGAAGAGTCCGCTAAGGCTTTTGTGACGGTAGGAACCGTTCAACATCAGTCACGCTTTTTTTTTTTTTGGGAGGAAACAGGAATGACTGTTCCAGCAGTTTTATATTTTTTTTTCTACTTCCCATAGGTTCCTATTTTCTTAAATTTGAAAAAGAAAATTAGTAGCCAACAGTACCGAAATCATAAATGGAAAAATCTGAATTCCGGAGCATTTGAATATGAAGAATGAAAACACAATTTAAATACCGAAATACAGAATCACAAGTACAAAAATATTACGTCTAATTTAATGTATATCATTAATATCATCTATTGAATATTGGAGATCTAAAAATATTTAAAATGTTGGCTTTACAGCTAATAAGGACATCACTGTGCAATGAAATGGCTCTTCATTCGTTTTACTAAAATCAAATTGCTATAGAAGAACTCTGATGATAAAAAATCAGGGACCACTCATATCGATTATGCATAAAATAGATGAATTAAAGAAAATATTAAGATAAGAATGATAATTAGTAAACGATAAAATTATCCCATAAATGCAAATCTCGTAGATGAAGATATGCAATATGTCACGCCCGATCCCCAGGTCCGCGACATCCCTACCAAACTCGCTACGGGTCATGAAGGATAATGTCCCAGGCACACTATCGACCTACTTGCTTACTACACATGCGGAAACGTGAACTCTCTCAAACAACAAATAACATGGGATAGTACAAGTAGGAAATCAACTCAATCATCAAACACAAGATAATTTCATTCATAAAGTCAAAGTATAGGAGTTTGAACCCTATGGAGCTACGAAGGCATATACAACCCCATTCTTGGGGTGGCTCTCTAAGACCTCAAAAGAAATACGGTCGAGATAAGGTTAAACCCTCATCTACTCCCAAAAACTATTCGACAACCTTGCGCTAACATCAACAGGCTCCATTGCTTGGGACTGAAATGGTTAAACAACGGGGTGATAAATAAATCTCGGTGAGTCAACGCCTAAGCCCGGTTAGGGCGTTGATTCGCTCGAGACATCCTAACAAACAATCACGAAGCATGAAATATATACTTCACCCACATGCAACCTTATCGGTCTTTAGCCACGCATAATGCGATGTAGACGACTCAACAATCAAATCAACCAATCCAACTCATTGGCAAAGCATCACATCACTTGCATGCATAGGACACCACACGAAGTCCATTTATTAACCGGTGACCCACGCGATCGGCGTGGTCGGCGCACACACGACCGGTGTAGCCCCAACACTACGGCGCGGTGTCTACTAGCGAGACCAGACATCGTCCCTTATTTCCGGCATCGAAAGCTATGTATCCAAGGTGCGCATCGCACGGCATAGAAGACAGACATTCCAAAAAGGAGCGTCGATCTGTCACAAGGCTGCGATCAGCATCCGGAAAATTCGTGTGATCCGTATGACGGCGCACGGGCACGGATTGAAGTGCATCCGATAAGTTGTGTGGTTTTGTACGACCGGCACGGTACGAACTTGTCGGGTCTCGTACGATCGGCATGGTTTACACCCATCATATGACCGCTCAAGCACTCTCAACAACAAATCCGTTCATTTCTTTGAATTAGGTCGAGTGCTCATACATGCATGTTCAAATACTTGGCCCAAGGCCGTTTCGTGCTAAAACATGCAATTTGATCTCATACGTGGTCATATGAATGCACAGTTCAATCGACTAATATCTCAAATAATTCGAGGCAATTAACCTCCAATCAAACACCCACGACAATCAATAATCAAATTCGGCATTCAATTCCAATAATTCAAGAGACAATTAATCAAAGCGAAGCCGGTCGATTTAGACAATAAGTTCCAAATTCAATCCACAATCAATCGGGGCTCGTCTCTAACTTATCGCTCACTCGCGATCAACCAATCATCATCAATCAATTCTAATTCAAAATTAACCACAAACGACCTAGCTAATCGACTAAATTAATTAATTACGGTCATTTAGCCTAAATCACATTTCTATCTAAACCGATCATAATTAAACTACCTAAACACCCTAATTAGCTAATTAATCTAATTCCAAACCGAGAGTTAGGGCCTAACTCACAAATAAAATTAGCTCGGGCGGTCTCAACTCGGGCGGCAACGATAATGAACTCGGCCTGGCTCGGCGACAGCGATCGGCGACTCGCGGTCAACCTCGAACCCGGGCTCCAAACTTAGTCAAGGATGGTCCGGTGACGCGGCAACACTTCGGAACCGTAGCACGGAACCCGAGGTGGCGGCTAGTGGTCGCCGACACCGTAATCGTAAAGTGAGGCTCGGAATAGGGTAATGGTGTTGGGGGCTGTTTTGGGGAGTCTCGGGTGATTCAAGACCGGGGAAAAGGTTGGCCAAGGTCGGGGTCTCCGGGGTGGCCGTAGGTGGTTGCGGCGACGACGACGGACTACCGGAGGTGGGCGAACAATGGTCAGCGGTCCCGCGTTGCAAAAACAGAGCACCGTCGAGCGGGAATAGGGGGAGGCTGGTCGGGGTGGTTTACGGCTTCCACGGGCGACGGCTGGCTTCCAGCGGCTTTGGGAGACGACGAGGGGTGGAGGACAACGGCTTGGGGTGATCGGCGAGGGGCGAATCCGGGCAAAGCGAGCTGGACCGGGCGTGCACAGGACCGGCGCCCAAATGGCGATCCGGTGGGGTACGAGCGACGGGACGGGGTCGAGAGGGTTGTGGTGAGGGCGGAGGGACGACGGCGCGGCGCGGTCCGGTGCGGCGTGAGGCGGTTGAGCGGCTCCACGGCCCACTACAGCAGAAAAGGGTAGGCGGTGTCGGGTCAATTCCCCGGGGCTATTCACGGCGGCATGGGGGGCGGCGCACGGCGAACTAACGAAGCCGGTAGTCCGAAAGACGACGACGTGGAGGCTTGTGGTGGTCGGAGGTGGCGACGTGGGCTATCGTGGCTCGGAAAGCCCATCGAAATCAAAACAGAAAGTAAGTCTGCCGGGCTGGTTCGAGGTCTTGCGGCGGTCTGCAGGCTGGCGGCGACGGCGAAGTGGTGGTGGCATCGCTCGGGCTAGTGTCGCGCAAAGGAAGGTTGAAGGAGGAGTAGGATGCGTTCGGTTCGGGGCAGCGGGAGCAAAGAACGGGCGAGAGAGAGAGAGTGGCCTGCCGAGAGAGAGAGTGGAAGTGAGGAGAGAGAGGGCGGATGTTGACCGGCTGTCTTGGAGGTGATTGGTGGGTGGGGATTGACTTGTGGGCCCCACCCATCAAGTTACAAATTGAAAGTTTTTGTCTCCTAGCACATAATTGGAAGGGCAAAAATGTAATTCAATAAATCGGGATTGAATGAATTTTTGGCTCAACCGACCAAGAATAAAATTGATTTTTACGGGCTAAGCTCGGTCGGAATAGGCTTAGGCACGAGGATTAAAAATCCTAAATCGCGGCGACTGAAATTTTTAGAACATAATATAAACCGATCGACATTTCGGGAATCGTCCAAAATTTCGTCTCTTATTTCCTTACGATCCAAAATTTTATACTGACTGGAATTCAATATTAATCATTTTTATTGAATTTCGGCATTTTACGAGAGTCTAATTTCCGGGCGTCACACAATACGAACTCCATCCACTTGAATTTGATACACAATGGTAGACACCATCTAAAATTCAACGTTCAACAAATTCCTCTTACTTTCTTGCAATCAACGAAGCGGAGACTAATGAGCTTTTGTCCACGGTAATTTGTTCATCCATTTTGACCGAAAAAAATGTGTTCATCCATTACAAATATATTAATTAAACAGAAGTTCAATGTAGATAATCACATTCGTATCTTAATTTTATTTTATTATTTAATGGTATCTCTTAATCTTCTCTTTGGTGGCGAATAATATTCACTCCTTTAAAAGTTGCAATTTAAATCTTTTCTTTGATTGAAAATATCCACTTAATGGGATATAGCTAGTCATTTTCCTTTTTAAGTTCTCTAATCTGATGCTAAATTAAGCCAAGAAAATAGGAAGCCAAAGGAAGTTAAAAAAAACAAAAATGTTGAAACCCTTAGAAGGCAGTCTCACTTTTTCCGCAATGAGAAAAAGAGGCTGACGTTTGACCGTGCATTTTGCCAAATGATGGTACTGTTAGTTAAGCAATTTCCTTTGTCATGTAAAGCAAATCCCTTCTGCAAACAATGCAGGTATAACTCGAACTCGAAGTTGACCTAAAAAGAGGAGACAAGAGAAAATTCCATGAGCTTTATTATTGGACAGATCGTGCTCTCAATCTTACATGCCAAATAGATAATCTCGAGTTTAGTAATATTACATAGAAATCCATACACTCTAAAATGAAAATAGAATCAAATCTGTCAAAAAACTAAGAATATTGAAACTCTTCTTTCTATTATTTGTGGATTTTAGTAAACTAGCATTTTGCATGTCCAATTGGAAAATAATCCCATATATTATACATGTTGTCGCGACCTAAAAAAAAAAAAATAAACAAGTTATCATTTTCGGGCTAATGGATTATCAGGTTAATTAATTAACTAACCTAACTCGGACTCTCCCAAGTCCATACCAAATCGCAACTTAAGGTTCGAATGATTAACATGCAATGTGATTTGAATTTGGAGTCGCTACTAATCATTTTCGGTAGGTCGATTAGAAACCTAAATAAAATAGCGGGAGAAAACTATCTTATTTCTGCGAACAGGAGATTAAGAGTCAGGGGACTTGGTTACATTAATTACAACTAATGCCCTTTCGATACCTTAAAATTCATGAAAAAAATAAAAACAATGGATTTGACAAACTTGATGAATTCTACTTGAAGATCAAAGAATCAATATTTTTTGGGTTTTTCTTCCCATGAAATTTTTTTGAATTTTTGAGTATTTTTATAATAAATAAATTACATGAAATTGGGATGAAATAGGTTCAAGATTACTCCCCAATTGAACTCGTGCACCAAATTTGTGTTCCGGGCTTGTCTTAACCATTGGACCGATTTGGTGACTTGTTAGACCGAGAAATCTCTTGGTCCTATCTCTCATTCACGCTTCTTTCTCATCTCGCTAGAATTTCATGAGGCCGCAATCTGGGCGTTGATATTTTTTCCCTTTTGCTCTCCTTCTATTCTCGTACCATCGACGTCTCATCGTTGATATGCAACTGTTATTTAACATAAAAAAGTAGAGAAAAATCAGTGTAGAAAATCCGAGCTAATTTGTATCCGAACTTAGAGAAAATTAGGAAATCACTTAGCTTTCCTTTCTGCGGCTGAGCTTGAACGATGGTGATGAACTTGTGGCTTGTGCTGATGGAGTGCAGAAATTGGCGATGGTAGCACCGAGCTTCAAAACACTCAAGCCCTCTCAAAACTCTCTCCAAATTTTTTCTCAAGAATTCTCTTTTTCCTCTCTAAAGAATTCCTCTCAAAAAACTCTCTCAATTCTCATCCACTCCAAAAAAAACTCCCTCAATTCTCTTCCATTCCTCCCCAAAAAATCTCTTCTTCTTTTATAGGCAAAATTCTTCATCCTTCATTCTTCATCTTCATTTCCTCACCTTCCATTTTCATCTTCCTTTCTTCATCTTCATCTTCTTTTCTTCATCTTCATTTCCCACCTTCCATTTTCATCATCTTTTCTCCATCTTCATCTTCTCTTCTTCACCTTCATTTCTCCATCTTCCATTTTCATCTTCTCTTCTTCATCTTCATCTTCCTTTCTTTATCTTCATTTTCATTTCCTCATCTTCCATTTTCATCTTCTCTTCTTCATCTTCATCTTCCATTTTCATCTTCTCTTCTTCATCTTCCTTTCACCATCTTCCTTTCCCCATCATCTTTTGGTATTTGCAATGCAGTCCCTAAAATTTCAAGTATTTACAATACGATCCCCTCAAGTCCGAGTATTTGCAATACGGTCCCCGAGAAAATATTTTTTTCAAACCCAAATCTTCTTGGTGCATTTTTCCACCGCATGCCTAGTCCAGACCACTGTTAAATTAAGCTCAAATTGTATGCCAATGCTAAATGAATATGTGAGATGATTTTTGTTTAAAACTAAAATTAGTTCTAATTTTTATGCAAAATATATATTAGTCAAAATTTAGGCATCAACACATGTAAAAACTTATTTTGACATAAATGTGTATACCAAAACTACCAATTGGTAAATCAGGCTCATGCACATGGGAGTCTCTTTTCAAATTGAAAAATTAAAACTTAAGATGAATGTGAAAGAATTTGAGCGAGAGTAAACTCAAGTTGTATAACTTATTATAACTGTCCTTTATCTGTCTCAGGAAGGATAAGAACGGAAAAAGAAAAGCTGCACACCAGTCAAATCAATTTCACGATTGGTGAGTCCAACATATCAAAGTTCCATTATTGGTTAGACCACCACGAGAAGGCTAGACACATGCTGTGATAGAAGAAGGGCAATGTCTTTCCACCATGAGACCTCTCTCTCTTTCTCAGACAGCTTGTGCTCCAAACACTCTAAAGATGCTTCGAGCTCTTTCATTCGTTCTTGCTGTCTTGTTTCCAGCAGTTCATGCAACCTCTTCTCGAGTTCGATAGGGGGAACTCCTCCCTAAACTTCATTATCTTCGTCTTCGGGGTTCATTACTGCCGCAAAACTCGTGCTACAGCCACTTCCTGAAGCAGACTCCTTGGGTGCATTCTGCTAAACCGGGTTTATAGATCATAAGCTCTAACATTCAGATGAAGTGATAATCATCAATGAAACTCAAACAAGTGCAGGTAGCTAAAATTTATCCCAAAAAGGGGTCACACTTCGGGCAGATCCTTGCATGACTTTTTTTTTTACAACCAAATGAGAAAAGAATGTACTCCTTCGAAGGCACAAGCACAATGAATGAAACAAGAAAGAACTGGAGACGATTGTTCAGCGTCAATGGCCTTGAACTGAAGGTTCTACTATAAGAGCAACATATGCATCTGAGAGAACTTTTTTCGGACTAATGAAAAGGCGTAAGCGACCTGAGTACTGAACTCTGTGGATTCTGGAGTACCTCCTTCATGTCCAGATACAGAGAAAACAATCAAGTTTCACAGAAATGAGAAGACAGCAAGAAAGTGAAAAATTCGAGAGCAAACAGTGCAAAAATTTACATTTGTTTCAAAATCCCTCAGCAGTTTCCATTCCTACCTTTCTACAGGCACAAAGAATTAAGATTCAATAGCCAGGGAGATACATATAGTTTCCTCCTCTCTTTCCCCTTCACAATAGCACCAAGAGATACTGAGTTTGTGGATTGACAAGGAGGTTGGAAACAGGACAGGAGTTCAGTCATGTATATATAATTAGCAGAACCAAACCAACAAAAATGTGACAAAAGCTGATGCCTATAACTGGTTCTCTTTACTCTGATAAAGAGCAATTTTGCATTTAACTAGAGCATAAATGCAAATAAGAGAACTTGTGATGAAGAAAGTTCTCCATGCTTCCTGTGCTAAGCACTAAACGGCTTGAACAGATGAGTAAGTAGCAACGGCGCAAAATGAAAAATCAGGAGTACAAATGAAGTAAAAATCTGACCACCATATGGAGTTCAATCTGACCAAATAAAGGGACAAAACTGCGAAACATGCAGAATTAGAATAAAGTAAAGCTCAGAGACTTTTCTCCGTTTAAAACCTTCATATGTTGAGACTCTGCTGCAGCATATGTAAACATCAAATGCTTGCACAATCTAAATGATTGCTCTTATGCCAGCCTTCCACGGAACAAGTGAAGGAAACTTCAAGTGGGGTTGGTTTACATTTCCAAGACATGCAAAACAACTGAAACACTACCATTGTTTTGACAATGAGAATACACAAAATTCTACAACCAATTCCATGCATAGGCAAGCATCAGGGAAACCCAGTGCTCCTCCGAGAGCCCCCCTACATCCGGGAATATTGCAGAAATCAGAAGATAGAGAACCTTATCATTTCCTGATATGATTGGTTGGAAGAAGTTTCAGCATCCAACTGCAAGCGCTCTAACTCATCTTCTAATTCTGCTTTCAGTTCTTTTTGCGTTTTGAAGTCGTTTAGATGGGTTTTATGGCTTTTTTTGTAATTTCAATGGCGTTTTCGTAATTTTGTGTTTTCTATTGTAATTAGGGTTAACACCATATAAAAGGGTGTTAAGACTCCTAGGTTTCGAAGAATTGGATATTATTCTATCGATTTGATAATCGTAATTGAGAGAACAAATTGTTCCTCTTTTCAATCTCAAATCCTTTGTTTAGTCAATTTACATTGCGTTTCGACATTATTTGGTATCGGAGCACAGGTTAGCTTGGATCAATGGCTGAATAGAATCACGGTGGTCGTGAATGGCGAGGGTCGTGCTGGCCGAGGACGTAGAGTCGTTCTGAAGCGAGATGACCAACCTCATCAAAGAGACTGTGAGACATAAAAAATTGAAGAATAGGGAAGGCGGATCCGAGGATTTGGAGCAACAACTTGCGCATGTGAGGTTGGGCGATCAATCCGAGGAAGGAGTGGAATTTGAGGATTCATCCGATGATGAAGAGGAGGACGTCAATCCTTTCGGGATTCTAAACTAGGGATGGGATCGAGGAGTACCACTTGGAAATCAGCCATCTTCTCATAATTTCGGGATGAAGATCGAGATTTCGAGTTTCAAGGTAAGGCTCATCCTGATGAGTTCATTAATTGGTTGCATACAGAGAGAAGATCTTTGATATTAAAGATCTGATCAAGAACAAAAAGTTAAATTAGTGGCTACAAGGCTACGGAAACATGCTTCGATATGGTGGGAGTATGTAAAGAAGCGGCGATGCTAGAGAGGGGAAATCGAAGGTGGTTCACTAGGATAAGATGAAGAAATTGTTGCAAAGAAAATTTCTGCCTACTCATTATGGGCAGGAGGCGTTTATTGAATATCATAATGTCAAACAACGAGATTTAACAATGAGCAATATCGAGGAGTTTGATCTCTTGCGGATGCGTTGTGATGTGGCTAAGGAAAATGAACAAATAGTTGCTCGATATTTGGCGGGGCTGCGGACTGAAATTTCTGATGTTATCCAATTACAACAATATTAGACCTATGAGAATGTGTGCAAATTGGCCTTAGAGGTGGAAGGGCGAGTGTAAAAGGAAGGGTAGCGTTCTAAATTTCGAGTCGGTGGTCAAGGAAAGAATTTCGAGGAAATGCGAGAGTTCTTCAACCAATTCGACACCGGACGATTAAGGGTGCGAGTTCTAAACCTCCATCCAAGGAGGGACAGAGTAGTGTTGGAACTAGCGGGGAGGAGTTGTAGCCAAACGGTGTTACAAGTGTCAAGGAATCGGACATTTCGTTGCTGATTGTGCGAATGCATGATTTGTGACACTTGATGAAGATTGGTCTTTGATGAAGATTCATTTTTGATGAATCTAATAGAAAATAAGAGGATGTGAATTCGGATCGAGAATAGATTTATCTATGCTTGATTCGGGTGAGTCCCTAGTCGTTAGAAGAGTTTTAAATGTTGTTGTGGTGAAAGATGAATTTTGACTTAGGCATAATATTTTCCATACTAAGTGCGATAGTGGAGGAAAAGTATGCAGCATGATAATAGATGGGAGAAGCTAGGAGAATGTGGTGTCCACTACCATGGTGGAGAAGTTGGGGCTGAAAATAGAAGATCATTCTCAACCATACAAGTCGTCGTGGCTTAAGAAAGGGAACAAGGTTAAGGTGAGCAAGAAGTGTCTTGTGCGGTTTTCGATTGGGAAAAAGTATGCTGATGAGGTGTGGTGTGCTATGGTCCCAATGGATGCTTGTCATATTATGTTGGGCAAGCCATGGCGATTCGACGGAAAGACACAACATGATGGCGTCAAAAACACCTACACCTTCAAGAAGAATGGCCGGACCATTACCCTAGGTCCTTCAAATTTGAGAAAGGATGAGAAGAATAGTCTGATGTCTATGTTAGAGTTCCAGGCAGAGCGGTGAACGTGCTTGAACTTTTGCCATTGTGGTGATAGAGCAGAATTTTGACACTTTCGAAATTCCTACATAAGTTCTCGCCCTTGTTGGAGAAGTTTACTGATGTCGTCTTGGAAGAGATGCCACATGAGCTATCGCCCATGAGAGATATTTAGCATTGTATTGATCTCATTCTAGGAGCCATTATTCCTAATAAGACAGCTTATAGAATGAGTCCTAAGGAACATGAGGAGAGATAAGTGTAGAAGCTATTAGAGAAAGACAGAGTCTTAGACAAGCATAAGTTCTGTGCAAAGGCCGGCCTTGTTGGTTCCTAAGAAAGATGGGTCGTGAAGAATGTGCATAGAGAATAGAGTCATCAACAAAATCACAATTAAGTATCGCTTCCCTATCCCACGATTTGATGATTTGATTGATCGATTACATGGAGCGACTATTTTTTCGAAGATAGACTTGAGGAGTGGTTATCATCGGATTAGGATGCGGTGCGGAGATGAGTTGAAGACGGCATTTAAGATTAGAGATAGTACTGTATGAGTGGATGGTGATGCCCTTCGGGTTGTCCGATGGGCCGAGCACTTTCATGAGGTTGATGAATCAGGTTTTTTCATCCTTTTATTGGCCAATTTGTTGTCATTTATTTCGATGATATTTAGGTTTATAGTGCATCGATTGAGCAACACTTGCAGCACTTGAGAAAACTATTTGAGGCATTGAGGGAGCAGAAATTGTTTGCCAACACCAAGAACCGTCAATTTTTAACTAATCATGTGACCTTTTTGGGGTATATTATGTTGATGGAAGGCATTCGAGATGGATCCAGTTAGGATCGAGGCCATTACGAGTTGGGAGACGCTGAAGAATATTCATGAGGTACGCAGTTTTCATGGGTTAGCATCCTTTTATCGGAGGTTTATTCGGGATTTCAGCACCATTATTGCGCATCTTACGAATTGTCCGAAAAGAGGCGATTTTCGTGGACCAAAGAGGCAGATGCCGCATTTCGTTGTTAAAGAAAAAGGTGACTGAAGTCCCGGTTTTAGTGCTTCTAGATTTTAGTGAGATTTTTGAGGTGCATTGTGATGCCTCGGGCTTTGGTATTGGGGGATTCGGAACCAGAAAAATAAACATGTAGTATTCTTCGGTGAGAAGTTGAACGAAGCGAAGAGAAGGTATTCGACTTATGACAAGAAATTTTACGCCATAGTGAGGAGCTTGGAGCATTGGAGGCACTATCTTATTTCAAAGGAATTTATTCCGTGTTCGATCATGAGGCCTTGAAGTACATTAATGGGTAGTATAAACTGAATGAAAGGCATGCAAATTGGGTGGAGTTTCTTCGAGCTTTCGGTTTGCCATTAAACATAAGGCCGGAGTCTTTGAATAAGGTGGCAGATGCATTGAGCGAGAAAACATTCCTGCTGTCTACGATGCAAGTGGGGGTTTTAGGATTTGATTCTTTTAAGGATTTGTATGTTGATGATCCTTATTTAGGAGATATTTGGAGTAAGTGCAAAATCGGGCCCTTTCAACAGTTTCGATTGAGGAGGGCTTTCTTTTCAAAGGTAACAAGTCATGTATCCCTCAATGTTCTTTGAGAGAATATATTATTATTGAGAGTCATGTTTAAGGTTTAGTGGGCACTTTAGGATGGATAAGACGATGGTCTTACTTGTGTGAGCAATTTTATTGGCCCCGAATGAAGTGTGGTGTGACTCGGTTTGTAGAGAGATGCAGAGTATGTCATATGGAAAAAACTAGAGGTACCAATGCTGATTTATATATGCCTCTACTGTCCCGATTGCACCATGGGAAGATGTCACTTGATTTTGTCTTGGGATTGCCAAGAACACATTGAAATAAAGATTCCATAGTAGTGGTCGTTGGCAGATTTTCAAAGATAGCGCACTTTATTCCCTATAACAAGACCTTTGATACTTCACAAAGTTGCTCGTTTGTTTTTAAGGAGATTATTAAGTTGCATGGAGTTCCCAAATCTATAACCTCATTTCGTGGTATGAAGTTTGTGAGTCATTTTTAGCGCACTCTTTGGAGGCACATGGAAATCGACATGAGTTTAGTTCCTCTCACCATCCCCGGACCGACGAGCAACCGAAGTTGTCAACCAAAGCTTGGGAAACGTGTTGCGAAGTTTGATTGGAGATAGCCCGCGGCAATGGGACTTAGCGTTACCTCGGGCGGAATTTGCCCGCAACAGTCACGAGAATCGAACTATAAGCAAGAGACCTTTCAAGATAATCTATGGGCGTAATCCAATTACTCCTCTGGATCTCACGCCATTGCCGGTTCACAAGCAATTCGGTTCAGACACAGATGAGTAGGCCAAGTAGATCAAAGTCTTTGCATTCACGGGTTCATAACCGGATCAACAAGCGAACATGAAGTATAAGCGGCGGGTGGATAGGCACAAGCAAAAGAGTCATCTTCAAAGAGGGTGATCTAGTGTGGATTCACCTCGGGAAAGAGCGTTTTCCGGCTAGCGAGGTTTGGCAAGTTACAACCTAGAGGCGATGGAACATTCGAGTCTTGAAAGGATTAATGACAATGCTTATAAAATTAAGCTGTCGGGTGAGTACAACGTATCTAGGACTTTTAATGTAGCATATTTGATACCTTACCATGCAGATGAGGAAGAACCGAGCAGATGGATATCAATGAAGATTACCTTGCATTCGAGGGCGAATCTTTTCCTAGCAAGGGAGGATGATGTACTTAGAGTTGTCGAACTTAGAATGTGTTGAAATTTGGTGGCTACATGGAAACGGGCCGCCGATCAAAACTCACCGCTAGCCGTGACCGACGTCGTTTTTCGCGTTTTGGAGTCATTTAGATGGGTTTTAGGGAATTTTTTGTAATTTGGTAGCGTTTTCGTAATTTTGTGTTTTCTATTGTAATTAGGATTAACATCGTAAAAAGGGTGTTAAGACTCCTAGGTTTCGTAGACTTGGATATTATTCTATCGATTTGATAATCGTAATTAAGAGAACAAATTGTTCCTTTTTTCAATCCCAAATCACTTGTTTATTCAATTTCTGTTACGTTTCGGCATTACTTTGTTCTTACAATGTCGAGGGCTTCCTTGCAAACCCACACCTTGCTACGGTCTCCAGGATCATGCAAGCATTCCCTCTTAACAATTTGCCTCCCAAGATCTTTGAGCCGATCATGCATCCATATTGTATCACCATCAATAATATTTACCAAAGACATTTGCGTAAGAACCCGAATCCCGGTCTCGGGAAAAATATTGCAAGCTCCCCACATATAAATTGCGTTCGTTTTTTCATGTCGTTGATGAAAAAGCATGCAATGTCAAGAAAAATCTGCTTTTCCTCATCTTCTAATGCTTCATAATCGATCATCAATTGCTTGTCGAACATCCTTATGTGGTATTCTTGCTAACCTCTCTACGATCTCTTTCCACATCTCTTGCGGTTGGCGATAGAGAAATGAGCCTATGACCTCAAGAGCCAAAGAAAGGCCTCCCGGTTGTGACAACAATTTCTGATGCGGGAGCATCGTATTGATATGGTGGAGAGTCTTTTCTAAAAGCATATATAAAGAAAAGCTTAAGGGCTTGATCAAAATTCAGCTCCTTTAAGTCGTATATCAAAACCTCATTGAGGGCTCTTAAAGTAATTTCGTTCTGATTGTTATAATTATCCTACTTCCCGAACCAAACCAATCTCGTTCCCCGCTAGCTTCTCTAGTTGTTCTTCTTTATTTACGTCATCCAAAATGATGAGGACCTTTTGCTGCGAAATCTTGTCCCGATGTTAATCCCATCATCAATGTCATGAATGTTGTCGACGAATCTAGAGTCCGTTGACGCCTAAATTTTGACTAATATATTTTTTTACATAAAAATTAGAACTAATTTTAGTTCTAAACAAAAATCATCTCACATATTCATTTAGCATTGGCATATAATTTAAGCTTAATTTAACAGAGGTCCTGGACTAGGCACGGGGTGAAAAAATGCACCAAGAAGATTTGGGCTTGAAAGAAATATTTTCTCAAGGACCGTATTGCAAATACTCAAAACTTCAGGGACTCGTATTGCAAATACTTAAAACTTCGGGGATCGTATTGCAAATACCAAAAGAAGATAATGAAAGGAAGATGAAGAAGAGAAGATGAAAATAGAAGATGAAGAAAGGAAGATGGTGAAGAGAAGATAATGAAAGGAAGATGAAGACGAGAAGATGAAAATAGAAGATGAAGAAAGGAAGATGAAGATGAAGAAGAGAAGATGAAAATGGAAGATGGAGAAATGAAGGTGAAGAAGAGAAGATGAAGATAGAGAAGAGAAGATGAAAATGGAAGGTGGAGAAATGAAGATGAAGAAAAGAAGATGAAGATGAAGAAAAGAGGATAAAAATGGAAGGTGAGAAAATGAAGATGAAGAATGAAGGATGAAGAACTTTGCCTATAAAAGAAGAAGAGTTCTTGAAGAGAGGAGAGTTTTTTTGGGGGAGGAAAAGAGAATTGAGAGAGCTTTTGAGAAGAATTCGTTAGAGAAGAATGGAGAGAGCTCTTGAAAAAAATTTGAAAAGAGTTTTGAGAGAGTATGAGAGTTTTGAAGCCCGATACTATTATTGCCAATTTTGCACCGATCAACACAAGCACCGGTCCATCCCCATCGTTCGAGCTCGCGCGCAGCAAAAGAAAGTTAAGTGATTCCCTAACTTTCTTTAATTTCGAATACAAATTAGCCCGGATTTTCTACATTGATTTTTCTCGACGTTTTTATGTTAAATAACATTGCATATCAACGATGAGACATCAATGGTACGAGAATAGAAGGAGAGCAAAATGGGAAAAATATCAACGCCCAGATTGCGGTCTCATGAAATTCTAGCGAGTTGAGAAAGAAGCGTGAAGGAGAGATAGGACCAAGAGATTTCTCGGTCTAACGAGTCACCAAATCGGTCCAATGGTTAAGATAAGCCCGAAGTACAAGTTTGGTGCACGAGTTCAAATTGGGAGTAATCTTGAACTTATTTCATCCTAATTTCATGTAATTTCTTTATTTTAAAAATACTCAAAAATTCAAAAAATGTCATGGGAAGAAAAACCCAAAAAAAATTGATTCTTTGATCTTCAAGTAGAATTCATCAAATTTGTCAAGTCCATTTTTTTTCATGAATTTTAAGGTACCGAAAGGGCATTAGTTGTAATTAATGTAACCAAGTCCCCGGACTCTTAATCTCTGGGTTCGCGAGAAATAAGATAGTTTTCTCCCGCTATTTTATTTAGGTTTCTAATCGACCTACCGAAAATGATTAGTGGCGACTCCAAATTCAAATCACATTGCATGTTAATCATTCGAACCTTAAGTTGCGATTTGGTATGGACTTGGGAGAGTCCGAGTTAGGTTAGTTAATTAATTAACCCGATAATCTATTAGCCTGAAAATGATAACTTGTTTATTATTTTTTAGGTCGCGACGACTTAGCGACTCCACGGGGACCCAAAGAGGACTTAGGACAGATAAGTTCATGAAAAGGAAAATTACTTGATTTGGCAATCTTTGTTGAACTTTAATCCCTAGGTGTTAAATGGTTTTGCGGGAAAGGGAGTTATAAGGGGAGGAGTCCGTGACTAACCTCTGTTTTGCGGTGCTTGATGATGAGAATTTTAATTTTTGAACTATCGGAGTGCCGATTGCCTTTAAAATGTCGTGCATGCCCCTAATATAATTGCACTACACCACTTTGACTTGTGACCGAACCCGGGTCACCCAATAGTTTCAGGATGGTATTTATGTGGTTCTTTAACCTTGGCGGTAAGGCTTCGCTAAAGGTTATCCCACTTGGATCCCGAGTTCTTCAAAAAATGGCTCAAGGGTTGTTCTCATGCACGTAAGGCTATGATGCATGAGAGTTGCCCTTGTCGACCGAACCAAGCCGAGATGATTGGACCCGACTAGTCATGACTATGTATGCGAGGCGGCAACTAGTCATGATGAACGTGCGCGAGGCTGCGACATGTCGTTCCGTCTTTCATTTCATTTTTGCTAAAAGAACTAAAATCTGAATCCACGATTCATGCGCATGTCTTTGTGATTGACATTTTCTTCATATGAGAGGTAATTTCTTGTCTCTTACGCCCTGTTATCTCATTTTTATTTTGGGCTGGTCCATGGTTTAGGTTGATTGTTTATGAATCTCATTGTCTTATTTCCAATTTCACACTTTGCTTCCGTAGTTTTTACAATTTCATCGGTTGTCCTCAATTCCGATTTGGCTTGTTCCTGTTGTACGATTTTTACTAAATTCTACGATCGAGGTTTGAGTAAGTGCCAAACATGAAAGTTGTAGACCTATGTTTCAACTAATATCCTACAAAAGTTCAGAATTAAATTCATAATTTAAGATGGCCTTTCGTTTTTTTTAACTACCTGTGGTTATAACAGTTTTCTGAATACGATTTTTTGGAAAGACACATTAAACTGATTTTATCTGCTCATTTCTAGTCCGATTGGTCAATATAAAAGTTGTTCATCATCTTCTCAACTATAAGCTCGTAACATTTGGACATATTTTGACCAACGTACGAATTAATACGGATTTTTTCGTAAAAGCGGACAAACTGAAAATTACATGTTTCAATTCTTTGGTCATAATCACTTTATTCGTTTGAGTCTAGAGGGATGCCATGGGCCGGCTCGCTATTCTCGCTCCCTGTACTCATTTTTGATTTGTTACTGCGTACAGGTAATTTATCACGGATCCTCCACATATTACTCGATCGATCGCGAAGAGGATGGCCGACATTAACGCCACCGTCGTTGTTGCCCTAGACGAGAAATTTGGCTCATTGGTCGAGCGCTTTGAAGAGATGATGTCCCGAAAGATGGAGGAAATGATGGCCGCCTTCCCCGCCAAACTTCAATCATCCGTCAAACTTCTACCGCTAACCATTCCTCCTCTAATTCCTCCTACGGACAACTCCGGTAAAGCCTTGAAAAGCGCTCTCTATCGACAATGCCGCTAGAAGATGTGATCTTCTTGGCGTGAGCTCGAGCACGCGGCTTGTAGTCCCAATCTCCCAAACCAACCCGATGACGATAACCAACGACCAACAAGTTTGTCATCATGGGAGATACATGAGGAGGGAAATCTAGTGGATTCGAAGTATACGACCTAGATGAGTTCGGTCCGTATTATGAGGAAGTTCGTCAAGATTTCGAACGACATGAGGAGATCAAGCCCTTGACCGGTGAACAAATTATCTCGGTCAGCCCTAGGCGATGCGGAAAACCCTAAAGAAGTTAAGATCGGGGCAAGCCTTTCCTCGAAATATCTCGAGCCCCCGATCAGACTCTTGAAGGATTACCGGTGACATTTTCGCTCGATCCTATGCCAATATGCCCGGTCTCGACTGCTCCATTGTCGAACATTGTTTGCCGATCGATCCTTTGGCTAAGCCAGTGGTGCAAAAGTCAAGAGAGAGCCGGACTGTGGTCCAGGAAGATCAAAGAGGAGGTCATGAAGTTGCTTGACGCCGGATTTCTTGAGACTACGAGAATATTCCGATTGGGTTGCCAATATAGTGCTAGTCATGAAGAAGGATGGGCGCATTCGGGTTTGTGTCGATTATCGAGACTTGAACAAGGCCATCCCTAAAGATGATTTTCGCCTCCCCGCATATTGACGTACTTGTTGACGATCATGCAGGTTTGAATTGTTTTCATTCATGGATGGTTTCTCCCGGTACAATCGATCCCGATGAATGTCAATGACAAGTTGAAAACCACTTTCACCACACCATGGGGAATGTTCTATTACCGGGTAATGCCGTTCGGTCTCGAAAGCGCTGGAGCCACTTACCAACGAGCCATGGTTGCCCTTTTCCACGACATGATGCATAATGAGATTGAGGTTTACGTCGATGACATGATAGCAAAAACAAGGCATGGAGAAGATCACGTCGAAAGCTGAAGAAATTGTTCGACGGACCCGAAAGTACAAGTTACGCCTCAACCCCGCCAAGTGTGTCTTTGGGACCAGCTCGGGCAAGCTACTCGGTTTCGTGGTGTAGCGGAAGGGCATTGAAGTCGACCCTTCGAAAGTTAAGGCTATTCGTGAGCTTAGGCCGCCGACGACGGTTAAAGAAGTTCGAAGCTTGATGAGTAGGCTAAACTATATTGCTCGATTCATCTCTCGGTTATCGAAACCGCTAAGCCATTCCTCAAGCTATTAAAGAAGAATGCGCTAGTCCAATGGGATAGCGAATGTAAAGAAGCTTTTGGGAAACCAAGCAAAGATCTCATGAATCCATCCGTGCTTATTCCTCCGACGCGGGCAACCTTTAATCCTCTATCTCACAATCCTTAGTGAATCCTTGGGTGCTATGTTAGCCCAAGAGAAGCAGGAGGATGGAAAAGAACGAGCCATTTATTATTTGAGCAAGAAATTCACAACTTCGAAAACGAAGTACTCCGAAGTAGAGAAAATATGTGCGGCATTAGTCCTGGTACTGCACGTGCTTCGGCAATATACCTTGCATTACCAAGTGCTTCGGTGACAGAATGCGATCCTATCAAATACTTGCTTAATCAACCCGCCTTGATTGGTAAACTTGCCAAATGGCAAATCCTCATCTCCGAGTTTGCCGTTCAATATTTGTCCCATAAGTCAATCAAGGGACGGCTATAGCAGATGTCCTAGCTGAAAATCCGGGGCGAGATGATGATGCCTATCATTTCGAAAATCGAATCATGTCGGTGGAGGATTACATCTGGACTATGTATTTTTGACGGAGCTGTCAATTTATCGGGATCGTGCACGGGTGCGGTTCGATATCTCCAGGTGGTCAGTATTATCCTGTGGCAAAGCAAAATTGGTATTCCCTTGCACAAATAACATAGCAGAATATGAGGCATGCATCCTTAATCTGCAGTGCTGCGATTGAAATGGGGATAGCCCGACTTAAGGTGTTCGGAGATTCCGCTTTGATTATCCTTCGATCGTTGGAAAGTGGAAGACGAGAGATGCTAAATTGCTCCCCTACCATGAGTATCTGGATGAATTGGTGGAGGAATTTGAAGATATCTCATTTGAGTATCGCCCGAGACTCATAATCGATTCCCGATGCATTGGCTACCTTGTCTTTCAATGTTACAAGTCGCCAATGGACTTGAGGTTGACCCATTGAAGATCGAGGTATTAAAAAACCCGGCATATTGTATGGCCGTGATCAATGAACCCGATGGTAAGCCATGATACCATGACATCAAGACTTATATTCGGAAGCGGGAGTTCCCTCAAAAAAGTACCGTATCCGACCAAAAGTACATAAGGAAGATGGCCTCAAGTTCTTCTTGAATGGAGAGAATTTGTACAAGCGGTCATTCGATTCTCGTCCTACTAAGATGCGTTGACTCGATCGAAGCGGTTCGTCTAATAATGGAAGTACATGAAGGGATCGTGGTCCACACATGAACGGCTACTTGTTAGCTAAGAAGATTATGAGGTTGGGTTATTATTGGCTCACACTCGAAAGAGATTGTATTCAGCATGTTCGGGCTGAGTCACAAATATCAAATTCATGGTGACAAAATTAATGTCCCCCCAAATGAGTTGCATCGCTTATCCGAACCATGGCCGTTTTCTATGCGGGGCATTGATGTTATCGGTCCTATCAACCCTAAAGCATCCAATGGGCATTGATTCATCTTGGTGGCGATTGACTATTTCTCCAAATGGATCGAAGCCGCATCCTATTTTGCATCACGGCACGAAATATCGCGAAATTTATCCGCCGGGACATCATTGCTCGATACCGGTTCACCTGAAGCCATAATCACTAACAATGGCTCAAACTTAAACAACAAACTAATGGACAAATTGTTTAAGGAATTCAAGATCAAGCATCCGAACTCTTCCCCATATCGTTCTCGGATGAATGGAGTAGTAGAAGCCGCCAATAAGAACATTAAGAAAATTTTAGCGAAGACGGCTGAAAATTATCGCAATTGGCATGAGAGGTTGCCATTTGCACTTATGACGTATCGGACCTCGATCCGGACATCTACTTGGGGCAACCCCGTATTCGCTTGTATATGGAATGGAGGTCTGTTCTACCGGTTGAAGTGGAAATTCCTTCATTACGTATACCGTCTCAAGCTAAGGCGATGGAAGTCTGAATGGATCCAACAGAGAGCAAGGCAATTGAATCCGATCGACGAAAAAAAAACTTAAGGCTATATGTCATGGCCAGTGTTATTAGCAGAGTTGCTAAATCATTCAACAAAAAAGTTCGGCCTCGATATTTTCGGATCAATGACCTGGTCTTGAGAAAATTATTGCCAATAGTCCCACTTCCGGAAGGGAAATTCGCTCCAAACTATGGTGGTCCATATATAGTAAAGAAAGTGCTCCCCTGGTGATGCTTTGATTCTCGCCGAGATGGATGGTTGTGTCTTTACCAATCCAATCAATTCGACATATTTGTAAAGAAATATTATACTTGATTCACTCCGATGTTTTCATAATCGAGTTATAATATTAATACGTATTCACGAGTTGTCCACATTTGAGCATTCGTTTGTTTCCTCGCTACTAATCTTTCTTTGAGAGATTGTTTCGAATGTGGGAGCCTCTCTGGCCCAATTGAATTGACCATCGGGAGCGTGAGATTTACATATTCGCAGAGTAAAATGGGTTATCTTGCAAAAAAATATGACGACCAAGATGAAATGAGTAAAAACTTGCATTCATTTCATTCATCGGAAAGCCTTACAAATAGATCAACGAGGTGGGAATGTAAAGCCAAACCGAGCCCTAATGAGCATCACAAAGGAGTTTAACCGACTCTCCATACAGTTGATGCTCCGCCTACACCGATCGCTCCGAGAATCGAGATCCTGCCCCTTAAAGAGGAGGAGCTCACATTTCTTTTTGAGCTTGGCTACCTTGTCCTCGTGATGCTCGGCAATAAATTTCAGGTCATGGATCAGCATTCTCCCGCGGGCTATATCCAGGGTCGATCGTCCAAGCCTTTCTTCCATCCATGTGCATTGAAATTTTAAAACAATATTGAGCGGATCGCGCTCGAAGATGGTCTCGGGACATGGCCAAACACCTCTCACGAATCACGGGGAGACTTGTTCATTACCGTAGTCGAGGGTCTTCTTATAATAATCGGCTACAAGACTAGCCAACACCAAGCTGTCCGACCGATCCCGATAGCGTACCTTCACAAGGTGGGCCAAAGTAACATCTTGATAAGCAACATGGTAAGCCTCCCGGAAGTTAGTAAAGAGGGTGGGGAAGATCCTGTATTCCTCCTCTAACTTGGTACCTTCAATAGAAGCGGTGCCCATATCCCTAAACATAAGACGAATCTCGGTTTCGGCCTCCGGATGGTTGGCTATATAAGAGTAGCCCTAGCCTAGGAGATTATAAAGTTTCTCCCATTTGGCCAAAACTTCAGCCGAGAAGGCGTGTGCGGGAGAGGGAAGCCATTGTTGTTGAAGCGGCTAAAAAGAGTGGATGCAAAAGAGTGCTTAGAAGGTTGGAGATGAAGATATAAAAGCGATAATTGTCTCGGCGTTAAATCCTAATTTAAAGGGCAAGAAAAGCTATAGCAATAATTATTGTGGATCGCCGAGTCAATTATCTGGGTAAACCTACGGACGTTTCATCCGTGAATCACGGATCTACCATCTCGAGCCTCATAAATCCGAAAAAGTTACGAAAAGATTTGAGGACGCCACCATGTTGAAAACCGAGTGGGAGACAAGCATACTTTTTCGGGAAAAAAGACAGCAATTCTTGCAGAGCCACGGGTGAAACTACGGGCGTTTCATCCGTGAATCACGAATCTACCATCTCGAGCCTCATAAATCCGAAAAAGTTACGAAAAGATTTGAGGACGCCACCATGTTGAAAAGCGAGTGGGAGACAAGCATACTTTTCGGGAAAAAGACAGCAATTCTTGCGAGCCACGGGTGAAACTACGGGCGTTTCGTCCGTGAGTCACTGGATCTACCATCTCAAGCCTCACAAATCCGAAAAAGTTACGAAAAGATTTGAGGACCCCACCATGTTGAAAACCTGAGTGGGAGACAAGCATACTTTTCGAGAGAAAAACAGCAATTCTTACAGAGCCACGTTAGTTACTCGGGTGAAACTACGGGCGTTTCGTTCGTTGGATCCTGGATCTATCGTCAATCCGTGATCTCGAGCCTCACAAATTCGAAAAGTTACGAAAGGAGTTGGAGTCCCACCATGTTGAAAAGCGAGTGGGAGACAAGCATGGTTATCAAGAAAAGAAAATCGGTGCGAATGGATTCGGGGTCCCATCACGTTGAAAAAATAAGACAAGGCGGGAAACACGAAATCTTGGGAAAAACGTCGGCTTAGTGATTTTCATACGCGTTTAAAGGGAGGCTTTGGAATATACCCGATTACTCGAAAGAATTTGGAGAGAGTAAGCATACATCGGAGAATAGAGTGAACAAAAGGCGGTAAGAGGTATTTCAATCCAACATGTTTAGAGGCCATCAGCACTTACCGGAGGCAACCAACCTAGACATCCCCGAAAGCGAACCGCTGGATTTCGAGACCGGATCCAACGCCGAAGCCGTAAAACCCAACTCTCTTGGCAGTGAAATTCAAGATCTCGACAAAGAATAATAATGGCAGCTGATGCAAATAACCCCGTAAAAGAAAATATCAAATCAAAGTGCTCAAGCTGCCTTCAAGGAGTGCTCTTACGTGAATAGGAGACGCAAAAATGAATTGAGCCGGATGATAGGAATGGAGCCCTTGAAGGTCAAGTTTTGGTTTCAAAACAAGCGGACTCGATTGAAGGTTAAAAATGAAAGTCATGAACTTACGTTTCGAGGGAAGAAAGTGAAAAGCTTCGAGCGAGAGAACAAGAGGTATAGGGATGCTATCAACACCGCTTGTTTGCCATGTCCGTAGCGGCCCCATCTCCTTTGGTGACATGTCCTTCGATGAGCCACATCGAGCATTGAAAATGCTCATTCACTGTTCATCCCCCAGAGCAAGTTCTCGTACAATCCGATTTCGTTGGAGCTACATCCCGCAGAAAGTCGGTCTTGCGGAAGCGAGAACCGATGCCCTTAGAGGGAAGAGACATGCATCACTACAATTGGAGTTTCCTTGATGTCACGGCCACCAATTCAACGCCGATGGAACTCCGAATGTGTAGCCTACATGAAGCTTTAGTTTTTTTATTATGGGCTCTCAAAATATCTCTTTTTTGAGCATTACTAGCCAGCCCTTACGAATCCTCAAGAGAAGTAGTGACATGTATAAATGAATGTACTGTTTGTTACAAGATCCCCATGTGAGACATTCTTCTTTTAATCCATGGGCAAAGAAACGATACTATCCACGAACATCATCATGCTTAAATGCGTGAATTCCTCGCCGATTTGACTAAGCATTGAAAACCTTCACGTAAGTAAATGCGAAAAGATTTGAGGAGGGAAATAAGCGCCTCGTTAGTGGAGAAAGCGAAAAGATTTGAGGAGGGCAAATAATCGCCTCGTTCGTAGGAGAAAGCGAAAAGATTTGAGGAGGGCAAATAATCGCCTCGTTCGTAGGAGGAAGCGAAAAGATTTGAGGAAGGAAATAACCGCCTCGTTCGTAGGAGGAAGCGAAAAGATTTGAAGAGGGAAATAACCGCCTCGTTCGTAGAGAAAGTGAAAAGATTTGAGGGCTCCTCCATATCGAAAAGTAAAAAAAAGAACGACGGATTGAGCGGGAGGTAAGAGTTATTACGAAATGGATTCAATGCACTAGGACCGAAAAGGATAGAAAAGGCTGTCTGCGAGACTAACCGATCAGAAAAAGTTTATAAAGAACTTGAAGTCTCCATGCACCTCCGTAACTCGTCACGAAAGGCCATCGTCGCTTTTGTCTTTGCAAGTCCAAAGAACATCTAAAGGTCGATCTCTAGTCAAAACACCCATTTTTCGGTCTACATATGGAAGGTTTTGAAAGGAAAATAAGTATGCGTTCACTCCCGGGCGGAAGTATGGGAAGTTTCATATCCCGAGGATCCGCGAGTCATGGCCATTGATGGTAACCCCCGTTTCCCTCTCGATCCTCGTTGCCATGCCGAGAAAGTGCATGTATAGGATTTCAGCTTATGTGAAAACAACGGAAGCCTTAGAGGAGCCGAGGCAAGTACAAATATGATTTTGACATCATCGTCATAGCCATGGTAGGGATCGATATGGACGGTCTCAATCTCTTAAAGATCATTGATTCGAGTTGAATATACCGGTCATCGTCACATCGCAAGTGATGATCGCAGTTCATAACGAGGGCCATATTGCATGGTGCTCGGTGGCATCCTAAAGAAGCCGGTCCTGCGTTCGAGTGCTCCAAAATATTTGGCAGCATGTTGTAAGGAAGCAATTACTCGAACAAAAGAACTATGGCCAAGCCGCCTACGACGATTTTGTCGGAAAGAAAAGGCCCCTTTGGTCCGCCGAGCTTCATTCTATATTCATCGAGGCGGTTCGACAGCCTAGGAATCAATTCAAAGACGACCAATGGCCGTACTCAAAATGATGAATATAGACGGGCTCACTCTACGAAGTGTCACAAATCACCTTCACAGATTTAGAGATAAGCTGAAGAAGCACGATGTAGCTTGGAACCAAGGTGACCGGAGCAAAATTGATTGGAAGATTAATCCCGTGAAAACCTACGGAGCAAAAAAGTACCCGGCCATTTCCCAATCAAGAATACCGGCCATACCGACCTTCCGCTGGTGGTTCTAGCAGCGGACCAGTTGATCATCCTTACGGGTTCCCGAGCGACGGCGGAGGCTCAAGCTCAAGGAGTCGACTCGCTCACGGCAAAAACAAAGTGGAAAATCCGTCGCCGGTGTTAGCAAGTAGCAATGCCCAATTCGAGTATCAATTGCCCGAAAAAATCAAAAGGTTACTTTGATGATGAGCTCACCGCTTTAGTCGCCCGGTTCGGAACCGAAAGACCTCCGAGTTGTGATCCGAAGCAAGTAATTATGGATCTTCAAACAGCGATCGTTGGTGTATGATCCAAGACAAAATCAGCCAATCATTGGAATGGCCAAGAAAAGAGGTGGAACCAATCTCGCATGAATACTCTTTTAATTCCATGTATAGTTCCCTTGCGTGGGATACTTTTTTACTTTTTAGCTGTCTAGAATTTGCCTAGAGTTAAAAGGCGAATTTTTCTCCTCTCTTATCAAATGCGTAAGTTCCTTATTAAGCTAGGCCCGTAGAAAATCAATTTGTGGACGACGCTCCTAAACGCCCGTAAAGAGAGATTCCGAATAGCCTTACTTGGGAGAATGCAAGTAAAAGACCAAACAAGCTCAAAGATGGGTAACTCCGTATCGTCCCAATTGATTCTCACCCGTTTCAAACTCTAAGTTAAGCTTATTTTATTCTCGACGAGGGATTGCCAATCGCTTTAAGAACAATATAACAAAAGCGAACCACCCGTGGACGCCAACAACACCGCAAAGATAGTGGTTGGGGAATGACGGTGGTCCGAGGCATCCGGGGGTCGATCTCGGGATTTAGCATCAATGTACAAAGATTAATAAAAACATTTTTTGCTTCGCAGATCGAAGCTCAGCCTAGACGGTTATAGAACCAGGAGAGATAACGTCCCGGACATACAATCCAATCCGAGATGAATCGATCTTTTCAATTCAAAGTTCGCAAGGAATACGTGCATGAGTAAAGTGGTATCGTTTCAATTCTTTTAGAACATGAGGACATACATTGATGCTTTCCCTTTTGATTTTTACTGAGGGTCATCGTCATTCAAATAGAGAAGTATCCCATCTCCCTAAAAAATTAATGAAATGAGAAATTCCTGGAGCCTTTGACAATCTCATGTCTCAAGCGGACATAATGAAGTTTTGCAACGCATTTGCATGAACAGGGGCAACTCACGATCCACGCCCCTAAGAAATTTTTTATGTACTTGCGAACTTTGTCCGCCAAGCTAAAAAGTTGCTGCATTTTATATGCTCGAAAATACTCATACACTGCATGGTTTGCACATGATTGTTCCTCATGTTTAATTTACCAACTCGAATAAGGAACATGAACTACATAAGATACATCGAATGTACGAAGGGGGCATGACAGGATGATGAAAGGCAATCCTTTGCCAAACACGTCCAATTTTTTCAGGTGAGATGAACGATGGCTAAATTCCGCACTCCCCAAGGTAAAGAGTTTTCTCGCGAAATGTACGATAACCGAAGTGATGGAGGCATTCATTTCTCTACCCTAAACACTGCAAGTTATCCGTTGATCAACCCATTTGAACGGAGATTTCACTTCCACAACCCCTGCCAAGAACCACCCCACATTGGGGCAAAACAGAGGTAATTCCATCAGCATCACGAAACAAATGGTTAGAAATCTTCTTGCTTGGACTAACATCAATCTTCGGGTGGTTCTTTGCATTGTACTTGCGCTTTAATTCAAGTGCCTTAGGGTGACGAAGAGCATTTCTTTTTCTATCCCACACATCTATATCCATTTGCACAACCCATTTGAGCCTCGCAAATTCGTTTCTAAAAGCCCTTATTGATGATCATTGTTGTCCAAAGCAAATATGGCCCATCTTTGAGTAGAAGGACACGAAAAGCTGGATCAATAGAAAATCTCCCAATGAACTCATCAAGATGCAATAGTAAAAGAGAGTTGGGAGTAAAAAAAAAGGAGAAGAAAGAGGAAATGCTGATTCCACAAAAATTCATAGGCATTTAAAAAGCAAAGTGCCTACCAAAAGTAAGGCCAATGCCCTTTCAATTCATTGTTCATTTGTAGAATATTTCGAGCTTGAATGCACAATTTTCCCGTATATCCTAAAAGGGTTGATGGAAAAATCTCCATGAAGTGTCAAATTGCAAATGTTATCTTCAGCTCATACCATCCCCGAGCAATGATGGTATCCTAGAAGGCTACGATCGGTGACAAGATTGTAATGATCACCAACATCAAGCCCCTTCTCAAACATCTTCGAGCCAAAACGAACCCTTTCGTTTCTCGGTCCCCCAAATCATTACCTCCATTACAACCCTTTAAAAGCCTTTTTTGACTAGGGCACTTGAATTAATGTGGAGTTCAATGATTTTAAGCATCACTCGAAAAAGTTCGAGCAAGATTACTTCTCTCTCATTTTTGCGGGGTTCTTGACTTGTAAACCCGAGAGAGATGACGAAGGAATTCATTTCAGCAGCCTTGACTCAACTAGAGTCCCCTTTGTAAACTTTTGACCTAGCCCTCATTACGGTCCTAATCAAGACCTCCGGATCGGCTCGGTCGTATCAATTGCGAGATTACTCGGATCCTTATCGAATGCGATGATGGAAAGATTGAGTGATTTCTTTTGAATCCTCGCAGACCGGATAAATAACTTTTCTTGAGAGTGAGAGAAAACCCTTTCAAACTGAAGTCCCCCATTCAGCTCACATTCGAGGTATTCATAATGTGAGAACATCTCTGGACATGCTTGGTAATGCAAACTTGATAGAATGGTTATGCATAAACCATAGTATGAGTGATTGCATTATGCACATGTTGAATATGTTTGTGCATGTTACCTCGTACATTCTATGATGGGTAATACATTCCCGATGTTCGATGTCCCTCCCAAGGTCTCGAAATTCATCCAAGGATTATTGAATGAGCAAGTTCTCCTGGCAAATGCCTACCATGTACGATACGAGCGATCTGTTTCGTTCTTTGACTAATCGTTCGGAGAACCCAGGTAAGTTTTCGAACCCATTTTCAAATTAACAACTCCTCCGATGATAGTTGTTACGATTCAATTCAGTGCAATATGCCTCTCCGTCAGTCGTGTAGACATATGCACCTGGCGATCTTGACATCTTATCAAATCATGACGACGTAGCTCTTATGATTTCCGTCTCGATCACGAAGACATATGCACCGGTGATCTTGACCTTTAGTCGGCTCATAATGACATAACTCTTATGATTCTCGGCTCTTTTATCAAATCACAAAGACATAAGCACCTGTGATTTTGATCCAAACCAAATCATAACGACGTAGCTCTTAAGATTTTGGTTCCCCTTTGTCGATCACGAAGACATATGCACCGGTGATCTTGACCTTTAGTCGGCTCATAATGACATAGCTCTTATGATTCTCGGCTCCTTTATCAAATCACGAAGACATAAGCACCCGTGATTTTGATCCAAACCAAATCATAACGACGTAGCTCTTAAGATTTGGTTCCCCTTTGTCGAATCGTGAAGACATATGCACCGGCGATTTCGACATTTAATCAACTCACAACGACGTAGCTCTTGTGAACTTGATTCTACTTCTTTCGACTCACAACGACGTAGCTCTTGTGATCCGGAAGGATACACATATCTTGCGCTGTCTCGCATTAGGGAGAAGTCTCGATAACAGATAGGCCAAATACCTTAAGGTCCTCGTGTTTGCAAGAAACTTGGAAATTAAGGGAATCACCACTTATGAGGTATTTAGTAAAATAGGTATTCTCGTATGCGATCCATGTGCGGGTTTCTCTAACATGGAAAAGAGAAATTATGACACATGTTATTTACGATCTTGCATATCATGCATCGCTTCATTACAAAAGATGGGATTAAAACTCCCGCCAAAAAAAGTTCACCCATAATTTGCACCGTCAAAATTCGGGATTCAATTTTGTCTTTGAGCGGAACCTCTACGAGCCTCCACTCAAAAAGGGGTGCTGTTGACGCCTAAATTTTGACTAATATATTTTTTTGCATAAAAATTAGAACTAATTTTAGTTCTAAACAAAAATCATCTCACATATTCATTTAGCATTGGCATATAATTTGAGCTTAATTTAACGAGAGGTCCGGACTAGGCACGGGGTGAAAAAATGCACCAAGAAGATTTGGGCTTGAAAGAAATATTTTCTCGGGGATCGTATTGCAAATACTCAAAACTTCGGGGATCGTATTGCAAATACTTAAAACTTCGGGGACCAGATTGCAAATACCAAAAGAAGATAATGAAAGGAAGATGAAGAAGAGAAGATGAAGAAAGGAAAATGGTGAAGAGAAGATAATGAAAGGAAGATGAAGAAGAGAAGATGAAAATAGAAGATGAAGAAAGGAAGATGGTGAAGAGAAGATAATGAAAGGAAGATGAAGAAGAGAAGATGAAAATAGAAGATGAAGAAAGGAAGATGAAGATGAAGAAGAGAAGATGAAAATGGAAGATGGAGAAATGAAGGTGAAGAAGAGAAGATGAAGATGAAGAAGAGAAGATGAAGATAGAGAAGAGAAGATGAAAATGGAAGGTGGAGAAATGAAGATGAAGAAAAGAAGATGAAGATGAAGAAAAGATGATGAAAATGGAAGGTGAGAAAATGAAGATAAAGAATGAAGGATGAAGAACTTTGCCTATAAAAGAAGAAGAGTTCTTGAAGAGAGGAGAGTTTTTTTTGGGGAGGAAAAGAGAATTGAGAGAGCTTTTGAGAAGAATTCGTTAGAGAAGAATGGAGAGAGCTCTTGAAAAAAATTTGAAAAGAGTTTTGAGAGAGTATGAGAGTTTTGAAGCTCGATACTATTATTGCCAATTTTGCACCGATCAACACAAGCTACCGGTCCATCCCCATCGTTCGAGCTCGTCGCAAAGAAAAGAAAGTTAAGTGATTCCCTAACTTTCTTTAATTTCGAATACAAATTAGCCCAGATTTTCTACACTCGATTTTTCTCGACGTTTTTATGTTAAATAACATTTGCATATCAACGATGAGACATCAATGGTACGAGAATAGAAGGAGAGCAAAATGGGAAAAATATCAACGCCTGGGGATTGCGGTCTCATGAAATTCTAGGGGAGTTGAGAAAGAAGCGTGAAGGAGAGATAGGACCAAGAGATTTCTCGGTCTAACGAGTCACCAAATCGGTCCAATGGTTAAGATAAGCCCGAAGTACAAGTTTGGTGCACGAGTTCAAATTGGGGAGTAATCTTGAACTTATTTCATCCTAATTTCATGTAATTTCTTTATTTTCAAAATACTCAAAAATTCAAAAAATGTCATGGGAAGAAAAACCCAAAAAAATTGATTCTTTGATCTTCAAGTAGAATTCATCAAATTTGTCAAGTCCATTTTTTTTCATGAATTTTAAGGTACCGAAAGGGCATTAGTTGTAATTAATGTAACCAAGTCCCTGACTCTTAATCTCCGGTTCAAAAAATAAGATAGTTTTCTCCCGCTATTTTATTTAGGTTTCTAATCGACCTACCGAAAATGATTAGTGGCGACTCCAAATTCAAATCACATTGCATGTTAATCATTCGAACCTTAAGTTGCGATTTGGTATGGACTTGGGAGAGTCCGAGTTAGGTTAGTTAATTAATTAACCCGATAATCCATTAGCCGAAAATGATAACTTGTTTATTATTTTTTAGGTCGCGACGCAGTCGAGAATGTCAGAATATAACTGTTTCTGCAAATTTGCTAGGCCACTTTTTTCTGATGACTCTCGAACATCTCCAAGAAAGCAGCAATCATCGAAGTACGAACAAAGCTAGTTGAAGACAACCTTCGCAAGAGTTTTTTTTCCAACACCGCCCATCCCATGAATACCAACAAAACGAACACCTTCAGAGTCAACATCCAACAGCTTCATTATGTCATCTACATGATAATCCACTCCAACCAACTGATTCGTCACATACTTATGTTTTATCTTCAACTTAACCAAAACCTCTCGGATGATCAACTTAATAGCTTCCCCATGCCTGCCATAGATACGAACTACCTCAGTTGAAAGAAGACAGTAAACAGAGACATTAACATATCTTTCAAGTTGAAGCGAAAGTACTTAGAAATACTCGTAAATGATTCGCAAACAAACAGTCAGTTCGAGAAACATGCACATTAAGGTAAAGTTTTACACATTAGATGGAGTTCCAATGTTTTATGCCTTTTTCTCAACAATATGAATCTGTCTTCATTTTTTCTTTAATTGTTTACTTCTTTTTATACTATCAATAGAAAATATGACCTAAGCTTAAAGTTCTTCATGCTTCATGAATAATTTCCAAGCTAGATTGAGCCGGATAGAATAAATAAGTCGACTTCAAAGTTTACTTAAAAAAATTGAGTTGAGCCAGGACAGAAAGAACAAAGGAAGAATTGATTAAAAGAAGACGGAGAAAAAGAGTAAAAAACATCCAGTCAAGGGTAAAAGAGGGGTGAAGGGAGAGGCTTGCTAAAAGAAAACATTGCTCAGAAACCACTAATTACTTCACTCCTGAAAACATCAGAGTACTCATGTGGAACTTGGAACCTACAGGCAAAAGTACTGAATATCTTGGAACTTGTACGCAGCCTCAAGTATATGTAGGTTCAAGATCTACAGAATCCACATGTATGACAGAGGAGGCGGCGTGCGATCTCATCTCATTGCGAATGCCTTCTCGATATGTTGGTCTATTATGATTTACCCCTTGATGTTTTCTGTTTGGTCTCTGTTTGAACTGTACTCTGTAGCTAGAAATTGCATTCTAGACTAGCCAAATGACAAATTTTTTAATGGAACTTCCTCATGCGGTTGGTATATGAACGAGCATGACCAAAACGGAGAGTTAATCAACTCATCAGTTTACCCCTACCAATTGCCGCTTACCACTGATGAAAGGCCGATCAAAGTCAGGAACAGAATAGAGATTAACCAAGCTCCTTAATCTTGAAAGTTGGTTGACAGTCTTCCAGATTTCATGAGTCTATACATCAATGACTATCCCCAAAACATAATATGCTAGCATTCAACTGAGAACCCAGACAATGTACAATTGCTGCCCTTGACTTCTTCCCGCATTTCAAACTGTCGAAACTCCAGAAATCTTATTCCCACAGAAAATGGCAAAGACTGAGGACTTCAAATTGTGCATTCTAATAAAAATTTTGTTACTAAAAATTAAGAAAAGGACAGAAGACTAGAAAATTAGTAGTTACCCTCTAGCTTTGAGGTCCCATCCCTTCAATTCAGCAACTTCCACAAGAGCATCCTCCCACCTCTTCACCTCCTCAGCCCCAAACTTCTTCCTGTGCGTGGGCATGGCATTCCTATACAGCCCAGTCCTGAGCTTCACATCCGAAGGCGAAGCGTCGTAGAACACCGGCAAGATCTCCTTATTCCCCTTCGACCTCGCCGCGCAGTCCACCATGTGCGCGACCTCGCGGAGGCACCACGAGCTCGACGCGTAGTCCCTGGAGAAGATGGGCACGTAGATCTTGGACACGTCGAGCGCCCGCAGTAGCTCGCCGCCGATCTCCCTGCCGACGCGGAGCTCCTCGTCATCACGGTAGACGCGGATTCCGGCGCCAAGCATGTCGTGGTAGAGGCAATCGGTGAACCCTGTGCGAGTGTCGGGCCCCCTGAAGCTCAGGAACACCTCGTACTCCTCGCCGGCCGGTGCCGACGCGTCGCCGCCGCTCGTCGCGGCTTCGGGGTTGTTTGTCTCCGCTTCCTTCTTGGCTGTCGTGGTGGGTCTGCGGAAGATTTTGGACGCTTTTGACTTGGCGAACGCGAGCATGGTCGGAGCGAGCAGTCCCAAGGCCCTAAGAAAATGCAATGAAGTTTTAAAGACCGGATTTTTTTTCTTTGCTATCTTTGTGTCGGTGAGCTTTGAGGTGGAAGAGAAAAGAAGACAAGAGAAGAGAGCGACTTACAGTCCACCGAGCATCATGGCGGCGAACATGGTGGACACACCGCGAGGCGTGCGGTGGTAGCCGAGCGGCGGTGGCTGGCAAGATGAACACCATGCGAAGGAAGAGCCGTACGTCGTCGTGGAACGACATAGTGCGTTCAGGTTGAACTTGAACCCCATTGAAATCACTGGTGGGTTCGTTCTTCGCTTCGGATCAGACGCAGCAGACGATCATCAAAGAGAGACGAGTAATCTGGTGTTGGGTCTGGTCAGATCATTGTTTCCTCGGGATTGCGTATGATCAAAGCGTTGACTTTGGTACTGTCGCTGCGCATCGGGCGAAAGAGTACCCGTTCAGCGCGAGAGAGGGCGAAGTTCTTCCTGGACCAATTGAATCTCGGCCGTTGATCTTGTGGTTGGCAGGTGGGCTCACTTGGTCCACACGTCGGACGAATTAGATTAACGGTCGTGATTTATTTGATTAACGGTCGGGGGAGGGGGAAAATGGGTTTTTATCGATTTTAATTATGATAATCTTATCATGCATTTTATCATCACTTTGTCTAGAAAAATATTATCAATTTTAATTATGATATTTTTAATTACAAAAGCTAAAGATTTGAAATTTTTATTTGTGACAACTATTACGTCTCATGAATACATCATATTTTTTATCAAAAAAATTAATGAAACTTTATTTCAAAGTTGAAAATTTAAAGTCAATCTACTTATCTAGTTGACCTCAACCTTGTGTTTGTTTTTTTTTTCCCCGAAAGTAATTTGTAGTTTTTCAAAGGTAAACTTCACTTATTTTGTTTATTCTTTTTAGCTTTTCACGTTTTAATGTTAATTGCTAGATGGGATTAAAAATCTAGTTACACCCTATTCACTTTCAAACTCACCTCAAATTATTTCAAAGAAAAATTTTAAGTATATTTTAAAGTTTTGATCCACGTGTTATGAGATTGATTCTACAATTGATATTAGTTAGTTTCTGCTTTAAGTAGAATAGCGAGAAGTTTTATTTTTTTTTCCCTTTTGTGCTTTTTTTAGGTATATTTACATGTGATCTAAATATAAAAATGTGTTTAACATTGGATCATGCTTCCATATTTTGATCAATTTTCCTTTTCCATTTTTGATTAAGATCGGCTAGGTAATTAGATTGAATTTTAATTTTCATGAATAACTGGGAATACTGTATTTAGCTCTTTACTATAACGATTATATGCTTATATGTTATATAAGTGGTTTTCCAACTAAAAAGAAATAAAATAAGTTGTCCAATCAGCCCTAAACTTATTGTACGATTGTCAATTCAAACCCAAACAATCCTAAATTCCATAATTACTTGTTAGTTAATCCTACGTGTATTTTCATGTTGTTAATGAATTACATCTCGGCAAAACTAACATGAAAAATTCCCCAACTTCTCTTCTCCTACACATTGCCATGAGATATAGAGTCACCTAAAATGGCGCCTTTCGGATTCTCCCCAATACTCAACAAGCTTAAAGAACGGCTAGACGTGAAGATCCGATTATTTGGACAAATGATCTCCAATTTTGTCACTTTTAAAATCTGCTATTTTTCAATTTTGAACATTTATTAGTAAGTTTGATGAGAAAATTCGAACCACGTAGGATTAATTAAAGGTAATTTAAGTAACACCGACACCGGCACACAACCCGACATAACACGTCGACAAGTCATTCTATAAAAATAAAGCATCCGGCATATTGGGACATGTTGTATATTAACATGATAAATTATCGTTTGTGTGTGTGTATATTTATATATCGTAGGTAAGTTTCTTCTTTTTCTTCTTTTAAAGACTCACAATTTTTTTTTTTATGGCTGGGTATATTAATTTAGAAGTGGCTGGATATATAAATTAAATATATATATTTAATAAATTTACATTTTGACCTATAATTTATTGAAAATGCTTGAAATTTATCTCATATGTGTCGAAATGGTGTATTGAAATGCTAGACTTACGTGTCGTTGGCTTGTCTAGCGCATTGACCATGCGTTTGTGCATATCGAGTATGACGAAGTGTCGAAAAGTGTCGAACACGACGTGACATGACACGTAGGCCCCAAAGAAGTATCGGTGATTCCCGGATGATGATTATAGACAGGAAGGCGGTACAATTGAAACAAAAGTAAAAGTTGATGATTTTTTATGAGCGGAATTTATTTTTGGATATAATTGAGACATATGCTAAAGTTTGAGATTTTGTTTGGATATTAGGCCAGTAGAATGATATAATTCAGATATATGCTAAAGTTGAGGTTTTTTTTATTTATTTATTAAGAAGGTGTTTACTTATGTATCAAAATATAAAACAGCCATGCTCAATGCGGATTTGTCAAAGTAAATAATTTCTCGGGTGAGTTAATTTAGAAGTTTGATACATGCTGTCTACGATACTTCAACGATGCTACGGTAATAATTCATTTTTTCTTCCACCTCTGAATCATTTTGATGCCTTTCGATATTGCTCACATCACTATAGCACCCATTATTTAGCAAAGTAACAATTTTCTCCGTGAGGCTAAGTATTACCACAAGCACGCTTAATGCACACTAAAGGAGCATAACAGGGAGCAGGGACACAGCGATGGGCATTTTCAGCCAAACCACCGGCGCTCGTGTAACTCGTAATTTCGAAATTTCTTCATAAATTATATCACATCACGAATGCGCTTGTCTTTTTTCGATATCATTGCTCCGAACATTAGTGAATACAAGTTCTCACGAGTTGAGGAACCTTAATACTCGCTCACATTCGAGTTCTTGGGCATGTTTGGCTGGCTATCTCTAAGATTGCTTCAAAGTATGGTCTCATTTATTCTCGTGATTTTTCCAATTTTTTTCATCCTTCGAGAAGGAGGAGCTTTAATAACAAATATAGAGAATGAATAAGGAATGAACTGGACCGAAATTAAAGGTTCATGTGCTATTAAATTAAAAGAAAAAAGGAAAAAAAAAGCCTCCGTCTTAGTGAAAGTTTCGTCATTCCATGTTTTGCCCTCTTCTTTTCATGCAGTAATAATAATGTAATAGTATTTAGTTGCATTTGCAAAATCCTAACACGTAAGAAAAAAAGATTCATCTTCCAAAGCTTGCTATTTTGAAAAAGGATAAAGGACACGATAAGACAATTAAAGTGTAATATCCAATCACATAACAATCGATTGATAATTTTGTGCATGGTAGTATAAAAGGAAGAAAAAAAATGAAAAATCAATGTATTAGATAATTTATTCGGATGTAACCATTTCTGATGTGCTCTTCTTTAGAAAATCACTCTTTTTAAGTTTTTATATCCCAAAGGACAAAGGCAATGAGAAACTTGCTATCAGGATTTAAAAAAAAAACATACGGATACAAATCTATTCAAATTATAATATAAAGGACAGAGCTAAGTGCAAGGGAATATAATTTTGTACACATGGGAAGTGTCAAATGATTTTGTGTTATTCCTTAAAATAACAGAAACCGCAGTTGAAAAGCGAATTTTACTCTTTTATAGAATTACTGTATGAGTTAATAGTTACCAAGTAGGTACCTCTAACTCTCTTTTTATCATTCTAATATTAATGTTTTAAAATCTTTTTTCAATCAGTTTGCATTTTGTTATTAGTCGACATTTATATGTTTAATTACATATTTTTCAACATATCTAATTGTTTACTAATAACAACTTTATTTATCAATTCTTTTAGGAACATCAGTGTAACATAAGTGGAATAATCGGACATTTTACGTAATTAATGTAAAAATGAAGGGTTTCTAACTTTCTAGTAGGCACCTTTAACTTTTTTTTTATTTTAATATATTTTTTTTTAAAAAAATTATCAATTAGTTTGTAGTTTTAAGTTAGGGAATGTTGAAGTTTGTTTGCAAAACAAACAAAAAATGTATTTACTTCATCCCACATAGAATATTAGAGAAAATGTGAAACATTTTAATAGTTAGAAGGCTATTATAGTCTTCCAAATGAAAAAATGGTGGGCTAAACCTTACTCTATACCCGCATGAGCAAATAATTGCACGATTTTGGCACTTAGCACGGTCGCGGATTGTAATTAGCACCAATCAATAATTATATATTTTTAAATTATAATAATAAATCAACTGTTGAGTCCTAACGAAATAATGCAACTATTCTTGTAGGAGTTGTAGTTATTTTATTAATTTTAATTTCAAATTTTTAATTAATTAATTATGTCTAATGGTTTTTTCAATTTTTCAGACATGAAGACTTGTGCTCAATCTTATTTTGTGAAATTGTGTTTTGTTCGGAAGAGCATGAAAGGATTGTGTTCATTCATGTAATATATATTAAACAAGTATGTTCAATATTCACTTCTCTTCTTCTACTTCCAATTTTCGTTTCTCCTCAAACAAGAGAAGCACATTCTTTATTTTCGATTATTTCCCGAAAGAGTTCTTGAGAAATATTATAATTGCTATATAATAATCTAGTTGAGACTCTCTATATGGAGGATCTTTATTGATAATCATTATCAATGTTGTGGGGGTGACAAATAGTCCATTGACTTTAGCTCAATGTGTATTGTGACACTTGAATTTTTAATTTGTTCACTAAGATTATATCTATGATTGTGACAAAAAAAAAAAGGTGATTTCTAGACTTTTGGTACAAGATCAATTTAGCTCTTAAATTATATAACAATCTTCAATGTTATCTTCCTATTAATTCAATAAAAAAAAAAATTGGTCTCTAAACTTTTTTGGTGCATGATCAATTTACTCCCTAAACTATATAAAAAAATTTCAATATTGTCTTCCTATTAATTCAAATTGTATAATATTAACATTTTCATATAATTCAAAAGTCATATTAAATAGATTATATAGTTTAGGAACTTTTTTTTCTTTATTGGGCAAAGTTCAAAAGTCATTTGTTTCAATTTTTCCTTTTCAAGTAGTGCCAAACGAAGTTACAGAGAACAGAGTTTTGGATGATACGCCTTAGCCACAAAACTGCCTTTACTAAACTTCCTTGTTATTCATAAATCTATATGTATAGTCGAGCATCGTTTCCGATTGGACGAGTCGACCCATCACCATGAACCGGGATTTCTATCAAAACATGCGAGGGAAGCGAATCAAAATACGAAGAGGAGAAGAGAACGATAAACGAAACGTTTCCTTTTCCATGCGGCAAATCAATTCAAAGATGCTCTCTCTCTCTCACTCACTCTCTTTCCACATCGCAATCATCCCATTCAATTTCACAGTAGCCAGCGCACTCTCTTGTAATTCCTCCTCATTAGATCTCCATCATATCCGTTTCGGATCACCATCCTATCCTATCATCAAACTCCTGGAGATTCGAGAACCCGACGACTTGGAATGGCAATGCTGAAGGTGGTGTTGAGGATGGATGTCACCAGCACAGCTGACGAAAGCACAGGCCCCCGTGATGATTTATTTGTTTGCACGAATGGCAACAGCTGCGTGCTTTGGACGCATCCTACAGGCTACGAATAACAGTAAATGGTGTCTTGTTGAACCGCATTTTTATAAAAGCAGCACAAATAGAACACCAACAAAATATGCAGCGATTCGAGTGTTGGCATTACCTTGGGCAATGGTTTTGGTGTGAGGTTGTTGATTGCCACTATGGATCGCCGGACTCCAAGAATTTGCCCGGGGTATTTTGTGGCCCTGCACAGATCCAATGTAATATACACCGTAAGGAATTTGTGGCAACGATAACATCCAACCTTTGTTTTGGCTTAAAAAGGATTGTAAACAGAATTGGAGCATGTACCTTAAGAGAGGTCGCTCTCCAGTTTCTCAGACTAAAAGGAGATTGTCCTGTCGAGGAGCCGAAAGTACAACAGCAGTTCATACAGGACAGAGAATATTAGGCCACCGACGGATAAGGATCCCCAGGGGTTATGTCCAATTCAACAGGACGGGAGAATTTTGGTAGGCTGGGTCGAGCAGAAAAGGTACCTTGCACCTGCCTGAGACGTAGTAAATCTTTGAGCCCTTTAAGGTTTGTTACACCGTTGCAATCAGTAATTGTGAGGACTTCCAAACGCGCTAACTTTCCAAGATCCTGAATCTCTGCCAAATCGCACTCCTCTAGCCCTAGTTCTGACAATAATTGCAGACCAGAAAATTTTGGCACTGGAATCTTGCAGTGTTTGAGACGCAGAGTCCATAAGCTTGACGGGCGAGGGAAGCTGTGTGAGGTCTAGCTCCTCCATGTAGGATAAAGTGAGTTCCCGGATCTGAGTAAGGGCACTCAAATTCCCAGGGAGATTGGTGAGATCTGGAAGGGACAATTCCAAGGTCACTAGACTCGTTAATCCCGCGATCCACCCGATATCTGGGGTCTGATTCGATGACCCCGCTTCTGACGGCATATCATGGATCAAGCATAGCTCTTTTAGATTTGTCAGATTTGTCAAATTGGGGACTGCCATGTCTTTGGATCCCCAGCGGAGACTGAGTAAACTGGAGGGCAACTCTGGTAGTGCATAAAGTTGTTGGCATTTACTTACGTCAAGGGTTTTGAGTCGAGAGAGACGGCGAATGCTCTCAGGCAGGCCAGCCACATTGGATGACGCTAATCTCAAAATTCTCAAAGAGGACAGCCCTGAAAGATCACAACCACCTTGGACCTTCATACTTCTGCAGCGAGAGAAATCTATCTCTTCCAGTTCCTTTAACTTCACAATATTTTCAGGAAATTTATCCAGGTGAGTGCCTTCCATCTTCAGCGTCTTCAAATTCCTCAAACACTTGACTGATGGTGGCATTACCGTGATTCCAGTGTATGAAAAGTCCATTTCCTCCAGCCGCGTCAGGTTCTCGATGGACCGTGGAAGATTTGCGAACTCACGACAGTTCCTTAAAGAAAGACTCCGAAGATTGGGAGGAAATTCAAAGGGGTCCATGCCAATTACTAATTGGAGCACCATCCAGAGCAAGACGTTTGAGTTCCGTTAGGTGGCCCATTGTGGATATGCGTTTCAACTTTACACAGCCACAAGCACTAAGTGTCTCAAGTTTCTCCAAAGACCTTTTCGGGATATGATTCAACTTTTCAGCACAAGCACTAAGTGTTTCCAGATTTTTCTTCCGGCAATGAATTCGTTTGATGCCAGTTCCATCGATCAGAAGTTCCCTCAAAGATGCCATGCTGTACAGTTCTGGGGGCAACTCCGTGACTCGCCTGCACTTTCTCAAATTTAAGGAACTCAAGTTCGTCAGACCACTAATGAATGGCCCGATTTGAAGTAACTGAGTACAATCTTCCAGTATCAAAATCTCCAAATTGATGGGAGCTGGAAAGCCAAATGATGCATCTAACTTTTCACATCCTTGTAGGTTCAGGACTTTCAACTTCTCCACCTTCTGCAACGTATGTGCAAAAGAAGATGCCAAACCTGATTCAGCTCTATATCTATCATCTTAACATGAGCTTTAAAAAGAAGAAGAAAATATTGGCCATACCTCCCTGATTTGTGTCCAGAATTCTGAATCTTTAGTGACCACTTTCCAAGACAGATCGAGATTGACCAACTCCTCCAGTTGCATATTATCAAGCTTAGGAATCGAATGGCATTCTCGCCAATCAAGCCACCTCAAATCGTGAGGAAGATTCACAGTATTTCCCTGGATTTTAGCCCGGTCCAGTCTGAGGTACTTCAAATAGAACATTCTGCGAAATTCTTCACATGCAAAAGAGTCCTTTTCAACTGTGAGACCGATGCCTTTTACTTTGAGAACCATGCCTGGTCCACTTTCAGTACCCTGTCAAGTCTCGGTTGGGGGAAAAACGTATGAGTAAGTTGAAAAGTTTTAATTTCTCTAGCTCCTTTTGATGAAATGAGACAGATCAAACTTTACAAAAATATGTGGTTGTCTCGCTACATGCTCCAAAACCATTTCAGGAACAAATCCCTTCCTTTTCCAAATGAGAAGATTACTTTGTTAAATGGGAATGGAACCCTCTAAAAGAAATTTTCTAGAGGCTTTGAAAACTTACCGTACAAATTTTCAGAACTAGGACGTACATCACTGTGATTCCAAAACCTGCAGCGCTCCGAACTCTCTTTCTCCTCGACCATGCCCTTGCCAATTTCTCGTATGAAACCGTTCATTCTTAGTTCATTATTTTCTCCAACTTCCAATAAGTGCAAATCGTGAAGCAGCTCTATTCCTTTAAGAGAGCTGGTAACCACAAGCCCCCACATGTAAGAGGGAATCCTCTTATCCTTTCCATTAAAAAAGCATGCTATGTCGAGGAATATCTCCTTAGTATGATCATCTAAAAAATCATAACTGGCCTTAAAAGCAGCTTTTACGTCTCGCTCCTCTGGATGATTGTTTAAGGTACTCCCGAGTTTCCCTCCATATTTCTATATCCTCCCTTTTCTTTAAATATTTTGCCCGAAGCACAATAGCCATAGGAATCCCTCCTAGAGCTTCGACGATTTCTCTGGACAAGGAATCGTACTCCGGGACATTTGGGGAGCACCCCCGGAAAAGCATGCTTATTAAAGAGGTCAAGAGCATCCTCTTTTCCCATTGGTTCTAACTTCGTATTCTTCGTGCCCTTCTTCTCTTTTAGCTGCTCCAAAGTCAAAACACTTCAGAACATTTCTTCTGTCTGTGGTCACGATAATTCTACTTCCCGGAACCGAACCACCTAACCTTCTCAGCTAATCCTTTGACTTGTTTATCATCTGTGCACATCATCAAGCACAATGAGAACCTTCATTTTCGTAAATCGACTTGATATTATTTTAATACCCTCCTTAGAATCTCTCAGCGATTCACGATTTCCCTTCTGCCAAGGTCAGCAATCAACTTTTCTTGGGAAGACACGACTCCTTTCGAATTAATACCTTCGAGGAAGCAACATGCCTGAAACAGCGTATGAATCTTGTTGAAGACAACCTTCGCAAGTGTGGTCTTCCCGACACCCCCGCATACCATGTATTCCCAACGACACGTACGTCTCCTCCGGTCGCTTGACCATCGCTGGTGACAACGCAAAGCTTTGCCATCACCTTTTGAACATGAAGATCGATTCCAACTAGTTTGTCGGTGACAAGTTGGTCATCCTTCCTCAACAGCTGACTGACACGTGCAACAACTCTTTCAAGGGTGGCGGTCATACGCCTGCAAAACATGAGTGATGAAGCACAAGGATGACAACAGAGTTACCACCAGAAATATTAGGAAAAAAAAGTAGACAAAAATCAAGTGGGGGAGTGAACCGACGAAAATTAAATCAACCAACAGGGGCAGGGGGAATCTTCAATTGGAAAGGAGAGCAAGATCACACGGTCTATTTCCCTTCCATGCAGTAATTTGACATTGGTAGCAAAAGTACTGCATAACAGTCCTAGCCAAAGGGGAACGAGCAGAGCATGGTCCACCAGGTCGGCTGGTCTAATTCGCAGTTACCTCATGAGTCAAGTCAATTTTGAACTTGCCATTTTAATCGAGGTCGCTGGTTACTCGATAGGCATCTAGAATTCGGCTGGTTAAATTAGCGATCCATTTAACAAATACTAACCTTAAAGATCTCTCTAGCCATGCATCATCATCAATGTGATTATACACATCATTTTTAGAAAAAGGTAGGGGTTCATTTTCACACCATCCTAATCCTTCATTTTTTTTTTTCGATCTTCTAGGAAAGGAAAAAGAAAACAGAAGCAAAAGAATTACCCCCCATCTATCTTCTGCCGCTCAAATCCGCTCAAATTCCCCGACCGAATGAAGAACCTCCTTCCATTTTTTGATGGTATTTTTGTGGACTTTTTTGTCTTTGTTATGATCCTTGAAGGACTTTGCAAAAGGCCCAGCCTGTTTTTTCACTTGGTAGGGACTAACATCATAGAAAATAGGGATAATGGTCTGTCCATCTGATTGACTGCAATCCCACATTTGTGCCAGCTCCATAAGGCAACTTTTACTGGAAGCGTAGTCTTTGGAGAAGATGGCTATCGAGATCCTCGACCGCTGGATCGCATCTTTTAGCGCCTGATTGATCTCTTCTCCCCCACGGAGGTTTTTGTCATCTCTAAAGACCGCGATCCTTGCATTTGTCAGATCTCTATATAGGACATCCGTGAATCCCTTACGAGTATTTGGACCTCTGAAACTCAAGAATACTTCATGATTGATTCCAGAGGAGGAGGAGGTTGAAGATGATTCCTGTCAAATCAAGGAAAACCTAAGTAAAAAACAGTGTTTTCAGACCAAGTCTAATGCTTCTGGCAAAACAAACAAATGGGAAGTTTTATGGTTCGGATGGAACCGAACCTATCGCGGCAAGCCGACTGCAATTGAATCTTGCAACTCATGCATTTTGACTGTTTTTAGATCCAAAATTTTCAGAACTTTCGCAATAGGCAAACGTTGATCAGCGGATTCACACGTAATTTTTTCATGATTTTCTGAAATCTAAATGATATTTCAAATTTAGTGGAAAGCAAAACAGTACTTAATAGGCCCAGCGTACAACATCAATAGTTCTTGGAGTTTTTTTTTTATAGGATCTCGTGATTTTGAACAAACGTTGGTTCAGCAATCCTTCACGTCAAAAGAAGATCCGTAACACTTCCAGACGATGTTTAGCATTTGAGGGGGTTGAACCCTCCCAGTAGCAGAGGATCGTTCCATCACATTCATGTCAAAGAAATAATAATACAAAAAACCGAAAGACGCAGAGAAAACTAACCCGGTTTCTTCTCTCCATTCCAGCAGCCGCAACTGCAGAACCAATAACTCGGAGAAAGATCAGAAACGCCATGGACCAATGCGTTCTGTCTCTGGCTCTGTCTCGTTCTCTCTGTCTCTCTCTCTCTCTCTCTCTCGCAGAGGGCACAGGAGGTCTATTGTGATTAGATTTTATGAGCAGCACGACCAAGACCGTTGACTTTGTGGGGCACCCGCTCCGCTCTCGGGCATCGTGAGGGAAAATTGTCGTGTTCTCCCTCCTGTCCCACGTGATTTTTACATTAGGACAAGTCCTCACAGAAAAAAGGCCCTTTAAAAGGCCCCCCTAACCTTATCAATCATTTAGATAAGAGTTCTTAATCCAACCATTTTTTTTTTTTAATTTAAAAAATAAAAAATAAAAAATATACCCCCAATTATTTAAACACAAAAAAAATTTCCTTTCCCACAAAAAAAAAAATTTTTTTAAAAAAAAAAAAAAAAAAAAGTTTTTTCATAATTATGCTATCTGCAAATTGAGCCCAAGATACTTACAGAAGAAATATATTTTTGTTTTCTTTTTTGAGAATCGTAAAGTTTTCCAGCAACGGTCTTTTATTTGATTAAATTGATTTCATTGCGTCACTGAATAAATCACACCCACAATGGTGGTTGGGAACTATTTTTCTGCTGCAATTGCGGATCCATGTCTTCGGAGTTCGTACTTTGCATCAACTTTATAAAAAAATGTTAATACAGTGGAAAACCCCAAATTAAGTACACTCTGACAAATTTACCATAAACTATTTTTTTTAACAGGAAAAATCTCAAATTAATACAATTGTTGAGTTGAATGACACGTGACAGGTTGATGGATAAACTAGTTTGGAGGTTTTACGCTCTTTTTGAGGTCCTAGTGAGCGGCTCGAAGAATGGGGTTAATTATATTTTCCGTAGTTTAGTAGGGTTAAGATTCATCCGCTTTGATTGTATAAATGAAATTATCTTTTGTAGATGACAGGTTGTGTTATACCGCTTTTCTATCCCCGCCGATCATGCATGTTTGGGAGTGTTGCACGTTCCACATGCTACTGTAGGTTCAGTAGGTCGATAGCTTCTTTAACATTATCCTTCGCGACCAGTGGCGATTTAGTAGGGATGTCGCGAGCAGCGAGAATCGGGGCGCGACAGAAATAGAGAAAAAGGGGTTGGCGTGGGGTGGGCTAAAAGCTAAGAAATGAGCTGAGAAAGTTTCAGATATGGACGAGGCGGATGAGTAGAGATGCCTTACTAAAACTTGGCTTGGCTTGGCTCACCTTAAAGTCAAATGTTATTTGTCCATTTCCCACCAAACGTTCTCATTAGTCGAACGTGTCCCACGACTTTTTAACTATTTTGGTAATTTTCAAAGACTCCTTGGGAGACCCCACCGGCCAATCAGACAAGTCCTTCTTTTCTCTATTCTTTAGTCGGAAAAGCATATTCCCCACCAACTAATTTTCAATAAAAGTAAGGTTGGCGATAATTTCTGCTCTCTCTCTCTTTTTGCAGGACGGATGTGCTGGGCCATTGTACGACCCGATTCATAGAGTCACGGGTCGATGTAGTCGCCATGGATCCTCTCCATAGAGACTTCTCTTGGAGACTTGGACCCAATCCACAAGCGAGTACAGTATTTGGTTAAGTCGCGCGTGGGGGCGCGTGATTAGTGAGCCAAGAGAAAGAGAGACACGTCGGGTCACGATCATGAGGACCGGAAAAGAGAGGTGGCAGTGGGTGATAGACGCGAGGGGTACGAGGACGAAAGAAAAAAATTAAGAAAAAAAACGAAAAGCCTTTTTTTTTTTAAAAAAAAATTTCAAATAAAACGCGAAATGTCTTGATTTTTTTAAATAAAAGTTTTAAATAAATTTTATTTCAAATAAAAATTTAAAGTACTCAAATTATTTAAAAAAATAACTTAATAAAAAGACATTTTCTTCTTTTTCATTTTTCTGTTTTTTTCTTTTCCTTTTTCATTTTTCATTTTTCATTTTTCTCTCCCCTTCTTTGCTCAGCCATTGCTGGTCTCAGGTGAGGGCCGCTCTCATTTGGGCCGGCGTCGGGCGACCATCGCCTGGTTGGCATCGGGGGAGGGTCGCTCTCACAAAATCCGGTGAGGGAGAGGGTTGTCCTCGCCAAAACCCTCGCCTGAATTGGAGCAGAGGCCAAGAGTCTCAGATTTTGAACCCTGAGAACGATCAGTCAGCTTGGGAGTTTGTAGTTTCAGATGTTGAGCCCCGACTCCTCCAGCAAAATGTGCACATCTGTCCAGAGAGGGCAGTTCATCTTCCTGAAAGTTGCTTCCGGTCGCAAATAAGAGATTGAGCTTTTCTATTGCTTTCCGTCGTAGACTTGTCTTTGTTCGTGTGGATTTTTTTAAAATCCATTCGATGTGAATGGGAAGGAAAACGAAATCTTGTGAGATAGGAGGAATATGTATCACGCGCTCATAACTGGACAGACAGAAACCCCCTCCGTCTGTCATTGATTGCGAGATACTTTCAACGGAGAATGAAAAGACGAACGGAACCGCGGAAGAGAAAATCAGGAACCTCAGTTTCCCATGAGAACCCAGGCCTCTCCTCTAATTCGGGCGAGGGTTTCAGCGAGGACAACCCTCACCCTCGTCGGATCTGGGAGGGCGGCCCTCCCCGACGGCGGCCCAGGCAATGGCGGCCCTCACCTCAGGCCGACGATGGCCGGGGCAGGACGGGAGAGGGGAGAGGAAAAATAAAATATAAATAACGAAAATATTTTTTCGAAAAAGTTTTTTTTTTTTAAATGATTTGAGCATTTTAGGTCATTATTTGATTTTTTTTTCGTGAAAGTTTTTTAGAGAGTGCAAAAGAAATTATTCTTATAATTTTTGTAACAATGGGAGAGAGTGGTTCTTTTTGTTGGTCCCCTATCGGCACAGCCTGACACAGAGAGATATCACAGGTTGTGCAATGTGAAAAGGGCATCTCCACGACTGGAGATGATATGAAGTGGGACGGCAGAATCAGGTGATGACGCCGCTTCCTACTCCGCCCTCGCCCTCGCCTCCTTACACAGTGAAAAAGGCTGACCTCAATCTCGTTGGCTTCAGTCGAGACTTGGCCTTGTTCACTAGTTATCCAAAGCCCTCTACTTCTCGAGAGAATTACTACTTTTTTTTTTTTTGTCAAAGAGAGAATTACTATTTACTCACAACGATGCTTTGCAAGAGAATTACTACTTACTGGCAATGATTTTTGTGGATTTTCTAACTTGCCATCCAAACGTTTTGGTTGTCTTCTTCGTACAAAATATTTTACTTCAATTAAAATACTGAGTAAATTGAATAACGAAAATATAAAATATCATATGTGTCATACACAACATACATAATTTACGTAGCCTTTCTTGCTAATGTCAAATTCGCTTAACATAATAAACGCACAACGAGTTCAATGGCTGAAAAATCGAAAATCGTAATTTAGAAAATAGTATGTATGTGCAAGCGCAAATATATACCTCTTTTGCTATTAAATCTCTCTTAATCTAAACGAAGAATATTTCCTACAATAAAATATATTAAATCAAGATAAAATTTAAATAAATTGGTTTACGAGGTCCGCAGAGATTAAGGATTTAAGGAACTCTGAAATTTTTTAAGCGATTTGAACTAAGTAAATTTACTCGGTGTATAAAGGAGTCTCTTCAAATTAAGAATTCAATTAACAAAAGCTAAAGATATATGTTGTTTAGTCAGTAAACTATCAATAATGTAATGGCTTAATTTGTTCAAGCGATTTCCTTCAATGTAATATAGGAACATTATACTGAATAAATAAATTCAGTTAATTTGAGAAAAAAAAAAGAAACTTCAAAAGTCATAGACTTGTTAAAATATAACAAATTGTGTTTTTTTTTTCATTTTAAGATTACAATAAAAAGTAAATAATCAAGTGAATAAAAGATGTATATTCATAACATGGATTTTTTGAGTAGTTCTTAAATCCATTTTCATGGAACTTGCAGAAAACATAGACTGAGAAGACTTAAGAACTAATACTAATTTAAAACATGTCGCATTATGACTCGTAGAAATTCATATAAAGACAAAGTAGAATTGAAAAATGGGATAATAGCTCAAATAGTTACTGCATTTTCGTCAAATGTACAATGTTATCCTTGAAATTTTAATTTATTCAATGTTATATTTTTCGGAAGTGAGTGATCTATTGTGTTTAAAGTCATGCGTTTACTCTTCCTTTTTGTGTGTGTAAACACATGAATAAAAACACAATGGATCACTCATTTTTTACTTAGTCATTAAACAAATTGAGCTAATCTTTTTTATAAAGAATATAGCACTGGATAAAGATATCCATATACTAGACAAAAACAAATTGAACGAGATGGTGATATGTATAAAACTCAACTTTTCTGATGTTTCCATCATGTATGCACACTTCTTAAATTCTAACTGTATAAACTTTCACGTTGCTACGTATAACTTTAAGCATTTTCCAATTTTTTAAATGTGGAACTTTACAAAAAAGTAGTTATGCACATACACAGATCCAACACATTTGTAGAAATAAAATAAGTCACAACATTATGAACATCATAAGTGACAACAGTGCTAACACACAGATAAATAACATGTAAAAATATCAATACATACCAACAAATTACATATATCGACAATTAGGCGAATGTTTATATAATGTTCGTCACATGGCAATTCACTTTACCTCAAACCTTAACACAATTCTGCCTCATGCCTCGCATTAATTACTTCGTGTTGGTTTATTGATTTGTAATCATGAAACTCCATTCTTATTAAGTTAAGAAATTCTAGATAAAATATCTTTAACCTATTTGTAAATAAAATAAAACTTTAGATGAATGTAAAAGTATATGCACGAGTAAATTCAAGCTACATAACTCATTATAGCATTCCTTTATCTACCCCTTTATCCGTCTCAGAAAGGATAAGAAAAGGAAAAGAAAAGCTACACACCATTCGAATCAATTTCACAGTCGGTGAGTTCAACATATCAAAGTTCAAATTGTTGGTTAGACCCCCATGAGAAGCCTCTGACACGTGCTGTGACAGAAGAAGGGTAGTGTCTTTCCATCATGAGACCACTCTCTCTTTCTCAAATAGCTTGTGCTTTAATCGCTCTAAAGACGCTTCGAGCTCTTTGATTTGTTCTTGCTGCCTTGTTTCCGGTAGTTCATGCAACTTCTTCTCGAGTTCAATAGGGGGAACTCCGCTCTGAAGTTCATTCGCTTCGTCTTTGGGGTTCATTATTTCCCCAAAACTCCTGCTATAGCCACTTCCTAAAGCTGACTCCTTGGGTGCAGTCTGCTAAATCGAGTTTATAGATCACAAGCTCTAACAATTAGATGAAGAGATAATCATCAACCAAACTCAAACAGGTGCATGTAGCTAAAATTTATCCCGAAAAGGGGTCACACGTCGAGCAGATCCTTGCGTGACTTTTGTTTTGACAGCCAAATGAGAAAAGAAAGTACTCCTTCGAAGGCACAAGCATAATGAATGAAACTAGAGAGAACTGGAGACGATTGTTCAGCGTCAATGGCCTTGAACTGAAGGTTCAACTATAGGAGCAACATATGCATCTGAGAGAACTTTTTTCGGACTAATGAAAAGGCATAAGCGACCAGAGTACTGAACCATGTGGATTCTGGAGTTCCTCCTTCATGTCCAGAGGCAGAGAAAGCAATCAAGTTTCACAGAAATGAGAAGACAGCAAGAAAGTGGAAAATTCGAGAGCAAACAATGCAAAAATTTACATTTATTTCAAAATCCTTCAGCAGTTTCCATTCCCACCTTTCTACAGGCACACAGAATTAAGATTTAATGGCCAGGGAGATACATATAGTATCCTCCTCTGTTTCCCTTTCACAATAGCACCAAGAGGTCCTGAGTATGTGGATTGACAAGGAGGCTGGAAACAGGACAATTCAGTCATGTATATATAATTAGCAGAACCAAACCAACGAAAATGTGACAAAAAAAGCCGATGCCTATAACTGGTTCTCTTTACTCTGATAAAGAGCAATTTTGCATTTAACTAGAGAATAAATACGGATAAGAGAACTTGTTATGAAGAAAGTTCTCCACGCTTTCTGTGCTAAGCACTAAACGGCTTCAACAGATGAGTAGGTAGCAACAGCGCAAAATGAAAAATCAGGAGTACAAATGAAGTAAAAATCTGACCACCATGCGGAGTTCAATCTGACCAAATAAACTGACAAAACAGTGGAACATGCAGAATTAGAATAAAGTAAAGCTCAGAGACTTTTCTCCGTTTAAAACCTTCATATGTTGAGACTCTGCTGCAGCATATGTAAACATCAAATGCTTGCACAATCTAAATGATTGCTCTTTTGCCAGCCTTCCACGAAACAAGTGAAGGAAACTTCAAGTGAGGTTGGTTTACATTTCCAAGACATCCAAAACAACTGAAACACTACCATTGTTTTGACAGTGAGAATACACAAAATTCTGCAACCAATTCCATGCATAGGTATGCATCAGGGAAACCCAGTGTTCCTCAGAGAGCCCCCTACATCCGGGAATCACGCAGAAATCAGAAGACAGAGAACCTTATCATTTCCTGATATGATTGGTTGGAAGAATTTTCAGCATCCAACTGCAAGCGCTCTAACTCGGCTTCTGATTATTCTTCCGGTTCTTCAATACCCTCCACAGGTTCTTGTTTTCCACTAGACTGATTCAACTGCATATGTCTACGTTGTTCTACCAAAAGAGATGGTGTTCTGTGGGATTGCTCCGAAAGGTGGCTGTCGCAGCTCAAGACTTCCTTTATATCAGTCAAACAAGAGGCAATACTATCCGTCGCGTTCTGTATGGGCACCAAGTTCTCAGCCGGACATTCACTGATAATCAGCTTTTGCAGAGATGTTAATTTCTCTAGGCCTTCAATTTGATGGATCATTTTGCATCGTCTGATTTCCAAAACTTTCAGCGACTGCAAGTTTGAAAGATCAGGTAAACTGAGGTCATCACAGTCGGATAGAATCAAATTTCTCAGTGAGGTCAACTGGTCAATCCCATTGAGATTTTGTATGTTGCAGTTTGAAATATCTAGCCTCCTCAGGGTTTCAAGCCCTCCAAGCCCTTCAATCTTTTCTATCGCAGAGTCGTGGAGCTCGAACACTGATAAGTTGTTTAAGCCCTGGACGGTTGGCAATCTTCTCAATGATGAACAACCTTGAATTGATAGAACCGACAACGTACTGGGAAGCTCTGATACTTTTCCAAGGCTCAAACTGGAAAGGATTAGCGTTTTGAGCTGAGGAATGTCCGTGGGCTCGAACTTCAACTTAATAATTCGCGAAAGAGACAATTCTAGTTTCCTCAGCTTAGGAAACGATATTGAGAAGGATTGTTTGTCAATCCTTTGTGTTCGGAGAAACTCTAGGTTCCAGAGTCCTGAAAACCATTTACACGAGGGATGTTGCACGTCGGATTCTGGCATCGGCTGTTCTGAGGGAGGTCGACGTTCCTTCGGGTCCTCATCACTTAGGCACAGCTCCTCCAATTCCTTCAAATCCTTAAGAATGGGTATGACTTTCATCCTTGTTGAACTCACGCGCAGACAAATTAGAGAAGAGGGAAGCTGCGGCAACACTTCAATCTCATTGCACTGAAGTAAATCAAGGGAGTGAAGACTAGAGAGGGTAGAGATTTCAGAGGGTAGGCTAGAAATACTGGAATGCCCCAGTGTCAATGATCTCAGATGATGTAGCCTCTTAATATCACGAGGCACAGGCCCCTTCAAACTCCGACACCAGGAAGCATGTAGCTCTTCGAGCTTGGTAAGATTCCCAATTTTCTCAGGAAATGCTCGTACGAAAGAATAATCCATTCTTAGCACTTTCAAGCTTTCCAGATTTCTTATTGAATCGGGTAGTTCAGAGATACAGGTCGCCGATATATCCAACTCCTCTAACGAGCTCCCCATTTTACCGATAGAATCTGGAAGTTCCTCCAAATAACGGCAATTCCTCAACGACAAGCGTCTTAGCTTAAGCCGGTCCCCCAGTGAGCTTGGGAGCTTAGTAATTTCAGCACCATCAAATAAGAGCTCGGAGAGAGCAGTCAGGTAACAAATTGATCTGGGCAGGTGAGTCAATGGGAAGCACTGGAAGCCACTGAGAATTTTGAGTTTCTTCAAATTGCCTATCGAGATGGGGATCTCCCGTACAGAAGTCCCGTCAATGAAAAGCTCTTTCAGAGCCGTCATACCATCGATTTCCACTGGCAACGAGTTCAATCGGGAGCAAGACTTCAAATTCAGGGAGACTAAACGTTTCAAATGGCCAATCGAAGGGTCCAGCTTCACCAAACGAGAACAGCCTTCAAGAATCAGGATTTCCAAATCTTTGTAACCAGAGAAGTCGGGAGTGAACAGTAAGTCGGAACACCCGGTAAGATTCAAGACTTTCAATTTCTCCATCTGCAAAGCCAAAACAGAAAAAACACAGACAAGGTCGGTCAATTTGCAAATATATAATTCAAGGAAGCAAATATTAAACAACCAAATACTAAGCCACCTTGATTTTACTCCAGCCTTCCCAGTCTTCCGTGATTTTGCCCCGAGGGAGCTCAAGAATGGCCAACTCTCTTAACACGAGATTTTCGGCATCAAATTCCAGAGGACACCTTTGCCAACAGAGCCACCTTAAACTAGCAAATGCCCCTGCAAAATTTCCGGAAAATTTGGCATTGTCCAACTTGAGAAAACCTACTTTTGGCATGCTCTGAAAATCTCCAGCTGTGAAGTCAAAGCAGAGAGCTTCAACATTTCCCATTCCCTACATTTGACGAAGCAACATAATCATCAGAAGCTATAAACCCAGATACCCATCCCAAAAAATTTAAAAAAAAAGGATATTCCCTTGCCCTACATGCTAAAGTGCACATACTATGATATGGTTTCTTGAGAAATTATGGGAAAAGAAGATGTAGCCCATATCTCAATGTCTTTGTTTTGCATGTAACAACTGCACGAAAAGATCTTACCGTCTCCCTGTTCATTGCCTTTAGAATCGTATCCCGTGTGCAAAATCTTCTCGATCTTGGGTCTTGAGACTCCTCTTGCTTACAAATTCTTTTGCCAAGGCATCTTAGCAAGCTGTGCATCTGCAATTCATTGTTTTCTCCAGTTTTTGCCAGGGGCATCAGAATGCAACCAGAAGATGGAAGATCATAACTGGGCCACATATATGAAGCAATTCGAGCATCCACACCAGAGATAAAGCCTGCTATGTCCAGAAATATATCTTTTTGCTTTTGATCTAATTCTCTGTAACATATATCCAGTATCTCTTCAGGGCCGACCGTAGTCTTTCCAGAACTCCTGGTGCGTTCTTTCATTGACTTCTCCATCTTTGCCCACTCTTGTATTGATTTGCCCCGCAAAAATGAACCGACGACTTCAACTGCTAATGGTAGTTTCCCCGTAGCATTGACAATGCGGTTGGCGAGCCCATCATAATCAGGTATGGAAGATTTTATCCTGAATGCATGCTCGCAGAAAAGTTCAAAAGCTTTACCATCATCCAACGCACCAACTGTGTAGGTACGAGCCTTTTCGGGATCATACTCGTTGAGAATTTCCTTATTTTCAGAAGTCACAATTATTCGACTACCTGGACCAAACCAATGAAGCTGTTCTCCTACAATAGCATGGAGATGGGATTGCTCTTTCACGTCATCGACAACTATTAGAACTTTCCTTTCACGAAATATATCCAGGAAATCTTCTATTCTTTCATCAAAAGAAGGATCACCATGATCTCGTTCAACGATATCACGAATCAACTTAGTTTGCAAAACCTGAATTCCAGTAGCATCTTGTGCGGTTTCTTCGACCTCTGCGAGAAAGCTACGACTGTCAAAACAAGAAGAGATGAGGTCGTATACAGCCTTGGCGAGAGTCGTCTTGCCAATTCCATCAGTTCCATGGATTCCAATTATGCGCACCTCATCATCGACTTCCATCTCCAGCAAGTCGGTTATTTGTTTTGCACGATCATCAATTCCCACTACATTCTGAACAGCTGCAATTGCATAATTCCTATCTGAGGTTTCCATGTCTGATGGTGGCGGTCCAGCGTCATCTTCCATTATCTGCATCCTCTGCAAGAAAAACAGAATTTCTTCACCATAGTATTATTGTAGACGGAGAAAAGAACAAACATCACCCGATCAGTCTCTCTCTTATAACTTTACTTCAGTTCTACACATCGATATGAGATATTCATTTGTCGTTGAAACCTTTTCCGTTTTGATGCAAAAAAATGCACACTTTTCTAGCATACTCTGATCCATAATTCCATATCTACCATGACACAATATTAATAAGGAAACTTAGCCAGTGATTCCGATAATGCGCACCTCATCACTGACTCCCTTCTCCATTGCGTCGGTGATTTCTTTTTCACGATCATCAAATCCAACTACATTCTTAACAGATGCAATTGTGTAACCAATATCTGAGGTTCCCATGTCTGATACTGATGGGAGCGGCCCAGATTCAACTTCCCATTCCTCTATTCTCTGCAAGAATAACAGGATTTTTCACCAAAGTAGTATCATAGACGGAGAAAAGAACAATCGTCATCGGATCAGTCTCTTTCTTATAACATTACTTCAGCTCCACACAAAGTTACAAGATATTCACTTGTCATTTGTCATCAAATTTTTCTAGTTGATGCAAAAACATACAGAGACTTATATCCGTAAATTGAATGTCAATTATCAATTGACAATATCATCGAGTCGTTACAGATTTCTGCAAATAACTTGTTCAATTCATGTGCTGCCTGTTATCATTGGCACTTATATATTTTCATGAGACAAGCACAAGTTGACAAAGATTAACAATCGAGAAAGAACTGAAATAGATTGGCATGTGGGCGAGTGATTGGCATCCATATTTAAGGGATAAAAGACGACTAGTGGAAATGAGGTAAAACATGCTACTACGGGGAAAGACTTGGAATCTTTTAGGGAATGATATAATTTTGCTCCTCGTGTTTTCGTGTTATTTCATTTTGGTCCCATTTCTTGCCCTCATGGTTGCCCCTAATCGTTTTTTTTTTCCCAAAATCATCCCTTCGATTACTTTCTGATGCAAAACCTGCTGGAAATGAACACAACACCATAGCCTAGATGGCACCTGCATGTCAGCAAATCGTTTGTTTATCGAACACACATACATACATAAGGAAGTCATCAGAGGACGAAATCGAAGGGAGGAAATACTTGTCGAGAGCTTAAGATGAAAAAAGTATGGTACATTGACCAAAACAAAGAGCCGCAAATAATATGAGGACCAAAGCGTATTTTTTCTGTTTTCCTGCCTTAGTATTAGTACTTATTTTGTAATGGTGTTTTGCGGTTTATGAACTTGAAAAGAGTTCTCATTATTAACTTTTCTAATGATAAATCTATAATCCTGGATACATCGTTTCAGATCAGTTCATGAAAGTTTGTATGCCGTCATATTCTTTCTTAATCTAAAGTAATTTGCTTCTAGATTATCTAGTGTCTCTTTTCGTGATGACCTGCGTTTTTTTAGTAAAATAACATTTTCACGCGTGAAAAAGTCGTATCCTGATATAATTAACGAGTGTTTGTTCAAGCAATATGTGCATTAATTCAATTTGCAATAGTCATATATTTGGAAAAGACGTGAAATATCCCGTAACGCAATCTGCTGTAGTGCTAAAATCGCAAAATCCGAAAATAAGAAACTACTGCTGCCCAGTATATGTGCATGCACCGGCAAAACAACAAACAAATGTGTAACACAGTTTTTGCTTAATGGCTATGCATGCTGAAAAACTAATGGATGCATTACGTACCGCTGTTGCATATTGAGGAAGTAGATGTCCCATCTCGTTTAATATGTACAGAATATCCTGCTCAGTGTAAAGCTTCAAAGATGTCGCACCTTGTTTGATATCGTCCCCACTGTCCTCTATGTCGAAGGGGTAATCATCTGATATTTCTGTGCTGGATGCATCAATCCACCGTCTCAATGAGGTGCGCTCTTTGAAAACCAAGGATCTTAGAGACCCAAAGTGGCGAAGGCCCTCAACGTTTGTAAGTGCACTGCACTGTTGGATTTCTAAATCCTCCAGGTTCTTCAAGTGAGATAACCCACCTATTCTACTGAGAGATTCGCACCCCCAAACCCTCAAGGATTTCAATGATTTCGAAGCACCCCCAACTTGTATCTCAACTAGCTCTGGACAATGTGACACCCACGCTTGTCGTAGCTTCTCTAATTCCAAAGGAATGGATAATCTCGTGAGCCGTCGACAACCTTCCAGAGTCAATTTCTCCAGTCGTGGAAATCTTTCCAGTGGAATCGCTTCCACTTCACACTGATACAACTTTAAAGTCGACAAATTTCCCATACTCCAATTGGAGGACGGAAGCTGCAGGAGGGTTTGTAGGTCTCGGTGACCCAAAGTAAGCACTTCCAAATGAGAAAGAGAAGCCAACATGGTGATGTCACTAGGTAACTGTCGATCATGATTTTTCCAATCAACTGGTGATTTAACTGGAAAACGCAGGATGCGTAGTGATTGTAACCTTCCAATGGAGTTGGGAAGTTCCCTTATTATCGTGCCTGTCATAAGAAAAATTCTCAAGTTTCATAATGAAAATATTTAGATTTTAATTCTAATGGAGTTTGGAAGTTTGGCAATGTGCATACCCGATAAGTCTAACTCCGTCAATGATGTCAAATTCTGAATTGAACCTGGAAGTTCACTCAAACTTTTGCATCCCGACAATGAGAAGTGCTTAAGCTTCGCTAGTGCCCCAATTTCTTCGGGCAAATCTATAAGATCCTCGCACCCTTCAATCTCCAACTCAATCAACAAACGTAGATCTCCAATGAAACTTTCAATTCCCTTTAGTTTGTTGCAGCGTGCAAGAGTCAACTTCTCTAAACACAAGCATTTAGAGAAGTACGGGATGGTCGTTATGCCTTTACACTCGGTAAGAGATAGAACTTTCAAATTCCGCGCCCTCTGTAAAAATGGATGGCATGTCAAGAGTAAGATTTATTGCATAGTACACATTTTGACCATTAGAGTACAATTAAAACATGTAATTTACCTTGATCAAGTCCCATGCTTTTGAGTCATCTGTGAAGCCGGTCTTGTCAAGTTTAAAAACAACAAGATGATCCAAATAAATATTGTTTGCCCTAAAATCCTGATGAGGAGAACACCAAGAAATCCATCTCAATTGTGAATGACACTTTGCAAAGTCCCCAACAAAAGTTCCATTGCCTAATTTGAGGAATCTTAAATTTGGTAACCTTTCGAACTCTTTATTTGTAATCTCTATGGAGTCATCCAGTCCATCTATATCAAGTGCTTGAACATTGTCCTTTCTCTCGCAAGTGAAATTTTGCAATGATGTGAAGAAGTTTGTCAACTTCCAACCACTATGTTTCACAACTCAAATGGGAAGGGAAAAAATGATAAAGGTCCTAACAAAAAAAGGAATCCTTAGTGCCAGGATATATTACTTCTATTTGAAACTGAGATGTTGCTTACTTACCTCTATGGTTTTTATAATTTCAAGAGCCTCTTTTGCAATCCACAACCCTGCTCCGCTTTGTAAGGTCCCCTAGGCTCTCTTCACGAACAATTTGTCTTCCCAATGCTTTCAGTTGATTGTGCATCCATAACTTACCAGTGTCCAATACCTTTATCAATCCCCTCTCGTAAGGATTTTAATTCCTCTTTTGGGATAAAATCGACAATCGTCCCACATGTAAATTGCATCAGTCTTATTCTCATTGCAAAAGAAGCATGCTATATCGAGAAAAATTTGTTGATGATATTTGTCTAGGTTGTAATAGCTAATCATCAACTTCTTTAGAACCTTCTCTGGTAGTACTTCCCTTAACCCGACTAATGTCTCTTTCCAAAAGTACTTTTCTTTCCCCTTAAGAAATGATCCTGTCACTTCGATGGCCAAAGGAAGCCCTCCCATACATGAGACAATTTCCCTTGACAGCTCACGATAATCATCCGGAGGAAAGTCTATACCAAAGGCATGCCGACAAAAAAGCTCAAGTGCAAGACCATCATTCATTGTTTGCATCTCATACGGTGTGGCTTCAAATCCCTCAACTTGCGGAATAGCTCTATTTCTTGTTGTAATGATTATCCTAGATCCTTGATATAGTTTGGAATTTGCTAATAGATTCTTAATGGACTCTTTCTCATCAACATCATCCAGAACCGGAAGGACCTTCTTATTGCTTTGAGTGTTTCTTCGATCATCCTCATTCCTTCTTCGCTATCGTTGATTCTTTCCGCATGTCGATAACCACCAATGTCGGATAGTAATTTCTTCCGCAAAAGGACTATGCCCTCCTCGTCGACCTTTCACGAACGCCCTCAAGGAAGCTACAACATTTTCCAAAGTGAGGACATAGTTGATTGAAGATGACTTTGGCAACAGTTGTTTTACCGATGCCACCCATTCCACAAATTCCAATGACCCGCACGTCGGGATGGTCGACATCTAATAGCTCTGTCAAGTCTTTTATCCGATCTTCAAGTCCAATTAAATGTTCCGTCAACGATATTTGTTTTCTCTTTAGCTTCTCCAAAACCACTCGAACAACCGATTTGACAATCATTGCTTGGCTACAATGAACAAAAGAGCTTTAATTAGTTGACTAGTTTAATTTCATAGCCACGCATCACACGTGGGATTGCAAAATCTTAACTTGACAAGATTGAAGAGCCCATCATGAATGACATTTGAATTCGCAGAATAATCAATATTGGCTAATTTAGTAGAATTCACTTGATATGTTTCACATATGGTTATAGAAATTTCTGAACATTCGTTCTCCCGAAGGCCAAAGTTACCAAGTGGCTACAATTACATCATGCATAAACAAATATTTCGGCATCTATAGCTAAGCCTAGAAAAGATTTCAGCATTCGCAACAGGAGAGAATAATGAACCCATAGAATGTGGACCGATGCAACATCATCCATTGAACACTGCAGCTGGGTGAATAAAAATATAATCCTGAAGGCTGTAACTATCTCCCAGCGCCAAAAGTATAGCAGCATATTAAGATAAGTGGCAGCTTTGGAATTTGCCAATTTAAGGTGGACTTCCTTGTCCATATAAAAAAAACAAAGTGGAAAATGGAAAACGGTACGAATCCAAAATCTCAAGTTGATTTTAGTATTCCCCCAAATGATAAACCCAAATGAAGTGCCGTTGAATATTTCGTAGCCTTATGAGACAGTGAAGAGCGAAAAATTGCCTAAAAGCAAGAGAATGTAAAGATGAACGAGAGCAGGAATTGGAGGTGGTATTCAATCTTTCCCGGTTAGAAAAATTAGAATAAATGAGATCATTTGACAGGGTAACGTTTGTAACCGCTAAAACAAAATAAGGAGGACTATGTAAAGCTCATAAAAGAATTTTACCTTTGGTCCCTTTTCACGTTCCATCCCTTGATTTTACCTACTTCTGCAAGAGCCGCTCTCCACGCCTCGACTTCACCAGGAAACCTCGTCTCGTGTTTCAGTAAAGCATCGCTGTAGAGTGAAGTCTTGAGTTTAACGTCATGAGGTTCCACATCAAGAAAAATGGGAAGGATGCTCTTTTGATCCTGTGACTGAGACACGACGTCTACTACGAGGGCGAGCTCACGAAGGCACCATATACTGCGAGCATAGTTCCGAGAGAAGATGGGTATGTAGATCATGGAGCTACTGATAGGATGCAAAAGGTTTCCACCGATCTCTTCGCCAAGGCGGAGTTCATTGTCGTCCCGAAAGACGCGGACTTCAGCGTCTACCAAGCAGTTATAGAGGAAGGATGTGAATCCATGGCGAGTGTCGGACCCTCTGAAACTCAAGAAAACTTCGCACCCACTTCTTGATGCTTGTGCAGCATCGCTACTGGATCCGGCCTCTGAGTATGCCATAGCCAGGAAGCTAATTGCGATCCAGATTTCTCCCACACCGAAAGAGAAAGAAAGGGTTGGTGCTTGGCGTGGGGTGGGCTAAAAGCTAAGAAATGAGCTGAGAAAGTTTCAGATATGGACGAGGCGGATGAGTAGAGATGCCTTACTAAAACTTTGCTGGCTCACCTTAAAGTCAAATGCTACTTGTCCATTTCCCACCTAACGTTCGTTAGCTGAACGTGTCCCACGACTTTTTAACTATTTTGGTAATTTTCAGAGACTCCTCGGGAGACCCCACAGGGCCACAGGCCAATCACAAGTCTTTCTTTTTTCTGTTCTTTAGAATATGTCCCCTATTGTGACCCACAAAAAAAAAAAAAGAATATGCCCCTTAACCGGTGAAGCATATTCCCCGCCAACTAATTTTCAATAAAAAGTAAGGTTAGCCATAATTTCTGCTCTCTCTCTTTTTTGCAGGACGGATGTTGAGTGCAGGGTCATTGTCCGACCCGATTCATAATATCACGCCATGGATTCCTTTTCACCGACTCTTCTTGGACGGTAGTTGGACCCAATCTGCAAGCGAGTACAGAATTTAGGTAAGACGCGCCTGTGGTTATGTGAAGTGCGAGCAAGTTCGCGCGCGTGGCGCGTGATTAGTGAGCGAAGAAGAGAGAGAGAGATGTCGGGGTCACGAGGACTGGAAAAGAGAGGTGGCACCGTGGCAGTGAGTGATAGACGGAAGGCCTGGTGTTATTTTCTTTATTTTATTTTATTTTTCTATTTTTTTTTACTCTTTTTTTCTTTTTTTTTTTATTTTCTTTCTTCTTCTTTTCTCTTCCATTCCCACCCCTCCCCATCTCCCTCGCCACCACCATCTCCACTGCCACCTGCCCGTCCCGCATCACCCTCCCCTCCAACGCCGCCACTAACTACCACCATCAAATCTGTCCCAGAGGAACATACCAGAATATTTGTCAAACGGGGCCAGGCGGATGACGTTGCGGAGGCAAGCTCTGCAGAGCGTCAAGAGGTAGGGGACGACGAAGCCGGCTCACGAGGTAGCAGCTGCGAGTGGCAGTGGGAGACCTCTGTGGTGCGCTTATGATGATGCTCGATCATGGGTTAGCAGCAAGCTAATTGGTGGATCGGTGATCGGAAAAATCTCGATACCTACGAAACAGAAAAATATGAGCTAAAGGTCCATCGCCGGGATAGCAGCTTTGTCGCAGGCGATTCTCAGTGTAGGACAAGGGCTCTCCGGCAAACGATCATGGTGGTGATGGCAACGTGAGGGACTTCTCGACTTAGCTTCTCAGCTGCAGCCTGGGTTTTTACTTCCTCCCTTATTTGGCGTTTCTCTCCTTGGCTTTTTCTATGTTGTGCATAACTTGAAGCCAACCTCGAGGGCGGCCTCCTTGAGGCCGGCGAGAAGTAAGGAAAATAAAGGAAAAATTTAAAAAAAGGAAAAAGAATTAAATGATAAAAATATCCTTCATCAGATCTTTTTTAAAATAAAAGGACATTTTAAATTTTTATTTAAATTAAGATTCATTTCAAATCTTTATTTGAGTATTCAACTGTCTATTCTAATTTCATCGAGTTGGTTTTATATAAGTACTCGACTTTGGTGCCATGCTTTGAGGTGGGTTAACCAGATTTTATTTTTTTGAAAGCTTTTGAGAGAAAGCAAAAGAAATTATTTTTATAATTTTTTTTACGATGGGTGAGAGTGATTCTTTTTGTTCGTTCCCTATTGATACAGCTCGAGAGAGAGAGAGAAAGAGATCACGGGTGGTGCAATCTGGGGAGGGCTAACGATTGGAGATGATATGAAGTGATACGACAGAATCAGGTGATGAGGCTGCTTCATACTCGATGCTTGCCGTCCGCCGTCGTCTCCTTATATAGTCAAAAGGCTGACCTCGAGCTCGTTGGCTTCGATCGAGGCTTGACTTTGCTCACCTGCGGTCCGATTTGGTGAACCAAAGCCCTCTACTTCTCGAGAGAATTATTACTTTTTTTTTTGTTGAAATAACATTTTATTTACTTCCTCAATCGAAATAGAGAGAAACATCTTAGTTCCAGAATCATAACTTCAAATCAAGGTAAATCCCAGATAATTTCAAAACAAAACAAACTCAAAGCAACAAGAAAAATTATCGAACAACGTTATAGATTACATGTTCAAAAAACACACCTATGACTTCTTCATATCAAAATTGATCGGTCGATCTCGTAATCCATCTTCAAGAATGAGCACACGTCGAGAACTTTATATGATCTTTGCGGCTTTACCTCCCTAGCGGTGCACGCATATGTTTTGCCTCTCCAACAACATCACCGAGCGAGTAAAAAAGTTCAACGAGCATAGATCCAGGCACTTATAAGAGCAAAATATTCATGAAACTCCTCCGATCTCCTTCAAAACCGAATTTGTTCACTATCGAAAGCCGAGGAAAGTAAAGCCCGAAAAGATACACATAAAAAACCCTAAATCTAAATTAGATCGGGATAGAAATCTTTACTGAAATGGGAGAAAGAAACTTCCAAATCTAAATTAAATCTAAAGAGAAAATCTATCAAACGGGAGAAAAAAAAAAAACGAAATAGGGGAGGAAAACAAACAAAGAAGAAGGGGAGGGAGGGAGAGAGGGGGACATCTCTCCCTCGTCAAGAAAGCCTCAGGGAAAAAAAGGAGAGAATTACTATTTACTCGAAATGATTTTTGTGGATTTTCTAACTTGCCATCCAAACGGGTTAATCTTCTATGTATAACAAATCCCTATTCATTTGTATAGTACTTTTGAATTTTTGAATGTACATTTTTATATAGTAAGTTGTAAATTCCATGTACATATTGGTATTATGCCTCTTGCAAATACCCAATGGAAACTGATTGCAAAAAAAGACTCCCAAGAGAAGTCATTACAATCCTCAGCAGAAGACGACCACCCCTCAAGCAATGATGGTTTTCTTTGAAAACATTTTTAGAAGACCCGGATCGGTGACAGAGAGCGGTGCTCACCAACATCAAGCTCTTCTCATACCCTTTCCGAACCAAAACGAGCCTTTTCATTCTTCACCCCCAATCATAACCCACGTTACAACCTTTCAAGTCTCCTTTTGATTAGGGCACTTGAGATATCGTAAAGTTAAATGATTTTAAGCATCATTCGAAGAAGTTCAAGCAAGACTATTTCTCTCTCATTTTTGCGGGGTTCTTGACTTGTAAACCGCCGAGCGAGATGTGAAAAAATTCATTTCAATGACCTTGACTCGATTGGAGTTCCTTTTGATGAACCTTTGACCTAGCCCCTCATTATGGTCCTAATCAAGGCCTCTAGATTAGCTCGATCGTACTAATTACGAGATTACTCAAACCCTTATCGAATGCGATGATGGTAAGATTGAGTGATTTCTCTTGAATTTCGTAGACAAGATAAACAACTTTCTCGAGAGTGAGAGAAAGCCCGTTTGGACCGAAAACCCTCATTCAAAGTTACATTCGAGGTATTTTATGATGTGGTAACCTCCCTTAATAGAATTGGTAATGCAAACTTGACAGAATAGTTATGCACAAACCGCATTATGAGCCATTACATTTCTAATCATCGTAAGCTCGGCGAATAGTTATGCATGATGAATTTCAGCATATATGTTTGCACATGTTACCTCGATATTGTCGACGGGTAATGCATTCCCGATATTTGAGTTGCCTCTCAAAGTTTTAAGATTCAACAAAAAAAAATGTTGAATGAATAAGCTCTTCAGGAGGTCTTCAAAAGCATCCTCAGATAAGTTTATCTTCTCCTAAATCTTTCAAGGAAATGAATATCTATGGTCGTATAGGTGTTCGATCCTATTGCACCCTACGGTGCGCTCAAGGAAGGTCGAGTACTAAGTAGGCATTCACTACACTGCAGTGCGTCTGAAAATGATCAGATAGTAAACAGAGGTATGGTGCATTTAGCCCATCTATTCCTTGATCATTGCTCAGAAAGGTCTAGGTAAGTATTCTCCAAGTGAGCATTCTGAATCCTTTTTTCGGATTGACAGCTTCATTGATTTTAAGTTATCATTTTGACATCTTGTGTTTGTGCTGGTAAGATTTAGGCGACACACTTCTTTTTATGAAACACCGATTCAGTTCGGGTAATATGTCTTTTATACCCCTTTCAAGTTCATGATCGATTTGCTCTCATGTTCTTGATCTCCTTTATTAAAGTCATAATCTAAATTTGCTCTTGTGGTTTTAATATTTTTCAGATCATAATCTTGATTTGCTTTTGTGATCTAAATATTTTTCCAGTTTATAATCTCGATTTGCTCTTGTTGTATGGATATTTATTCAACTCATGATTAACCTAATGAGATAATTTATCGACGATCGATTTGCTCTCATAGGCTCAATAAATCTTTATTAAAGTCATAATATCAATTTGCTCTTGTGGCTCTAATATTTTTCAGACCATAATCTCGATTTGCTCTTGTGATCCGAATATTTGTCCAGTCCATTATCTCGATTTGTTCTTGTGGTCTAGATATTTATTCAACTTATGATTAATCTCATGAGATAATTCATTGAACCACGACCGAATTTGTTCTCGTGGTCTCGATAAAATTTTATTCAAGTCGTAATCTCGATTTGCTTTTGTAGCTTTAATATTTATTCAGTTTATAATTTCGATTTGCTCTTGTGAGATGAATATTTTTCGAGTTTATAATTTCGATTTGCTCTTGTGATCTCGGAAAATATTTTTTCAACACTACACATATCTTGCGCTATCTCGCATCAAAGGGAAACTTCGATAATGGATAAGGCCCCCAGGTACCTTAAGATCCTTGCTTCCCCAAAAGAAGTTTGAAAATTAAGGGAATCATCATCATTATGAGGTATTTGGTAAAATATGTATTTTCATATGCAATCCATGTGCATATTTCTTTAACCCATTCTATGGAGGGGAGAAGTCTTGACACATGTTATTTGCAGTCTGGATATCATGCATCATTCTCTTGCAAAGAAAATAGGATTAAAATTCCTGCAAAAAATTCATCATTCATCATTTGCATTGTCAAAATTTAGGTTTCAATTTTGTCTTTAGGCGAAACCTCTGCGAACCTCCACTCAAAACTGTTAACACCTGAATTTTGACTAATCTTTTTTGTCATTTATTTTACATAAAAAATAAGGAATTAATTTTAACTCCTACAAAAAATAATTAGATCATTTTTCATATTTATTTTTAGCATCATATTGCATTTACATTTAATCGATTGGCGGTGAAAAATGGATTGAAATCGACGAGTGGTGGACCAAAGCTCAAAGAGCAAAATTCGACCAGCTAGGGAGCAATTCCAAAAAATTCATCAAGGTCTTGAGGTTTAACTTGAGCTTAAATCAGCAAATTTAATGTTTAATTTAAAAAAAGACTTTTAATTAAAAATGCCCATTAATTAAGAAAAAAGGCTTTATGGACATAATATTTTGTCTCCTCCGAACCAAATTGCAATTATCCGAAATTGAGGGATAATTTTGTAAATAATGAAATTAACGTAAAATCTTAGCTCATTATTATAAATAGGTGCTTTAGGGTTCACACCAAAGGAGGAGGCCACTTTATTGAATACACGGTCAGTGGACAGAGAATACACTTTCTGTGCAGAGGAAAGTCAAGGAGGAAGAAAAAGGGTCTTAGGCGCATCTAGCTAGTCCCGAAACTTCCAGACTCCATCACCAAGTTCCTGCAACGATTTTTAGGCCACACTAGAAAACGGTGATCTCAACTCTGCAATCTATTGCTTCATTGTTTATCTTTCCTTGCAGATTCTCAAGCCACCGACTAAAGTCCAAAAAAGGATCTTGGGGCGCTACTCTGATCACCAATCAAAAGTCCTTTTTAGCGGAGAGTCATTGCCGTCTGTGATCGTGAGCACTTGTTGTTGACCCGACGATTGATCGAGCCATATACTGCGAGCACCACACGGCCCTACTGTCCCTAGACGCAGACCACACCCGGGTGCCTCTCTTTGCTAACGAACAGCTGGGTCTCTCTCCTTTGATCGAGCAACTTTGATGTGAAATCTCCAAATCCGATGACCTTTGGGAATTGGCCACAATATGAGAAGAAAGGAGAAAAGAGCGGTCATTCATCAGTATCGTCTATCTCTCTCTCTATTGTCTTTGGGTTTCTTTTTTAAGATTTTGCTTCATAGATCCCACTTGCAGAAAACGTCAAAATAGGAATTGGACGGCAGTTTGATACGTAGAATATTCAGAGAAAATAAAGGGAGATAGGTGCACAGCCCTCCTCGAACGAATATCCACCATGGCCTTGCGCATGCCTATGTAGCACCGACAAGATGACACGTAAATTCTCAAAAAATTAAAAATTTCGACAGCGTTAGGACACGTTGTATATTAAATATATTTTTGTATATATACGTAACAAATTATCATTTTTATGAACTCCAAACATCACGACATTATAGGTCTCTAGAGCCAACACTAGCATTAAGAAACTTGCGACCAATCCTCGAGTAACATCTGCCACAGTCGCCTCGCAAAGTGAGGACATGGCATTCACAGAAGATATCCTTTGGGCAAAGAAAGCATTTGCAGCCATTTTCGAGAGCTCTACAGACCAAAGGTTGGTCGCTTTGCAGACCAAAATTGAGAGAAAACATATTAACAAGAGCAATTTGGTAAATAAAAACCCAAGAACGGAGAGATCTTTTTTTTTTTTTTGGTCAAGTAGTAACCGAGAGATCTCCACCCACAAAAAGCAGGCCATCCAATTAACTAGAAAGGTGAATAATTGCCGATAAAAGAAAAAAGGAACGTTCTCAATTCATTCATAAAAGAAGTACGCTTTTTTTTTTTGCTTAAACAAGTACACAAATTCACATAAACAACCTCCAATTTCGCATAAAATGCCAAAAGCGATGGGTCAACAAATTAGATCCAATAGTCGCATGCTAACTCACGAACAAAACCAAGATCAGCAGACCAAGAGCTTTCACCTTAAGCTCGAACAATGCGGCGAACAAAAAAGAAGAGCAACAGATATGAATAAGAGAATGCCTACACATCCATCCCAAAACAGCCACTAGATCCAACTCAACTCAAAGCTCCTCGTCACAAATGGATCTCAAAAAGAAGGGAAAGGATCCGAAAAGTTTCAGATTGAATGCCGCAACACGATAGATCTAAACGAGATCTAGCGGCGAGAGTGAGAGAGCTTGAAGGAGGCGAGCTGAGGTGGCAAGACAAGGCGAGGCGAGCGAGGAGGCGAGCTGAGGGCCTCGAGGTGAGGTCGGCAGCCATGAGGCGACGAGCGGCACCGAGGGGGAGGCGAGGAGAGGCGTCGAGGGGGAGGCGAGGCAACCGAGCGAGAGACTTTGACCCTGGACATCAAGTCCCGCGCGTGTCCATGACTTTGACCCGTGTCGATGCTCGGAGTGTGACACGCGAAAATTTCCTCCAAAGGCCTGTCCGTGCTACATAGGTGCATGCATCTCTTCATCAATCATTGTCCTTGCGACGCCTCATCATAGCCTTGCTCCCTTGTGGTTTCTCTACGTGGCTGTCCTGATGAGTCCAGCCGCTCCGACAAACCTCTCAGTTCAATCCACTTGGCGGAAAAAATGGTCCTCATTAATTCAGTTTTCGTTGCAGTCCGAAGCCAAGCCGCGAGTTCGCTTCCGTCCATGGTGCCGATTCTTTCATGCCCCCGTTGAAGGGTGTGTTCGCAAGAAGCAAGGCCCGCGCTCGAGCCCACCATCTTTTCTCTTTTCGATTCTTGGTTGTCAAATTTGCAGGTCAAATCTGTCTTCTAGATTTTACTATTGGGATTTCACGAAGAGAGAAAGAAGTGGTCTTGGCTCCAGCTGAGATAATTCGTGAAGTGGTCAAAGTGGATCGCTTAGTCAAAGCATTAAGTTTTCAGTTGAGGCTTGAACACATAGATTCATGAGGAAAATCATACATTGAGATTGGAGGCACGCATCAGATTCGGAGGTTCATCCATGCTTCCCAAACTCAATGTCCGTGCTCGTGGCCGCTTCGCCACTCACTACTGCGAGCACTCCGAGCGCCACCAATCCCGATCCACAATCTGGTCCAATCCATTGAATTCAAATTGGGAATTGATATATGCAATCCGTTCAAATTCGGAAAGCTATCCGCGAATAAGGTAACAATCGTAATCTGAATATATTTTAGATATATTATTGCCTATTTCGAATTATTCTTATCTAATTATATCTTGAGTAGGTTGTTATCCGTTACATATCTTGCGAGAGGTTGTCGCACACATTTGAAAAGTGTAGTCTTATATATAATACAATATTGTGTTAGATATGATGCAATATTGCCTTATAGATAGATTGGCACACTATCGGATAACTCGCCGACCTGGTTGATTTCGTTTACTAGTTTGTTGCATCTTATCCTTTTTTATCTCATGTTTATTTTATGCTCATCTTTATGATTATTATTTGAATTTTGCACTTGAATAAACAATCTTGCCCATAACACATGCTCCCCTAATTGTGCATTGTCCCTAAAAAACGCACATTAAATGCAACATTCGACTTGGATCTCGAACGATTGTGCCCATACATGTGAATTATATATCAAATCGTTGATCTTCCGGGAGCGGATTGACAATACCTAAATAGAATTTCAAGATTTGCCCTATGTATATAGGGACGAAGGTAGTTTTATAATATATTGACTTGCAAGCCTTAATCTCGGGGAATATTGTGAATAAAATCGGAATTTCAGATATAAAGGTATTTTACGGGCTTTTCATGGTTTACTTAAATTCCCAAAAAAATACCAAAAAGATGACACCTTTTCCTAAGGATAAATCACATTTTTTTCACGAATAACATTTAATATAAGTTGGGACTTTGAGAAATCAAATTCTGGAACTATAATGAATGTTATTTCACTTTAGGGTAGTTTTTACCTTTATTTTCATAAATCAGAAAATACATTAAAAAATACCAAAAAAATGTCATTCTCATTGCATAACATATAGTTTAGTATCATATTTGTCATATCATGCACATTTGGTACGTCATTCATGCATACTTCCTATTATGTTATCATGTCACGCATTTGTCCATCATCATATTGCATATCATTATTTGCACATCATTTCTGTATATTTTTCCATGTCATATAGTTAATTTGCATTAGCATTGCATTTAACAAGAGAAAACCCTAAAAAATCAAGCCAAATCACTACATCAAGAATTTTTCATGAGAATTGGTGCTGAAAGGGCGTTAATTGAAAAAATTAACGTAATCAAGTCCCGGACTCATTATTTCCGGTAGGAATAAGATAGTTCTCCCCCTATTTTATTTAGGTTTCTAATCGACCTATCGCAAATGATTAGTGGCGGCTCCGATTTAATATTTTCGCATGAAATTGAACTTGAGTTGTGATTCGGTAAGGTTTTGGGGAGTCCGAATTAGGTTAGTTAAATAATTAACCCGATAATCCGTTAATCTAGAATTTCCTAATTTTAGGTCACGATAATCTAAATGAAGAATATTTCCTACAAGAAAATATATTAAAGCAAGATAAATTTTAAATAAATTGGTTTATAGATCAGCAGAGATTAAGGATTTAAGGAACTCTGAAATTTTTTAACTGATTTGAACTAAGTAATTTTACTCAGTGTATAAAGGAGTCTCTTCAAATTAAGAATTCAATTAACAAAAGTTAAAGATATATGTTGTTTAGTCGGTAAACTATCAATAATGTAATGGCATAATTTGTTCAAGCGATTTCCTTTAATGTAATATAGAAACATTATTCTGAATAAATAAATTCAGTTAATTTGAAAAAAAAAATCACACAAATTTTAAAAATCATAGACTAGTTAAAATATAACAAATTGTGTTTTTGTTATTTTAAGGTTACAATAAAAGTAAATAATCAATGAATAAAAGGTGTATTTTTTTTTTGGTTGAAAATAAAAGATGTATATTCATAACATAGATTTTTTGTTGTTTCATAGTTGAGTAGCACTTGAATCCATTTTCATGGAATTTGCAGAAAACATAGAGTAAAAAGACTTAAGAACTAATAATAATTTAAAACAGGTCGCATTATGATTCATAGAAATTCATAAAAAGATAAAGTAGAATTGAAAAAGGGATAATAGCTCAAATAGTTACTGAATTTTCATCAAATGTGTAATGTTATCATTGAAATTTTAATTTATGCAAAGTTATCCCTATTTTCCTAAATTTGGCACAATGCGCAACATCATCCTTGGACTTTTAATTTGATCGATTTAGTCCATGAACTATTCATAAAGGTTCAGTGTAGTCTTTCCGTGTGTCATTTTCATATTGTCCATGGATTATTTTGAATATTTACCAATAGTTCATGGACCACATTCAACAAGTTAAAATTTTAGGAATGACATTGCACAATAAGCCAAACTTTAAGCGACTACATTGAACAAATTGAAAGTTCAAAAATTGAACCAAAGTTCGGGGGACCGGTAGTGTCATTTTCTAGTTGGAAAAAAGCATATGGTATTATAAAAGTAATAATTGGTAACTTATTGATTTTATTTTAGTTTAGTAGGTTAAATTATTGAAATAAACAAAGAAATCATGGAGACACCACTTACTGCAAGTATAGCTCTGAGAGACGATGGTTGTGTAGATCATGGAGCTACTAGTAGCACGCAAAAGGTTTCCACCGATCTCTTTGCCAAGGCGGAGTTCATCGTCGTCCTAGAACATGCGGACTCCAGCGTCTACCAAGCAGTGATAGAGAAAATCTGTGAATTCATTACGAGCGTCGAGCCCTCTGAAACTCAAGAACTTCATACTCACTTCTTGATGCTTGTGTAGCATCACTACTCGATCCGGGCTCTGAGTATTCCATAGCTAGGAAGCTTGTGATGATCCAGATCTCTCCCTCACCGAAAGAGAAAATAAGGTTGGTGTGGCGTGGGCTATAAAGCTAAGAAACGAGCTGAGAAGTTTTAGATATGAACGAGGCAAATGAGTATCGATGCCTTAAAGTCAAATCTTATTTGTTCATTTTCAAAAAGGGCCCCAAATATCCTCATTTTCTTAAATAAGGGTATGAAGTTGGACTTTATTTTAAATAAGGGCCCAAGTACTCGATTATCTCAAAGAAGGACTTGAAGTGCACATTATTTCAAATAAAAGCCTGAGTTACTTTAGTTAGGGGCACTTGGGTAATTTACTATTTTATTTTATTTTTTCCTTTTTCTGTTTTTAAGGTATTTTGAAAAAAATTGAAAAGAAAAAACAAACAAAGAACACAGACCTCCCGCCTGTTTTCTTCTTTTTTTATTTAACTTTCTGTTTTTCTTTTTGTTTTAATTTAATTTAACAAAAAATTAGGTTAAATTTATATTTTTACAAAAATGCCCTTGGTTAGCCGAAAAATTTGACCATGGGCAGCTGCGGTTGCTAGATCCGTAGACGAGTTGCATCGCAAGTAATGTACGATCTCGTCCAGATTTGGTCTCATCCATGGCTGCAAACCACCATGACGATGGAGGGGTGGCTCGGCCATGGACGGGGTCGCATGGGATGATAAAAGGCAAGCGACGACAAAGGAAGACAGAGCCGACTAGAGCCACGACCGATGAAGGTGGAAGGAGCGGCGGAGAACAGAAAAAAAGAAAATAAAAAGAAGAAAATAAAAAAATTAAAGAAATTTAAAAAAATTCTAATTCTAAAAAATAAATGAAAAATGAAAAGAAAGTAAAAAATAATAAAAAACGAAATGACATATGAAAGACAAGGGGAAAGAAAGATAAGGAAAATATTTTTCTAGACTAGCTCATTTTCCGCGAACTAAATGCTCGAAAATTCGGAAAGCATTTTTTGAAAAGTTATTTTCCGCGAAATAAACGGAGTCTAAAAGCCTAAAATTGACATTTTTTCAAATAAAAACATAAAATACTCTCATTATTTCAAATAATTACTTGATCAAAGGCATTTTGATTTTTTTCCTTTATTCTTTTTCCTTTCTTCTTACCTATGGCCGATCTCAAGTGATGGCCGGCCATCGGTGAGAGCTTGGGCGAGGCCGCCCTCGCAGCCACAATCGAGGGCCGCCTCACTCAAGCTAGTCGAGGGCTACACTCGCCCGGGCGAGCGGAGGCCGACCTCGTCGGGCTTGCCAAGGTGAGGGCGGTCCTCGCCTTGCTCGGGTGAGGTCCTTGCCAACCCGGGAGGGCTGCCCCGCCTAGGCAAGCCAAGGGCAGCCCTCATGGCAATTCTCAAGGCGAGGCCAACCTTCGCCTAGGTGAGGCCCTTGCCAACCTCGAGGGCGGCCTCATCTCGAGACCGGCCACGAGCAAGAAGGAAGGGAAAAAAAAGGAAAAGGAAATTAATGACAAAAACGCTCTTGATCGTGTCTTTTATTTGAAATAATGGGAGCACTTCAAGTCTTTAATTAAATTAAGATTCGCTTTAGATTCTTATTTGAATATTTAACTGTTTATCCTAATTTCATCGAGTTGGTTCGATTTGAGTACCCGACTTCCATGCCATGTTTTGAGGTGGGTTAACCAATTTCCCAATGATTAAGAGGAGGAGAAAGTTGAGTGACTGAAAAGAAAGGGCAGATTCCTAGAAATCGGAGAGGGTACGATCTGCACCAGCAATTAGGAAAAGCCAGTTTTTTTGAGAGAAAGAGCAAAAGAAGTGATTTTTATAATTTTTTTAATGATGGGGGACAGTGATTCTTTTTGTTCATCCCCTGTTGATACAGCTTGACACAGAGCGAAAGATCACGGGTTGTGCAACGTGAAAAGGGGCCGGCTCCACGATTGGAGACGATATGAAGTGGTACGACAAAATGAGGTGATGAGGCTGCTTCCCACTCCGTGCTCGCCCTCGCCCTCGCCCTCGCCTCCTTCTAAAGTCAAAAGGCTGACTTCGAGCTCATTGGCTTCAGTCGAGGCTTGACCTCGCTTGCCTGCGGTCGGATTTGGTTAACCAAAGCCCTCTACTTCTCGAGAGATTACTACTTCCTCGCAACGATTTTTGAGGATTTTCTAACTTGCCATCCAAACGTTTTGGTTAATCTTCTCCGTACAAAACATTTTACTTAATCAAAATGCTGAGTAAATTGAATAATGAAAAGATAAATTATCATATGTGTGTCATATAAAACATACATATATTACACTTTACGTTGCCTTTCTTGCTAATGACAAATTCGCTTAACATAAACTCACAATGAGTTCAATAGCTAAAAAATTGAAAATCGTAATTTACAAAATAGTATGCATGTGCGAGCGCACGTATATACCTCTTTTGCTATTAAATCTCTCTTAATCTAAACGAAGAATATTTCCTACAAGGAAATATATTAAAGCAAGATAAATTTTAAATAAAATTGGTTTACAGATCAACGAAGATTAAGGATTTGAGAAACTCTGGAATTTTAACTGATTTAACTAAGGAATTTTACTCAGAGTATAAAGGAGTCTCTTCAAATTAAGAATTCAATTAACAAAAGCTAAAGATATATGTTGTTTAGTCGGTAATGTAATGGCTTAATTTGTTCAAGCGATTTCCTTCAATGTAATATAGAAACATTATACTGAATAAATAAATTCAGTTAATTTGAAAAAATCATAGAAATTTAAAAAATCATAGACTAGTTAAAATATAACAAATTGTGTTTTTTTTCATTTTAAGGTTACAATAAAAGTAAATAATCAATGAATAAAAGATGTATATTCATAACATAGATTTTGTGTTATTTCCTAAATCTAAACAATAACAAAATTTGTCAGATATAGACATCTTAAATATGACTTGTTTTATTTCCTATTAACTTAATATTATATTCAATTTGATATATTTTCGGAAATGAGTGATCTATTGTGTTTTTTATTCATGTGTTTACTCTTCCTTTTTTTTTATTTGGTAAACACATGAATAAAAACACAATAGATCACTCATTTTTAACTTAGTCATTAGACAAATTGAGCTAACCTGTTTTATAAAGAATATAGCACTGGATAGAGATATCCATATACTAGATAAAAACAAATTGAACAAGATGGTGATATGTATAAAACTCGACTTTTCTGATGTTTCTATCATGTATGCACACTCCCTAAATTCTAACTGTATAAAGTTTCATGTTGCTACGTTTAAGCATTTTCCAATTTTTTAAATGTGGAACTTTACAAAAAAAAGTAGTTATGCACATACATAGGTCCAACACGTTTATAGAAATAAAATAAGTTACAACATTATCAACATCATAAGTGACAACAGTGCTAACACCTTGTTGACGCAAATCTTTTATCGAGCGTAAGCGATTCGTTTCTCCAATAAAGAATTCCGGGTCGGTTTTGGATAGAGAGTGTTAAATGCAAAAGATATATTGATATCGCCAGCACTATATAGACTCTTAACCAATCAATGATCGATGCAACCGATGGCCTATGATGTACCGATACCGAAGGTATAACACCGAAATTTAATCGACTATGCTGGACAATATAGGACATAATGCCGGAATCTAATCAACGACATCTGGACAATGTAGGACACAATGCCGGAATTTGATCGACGACACTAGAAAATGCATGACACAATGCCGAAATTTAATCGACGACATGGACAACGCATGACACAATGCCGGAATTTAATCGACGACACTAGACAATGCAGACACAATGCCGGAATTTAATCGATGACATTGGATGGTGGATAGATGCTTTGGAATCTAATCAACGACACCAACCCGGGATAAGAAACTCAGCGGAATTAAATTTACGACGGGAATCGAATTACAGCTAAGCTAAGCTAAGTACCTAAAGCTAATGAAAGATAAAACACTTGTTGTTTTGATTTGTGGGGGGCCTTCCTTGTTGGGCGACTCACGGTATTTATAGAGGTGTTTTAGCAACCTCCAACCAATTACCATCCTTGGCTTTCCACGTCCTGCTCCACTTTCAAGCACGTTTTCCTATCCTTCGACGGTTTATCATAGATAGTTTCTTATTTTACGTGCCATTCTCTCTACACTTTTGAGGATCGCCGCCCATTTTCTGCAAGCTGTTTTGATCGGGTCTCTTTCACGCGTCCCTTTTTCCTTCGTCAAAATCCATCCTTGACATGTGGCGTACTTACGATCCGTCGACTCGATTCTAGTGCTCTCAATCGTAGCCGAACACGACTTCCCCGCGTGCCTATCACGTGACTCCTCGAGCAATTTTAGCTGTCAACATATGCCCCCTTTTTAAAAGATATAAATCGGAGATTTATCTCTTTTAAGAGATATTTCTCGATTTGAATGTAATCGGCTACAACTTCATGATTACACTTTTTCGTCTTCTCGATTTCCTTTCCCAAAGCACAATCTCTTCAAATTTCTCACTTTTGTTTATTCTTTGATCCGAATCACCTTATATCTTTGGAAAAAAGTTCTCGTCAGTCGTCTTCCTCACTTTTGGATTTTCTTAAAACCCTAAACCCTTTCGAGCTTGCTTCAATCTTTCCCATGGCGACTCAAACCTTTGAGCTCACTCTGGCGGCTCGTTGATCGCTTCGACAAGCCGATTAATAGTGATGACGCTGACATTGTTTCTTCAAGTTATTGAATACTATGAGGGAATACGTTGGGTTTATTCTCCGTCCTAGCCTTCGAGATCATAATCGTGTCCCAACGTCTCTTCGGCCTTGTTTATCGATGAAGCGAACGAGAAACTTCCTATTCAAGTTTCTCGCCTAAGGGATATCTGGTCATCTCCGTCCTCTCGATTTTGAAGTTTTTCATCGTATGACGATAGATTCTATGCTTGGTTTCAACGATTGCGGAATGACCCTTCGTTGTCTCTTCTTGGACATCAGCGGACATAAGGTCAATACTTGAGTCGGCTTATTGTCTCATGACCTAAATAGAGGATCTTGGGCTCCGTAGTAAGCTTTTGGTCTTCATTGACCAACTGTTTCTTTTCCCATGGGGCCCTATGTCGGTGACCCTTTTGGACATATTTACTATCGTTGGTCTTACTCCTCATGGGATCTTTCTTTGTCGATCTCGAAGCTTTCGAGAACTACTCTATCTCCGAGGATGCTCTTGCCTACGGGAAGTTCTTGGACGTTTTTGCAAAACCTCTAGCCTTGTTACACTCGTCGAACGGATGGCTATCAAAATACATATTTTTTAGTCCAACTCTCAAGGTTTCTAACGATTCCGCCATTCTTGCCTCTAATTTAGCGAGAGGGAGGAACGTCGCTCTTGGTCTTTTGGTTTTGGCGGTTCGTACAGGAGCATTACTCTTGCCTCTTTGTCGGTGATGTTCAAGGATGAAGCCATCTTTATGCGGTCCGCTCTGGATCCTTCAAGCTTGAGTAGCATTTTACTTTCCCTTTCTATTCGAGAGTGCGCCCTGCTATCGGTCATTTGGGCCACCTTCCCATTTTGGTGCACGATTGTTCATAGCTGTCCAAGCAAAGGTTCCCGCTAGCATTCAGCATTTAAATTTCTACCTATAGCAGATTTTGTCCTTCGATGTAGCCAAGGTGAATATGTTCCCTTATGATTACGCCAACTTCGACTTCATCTTTGATTCCAAATTGTACAAGCAATACAGCTTTCGCAAATTTTGGACCTACGTTCTTTCTCCTGTAAACCCGCCTATTCGACTGTTCTAGATTTGAGCCTTACTCCCCGCAATACTGCGCTAGGCGAGTTCGGTCTTCTACAAGCTGTTCCTATGCCTCGCCTCATACTTCATATATTTTGCCTCGATGAACAAGAGACCATATAATATCAAGGCCAATGCACCTTTCACTTGCTGTGCTCGAGTCATTGCCCGGTGCATCAACAGTTTTTCGGGGATATTCCTAAAGTCCTTCGATCTTGTCTTGGATTCACATCCGGGTTCACAAAGTGGTGGTTGTCTTTCGCCTTCGAAAGTCCATATGAGGATGCCATCACATCACTCCTAAAAAGGGGCGAAAAAAGCCTCAAACTCGTGTCGAAGAAAGTTGATAGAAAGGGCATAGCAAAACCCCTTTGACTTGGTAGTCCTAGCAAAACGATAACCTCTACTGCGGGTGAGTTAACCCGTACTTCACAATTCAAGAAGATTATTAATTGTTCAAGTGAACTTACTTGTTTTACGCTTATCAAATGGAGATTCGGACGACGACATGTCAATGAGACCATTGCTTCACTTAAACGGCGAAGAAGGCTTGGCTTCTCCTTCAACGGGAAGCGGCACAAGCCTTCGATCGAAGCTCCGGTTGTCGAATCCTCTCAACCCGTCTCATTTCGAGATCCCCTGGACGACAACACTCAAGCTTTTGAAGGGCTTGATGGTGCTTGATCATTGACGACTTATCGCTCCCCGCTGTATCGACCACGACCTTAGCTCCATTGCCATTGGTAATCCTTGATGGGCCTTCTTCTCACCGAGACATTATTATCCAATAACCCGTCGATCATCGAAACGACTCTAGGTTACAAAGCTTTTCCTGTATCCTCTTCAGCCCTTGTCGCTTTCCGGACGTCATCGAGATGAACCTCTAAATGCTGAGGCTACTCAAGGCTCCCATGTAGCTCCTGCTTCTTCGAAGCCTCAAGAGGATATACGGGCCTATTTTGTAGAATCGGCTCATCCCTCTAGCGAAACTAACCTCATTAAGTGTTTCAAGGAGATGTTTCCTCCGAAATAGAGAATCTCTATAAAGCGAAGGTCGGGTTATCCCGCTCCTTAGACCTTGCATGCGCTGTAATTTTCTCTTTTGTTAGCAATCCGATAGCTCTCCAAGGAGTCGGATCCGTGATAAACGAACCGACCAAAGAGGAGATTTGTGCACTGCTTCCCTCGGACATGGTTAAATGACTCAAAACCTTTCAAGAGTACTTCCCCAGCGTTTTTACCCATTTTCGACCATTTGGGAGCGAGGTAATAGCTCTAGGCGATCTTGCTGACCAATCTTTTGAGCCTAGCGTTGAAACGCAGGAGGCGAGCAACCGGCGGACCAAAGGCAACGATCTTTGTAATCTATTATTAATAAGATAACCGAGCTAGACGAAAGAGAGCTTGCCCTCAAGCAGCAGAAACTAGCAATAGAAAGGGAGATAGAGGAGACTCGACTCCAACGATCGATCAAACTTTCTCATCAAGCTCTGCTCGAAGACCGGCTAAGGGCGTCTATTGCTTCTTTGGAAGAAAAGAAACAGGCAAATTTTGCTTAGATAGCACGGATCGAAGCGGAATAATAGCGAACTAGAAGCGTCTATTTGGCTCGAAATCGAAAATTGGTCATTTCGTACTTTACTCCGAGATGTAAAAATCGCTATGTACTCCAAAAGACCTTAATGAAACTGTCTTTTATCTTTACCTCTTTTGTTTCGCGCCAACGCTTACCATGATCTTCAAATAATGCGACTTTCCCACGTTCACGTAATTGACATAACTTGCTCGAATCGAGTTACCTTGACATTCTTTATATGTAGTAGTCGCCTTCGAGCCTTAATCGACATCCCATTATGGCAAACCATCATAAAATCTTCATAGGTGTTCGTGCGGCCTCTCACCTATCACGCCTAGATGCTTCTTACGCATCATGAGGACAAGGGAGAAATATCCTTGTCTTTCATGGACCATCGGTTGGAAAATGGCCATATTATCTTAGATCCACATCTCAATCGCTTGGCTCCTCCTTCGGTGTTGGCGGAATGCTTACTTCGTTATTACAAAGCAAATTTGCCCATCGAGCAATCAACTATCTCGTGCTCTTGCCTGGCCGATGCGCAACTATCGATTCAATTCCTATTTGCTTGTCGATGATCGATTCCTTAGCTGGTACAAACAGGTTGAAGGGAGAATCGTCCAACATATGGGATTAAGCCAAGATCGACAAACCATTGACGCTCGTGGTATATCTATTGATCCTTCGAATATAGTCTCATTGGTTTTGCTTTTGGTCACCTTCATCAAATTGTTTCTTTCTCCTCACCGGTCTAGTGATTGTAACTCTATTCGATGTTGGGTCCCTAACTAGTCTTTCTCCTTTAGTCGAATACAATATCCAACCAACGGGTGTGGCCTTTTCTCGACACGTTTCACTACATGAGCCTTCCTTATAATGAATTCATGGATCGTTTTGTCGGCTCGTCGGGACCTATCTCTTTAGAAGAGCACACCTTGCTTTCCTTTTGTGCTAGCTATGCGGGTACATTTTCTGTCTTCCCACGCTGCAAGTGTCTTTAGAGTTCCTTGACCTAGCATGTGCACTTGCTTGTGGTACTAATGTTGCGTTAGGTCGTGTGACCCTTGCTACATTATATCGTAGCCTGACGGATGCGCAAGCTCTCTTTAATCGGGGGACACCCTAAGCTCTTTTCGGCCCATTGTGGATCTTACATGGGTGGTTACGAGTTTATTTTCCCAGTTGTTCCAAGAGGAGAGAAGCGCTCCGATTTGCGGATTGCAACACTTGAACCGACGTCAAACGCTTTGTTAATTGCTTGACGGTTTCTCACCATTCGACGAGTTTTCTCAACATATTGATGCCTCTTACCAACTTCGAATTCTTCCGGCTTTTGTCGACGATGGTGTCCATAGTTCATTAAGCGAAAATCCCGACACGCACCTGCTTTGGATGAGCGCCTTAGTTTCATCCGATTTGGCACTAAATCTATCATGTGGCGGCACATTCTCGTGGGGCATTGAAATTTACAACCCTCATTACTATAACCGCCAATTTGGACTCACCCAAGGTGTTCCTATGCCGGTGGTATATTCGATGAATTTTCCTTTCTCCAACAAACGGGAAATGAGGGTAGACATGGTTTGTCATATTAAGATTGCGCATCTTTGTCCTCGAATGCCTCTTCTTCATCAACTTCTTTGGGCATTCATGTAGCATTTTACTCTTCAATAAATGGTGGGCCAACTATTGCCTTTCTCTTTTCCCTAGCGATTATCGAGTTATTTCCTTTCGAGAGTTCATCGAGCTCCATTGGGCTTATTACACCCTCTTAAGAAACACGCTTTATTGCTCATGTTGAATGTTGACCTAGACCACTTAGGCGACGAAGGTAATTATCTTCTTACTTGCCAACTATGTCCAATTGTCCAATTGTGCATTTGCTAATTAAATTTTAATACAAATGATTCACTAGCTTCGGATGGTTATCTTGAAAGGTTCTTTGACGACTCATGGATCGTCTGCTCCAACATGATCAACGTCTCAAGTAGTCAGGGCTACTCCAATTCACCAACTCCTTTTTTCGTCGTATGCACCTTATGACGATGACCACCTTATTTGCGCTAAATGGTCCATCGCATGACCTATTGGAAAAAGGGTATGCCGTTATATGTGACGATGTGGCCGTTGAGAATGAGATCAAATCTCTCCCGGCTTTCCTAGCTCATCTGCCCTATCCCATCCAATGTCGAGCTCTTGAGTTTTGCTGTTAATGAGCTTTTCCTCACATTTGATTTAGTTACGGAATCATATCGAGCAAGACAAAGGGATGCGGAGGTCATCGATAAAGTTTGGAAGAAGACACTCTCCTCGGCCGATGAGGAATTGTCTCGCTAACATGATGTCTTCGATGCGCTAGGGAATTATGATCATACTTCACCATAAACTTTGCTGGCTCGGTTGAAGACGATCATGAACTAAGAGGCAACCTGTGAATCTTTACACATTGAACCGCTAAAAGGCTAAGCATCAAAAGGAAGCACCGATCGATGCTAATTGTAACGATAAAATGCAACTTTATAGTTTTGTCTTAAGTGTTAAGCAAGCATATAATATAATCCATTGTTATCCATCCATGTAAATATCATCTCCAGTTTTCATTTACCACACTTGTGCATATTCATCTTCAGCGATCGTTCTTTGACTCGACACCAAATATGCATAGCTCATCATGAGATATAATCTCGGAAAATTTCCCTTTTCCCTCACGGTATTTAATAACGGACACCGTTTCGGACTTATCTTCGAATATAAATAGCCACGACGATTCGATGACGGGGATCAAACTAGGAACCGCCTTTTACGTCACCACTATTAACCGCACGTCTCCACTTTCCATGATGTATTGAGTTGCCTCGTAACTCGGCATTCATCCACTAACTTTATTACCTTGGTTATCGGAGGGTCGTGACCGGATACCCGACATCGTGGGTAAACTACTCTTGATCTTTGCCTATAAATAGCATGGTATGTCTTGAGTGGGTCCTCATCCGAATCCCCCATCCGAAACTCACGAATAACAACGACCTTTCACATAGCCAAAATGAAGCCTTCTTCTTCATCTTCCACCTTTAGTCGTGAATTTGTTGCCTCTCTGGAAGGAGATCATCTCCTACCTAAGCTCGACCTACCTCATGTTGGTGTTGAGGCCCAAAGTTCTCGAAAAGCTTAACTCTCTATTTAAGCGGGCTGCACCACAAGGCCTTCCTATCGGTCACTAAATCCAGGAAGATTACAATGAATTCGTGGTCACCTTCGAATATAGGATCGAAAAATTCCGACAGGAACCCGGCAGCGATTTCCAAACATGACCTCATAGAACATGAGCTATGGTGCAAGATCGAGGAAGTCGAGAATGCGGAGGTGGTGTACCGCAAGCTCTCGAATGCCCGGGACGTCCTTCATGCTTCCCACTTCGGCGTCCTCAAGCTTGAAACATTGTCTACGAATGGCTGGAAGTTAGGCGGCGTCATCTCGATGAGGCCACTAAAGGACGTCGAGAGACGGGAGCACGAACTGGCCGAGGGTAGTGAGATCCGGTTCTTAGCTTCGTCGAGGTCAATATAGAGGCTACGAAGGCCATCTTGGGCAACATCGACGAATAGGTGCAGGCCCAAGCGATGCTCCTCCAAAGAGTTAGAGCGGGAGTGAGACGACTTGCAGTCGCTTTGGACTACCTGGGCCAGCAAACACCACTGGCCGAAAGCAAGACTACCACCTTGGAGGGTCGACTATGCCATTTTGGCGTCGGGTTCCGAGAGCATCTCAAGTTGAAGTGAAGAGTGTAGAGAGCTCGGGAGGGCCAAGACAAGCGGGGAAGGAGAAGAAGAAGAAGAAGAAGAAGAAGAGAGAGAGAGAGAGAGAGAGAGAGAGAGAGAGAGAGAGGGAGAAAAAAATGTACTATTGGTATTTGTTGTGAATGAACCATCTTTTCCTTATTCCATGCCCTCTGGTTCCTCTATGACTTCTCGCATCTCCCACATGGATGGATAGAACTTCTTCAAAAAATTTCTATTAATTGATCGTTGTAGCTCTTTTCCATTTATCTCCCTTATTCGATACGCGTTTTCGACACAAACATCAATGATTTGGTATGGTCCTTCCCACTTCGACGACTATTTGCCAAAATTTTCATTATTAAAACTTGTGGGCAAAATGGTCTTCCATACCAAGTCACTAATGTCGAAACGCTTGACCTTCACATGCTTATTACAAGCCTTAGCAACTCTTCGTTTACGGGTTATTAACTTTTCCAATGCTGCAGCCCGACTTTCTCCTAATTCATCATTGTTTGCATGCATCATTTCATCGTACTCTTCTCTTGTCATATTGTCTTGCGGTTTCACCCTTAACGATCGTACCGTGATCTCGAATGGAAGTACGGCTTATTGTCCATATGTCAACATATAAGGGCTGACCCCAATGCTTGATCTTTTGGATGTTTGATAAGCTCATAACATCGCCGACAACAATGGATCCCATTCCCTTGAGTTGTCTTCCAAGTGCTTCTTTATCAAACCAATAACCATATTGTTAGAAGCCCCATCCCGATCATTAGTTTGGGCATAATAAGGTAACGAATGAATCATCTTGATGCCCATATACTTGGTAAAGTCCAAAGTATTTCTCGCCCTGTGAAGATTGCTCCTTTGTTAGTCTGTTATGGATTTTGGGATTCCGAATCAATGAATGATTCGCTCCTTGATGAATTCCCCTATAACTTTACGTGTCACATTCTTGTACGAGGCCGTCTCGACCCACTTAATAAAGTAGTCGGTGGCTACCAAGATAAAACTATGTTGCTTCGACGAAGGGGATATATTTTTCCTATTACATCCATCGCTCATCCTTGAAAAGGTCATGACTTGATGATTGGGTTCATCAATGTAATAGGGACATGTTGGGTGGCCCATACTTCGGCAAGCTTGGCATCCCTTAGCATAATCGATGCAATCCCTAGTGATTGTTGGCCGGAAGTATCCATGTTGTCGTAGTAACCATTTCATCTTTAAACCAGCCTAATGAACCCCACAAATTCCTTCATGGACCCCTGTTATCACGAGCATAGCTTCTTTTCGTCTCAAACACTTTAGCCGCAGTCCATCTACTATTTTACGATACTGACTCATCATCGACCAAGAGGTACTTCATGGCTTGCCTCTTGAGATCCTTGCTACAAAGGTCCGGGCTCCTTAAGCAACTCATCGGGGGGTCCTCCCATATGGTCGACTAAGCTAGGCATCTTGACTTTCAACCGGCTCACTTTGAGCTATCATTTCCCGCGTGTCTATCAAGGGACAAGACTCTCATTTGGGTAATTATGTGGTCCGCCAACTCTTTTGATATTTTATATCCGGATGCCATCTCGAGCTAATTAGTTGGCTTCCGAATTCTCGCTTCTTCGATGTGGACCAATTCGTATTCGACGAAGTTCAAAAACACTTCTTTTGCCAAACTATAGTGTACTATGATATTCTCATTGAGACATTGGTACTCTTCATTGAGTTGTCTTATCACCAAATAGGAATCACCTTTAATCTCAACCGATTTGACTTTCATGTCAATCAAGACATTTAACCCCATAATCAAAGCTTCGTATCCAAGCCTAATTATTTGAACATTCAAAATCAAGCTTAAACATGAACTTAGTTTTTTGTTGGTAGGGCGATATGATTATAATCCCAAAGACTCGATGATCCGGATGCTACCGATCCATCAAAATATAACACTCGGGGTGCAACGAGAAGATAATTTTCACTATCTTCTATCTTTAAGCTTGATGGGTATTCGATGATAAAGTCGACATACTTTGCCCTTTTATTGCTTTGAGCGGCGCGTACATCAAATTGATCTCTAATAAAGTAAGCGCTCATTTTGCAAATCGGCCTCTTATAATTGGCCTGGACAACATGAACTTAATCACGTCGCTTTACAAATTACATGTACCGTGATCGGCAACATATAATGTCATAATTTCGTACAAGCATAGTACAATGATAGACATAATTTCTCCATGGGGGTGTATCTTGTTTCGGCATCATTTAGCATCCTACTCAAGTAGTACACTTGCCTGTTCCTTGCCCTCGACATTCTCTTGTGCTAGTATACTTCCAATCTTGGTATCGATTGCAGATAAGTACGGCTTCAATGGCATACCCGCTTTAGGTGGCATTAGAAGCGATGGCTTACTCGGATACTCTTTTAATCGATCGAAGGCTAGCCGATGCTTCTCTTCCCATACAAATGCTTGCTCATTCTTCAATTTAAGCGGGAGAGAGAATACTTCGATTTTTCCCGACAAGTTAGCTATAAAACGACGCAAGAAATTCAATTTTCCTAGCATCATCTCAAGTTGCTTTTTGTTAACGGGAGGCGGTAATTCTTGAATGGCCCTAGCTTTGTTCTTAACTATTTATATTCCCCTTTGATGAACCGAGAAAGCCCAAGAAGTTACCAGCCTTTATACCAAAAGCACACTTCAACGGGTTCATTTTCAATTTAAATTTTCGTATTCTAATGAAAGCCTGTTCTAGGTGATTCGGATGACTTACTTTGTCCATCTTGACTATAACATCGTCGATATAAACCTCCATGAAGTCACCATTCATATCGTGGAAGATGAAGTTCATTGCTCTTTGATACGTGGCACCAAGACTCTTTCAATCCGAAAGGCACGACAACCCACTCGAATGTTCCAATGGTGCCGGGACACCTGAAGGCTATTTTATGAACGTCTTCCTCGGCTATCAATATCGATTATATCTCGAATGCCCATCCATGGGAGACATAATTTCATTGTTGGAAGCCGAATAGATTAACATGTCGTCCATAGGCCTTTGGTATTCATCCTTCGGAGTGGCGAGAATTGAGATCACGGAAATCGATGCACACTCGAGTTTACCGTTCTTCTTCTTAATAGGCATGATGTTCGACAACCACTCGACGTACCTTGCTATTCTTATAAAGCCAGCGGATATCAATCGCTCGATTTCCTCTTTAATCTTAAATATCACCTTCGAGGCGAACCTCTTTGGAGCCTATTTATACGGACTAAACCCCTTTTTTATTGGAAATTGGTGCTCAACCACATCTCTTCCGAGACCAGGCATCTCATGATAGTTTCGGGTGAAACAATATTTTATATTTCCTTAACAAGCTTATCAATTGGGTCTTGTATTCCTAATCAAGCAATTTGCTTATGTACGTTGGCTGCGGGCAAGTTTCGTCTCCAAGGTTCACCTCTTCCAATGGGTCTTGGGCTTGAACTAGCTTGTCATCTTCTTTAAGTGGTGATTCCTCGGAAGTCTAAAATACCGTCGACAACTTTATTGGCTTGCTCAGCCTATTTGGCCCTATAGGCCGTGTACCTCCTAATGAGGTCTTGTGCCAAAATATGGTCTTCCATTAACAACCTCATCGAGCCGATCTCGCTAGTTTCTTCTTAGGGACCCACTCATTATTTCCCTTGTCAAACGGCGGAATGCAATGTCACTTAGATCAACCTCAAGGGGTTTGCAAACACGCGAGTAATCATTTGGCATGCATGACCGGCTTTCTCTCGACCCGGCTCTTCGGACCCATGTGACATAGGATTGAGTATTAGTTTTCACATAATCTATCTTGTCTCCATTTCAAAATGCTAGCATTTGGTGTAGTGTTGATGGAACACACCGATTTCGTGTATTCAATCTCTTCCCAAGAGTAGATTGTATGATCCATTAGCATCGACAACACGTAAAAGATGTCCTTAACGTCTTTGATCCTACATTTAGACTCGCAACATATTTGTCTTTTACTTCAGTGATTTCACCAATAAAATCTGAATTTGGATATTCGACGGGATTATTTCCTCATCTCTCCTTCCCGGTTTCTTAAAGAACCTATACGATATGAGATTTAGCATTAATCCACCATCCACAAGCACCTTTCATTACCGGTCACTCATTTATCTTGGCATTAATATTGAGTGACATTAAATGATTGGAGACATTCTCTAGGTGGCCTCTCGAATTCCATTATCTCTTCGTTGTCGAAGCAAAACCGAGCTCCCTCCTTTTCTTGAAACGCATCCTCGCTACCATCGCCGGACCCGGGCGATTCTAGTCGAAACTCATTAGGCGGCTTCACTTGGACCATACATGAGCTCAAGGGTGATACTAACTCGCTATGGGAGATCCGAACCGTGACTTTAGCTTTAAAGCCTCTTAGGGAGCTGGTTGCACGTGATCTTTCTCTCGAGCGAGTCGAGCTTCCTCATCATTTGGTTTGCGCCTATAAACCAAGTTCTTGGCCCTTCGAAACTGGAACTACCAAGTTCGGCGCCGACTTAGCATGAGCGAAGTCAACTTGATTGGGTCATTGATGTAGCCGATGGATTCTTCTTTTCCTTTATATCCTCCTTTTCTAGGTCCAAGTCATGACTTCTTTTGGGACCTCCGTCACCTCATACCACAACCCCTAAGGTGGATCATTTGGTATCTTAAGGGTCGTCGACGACGTGGTCTTACCGGAGCATAGTAACCCCGATAGACGTCGTCATCGAACTCCTTTCCCCATCCAAAAGGAACTTCATTATGAGGGTAAGTAGGCGGGGAGACATAACTTACATAATAATCGAATTTACCGCTAGGCTCTCCTAGCGTACCAATAAGTAGGGTCTCCTTCCTCATACCTTTGCTTAAATGACTTACGAGGGCTTTTGATGAACGGGAGATCTCTTCAACGTTGCACTCTTGACTTGGGATTGCTTTTGATTTTTTCTGGAAACTCTAGCATTAAGGAGCTTCCTGTCGGCTTGGTTGTCACGCCTCGACTCTCGAGCATGCGGCATCCCTACCAAATCACCTCGGGTCATAAAGATAACGTCCTAGGTACGCTATCGACCTACGAATCTATTTACACAAGCGGAAACATATACACTCCCATTCAAACAAAAATATAACAGGGGATAGCATAATAGAAACATCCATAATGATCGGATACCAAAATACAACCGTCGATACCGTATCAAAAGCGGATGACAATTAATCATACAGAGCTACTTTGTCATAAACAACCCCATTCTTTGGGGAGGTTCTCTAAGACCATTAAAAGGGTAAAGGGGTCGGGCGGGGTTAATCTCACGTCTACTCCCAAAAAGAAGCTACTTCACTAAAGCCTTCAACATCAACTCCAAAAAGGACCCTAAACTCCATCACTTCGGACTTGCAAATGTTAACCACGACGGGTGAGATAAATATCGGTGAGTCAACGCCTAAGTCCTCGGCTAGGCCATTGATTCGTCCGTAACATCCTATTAGTCAATAACATTTTATAGTGTAGAATGTCAACCACATGCAACGTACCCATCGGGAGGCCACACATATAAAACAACGCAAAAATGACATGGCAATCGTATTAAACAATCCAAAAAATCCATGAGATTTTTGGAGAATCGGGTGTGACATTTGTTGATATCATAGCATAGGTTATGATTTTTTGGGTATAGATATGGGATGTTGTGAGATTGTGCGATAGATTTTAACGCGTTATCTTTTTAGATACTAAGGTTATGTTCTATTGGTGGTTCCAAGTAGTTATGAGCTCCGACTCGGATTCACTACTTGTCTCTCTTCTCTCGTAGATGGAGGTAAGAGAGCTGTTGACTTTGATCCCGGGAGATGTGCCTCAAGATTCTAGAAACAGGCCTTCGACAATACGTTAAGATGATACAAGAGCGAGACTCACAAGAAACAAAAGAGCAGAGCTAATAGCCAAGGACCCAAAATAATATATCTCGGAGTTACCTGAACCTGGCGGTGATCGAGGCTACACCTTTGCCCAATTCAAGAAGGCGAAACTACCAACTTATGATGGAAAAATCGATCCTCTTATGGCTGAACGTTGGATTAGGAAAATAGAATGAATATTTAGAGTTGAAGGGGTCCCCGAAGAGAAAAAAGTTGATTTTGCTACCCAACATCTAGATGACGAAGCCGAATATTGGTGGGAAGGCACTGGACCGGCTCTTGGAGGGGGATGCAACTATTCCTTGTAAGGACTTTGTTGAGGTATTTGACGCTCAATTCTTTCCGAAGTCATTCCAGGGCGAAGATGAGGAGCGATTTCGTACATATATCTCAAGGTGATTCTATAGTATTGGAGTATGCAAGCCGCTTCAACCAGTTAAGTAGATTTGCGGAACAATTTATTGCTAGTGAGGAGGATAAGGCTGAAGATTTTCAGAAAGGGCTCCGACCCGAGATTAGTTTTACACTTATGCCTCTTACACTCACAACTTACAAAGACGTGCTAGAGCGAGTGATGAGGGTTGAACAAGGAGCTTTAGAATGCGAGAATACAAGGTGGCTCTCAATCTAAGAAGCCTAAATCCACTTATTCTCAAGAAAGTTACGCAAGTGGAAGCATAAAGAGAAGAGATATCCATCAATTGGGAAAGGGTAAAAACCTCACCGATCAAGGCCCTTGCACTACTTGCGAAAAACACCATAGCGGTCGGTGTTATTGGAAGACAGGAGTTTGTTTTTTTATGTGGAAAGGCATGACATATACGACAAAATTGTCCTATGCAGAGGAATGCTCCAGCAGATAATAGATCTTGTTTTGTATGTGGGCGATCCGGACACCTAGCACGCATTTGCCCTATGCGGAAGAATGCACCTCCGGTTGATAGGCCACGGGAGAATCAACAAAGGCAAAGGACAGCTAGGAAGGTCTTCGCGATGACAGAGGAGGATGCAGCGGCGTCTAACGCAGTTGTGGCGAGGTGATATTTCTATTGTCTCACGATATGCTTATGCCTTATTTGATCCTGGTGCCACGTATTCTTTTATTTCCCTAGAATTCGCTAAGAAACTTGATGTGCCACCTAAGTCACTTGATTTTGATTTGCGTGTGGATACTCCCCTTTGGTGATTTCTTGATTGCTAATCGTGTGTATAAGAGATGTATGCTCCGAATTGATGATGTCGAGATGCCTGTGGATCTTGTGGAATTAAATATACGATATTTTGATGTCATTCTAAGAATGGATGGTTATCAACAAATCATTCTACTGTTGATTGTTATGCGAAAAAAGTTATTTTTCGACCTCCAAATCAAGCTGAATTCTCTTTCTCGGGGAGTTGTAAAGTTAACTTTCCAAGGCTGATTTCAATTTTGCAAGCGAGAAAGCTTTTGAAGAAGGGTTCTTGTGGTTATTTGGCTTATGTGAAAGACACAAACAAGGAGGTGATAAAGATGGAAAATGTTCATGTTGTCCGAGATTTTCTGGATGTATGTCTTGAAGACTTGTCCGGTTTTCCCTCCGATAAAGAGATCAAATTTTCCATCGACACGATGCCCGGCACCACACCCATTTCTAAGGCACCATATCGGATGGCACCGGCTGAATTAAGAGAGTTGAAAACACATTGCAAGAACTCCTAGATAAGGGATTCGTCCGGTCTAGTGTTTCACCTTGGAGTGCTCCTGTATTGTTCATGAAAAAGAAAGATGGTAGTATGAGGCTATGTATAGACTACCGAGAGCTTAATAAGGTAACGATTAAAAATAAATATCCTTTGCCTCGGGTCGATGATTTATTTGATCATCTTCGGGAGCTCAAGTATTTTCTAAGATCGACCTCCGCTCTAGATATCATCGGTTGAAGATTAAAGCGGATGATGTGCCTAAAACCGCTTTTAGGATGAGATATGGCCATTATGAATTTCTTGTTATGCCTTTTGGATTAACGAACGCCCTGTTGCTTTCATGGACTTGATGAACAAGGTGTTCGGGCAATATCTTGATAGATTTATTGTAGTATTTATTGATGATATTTTGGTGTATTCGAGGAGTCCAAGGGAACACGAGCAACATTTGAGGGTTGTTTTGCGGACTTTGCGCGAAAAGGAGCTGTATGCGAAATTCAGTAAATGTGCGTTCGGCTTGATCACATTAAATTTTTGGGCCATGTAATCTCAAAAGATGGTATTTCGGTTGACTCGAAGAAAGTCGAAGTGGTTGTTTAGTGGAGACGCCCCACTAATGTCACCGAAGTCAAAAGTTTTCCGGACTTAGCGAGGTTACTATAGGTGATTTGTGGAAGGATTTTCTAGAATTGCCAGCCCACTTACTCGCTTAACTCGGAAGGGAGTGAAATTCGTATGGTCGGATCAATGTGAGCGTAGTTTTCAAGAACTAAAGAGACGATTAGTGTCGGCTCAAAGATTAACCTTGTCTTTAGGTACTTGGTGGTTATATTATCTATTGTGATACATTTAAAGAAGGTTTAAGTGTGTTCTTATGCAAGATAGGAAAGTTATAGCCTATGCCTCTAGACGAGTTGGAGCCACATGAGAAGAATTATCCAACTCATGATCTAGAATTGGCAGCGATCGTGTTTGCCTTGAAAATATGGCGTCACTATCTCGTATGGCGCGAGATGTGAAGTCTTTACCAATCATAAGAGTTTGAAATATATATTTTCTCATAGAGAACTCAATATGAAGCAGCGGAGATGGCTAGAATTCCTGAAAGATTATGACTTGTCCATCAATTATCACCCAGGTAACGCGAATGTAGTAGGCGATGCCTTGAGTCGTACATCTTCCGAAAATATGGCAGTATTACTTACTTCTCATAAGCCTATTCTCGAGGACATGCGAAAACCGGACTTAGAGGTATTGATATATCATCTTGGCGCCCGATTAGCTAATCTTAGAGTACAGCCCATGTTGATAGACAGAATTAAAGCAAAACAAAATGATGATCCTCAATTGAGAAAGATTAGAGAAGGCGTCGAAGACGGAAGGCAATAGGACTTCGGTATTCATGTCGATGAGTCACCGAGATTTCATGGTCGACTCCGTGTCTCCGACGATTCTGAATTGAAAAAGGAAATATTGCGGGAAGCTCACGATTGCAGATTTTCTATTCATCTAGGGAGTACTAAGATGTATAGGGATTTGAGAGAAAATTTCTGGTGGGTCAATATGAAGAAAGATGTCGTCAAATTTGTCGACCAATGTCTTGTTTGCCAACGGGTAAAGATTGAACATCAAAAGTCGGGTAGATGACTACACCCACTTGAGATACCTAAATGGAAGTGGAAGCATATTACCATGGAATTCATTGTCGACTTACCGAGGATACCAAGCGGTAAAAATGCTATATGGGTGATTGTCGATCGATTAACTAAGTCTGCTCACTTCTTGTCATATAGATTCGGCCTCTCACTTGAAGACATGGAAAAACGGTACGTTAATGAGATAGTGAAGCTTCATGGGGTTCCAAGAAGCATCGTTTATGGCGGGGATCCACGGTTCGTGTCTAACTTTTGGAGGAGTCTTCAAAAAGCGTTGGGTACTAGACTCAACTTCGAGACAACATTTCATCCACGGACAGATGGCCGGTCATAAAGAACCATTCGGACTTTAGATGATATGCTTAGAGCATGTGCTATTGATTTTGGTGGCTCTTGGGACAAGCACCTCCATTTGGCGGAATTCTACTATAATAACAACTACCATTCCAAAGATCAAGATGGCCCCTTTTGAAGCTTTATATGGTCAAAAGTGCAAGACACCAATTTATTGGGGCGATGTAGGTAAGAAAAGACTAAGCGGTCCCGAGTTTATACAAGCAATCGAAGAGAAAGTCGGACTTGTTCGAGAGTGTTTGAGAACATGACAAAGGCCCCCTAGAAAAGTTACGCCTATCTTAAACGGCGTAAGTTAGAATTCGATGTGGGTGATCATGTATTTCGAAGGTCTCTCCTATGCGGGGCGTTATGAGATTTGGCACACGTGGCAAGTTAAGTCCAAGATATGTGGGACCATTCTTGATATTGGAAATGATTGGCAAGCTTGCTTACAAATTGGCATTGCCTCGGCACTATCTGGAGTACATAACATGTTCCATATGTCTTTATTGCGAAAATATGTTCCATGTCCCGATCACATATTAGATTATACTCTTTTGAGAGAAGACTTAACTTATGAAGAGCGGCCTTTACGCATCGTGGATAGGAAGGATCAAGTGTTACGGCGTCATACAATCCCCTATGTAAAGATTCAATGACAAAACCACATAGAGAGGGAGGCTACTTAGGAGCTCGAAAAAAGAGACAAGGCGCAAATATCCTCACTTGTTTGATGACCACGATACGTCAAAATTTCGAGGACGAATTTATTTTAAAGGAGGGTATAATGTAATATTTGGCCCTTGTTTTCAATAAAGTCAAACAAGGTGGTGGACCCACTATTAAAAAAAAAGAAGAAAAAGTAAAAGAGAAGCGGTGGTTTCTCCAAAAAGGGGCGTGGAGTCTTCCATCGCATAAAGAGAGGAAAAGAAATAGAAAAGAGAGAAAGAAGAGAAGAAAGAAGGAGAAAGGAGAAAGGGAAAAAGAAAAAAATAGTCATGTGCACGTGCCACCCGCCATAAATGCCTCGCGGAAGTCGTTTCACTACGTGTCGTGGCGCTAGATAAGTGTTCGCACCTCTCTTCCCTCCCATTGTAGTGATTTTTTGGATTTATGGCAAAATTCAGATTTTGGGAAAACTGAGTTCTTGTGTCCAATCACATGGGCGATTGGCTGCGTTTTTTCTTGAGAATGAAACTTTAGGATGTTATGAAGTCATAGGATTCGACGAATCACGATTTCGTGTTATGATATGCCCGGAGCGAGCAATTCAAATCTAATGCGCAAAATTACTATACGAACAGTGGTCTTCGAGGGCTATTTTCTTTAGATTTCGGTTGTCGATTGAGGTTGACCCCTACTGAGACTTTTGTAGTATGTTAAATAAGCTTCGTTTTGACAACAATATTGCATTAATCGGGCTTCGTTTGATCGAGTTAAGAAAGTTCTCGCAAATAGGGCTGGAAAATCCGAGTTTTAGAGATTTTGATGTCGTGGGGCCCGATTTTGATATGGGTCAGCCATGATTATTGTACGAAATAAACTTAAGGATGTTATGGAGCTAATGCTTTTGACGGTTTGACCAAAAAAAATTGGATTTACAATTTGTCCGAACGAAATTTCGAAGTTCAGCTCGTAGTTGTCCAAAGGTCGCGACTAGCAACTTTTTTGGCCCTTAGGTGTCGGATTATCAACGTTTATACGTCATTTAGTCCAGTTTTTCGCCCACTATAGTATTTTTCAGCTTTTAATATTGTTTTTCAATTAATTTTTAGGATTTCAAGTTTTGCGGTTTGAGTGTCTACTATAGGTTGAATTGCGACTTTTTAAGGTGAGATGTACTTTATCTTCTAAGAATTTATAAAACTCATGCTTTAAAGATGAGCACGTGTCTGTGGTTTGATTTTCTTGACAAGGTGAAGAAATGTGACGTTTAGAGCATTATTTTTGCGTAAACATGGTCGAGGTATTACTACCCTTTGATTATTTGATATGGCTTGTTAACGATTGTCTTACTTGAAATGCTATTTGAGAAATATGTTTCGAGGATGGCTATGTATTCGATTTATAGCCTTCGATTTATGCAACTGGATCATTGTGATTTTTTTGGATTTGATATTGGGGTTAATACTCATGTCCCTATAAATAGAATCCACTAAGGTATGGGTAGTATGCATACTGTCGGGACGTCATAAAGCGGAACCACGAATTTGAAATGGGTGGTAGACCTAACCAAGAGGGGTAAACTTAGTCGCCTTGTCACGGCGTTAAACGTGACCATAGTTGACGATGAGTATGAGATTATTCAATGAATGGACCATCAAAAGTTGGTTTAAATGAGATTAATCATTGGATTAAACCATTGATATTTTGTTATTATTATGAATTGCTATTTGATTTACTCTAACGATTGCATATTGATTTCTCGATCCGCTTAGAAGATATTGTACTTCTCTTTTTGTGGTTGCTCACCCCTTTATTCCCTTTTGTCTTTTAGGTTCTTGGCGAGCCGCAAGTAAGATCTAGCGTACGTTAGGCTGCGGGACTTTTGGGATTGTAGGGGTATATTTTTGGATAAGTTATATATAGTTGGTGAGTTTCGAGCTAGATGTGGAAAGATATGTATGTATATCTTTTTGATATAGTAGATGAGCTCGATTTTGTAGACATGTGACCTTTTTATCAAATATATATGGAGGTATATATTTGGACGTCGAGGTTTTGCTTGAGGCTACGTCCTTTGATTCAAAAGGACGGTCATGTCATGCCCTTTTTCTCGGAGAATCGGGTGTGACAGTAATATTCATAAAATTGGACAGTGTGATTGTTTTAGTAATGCTTGAATCTACTAACGAAAGTAATGCAGCGACATCAAATCCAAAAAGGATTTGAGTGAAAAAAGAACTTTAAGCTTTCAAATGGACACACAAATCGTGGCGGACACTCTCGGATTTCTCTCTTTGTATACCACATCATGCTTTTAAAGATGGACTGATGTGAAGGAGATATTCTTGATTGGACTTGATAGGAATACATTTTTTTCAAAGTAACGCCAACTTCGACTAACTAATTGAAATGCAGAGTCACATTTTCTGAGTAAAAGAGATCTTACATTTGGCCAAAAAAAAAAACAAAAGACACAGAAAATGGATGCATTTGGTAAATTTTTATTAGACCTATAAGACGTGCGAATGGATCATTTTCGAGTAATAGTTTCACGAAAATGGAGATGAACTAGAATAATGTTTGATTTGGTTCCCAAATTGAGTGGAAAAGGGGTATATGAAATTTGTTCAGTTCATAGCGAAACAATAAAATTTGAATTGACCAAATTAATATGTACATATAGACTGCCTGAATAATTAGACATCCGACTCGCAATCACAACAACCCAATTGCAAGAGCGGAGCTCTACCAAGCTGAGCTATATCTCCTGAGCCAGGTGGAGCATGCATGAAGGAATCAGATGCTTAATAAACAAACTACAAATGTGTGTGTATATATAGGTATAACTATCATCTAGATTAGTCGCATTTGTAGATTGTCTACAAGTGCGACTAATCTGGATGATAGTTTTACCTGTAAATACATGAAACAATGGAACGACTCTCAAGAGGAGGTTAGGTAGTATAATATGCAAACCACCGAAGTCAAAGCTCCGGGGGCTAAACAGAGAGATTATCACAAGCTATTTAAGTTCATGCCAGGTTATCACCTAGCCTAGTCAGTATCATGGGGTATCTAACTTTCCGTTTGTAAAATCATGGAACAATTTTTCCATTCCTTGAACGCATTGGTAAACTTGAAAACCTTTTGGTAACTAAATTTTGACTCACGGCGTATTTAGGCCTGTTTGTTTCGCGGAAATGAATGATTAGGAAGGTAATTTTCGAGAGATGATCACATGTATCACTTGATATAATTATATAATGAATAATATTTTTAATATCAATAGGAATATATATCTATACATTTTTCAAGGACGAAGGAAACATTTTCCTTCATTAATTTTTTTAAGTTATGTAAGTGATATTTCTAAAAAATATTTTTCAAATCATTTATTTTTCGTGAAAAGAACATGCCCTATCCGTAACATGTTCCCAACAGTTTCGCGATAGTATCAATAGTGACTTAGTTAGTAATGTCTTAGTAAAATACCGACACTTTGTGGAAGTGTCGCAAGTTATTTGATTGACGTCCCATATTATTATGAATTAGCAATATTTACTCACCTGACTTACCGACATATTAAGGCTACTAACTTCTATAGAAATTTACCAAGTTTTAGTTGATTGTATCAAAATTAGCAATGATTTCAATACTTATCAATATTTGTTTGCTACTACGGCAATCTTATTAAAGTTACTAGCTCTTGTAGCAAATTACTGCTACCAATTTTAGTGATTTACCAACTATTTGCCAATTAAGTTATCAACTAGTTTTATCTTTACTAACTCTTATATGATTGAGTTATCCTCGTTCATTTACTTTTTTCAATCATCGGTATTTGTTTGCGGATACTATCCGCATGTTAAATTTACTAGCTCTTGTGAAAAAAATTACCAATTCTTGTTTGAGCCCACTTACTATTTTTTATTTTATTGTTTCAAAGTACCAACTATTTCAGTAATTTATCAAAACGTGTTTTGAATCTTACGAATGAGCTAAAGTCATAATTCCTATTACACCTCTATCACTTGTATACAGCTTAAGGTCAACATACATAACTACCAGTCTTGCCCCATAATACCAGTGTGCTATTCCATAACATAACATATTTAATAATTCGTCACGATTAATCTCTACTGGTATCCGAACCTTTCTTAAACATATTTAAAAAGGCCTTACAGATCTTGAAAACATAAACTAATTTTAATACAGCAAGCTTGATAATTGTTTTTACTATGGTCCATCTGCCAGGAATTTCTAAACATAGCACATAATGATAGGCGTCCGTAAAATAATCAAAGCGATGGCAGTGAATTCACTAATGACTCTTGAACTAGATTTAGATATAAATCTAGGGGTTCCTTACAGAAATTTAATCTATGTTCTTTCAATATATTGATATTAGTATCTCTGCATGGCGATGATTGATGAGGACTTTGAACTTAGACGCACACCGCAAGCCATTGCAAATGAAGTGAGAGATCTCGGCGTGTGCTCATCACTGAATCTAGTGATCAGCCGCGAAGTGTTATGGTGGTAGATTTGTTCGGAGCGACAAGAGTGCGCTTCTAGCTATATTATGTGCTTCTTGGCTTTTGCTTTGTCCAACAGTTATTTGAAATTTGCTACACTTGAAAGATGTAACTTTCGAATATTATCATGATATATGAATGGCATATCTCTTTTGAAAAAAAAAAATCAGTAACGTGCTTTTGGGTCTTCTGAACTCATCAGGCATGGTTTTGTGCTTCCCAAAATTATGCTTCTTTCTCAATAAAATCCATTCTTAAAGATTTATTAATTAAAGGGGAACTAAACGAGTAGATATAGCCACGTTGACAGCTAAGTTAGCCCGTAATTCATGGTGTCACCGCTTAATTTAATCTTAACAGTTCATCAGGAAAGGGAAGAGCTACCCTCTTGGATACTACTCGTCGAGTTTTTCGAAATAATTGATGGGATCGTGTTTTGATGGCATCCCAGGGGCACCAAATTATTTCAAAGGCCAAACGACTACGAAGTACATTTGTCAATTATCATTTGAAATCTAAGACGGTTTATTCTTTGTATTGAATTTTACGTGACAATGAAATATTTTATTGGGCCACTATCAACCGATCTAAAAACTAAAAAATTTAAGATGTTAGATGAGTCCTGACTTTTAGAATTTAAACATAGAGGTGTGTTTTAATAATAAAATATAGGATCCATCCTCATGTGTAGGCTGAACTGAGATTAAACACATAAATATATGTGATTTTAATATTTAATTATAACACTCTCTTTCGTAAATAGGTAAATAGGGGCCCATAAAGAATAGTTATCATAACATTTTGCCCTTATATTATGAACAAAAATTTGTGATCATTATTAATCGCTTTAAAATTTTGAACTATTAAATGAAGATATGGTTTTAATTTTTAGATATAACATGTATTTGGTGTCATGGTGGCGAGATTAAGAAGAGGTCAAGAGCCAAGAGGTATGATCGGGAACATTGATTTTTCATTTTACTTTAATCCAACTATCCATGGTGGAACCGTTGTTACATGGGCTTTTAAAGTGAAAACACGCCCATGCCAAAAAGAGTGGGGAAAATTACCAGAAATGTCTAAACTTATTGTAAATATTTCAATTCAGTCTTAAATCTTTTCTTTTACCAATTAAGCAATCAACGTTTTCAAATTTTGTCAATTCGGTCTATTCAATCAATTTTGGGCGAACGATTTCCTCGACGTCGACTATTTTCAAAATATTTTTTCTAAATTTGTAATTTTTTTTGTCATTTTTTCCATCTTTTTTCTTTTTTTTTTCAGGGCCGATAGGAGGATGTCGGCCACTGGGTGAGGTCTCACGGTTCGTAGGCTGTCACCTAGTGGCCCGGATGTCGATGGTTCTCAATCGTGGCCGGCAACCTACTGCCAGCCATAACAAAAAAAAGGAAAAAGAAAAAACAAAGACAGGAATAAATTTTTTGAAATATAAGGAACAATGCGAGGTCTAATTTAAATTTGAGTAATAATGGGAGTCTTGTTTGTTGAGCAGACGTCGATTTCGGTGGCCCAAAAACAGGCGCTTGAGTGTTGTGAAGGAAGGCAAACGCAAACGCAAAGGCAAAAGGCAACATGGTTAAACCAGCTTTCATCTAAATTAAAAAATTATCCACCCTGCCCAATCGTTTCTTGACTTTCTGTTCATCCATCAAAAGCCAAGACCTCACATTCCAAAATTGAAAAAACAAAAGAAAAAAAGTCAACAAAATCAACCCACCATCTCAATATCTAGCAAAAAAAAAAAAAAAACACACAACCACCGTTTTGATCAATGAAATGATCAAAATCGTTCTTTAGACACATGTTGAATTTCGCCATGTCATTTTCACCATCTCCAGCAAAAACATGGTTCAGAGATCAACATTATGGACCAAGAGCTCAAAGTCCAAAAATGGGCTGGATGCTTAACGTTAAGATTTGGCGCACAATCACGACCAAACAGAGAGTAAAAGTGAGAAAGATAAAATAGAGACACTCTAGAGCTACATCTATCAAGTAATTCCACTATAATTAGTACATATCATCTCTCCGTAAATAACTCAATTATAAATTAAAAAGAGTATATACGGTATTAGTTGTTCATAGGCTCAAGCCCAAGCTATGAATAAATGTACTCAAATTATAAAAGCTCTATGATATCTCAAGAGTAGGATCCATGTTTTTTTACGTCCACGAGTAGTATGTCTTGTTGGAGTTGGTGAATACTTCGGGGACCTTTATTTTTCACACGGGCACGCCTACGTGAGCTTATGAAAAATGAAGTATGATCCGATGACATGTGACTTGCGCACGGAATGCGAGAGTTCGGGAGCAATGCCCCTCGACACGAGTATCCCGTTGCCCGGTCCTCTATGAGCGAGCGGGGGTTGGGGGCAAGCACCCCCAAAACCTCAACGGATTTGGGCTTTTGTTTAAGTTAGCCCATTTGTTGAGAGATTAAAGGGATTTCGGATAAGTTTAGGTTTTGGGCCCGTTTTAAGACATATATATATATATATATATATATATATATATACATTTTTGGTGATCATTATAATGAGTTGTGCGGTGTAAACCTAAATCATAGTGAAAATCTCTTTTGCAAGACGTAACTCTATTCTAGGGTGAATCCGGGTAAACCATGCGTCATTTAATTTTTCTTTCGATTTCATTGTGATCGTTCGATTACGTGTGCGATACAACCCTTCATGTACCACCTCCCAATAGTTAGTTGGAACTTTCTTGTCAATGGCATTTACGTTGTACACGCGTATGCGTATAGAATCATCACTTTTGTAGAGTCCTACTCCTCCACGCCCTTGGTTTATTTCGATTTCTAGATGGACATTTTGTCAAATGGGGTCGTATGGGAAGTCCCTACCAGATGACAGATCAGCAGCAGATCAAGCGCATTGGAAATTCAATGCTCATGAATGTTAAACCTCCCTGAGAAGAAACGCTCAGGAAGACTCTGTGGAGCGGGCTGGCCCGCGATGTGACGTGAACACAAACAAGGGTCTTGAATTTCGGAAGAAGCAGACGAAGTTGTTTTCAGCTACTGTGTACTCCCTCTGCAAATTCATACTTTACAACTGGATAATGACATGAACAGGGCCTCTCTTAATTTCCTTTCTATTCTTCCTTATTCTATCCCGGCAAGTTTGAAACCTCCCGGTTCGGTCACGCCGAAAATAAGTAATAGTGTAAACGTTCAGAGTTATGCATGCAAAATCTCATCAAGATGAGACTATAGCTTTTTTGTCCATGTGGAGCAGATGAAGAAAGCAGTCATGACAGGTTCGATATGATGATTGACTTGGCTCCGATCCGTATGAATTTCCCTACCCTCGAACTATTTTCTTTCACCTTTTGCCTTTTCACGAGCCTATGCATCATCGTAAAAAAAAAAGGCCCTATCACGATATGCTTGTCAAAATTAGGTGTGAACAGGCCTATTTTGCTTTACCATGTAAAGTCAATTCCTACCAACTTCTTTTCCCAATGAAATTAATTTGAGCACGGCGCCAGTGATACTTATAAATTAACACGGTAGTTATGTATGTTGACCTCTATGTCTATCTTTGGGAATCCGAACCTAGACAGATCCCGAAAACGTAAATTAATTTAACGCATATATACAATAAGCTTGATGATTGTTTTGTCAATGGTGTATTTGCCAAGAAGATTCTAAACGCAATTAATAATGATAACATAAGGCGTCGGTGCAATAATCAGAGCATTTAGGAATGAGGGTTGACTAGAAATGAGATCCGATTTCCTCGGTTTCCCACACCATCCCCATTCCCCACATGCTTTTGGATCTCATGAACTCATTGGAAATTGTTTTGCGCTTCCCAAAATGTTACTTCTTTGTCCAAAAAAAAAAAATTCCATTCTTACAGTTTCATTAATATGCCCCATTATATTTAATTAAAAGGGAGAGTAAAGAAGTTGAAAGGACAAAGATGACAGCTAAGCTAAGCGCGTGCATCACAACACTTCGGAAGCATAAATCCATCTCATAACACAATTTTTGGAAGTAAATCCGCTTGATTATAAAATTTATTTTTTCTACTTTTGAAGCATTTATTTTTTCTCTAGAAGTAGTTTTAGAGTCATATAAAGAAGTAAAAAAATTTACTTCTCTCCAAAAATAGAAAAATCAATTTCGTTCAGAACAAAAAAAAAAAATCTAAAGGAGAAATGTTGCCCCGGACGCCCGAATTTGACTCATAATTCACGGTGCTACCTTATTGTATTCTGTTTGTCGTGTTTCTCGAGGTAATTAATGTGATTGAATTCGTAGGTTATTGTGAAGGCCAAACTTAACAAAGTACGTCTGTTGGATATCTTTCGGCACATAAATAAATTTGTGTAGTTCTTACACGAAAATGGTGTCGTAGTGGAGGCTCAGGTGAACATGGCCATGGGCTTTTGATTGCATATTTTGAACATGGAGGCGGCCTAGTTTAGGGTAGTTGTGACCGTTCTTGATGGTTGACATTGGGCCCAATGATGACCTTGATGCCAATCATCTGCAATCGAGATAACCAAAAATTGGGATTTTACGACGAAATCGACTGGAGAGAGGAGAGCAATTTCCCTGCTAGAATTGGAAATTCTGTATTTTACGTATCCACACGAATTGCCATTGGATCGGTGACCGTATCGACCGTCTTAATGATGCGGTTGTTGGGCTGGTGGATCGAGTTCTGAAGAGAGGGAGAGAGAAACCAAAGCCCCTTCTGAATCAATTTTCCTATCTTTTCTAGGTTTATTCGATGCCATGCCTTAGATAGTATTTCTTATTCACATCCGTAGTCATCCATTTCCTTATTCGCGGTCATTCAATGGTATCTAACTAATGAATTTGCTCGACCAAGTCTAGTAGTACATTGTCCAACTATACCAGCTCTCGCCTGACGCTGGCAATAGCCAGCAAAGGCTTGGCAGCCCTCGACGGCGAGTTGGCAGCAGCACCACCACCGCCACCACCTTGTGCCGCCTCCCTTTCTTTTCTGCATTTCTCTCTAATGAACACATAACCACCACCTTCTTGAGTCTACATTGATGCGGAGTCAATGAGTCAGTCCAAGCCAGCACTTCCGTTTCTATTTTTAACTGTAGGATCAACTCGAAGGAAAAAACATATTCTTTAACGATACAATTGCACAAATAAGAAAAGTTTCAGAAACCTCAATAAATAATTTGGAGAAGTTGAGGATCTCAGATGCCTCAATTCCTCCTTTTCCCAGAGTAGGAAGAAACTAAAGGTGAAGCTCCTCGATGCGATCACGAAAGATTGTGGTCATATTGGGGTCCCTTCTTCAACATCGCTTACAACAGGAGTCTCTTCATCCCGAGAACTCGTGGATGAACAAAGCTCGGTATCAAGCTCTTGAGAAGCTATGACCATTGGTGCGCTATTATCACCAGGGCTGTCGCTGTCCACCTTCAATTCCTCTGCTTCATCGTCCGTTTCAACCTCTCCCTACAAGAGAAATGAAAAAGTCAGACCTTATGGTCGTCAGGACAAGTCCACTTACGTTATTATAGGGGAGTTGGATTGCCTGGGGAGAATTTAGGAAGAAGAATGTGCATACCTCATCTGATGTCTCTAAAGGGAGTGACCCCATCGGAGAGTTTGTTGTCGCAATAATCATGTGTCTGTAATCCCTGTAGGGAAGGTCCTCAACATTAGGACAACCGCGCCTGTGTAATTTTCGACATTTCTGAATTGATATCAGGCATTCGTCAGGTATCTTCGTGTTTGATACGTCCATCAGAAATTCCAATTTCCGACAATTAAAAACACTCAGCTCACGCAGCGATTCTAACTCCTCAACGCCATCGATAGCTCGTAGATCATGGCATCCATTGATTAACAAAGACTTCAGTATCTGTAAGTTCGATAAATCGCATAGGTGGCTAATGGATCGACACTTTTCAATGGCTAACGTCTCCAATGATTCCAATGCACCAAGACCAGGAATCTCAATCAGCTTCGGGCATCCTGACACCTCCAACTGTTTTAGCTTCTCTAAGCTTGATGGAATACTTAGTTTCTCCAGTGAACTGCACTCCAGAACAAGTAATGCGTTCAAAGATTCTAACCCACTGAGACCCTCGACAACACGAAGCTCATAGCAGTCTGATATATTCAAAAGCTTCAGCAACTTTGAGTTTGATAGCCCGTGTAACATTCCAATGGAATCACAATACTGTACGTGCATTTCTTCCAAGGACTCTAGGGCCTCCAGACCTTCAATTTCAACTAGCTTCGGACATTCTAATACCCACAATTCTTTAAGCTTCTTTAAGCTTCCCGGGATGTATAACCTCTCAAGGAGTTCACAGTTACTCACTGTCAATGCTCTCAGTTGTTCGAGTCCACCAAGTTCAATTTCTTGAAGCTGAGATTGAGAAAGTCGCAACTTTGACAAGTTTTTCAAGTTGGAAAAGATTGACCACGATATTGTTGAGTTGAAATTAACAAGTCGCAGCTCCGATAAGGAAGGTGGAAGCTGTGTGATAGATTGCAGGTCTAGTCCAGATAAAATAAGCTCATTTAGACGAGGAAGAGAACCAAACTCGGTCGGTGGTGCAGGGATATTAGAAAGGTTCAATTCCAACTTCTTCAGTTTGGATAACCTCCTAATCCACCCTAAGCTAGAACTTGGCAATAGTTCCGATGAAGCCTGAAGCACATCTTCAGAGCCATCAGATAAGAGCAAATCAACAAGATTAGTCAACTTTGAGAGATCTGGAACTATCCGCAACGCCGATGATTGAAAATGAACATAGATCAGACTTTTTGGAAGCTCTGGCAATTCTTGAACCTCATTACAACCTGTCAAGTCCAGTCTTTCAAGGTGGGGAATATGATTGATTGTCGTCGGCACTCCCGAAATACGGGCATCTGATAGTTCGAGGATTTTCAAAGAGGACAATGCACCAAGTTCACTAGGAATTTCACCACTTAATTCTTCACAACCACTAGCATGTCGCTCTTCCAGATTCTTTAACATTCCAATAGTACTGGGCAATTTCCTTATTGGAGTATTTTCCATCAATATCACTTTCAACTTCTTCAGATTTCCAATCGAATCTGGCAACTCAACAATTTTAGTACTGGATAGATTCAACTCCTGCAAAGACTCTAGCTTCCCAATTGAGTCCGGGAGTTTTTCCAGCTCTAAGCACCCAAAGAGAGAAAGAGACTCAAGTCTTGCAAGCTTCCCAATAGTCTCCGGAAGTTTCCTAATTTTCTTGTACCTTAGATTAAGGACAGATAGAAACTTCTTATCACCAATAGACTCAGGAAGGCATTCAATTTGTATGTTTGACAGATCCAACTCCTTCAGTGATGTCAAATTCCCAAATGAATCTGGGAGCTTCTGAAAACATCCACTGGAAGCAAAGTGCTTCAGATTTATTAGCCTTCCAATTTCTTCGGGCAAAAATTTAAGAGAGATGCACTCTTTAAGATTTAGGTGAATCAGGCGCTTTAGCTTCCCAATGGAGCGGTCCATTTCAACCAAGTTTATGCAATTATAGAAACTCAGCCTCTCCAGACTCAAGCATCCAGAGAAGTCTGGTGTTCTAGTTATGCCTTCACAACCTCTGAGGTTTAGAACTTTCAAATTTTTTGCCATCTACGAAAAACAATTGACCATCAAGAGAATAAAATGGTAAATATTAAACTATGTGGCAATCAAAATCAAAGTAAATGCATATCATACCTTGATTAGGTTCCATCCACTCCAGTCATCTGTGATGCTGCCAGAAAAGATCTCAAAGACAACCAAATTCTTTATAGATAGATTGGTTACCTCAAGATCTAGTGGCCTAGGAGAATGCCAAGAAATCCATTTTAACTTCGAAAAATTATCCCCAAAGTCTCCGGCAAAGGTTCCATCCTCTAATTCAAGGAACCTTAAGTTGGGTAACCTACTAAGTTCGTCATGTGTAATCAATAGTGGTTGAAACTGACTTCCAGCTAATATGAGGGCCTGAACCTTTTTTGTTTCTCTGTCAAAACACAAAGGAACAGGCATGATCTTAAAAAATATTCAGATTCTCTTTTGGCGTAAAAAGAACCAAGAGGCTTCTAAAGTGGGAATGTGAACAACTCATGAAAACAGTGAATTTCTTTTACCTGTTTTGTTCTTACAATGTCGAGAGCTTCCTCGCAAACCCACACCCTGCTACGCTCTCCAGGATCATGCAAGCATTCCCTTTGAACAATTTGTCTCCCAAGATCTTTGAGCTGATCATGCATCCATATTGTATCACCATCAACCATCTTTACCAAAGACATTTGCATAAGAACCTGAATCCCAGTCTCAGGAAAAAAATTGCAAGCTTCCCACATGTAAATTGCGTTTGTTTTTTTCGTGTCGTTGATGAAAAAGCATGCAATGTCAAGAAAAATCTGCTTTTCCTCATCTTCTAATGCTTCATAACTGATCATCAACTGCTGTCGAACATCCTTATGTGGTATTCTTGCTAACCTCTCCACAGTCTCTTTCCATATCTCTAGCGGTTGGCGATAGAGAAATGAGCCTATGACCTCAAGAGCCAAAGGAAGCCCTCCAGTTGTAACAACAATTTCTGACGCAGGAGTATCGTATTGATATGGCGGAGAGTCTTTTCTAAAAGCATGTATACAGAAAAGCTTAAGAGCTTGATCAAAATTCAATTCCTTTAATTCGTATATCAAAACCCCATCGAGGACTCTTAAAGTAATTTTGTCCCTGGTTGTTATGATTATCCTACTTCCTGAACCAAACCAATCTCGTTCCCCTGCTAGCTTCTCTAGTTGTTCTTCTTTATTTACATCATCCAAAATGATGAGGACCTTCTTGCTGCGAAATCTTGTCCCGATCTGGTTAATCCCATCATCAATGTCATGAATGTTGTCGACGAATCTAGAGTCAAGAATGTCAGAATATAACTGTTTCTGCAAATTTACTAGGCCACATTTTTTTGATGATTCTCGAACATCTCCAAGAAAGCAGCAATCATCAAAGTACGAACAGAGCTGGTTGAAGACAACCTTCGCAAGAGTTGTTTTTCCAACACCGCCCATCCCATGAATACCAACAAAACGAACACCTTCAGAGTCAACATCCAACAGCTTCATTATGTCATCTACATGATCATCCACTCCAACCAACTGATTCGTCATATACTTATGTTTTATCTTCAACTTAACCAAAACCTCTCGGATGATCAACTTAATAGCTTCCCCATGCCTGCCACATATACGATCAACTCAGTTGAAAGAAGAAAGTAAACAGAGACATTAACATATCTTTCAAGTTGAAGCGAAAGTACTTAGAAATACTCATAAATGATTCGCAAACAAACAGCCAGTTCGAGAAACATGCACATTAAGGTAAAGTTTTACACATTGGACGGAGTTCCAATGTTTTATGCCTTTTTCTCAACAATATGAATCTGTCTTCATTTTTTCTTTAATTGTTTACTTCTTTTTATACTATCAATAGAAAATATGACCTAAGCTTAAAGTTCTTCATGCTTCATGAATAATTTCCAAGCTAGATTGAGCCGGATAGAATAAATAAGTCGACTTCAAAGTTTACTTAAAAAAATTGAGTTGAGCCAGGACAGAAAGAAAAAAGGAAGAATTGATTAAAAGAAGACGGAGAAAAAGAGTAAAAAATATCCAGTCAAGGGTAAAAGAGGGGTGAAGGGAGAGGCTTGCTAAAAGAAAGCATTGCTCGGAAACCACTAGTTACTTCACTCCTGAAAACATCAGAGTACTCATGTGGAACTTGGAACTCACAGGCAAAAGTACTGAATATCTTGGAACTTGTACGCAGCCTCAAGTATATGTAGGTTCAAGATCTACAGAATCCACATGTATGACAGAGGAGGAGGCGTGCAATCTCATCTCATTGCAAATGCCTTCTGGATATGTTGGTCTATTATGATTTACCCCTTGATGTTTTCTGTTTGGTCTCTGTTTGAACTGTACTCTGTAGCTAGAAATTGCATTCTAGACTAGCCAAATGACAAATTTTTTAATGAAACTTCCTCATGCAGTTGGTCTATGAACAAGTATGACCAAAACGGAGAGTTAATCAACTCATCAGTTTACCCCTACCAGTTGCCGCTTACCACTGAAAGTTGGTTGACAGTCTTCCAGATTTCATGAGTCTATACATCAATGACTATCCCCAAAACATAATATGATAGCATTCAACTAAGAACCCAGACAATGTACAATTGCTGCCCGACTTTTTTTTTCCGCATTTCAAACTGTCGAAACTCCAGAAATCTTATTCCCACAGAAAATGGCAAAGACTGAGGACTTCAAATTGCGCATTCTAATAAAACAATCAGATTGTGTATGAATGACACTAAAAATTAAGAAAAGAACAGAAGACTGGAAAATTAATAATTACCCTCTAGCTTTGAGGTCCCATCCCTTCAATTCAGCAACTTCCACAAGAGCATCCTCCCACCTCTTCACTTCCTCAGCCCCAAACTTCTTCCTGTGCTTAGGCATGGCATTCCTATACAGCCCAGTCCTGAGCTTCACATCCGAAGGCGAAGCGTCGTAGAACACCGGCAAGATCTCCTTATTCCCCTTCGATCTCGCCGTGCAGTCCACCATGTGTGCGACCTCGCGGAGGCACCACGAGCTCGACGCGTAGTCCCTGGAGAAGATGGGCACGTAGATCTTGGACACGTCGAGCGCCCGCATTAGCTCGCTGCCAATCTCCCTGCCGACGCGGAGCTCCTCGTCATCACGGTAGACGCGGATTCCAGCGCCAAGCATGTCGTGGTAGAGGCAATCGGTGAACCCTATGCGAGTGTCGGGCCCCCTGAAGCTCAGGAACACCTCGTACTCCTCGCCGGCCGGTGCCGACGCGTCGCTGCCGCTCGTCGCGGCTTCGGGGTTGTTTGTCTCCGCTTCTTTCTTGGCTGTCGTGGTGGGTCTGCGGAAGATTTTGGACGCTTTTGACTTGACGAACGCGAGCATGGTCGGAGCGAGCAGTCCCAAGGCCCTAAGAAAATGCAATGAAGTTTTAAAGATCGGATTTTTTTTTCTTTGCTATCTTTGTGTCGGTGAGCTTTGAGGTGGAAGAGAAAAGAAGACAAGAGAAGAGAGCGACTTACAGTCCACCGAGCATCATGGCGGCGAACATGGCGGACACACCGCGAGGCGTGCGGTGGTGTCGAGCGGGGACTGGCAAGATGAACACCATGCGAAGGAAGAGCTGTACGTCGTCGTGGAACGACATAGTGCGTTCAGGTTGAACTTGAACCCCATTGAAATCACTGGTGAGTTCGTTCTTCGCTTCGGATCAGACGCAGCAGACGATCATCAAAGAGAGAGAGTAATCTGGTGCTGGGTCTGGTCAGATCATTGTTTCCTCGGGATTGCGTATGATCAAAGCGTTGACTTTGGTACTGTCGCTGCGCATCGGGCCAAAGAGTACCCGTTCAGCGCGAGAGAGGGCGAAGTTCTTCCTGAACCAATTGAATCTCGGCCGTTGATTTGTGTTGGCAAGTGGGCTCACTTGGTCCACACGTCGGACGAATTAGATTAACCGTCTTGATTTATTTGATGCATTGTATTCGAACCTAGGTAAATGTCTTCTCAGAGTGGGGAAAGGGATAGAATTAGAAAGCCAACTGGGTTTTTATTGATTTTAATTATGATAATCTTATCATATATCTTATCATCACTTCGTCTAGAAAAATATTATCGATTTTAATTATTATATTTTTAATTACAAAAGCTAAAGATTTGAAATTTTTATTTGTGACAACTATTACGTCTCCTGAATACATCATATTTTTTATCAAAAAAATTAATGAAATTTTATTTCAAAGTTGAAAATTAAAAGTCAATCTAATTATTTGGTTGACCTCAACCTTGTGTTTGTTTTTTTTTTTTCGGAAAGTAATTTGTAGTTTTTCAAAGCTAAACTTCACTTATTTTGTTTATTCTTTTTAGCTTTTCACTTTTTAATATTAATTCCTAGATGCGATTAAAAATCTAGTTACACCCTATTCCCTTTCAAACTCACCTCAAATTATTTCAAAGAAAAATTTTAAGTATATTTTAAAGTTTTGATCCATGTGTTATGAGATTGATTCTACAATTGATATTAGTTAGTTTCTTCATTATAGAAGTAGAATAGCGAGAAGTTTTATTTTTTTTTTTCCCTTTGGTGCTTTTTTTTAGGTATATTTACATGTGATCTAAATATAAAAATGTGTTTAACATTGGATCATGCTTCCATATTTTGACCAATTTTCCTTTTCCATTTTTGATTAAGATCGGCTAGGTAATTAGATTGAATTTTAATTTTCATGAATAACTCGGGAATACTGTATTTAGCTCTTTACTATATAACGATTATATGCTTATATGTTATATAAGTGGTTTTCCAACTAAAAAGAAATAAAATAAGTTGTCCAATCAGCCCTAAACTTATTGTACGAATATCAATTCAAACCCAAACAATCCTAAATTCCATAATTCATTGTTAGTTAATCCTACGTGTATTTTTCATGTTGTTAATGAATTACATCTCGGCAAAACTAACATAAAAAATTCCCCAACTTCTCTTCTCCGACACATTGCCATGAGATATAGAGCCACTTAAACCGGCGCCTTTTGGATTCTCCCCAATACGCAATGGACTTAAAGAACGGCTAGACGTGAAGATTCGATTATTTAGACAAATGATCTACAATCTTGTCGCTTTTAAAATCTGCTATTTTTCAATTTTGAACATTTATTAGTAAGTTTGATAAGAAAATTCGAGCCACGTAGGATTAATTAAAGGTAATTTAAGTAGCACTAATACCGGCACGCAACCCGACATAACATGTCGACATGTCATTCTATAAAAATAAAGCATTCGGTATGTTGGGACATGTTGTATATTAACATGATAAATTATCATGTGTGTGTGCGTGTATATGTGTGTGTATGTGTGTGTGTGTATATATATATATATCAATGGTAAGTTTCTTTTTTTTCTTCTTTTAAAGACTCACGATTATTTTTTTTTATGGCTGGGTACATTAATTTAGGAGTGTTGGATATATGAATTAAATATATATATTTAATAAATTTACATTTTGACCTATAATGTATTGAAAATGCTTGAAATTTATCTCATGTGTGTCGAAATGGTACATCGAGATGCTAGACTCGCGTGTCGTTGGCGTGTCTAGAGCATTGACCATGCGTTTGTGCATATTAGAGTATGTCGAAGTGTCGAAAAGTGTCGAACACGACGTGACATGACACGTAGGCCCCAAGAAGTATCGGTGATTCCCGGACGATGATTATAGACGAAGGCGGTACAATTGAAACAAAAGTAAAAGTTGATGATTTTTTGTGAGAGGAATTTATTTTTGGATATAATTGGGGCATATTTGAAGTTGAGATTTTGTTTGGATATTAGGATAGTAGAATGATATAATTCGGACATATGCTAAAGTTGAGGTTTTTTATTTATTTATTAAGAAGGTGTTTACTTATGTATCAAAATATAAAACAGCCATGCTCAATGCGGATTTGTCAAAGTAAATAATTTCTCGGGGAGTTAATTTAGAAGTTTGATACATGCTGTCTACGATACTTCAACGATGCTACGGTAATAATTCATTTTTTCTTCCACCTCTGAATCATTTTGATGCCTTTCGATATTGCTCACATTACTATAGCACCCATTATAAGCAAAGTAACAATTTTCTCCGCGAGGCTAAGTATTACCACAAGCACGCTTAATGCACACTAAAGGAGCATAACAGGGAGCAGGGACAGCGATGGGCATTTTCAGCCAAACCACCGGCGCTCGTGTAACTCGTAATTTCGGAATTTCTTCATAAATTATATCACATCACGAATGCGCTTTGTCTTTTTTGATATCATTGCTCCGAACATTAGTGAATACAAGTTCTCACGAGTTGAGGAACCTTAATACTCGCTCACATTTGAGTTCTTGGGCATGTTTGGCCGGCTATCTCTAAGATTGCTTCAAAGTATGGTCTCATTTATTCTCGTGATTTTTCTAATTTTTTTCATCCTTTGAGAAGGAGGAGCTTTAATAACAAATATAGAGAATGAATAAGGAATGAACTGGACCGAAATTAAAGGTTCATATGCTATTAAATTAAAAAAAAAAGAAAAAAAAAAAATCCTCCGTCTTAGTGAAAGTTTCGTCATTCCATGTTTTGCCCTCTTCTTTTCATGCAGTAATAATAATATAATAGTATTTAGTTGCATTTGCAAAATCCTAACACGTAAGAAAAAAGATTCATCTTCCAAAGCTTGCTATTTTGAAAAAGGATAAAGGACACGATAAGACAATTAAAGTGTAATATCCAATCACATAACAATCGATTGATAATTTTGTGCATGGTAGTATAAAAGGAAGAAAAAAAATGAAAAATCAATGTATTAGATAATTTATTCGGATGTAACCATTTCTGATGTGCTCTTCTTTAGAAAATCACTCTTTAAGTTTTTATATCCCAAAGGACAAAGGCAATGAGAAACTTGCTATCAGGATAAAAAAAAAAACATACGGATACAAATCTATTCAAATGATAATGTAAAGGACAGAGCTAAGTGCAAGGGAATATAATATTGTACACATTGAAGCGTCAAATGATATTATGCTATTTCTTAAAACAACAGAAACCACAGTTGAAGAGCCAATTTAACTCTTTTATAGGGATTGTTGAAGTTTGTTTGCAAAAAAAAAAAAAATGCATTTACTTCATCCCATGTAGAATAGAAGAGAAAATGCGAAACACTTTATTAGTTAGAAGGCTATTATAATTTTTCAAATAGAGAAATGGGCAAGTGTGCTAGATTATATACCCACACGTGCAAATAATTGTGCGATTTTGGCTCTTAGTATGGTTGCAGGTAATAATTGGCACTAATCAGTAATTATTTTTTTATTTTTATTTTTTGATATTATAATAATGAATCAACTGTTGAGTCCTAACGAAATAGTGCGCTGTTCTCCTAAGAGTTGCTGTTATTTTGTTAATTTTAGTTTCGAACTTTAAATTCATTAACTATGTCCAATAGTTGCAATTTTCTTGACAAGGTAATTTTCGGACATAAAGAGCTGTGTTGGAAATAACTGGTTTGACCATGAAGAGTTGTGTCCAAATTATAGTTATTTTCAGACATGAGAAAATGTGTTTTGTTTGGAAGAGCACGAAAGGTTGTGTTAATTTATATAATATATATTAAGGGAATTTGTCCAATATTCACTTCTCTTCTTCTACTTCCAATTTTCGTTTCTTTCCAAATAAGAGAAGTACGACCTTTATTTTCACTTGTTTCCTTAGAGAGTTCTTGGAGAAATATTATAATTGCTATCTGTCACGACCTAAAAATTGAAAATTCCCGGGGCTAATGGATTATTAGATTAATTAAACGAATTAACTAACCTAACTCGAACTCTCCCAAGTCCATACCAAATCGCAACTTAACATGCAAAGAGTTTTGAATTAGAGTCGCCACTAATCATTTTTGGTAGGTCGATTAGAAACCTAAGTAAATTAGCGGGAGAACTAAATTACTTCTACGAACCGGAGATTCTAAGTCCAGGGACTTGATTACGCTAGATTGCTCTAACGCCCTTTCGGTACCATTTCATTTAATGAAAAAGGATTTTGTCGAGGCAATATTAATTGATTTTAACCTAAGTCACAACAAAGGTTATCATGCGGTTGCACAATTAATGAACATCCGGAAATCGAAAGTAATTGCGGGGAAGCATGCGCCAAGACAAATTATTCTCGCTTTTGGATTTTCGCTTTTTAATGAACTAAATGCAATGCATGAAATCATTCTAAATGCAATGACATAAGTAAATGCAAACTATCCTAAGAATGCATGTGAATTTAATTAAACTACATGACTAATTCGGAGGACATGCGATTATAATCTAATTAAATTAGCTACATGATGTATGAATTAAAGACCTAAACATGCAGATTCTATATGATCTAAACCTATCATGCAAATGACATGACAATATTGTTTTTGATTTTTTTGTATTTTCGGATTAATAAATGATCCTAAATAAAACTATGCCTAAAGATAATTATCTTACATATTTTAAGGTTTAAATTAGCCTAAACCCTAGCATATTAAAGATGAATTATTTTAGACATGAAAATCAACTCAAATATGCAGATTCTATCCTAGAATGCAAATCTAAATTAAACTATTCTAAAATTAAATTGAACGTGTAAATATCTACATGATTCTAATTCTAAAATGCAACTTTTATCCAAAATGCAATGTAATATCTTTAGAATTTTAAATATCACTCAAGAGAATATTCATTCTAAAGATATTATGCCAATCAAATCAATCGAGAAAATAGATATCTCAACCGATTTTTGAAAATATTTCGCGGATATTTGAGTCAATCTTTAATTCGTAATCCTACGATTAACGATTGAACTCAAATCCTTGCTCGTGCGGCAAGTTGTGGATTAGGGAAAGATTCCTAATTGATCACATTTTAAAAGATCTTGATATCCTGAGTATCTTTAAAAAATTTCAAAAAGATTTCGAAATTTTCAGATTTTATTCCAATCAAATCTTTTAAACTAGGCAAGTTATATATTGCACAACAAAAATCCCAAAATATTCAATTTAGACGCGCAATCCATCAATTCGGGTAATCAAACATTGCGATATTCTAAATCAAGCAACGGAATTTTAAGATATGCAATTCTTGCCCCTCTTGGGATCACAATCTCTAAATCGAAGACATGCTATTTTTAAACACTCTAATCGGACATGCAAGTATACTCGGCACGTGCAAAATATGGCAAACAAATATCACATATTCAAATATAGGCAATCTCCAACCAAGCAAAAGATGGACAACAATATTTGGAATATCAAATCGATAGATATACCTAAATTCGAAAATTCTCTTGTCGAAATTGCTTTGGTGCCAAACTTGCATACGACGCCGGATTTGCAACCGAACCGAGGAGTGACTCACACGTACGGCTTGGGAGGCTAACACCACAACTCGTGGACGACTATGGGAGCGAACAAAAATGCTACTGGACAGTTGCACCAAAAAAAAGAACCTGCGGCAAAATGAATAGGTCCGGTAGCTCCCGAATTGGGCAAAGCAACAAAGTGAGATCCAGACAAGGACTTGCGTTTGTGTTCGCGAGCCACTAGAGGGTCACGAAAGATGGGGAAGCAGTAGTGATTCCCAGTGGAAGACTTCAGTTGAAATTTTTTTTTTTTTTTTGGGTCCCCTTCTCTTTGTCCTCTCTTCCTTTTGACTTTTCAAACCTATCCTTTCCTTTTCTCTCTATGCCTTTTCTTTTTCCTCTCTGACAGAGCTCCCTCCCCTCTCAAAATGAATGAAGACCACTCTTCTCACTTTTCTCTGCTCTCTTTTGACGAAGCTCCTCACACTTGGACGAAACTCTTCCCTCACCCTTTCTCTCTCTTGCTGGACAAAAAACCCCGTGTCGGACCCTTGAAGGGTCTTCTTATAGACTTGAGCTGATTTGTTTCAGCCCAAAAATCCCGGCAGAATATCACGCCTAATAATCCTCAACCCCCATGATTTGGCCAAGTTGTTACTCTTTTTGTTGGGATTTTGAACTTGTGAAAACTGCCCCTCCACATTCCTCGTGATTATACCAAATTGCTTCTCATAATCCGTCTAAGTTCGGCACCCCACGTGGAAAAATTTCGACCATATTAAATGATTAAAGAATCTCGCCATACTTTCAATTTGTGAGGCTAAGTTTAATCAAATTCCAAAACCACGTTGCTTATGTTCGTCCACCGTCGATCCGTGTAAAAATGCAAATGTAAATGTAATGTGATAAATGCTAAGTTAGACCAATCTAAGTAACAACTAAATGATTTTAATATTTTTGTTAGAGACTAATGTTGGTCTCTAATCTTTATGCAAAAACTAATGACTAAAAAAATGGTCAAAATTTAGGTGTCAACACTATCTAATATTCTCCTTGAGACTTTGTTGCCATTCATTCACTAAATTTATCCAATAGGGATATTGACACAATCGATCCGTTGACTTTAGCTCAATACGCAACGTAAAGACTTGAACTTGAACTTTTAATTTGTTTAAGATATTCTCCAAACTTTTAAGTACATATTCAATTTAGTCCCTAAACTAAATGCTCAATGTTGTCTTCCTATTAAAGCAAGTTCAATAATAATATTGTGTATTTTCATATAATTCGAGAGGTCACGTTGAAGAGATTAAAAGTTTAAAAATCACATTGCACAGTGAGCTAAAATTAATGAGTCATATTAAATAAATTAAAAATTCATGATCCATGTTATATATTTGGCTAAAGTAAAAAAATTATTTATGTAAATTTTTCCTTTTTAAGTAATCCCAAAGGAAGTCACAGAGAACAGAGTTTTGGATGGTACGCCTTAACCACAAAGCGGCCTCTACCAAACTTCCTTGTTACTCAAAAATTTAAAGGTAGTCAAGCTTCGTCTCCGATTGGACGAGCTGAGCCATCACCTTGAGCCGAGATTTCTATCAAAGCATGCGAGGGAAGTGAATCAAATAAGAAGAGGAGAAGAGAACGACAAACAAAACGTTTCCTTTTCCATGCAACAAATCAATTCAAAGATGCCTCTCTCTCTCTCTCTCTCTCTCTCTCAACATCGCAATCATCCCATTCAATTTCACAGTCGCGAGCGCAATCTCTGGTAATTCCTCCTCATTAGATCTCCGTCATATCCACTTCGCGTCACCATCCTATCAACTCCTGGAGATTCAAGAACTCGAACGACTTGGAATGGTAACGCTGAAGGTGGTGTTGAGGATGGATGCCGCCAGCAGGGCCAACGAAAGCACAGGCCCCCGTGGGGATGCCGGATCCTATTTTTCTTCTTTGTTTTCCTGTTCTGATCGAAATCAAACAGCTGCGTGGCAGTAGATGGCTTTTGGATGCATCCTACAGGCTACAAAAAAGAACAGTAAATGGTGTCTTGGTGAACCGCACCTTTTATGAAAATGAGTACAAATAGAACACCAACAAAATATGCAGCAATTCGAGTGTCGGCTTTAACTTCGGCAATGGTTTTGGTGCGAGATCGTTGATGCCACTACCAATCGCCAGACGCGAAGAAATTGCCTGGGGTATTTTGTGGCCCTACACAGATCCAAAGCAATACACACATAAGGAATTCGTGGTAACGATAAAATCCAACTTCTGTTTCTGTTTAAAAAGGATCGTAAACAGAATAGGGGCATGTACCTTAGAGAGGTCGCTCTCCAGTTTCTCAGACTAAGACTCGAAAGTACAACAGCAGTTCGTACAGGGCAGAAACTATTAAGCCACCAATGGAGAAGGATCCGGAGGGATTATGTCCAATTCAACGGGATGGCTGAATTCTGGTAAACTGGGACGAGAAGAAAAGATACCTTTCACCTTCCTGAGACGTGATAAATCTCTGAGCCCATTAAGGTTTGTTACACCGTTGCACCGAAGAACTTTCAGGACTTCCAAAAGCTTTAAATCTTCAAGACCATCAATCTCTGCTAAATCGCACTCCTCTAGTTCTAGTTCTGACAGATATTTCAGACTAGGAAATTTGGGCTTTCGAATGGTGCAGTGTTTGAGACGCAGAGTTGACAAGCTTGAGGTCGAGGGAAGTTGGGTGAGGTCTAGCCCCTCCATGTAGGACAAAGTGAGTTCCCGGAGCTGAGTAAGGGCACTAAAATTCCGAGGGAGATTGGTGACCTTTGGAAGGGACAACTGCAAGGTCTCTAGACTTTTTAATCTCGTGATCCACCCAATATTTCGGGTCATTAGATTCAGTAACATCATGAGCCATCCGGCTTTTGGCTGCTCACCATCTGTCAAGAGAAGCTCTCTTAGGTTTGTCAGGTATGACAAGTCGGGGACTGTCATGTTTTTGGACCCCCAGCGGAGGCTGAGTAAACTGTCGGGCAACCTTGGTAGTGCTTGAAGTTGGTTGCAGTCAAGTATGTCTAGGGTGTGGAGGCGAGAGAGACTGCAAATGCTCGGAGGCAGCCCGGCAACATTGGATGATGATAATCTCAAGATTCTCAAAGAAGACAATCCCGACATATCACAGCGAACTTTGCCCTCCAAACTTACGCAGAAAGAGAAATCCATCTCCTCCAGTTTGGCTAACTTCACAACATCAATAGGAATTTCTTTTAGGTGTGTGCCTGCTATCTTCAGTGTTTTCAATTCCGTCAATTCCTTGACTGAGGGTGGCATTTTGCCGATTCTAGTGTATGAAAGGTCCATTACCTCCAATACCTTCAGCTTCCCGATGGAAGGTGGAAGTTCAACAAACTTGCAACAATGCCTCAATGAAAGTCTCTTAAGTGTCTGAGGAAATTCAAAATTCTTTGGAAGCACACCAATATCAGCACCATCCAGAGCGAGACTTGAGAGATTCCTCAGGTGGCCAATTGTGGATATCCGTTGCAAACGTTTACAGTTGCGAGCACTAAGTGTTTCAAGATTCTTCCAAAACCCACCCTCACAATAAATTTCTTCGATGCCAGTTCCATCAATCACAAGTTCCCTCAGAGATTCCATGCAGTACAGTTTTTGGGGCAACTCCTTGACTAGGCTGCAGTTTCTCAAATTTAAGGAACTCAAATTCTTCAGATGCTCAATGAATTTCCCAATTTGAGATAACCGAATACAGTCTTCCATTATCAACATCTCCAAATTGATGGGAGCTCGAAAGTCCAATGATGGCTGTAAATGAACACATCCTTGTAGGTTCAAGACTTTCAATTTCTCTGCCTTCTGCAATGTATGTGCACAAGAAAATATCAAACTTTAATATGATTGTAGTATCTATCGTCTTCACACGAGATTTAAAAAGAAAATATTGGCCATACCTCCATGATTTGTTCCCAGAATTTTGAAACTCTGGTGACCGGACTCCAAGACAGCTCGAGAATGACTAACTCCTTCAAATGCATATTACATAGCTCAGGAATCAAATAGCACTCTCGCCAAGCAAGCCACCTCAAATTTGGAGGAAGATTCTCAGTATTTCCCTGGATTTGAGCCCCGTCCAGTCTGAGGTACCTCAGCCTCAACATCTTGCAAAATTCTTCACATGTAAAACAGCCGGTGTGAGCGTCTTCAACTGTGAGACCGATGCCTTTTACACTGAGACTGATGCCTTCTACGCTTTCAGGATGCTGTCAAGTATCGGTTGGGGAAAAACGTATGAATAAGTTGGAAAACTTTAATTTCTCTAACTCCTTTTAATGAAATGAGACAAATCAAATTTACAAAATCAGTGGTCATCCACCACATGTTCTAAACCGTGTTAAGAACAAATCCCATTCTTTTCCCTTCGTGATTAAATAAAAAGAAGTAAGTTTCTGTCAAATGGGAATGGAAATTTTATTTGAACACTTTCATAACCCTGTAACAGAAATTTCTGCAGGCTTTGAAAACTTACTGTACTAATGTTTAGAATGGAACATGCATCACTGTCATTCCAAAACCTGCAGCGCTCAAAACTCTCTTTCCTCTTGACCTTGTCCCTGCCAAACTCTCGTGTCAGAGCATGCATTCTTAGTTCATTATTTTCTCCATCCTCCAACAAATGCAAGTCACGAAGCAACTCTAATCCATTAGGAGAACGGTAACCACAAGCCCCCCACATGTAAGAGGGAATCCTTTCGTCCTTTCCACTAAAAAAACACGCTATGTCGAGGAATATCTCCTTTGTATCCTCACCTAAAGTTTTGTAACTGGCCTCTAAGGCAGCTGATATGTCTCTCTCATCTGGATGATCGTTTAAGGAATCCCGGGTATGTCTCCATATTCGTATATCATTCCTTATTTTTAAATATTCTGCCCGAAGCACAACAGCCATAGGAAGCCCTCCAAGAGCTTTGACGATGTCTATGGACAAGGAATCATACTCAGAGACATATTGGGGAGCATCCCCTTGAAAAGCATGCTTACGAAAGAGTTGAAGAGCATCCTGATCTCCCATTGGTTTAACCTCGTATTCTGCAGCTGCTCTATCTTTGTCTTCTTCTCCAAAGTCGAAACCCTTTAGAACATTTTTTCTGTGTGTGGTCACAATAATTCTACTTCCTGGACCGAACCACCTAACTGTGCCAGCTAATCGTTTGATTTGTTTGTCATTATGCACGTCATCAAGCACAATGAGAACCTTCATGTCAGTATATCGACTTGATATAATTTTAATGCAAACATCGGAAGATCCCAGTGTTTGTCGTTCTTCTCCTTGAAGTTCAGCAATCAACGTTTCTTGTGAAGACACGACTCCTTGCGAATTAATACCTTCAACAAAGCTACATGCATCAAATAACATACTCATCTTGTTGAAGACAACCTTGGCAAGAGTAGTCTTCCCGACACCCCGCATGCCGCATATTCCAATGACACGTACATCTCCTCCACATACTTGGATCGCTTGACCATCACTGTAGACAACACCAAGCTTTCTCATCACCTCTTGAACATGATGATCAATTCCAACTAGTTTGTCGGTTATGACTTGGTCATCCTTCTTCAAAACCTGCTTGACACGTCCAACAACTTTTTTTACGAGCTGGGCCTCATGCCTGCAAGCATAAGTGATGAAGCACAGGATGACAACAAAAATCAAGTGGGGGAATACACCGACAAAAAATTAGATCAACCAATGGGGGCAGGAGGAATCTTCAATTAAAATGGGAAGCAAGTTTTAATGCACGGTCTAATTCCCTTTCATGCACATTACAATTTCGACATTGATATCATGCCATCTGCAAAACAAAAGTTCTAGCCAAGGGGAACGAACAGAGGGTGGTGCCTGGTGGACCAGGTTGGCTGGTCTAACCAGCAGTTATGTCATAAGTCAATACGCATACATAACTTCAACCTGTTAAATTGCCAATTCATTTCGTAGGAATAACCTAAAAAGACCTCTCCAGCATGCATCATCATCGATATGCTTACCAATAATGCTTTTGCGAAAAAGTTCGGGTTCATTTTCGGATCATCCTATACCCTTTTTGTTTCCTCCATTTATCTAGGACCAGAAGTAAAAGAATTACCCTCCATTTATGTTCTCCCGTTCATATCCGCTTAATCCCCCGATCTGGCGGAAGATCTTCTTCCAATTTTTGATGGTATCCGTGTCGACTCCGTCTCTCCTCGCACGTTCATCGAGGGACCTTCCGAAATCCCCAGCCTGGTGTTTTACATCGTCGGGAGTAACTTCATAGAAGATTGGGAGAATAGTCTGTCCATTCACTTCTCTGCACTCCCACATTTGTACCACCTCCATGAGGCAACTTCTACTGGAAGCATAATCTTTTGATAAGACGGCTATTGAGATCTTCGACCCCTTGATCGCTTCTTTTAGCTTCGCCTTGATCACTTCCCCGCCACGGAGATTGGGGTCGTCTCTAAAGACCTGGATCCCTGCATCTACCAATTTGGTGTAAAGGTGATCCGTGAATGCTTTGCGAGTTTCACCTCTAAAGCTCAAGAATACGTCATAAGACGACGACGACGAGGTTGAAGACGATTCCTGTCAAATCAAGGAAACTAAACCGCTTCACATGGTATCCATAGTGTTTCACACCAAGAGTCTTTTGCTTCTGGCCAAACAGAGAAAGGACTGGAAAAAATAAAAAAAAAGAGCTGGATGGTTGAAGATGATTCCTGTCGAACTACAAGCAGAGGGCCATCTCCACCGTGCATTCATGTCAAAGAAGTGCTAAAACATTAATACAAATCCGAAAGATGCAGAGAAAACCAACCGGGTTTCTTCTATTCCTTCCAGCCGGAACAAATTGAAATCCAACCATTTCGAGAAAACTAAGACCAACCGCTTGCTCTCACGCTCGCTCTTTCTCTCGCAGAGGCAACAATATATGTCTCGACCAAGACCGTTGACTTCTGGGCACCTCCTACGCGCGTGGGCCACGTGAGGAGCTGTCATGCACTCCCCGTCCCGCGTGATTTGACGCGGTTGTTGTCCTTTGTCAACCAAGGTTTCATTACTCTTTTCCCAGCCGGCCCTAATTTTTTTCAATCCCTCTTGCCTTTTTATTATTATTATTCTTATTATTTTTGGGTCGGAAGAATTCCTCCTACCTTCACAAGGACTTTTTGTTTTTTTTCAACTATTGGGCTCCGGGAGCCCCCCCTTTGACATGGCTACGGCCGTGAATCACCGATTCAGGTTCGTGGAACCGTCGGTTCCGATTCGTGGCCATGCTTGAATCGAAATCTGCCCTTGAAGGGGCGATCCCGATTTCGGGCCAATTCAAGAGCCGGTTCCAATTTTGAAATTTAAATTTAATTTAAAATAATAAATTATGAAATAAAAAATAAAAAATTATTTATTATTAATTATAATCAAATTGTACATTGTAATCAAATTTGGGAGAAAAAAAAGGAAAGGGGCTTGAATTTAATGAATTTTCATTAAATGTCTACATATCTTTTTGGGAATAGAAGAATCAAAACCAATATAATTCGTTTATCTTTGATAACCCCAACTTACCTCATCGTCAATCGTCCCTACCCGTTTTGCCACCCGTGGCAGTGGTATCTTCACTATCATCATTGAAGAATTTGTCATCTCGATTCATTTCTTGTTGTCGAAATTTAGCCTTTGTTTAATCATCGACACAAGCTTGAGCCTCCATAGCATCCGGATTTAATTTTGAATGGCGGTCGTCCAAAATTAATTCTCTAGCGCTAAATGATTGTTCAACCGCAACCGTTGAAGAAGGGGTTGCTAACATCTGTCTTGCGATAAGAGCGAGAATTAGGAATTGGGTTGAATGAGTCTTCCACCACCTGCAATTTTGAAATTTGTGCTTATGTTCGAATCACGAAACTCAAAAGCAATGGTTAAATAGTTTTCTAATTCGAAAATATTACCCGTTGCTCCCTTTTATCTTTTTTGCCTACTAATGAACAAATTGTACCCTCTACTAAGTCTACCACTCTCCTCCCTTTGTGAGGTACTAGGTTGAAAAGATCCACTATTACCTAAACCATATCTACTACAAAATTCATTATATAATGCTATTATAGCGTCTTTAACCTCTACTTGTATAGTTTTAATATCTCTTGTTTCATTCAAATGTAAACAATCATAATAATAATCCTTTAGATAATCATACAAACCATTTAATTTAGTACATGAATCGAAACAATAGCAATCAAATAAACAATAGAAATGCAAGCTTAATAATGTAGCCATTTTGCTTTCATTACTATAATAGTCGGAACTAAATAAGCATCTTTTTCAAATTCATAAAAAACATCGGTAATGTTAACACACTCTATTAAAAATAAATGCGTAGTAGGATAATAAACGCTAGATAAAGTATAAGTTGCATCATTAAAAACTTTCAAAACATCTAAAAAAAATTTGCAAACAACTTAAGCTTCGGGAGTAAACTAATTTCGAAAATATTATTTGAAATAAACGCACATAATAAATCTTTATAAGCAAAAAATTGATGAAGCAACTCGTAAGTAGAATTTCAACGAGTTGGAACATCTTTTGAATTTTTTTTTTATTTTTGTCCATGTGATTTACAAATCGCCTCATTCTTTCATAACTTGAGACGACTCCATAAAAATTTAATTGCTCTCTTTATTGGGATGAAAAAAATCTCAAGAGTTCGTAAACCATCTTGTACACATAAATTTAAAACGTGACAAGCATATTCAATGTGAAAAAATTATCATCCAAAAGAGGGTTTACAAATATTTTCTAACTCGAGAGTAGAAGCAGATTTGACGCGGTATTATCAAAAGCAATTGAAAAAACTTTATTAATCAAATTATATTATTCTAAAACTTGTCTAATTATTCTATAAATATTATTGGCGATATCCCTTTCATCAAACACTCGAAATGCAAGTACTCTTTTTTGAATATTCTAATCGTCACATATCCAATGATATGTGATACTCATATAAGAATGAATTTGCCAAGGATCACTCCAAATATCGCTACCTCTATGCACACGTCCATTGAAATCCGTAAAAAAGTTTTGTAAAGCCTTTTTTGGTTTTTTGTAAACCCTAAAAAGTTCACGTTTAAGAGTAGTTCTCGGAATATGTTTTGCTTGCGAGAGTACATGGAAGTGTTTATCAAAAAATTCAAACCAAAATTTTCACTTGTAGTAAAGGGTAAATGTTCAATGACAACATATTGAGCTAATGTTTCTTTATAATGTTCATCACTATAACGAAATAAAAGAGAAGTGTTAGGATTGGCGATTTGTTGTTGCCTGGTATCGATCCCCGCTTGCGTTGCATGTTTTTGCGTTAAATGCCGACGGTATGTTCCATAGCCGTCTCATTTATTAAAATTGTATGATTTCGTACAATATTTACAGTTTATCTTGTACTTGTCTCCGCTTACATGTACCTTGTCAAAGTGTTGTCATAAGTTGGATGTACTCTCTTGGGCTCTTGTTTTGACTCCTTTGCTATCGACGTTTTTCGACACCGGTAGGAGGATGATGACTTTTTCGCATTGGGACGTGCTCGACATTGGGAATATAGTTGATATTATCATTAGCGTCTACCTAACATGTAAACTCACGAGAATCATATTAATCATGAGGTTGAGGATAATCGGATTCCCCATCCACATCGGCATCGAGCTCTTTCTCCTATCACTAGCTCCGTTTTCACTTGCCATTTTTATTAGAGAATTGAGCGGAAAGCCGATTTAGAAAATTGATAAAATTGAGCCGGGATTGAGAGAATTCAAGAGAATTCAAAGAATTTGAGAGCATTGAGAATTAAGAGAAATTGTGAGAAAAAAATGAAAGGGGGAATGGTATTTATAGAAAATTTAAGAAGAAAAAAAAAGGGAAGGGGGTGTATAATGGCTATTGGGGGAAAGAGCCATTGCTCTTTCCTCCGTTATTTTTTTTTTTTTTTGAGGTTTGGAATCGGCCCGGAACCGCCTGGGTTCAGCCGGTTTCGAATTTTTTTAAACCGTAGCTGGTCCGTGAGGGGCGGGGCCGATTCCAATTCGGAATCGACAGCCCCGATCAACGAGCCGGTTCTCGGTTATTCCACAGGCGGATTCGGGGCCCAAATCGGCCCGTGGCCATATCTAACTCCCCTGCCCCCATCTTCTTAAGGTGTTTTGATTCTTTATTTATTTTTTCTTATTTCCTTTTGTTGGGAGCTTTCTCTCTTTCAATTTATTAATTTAGATCTGAAAGCTTCTTTTTCCATTTTGAATTTTTATCCCGATCTAATCTAGATTTGAGATTTTTTGCGGATATATTTTTGAGGTTTCGTTTTCCTCGGGTTTCGTTGATGAAAAAGTTTAATTTTGAAAGAGATCGGAGAAGTTTCATGAATATTTCGCTCTCACGGGTGTCGATTTATACTTTGGTTCAATTTATTTACTTTGCTCGATGATAGTGTTGGGAACACCAAACATATGCGTTATTTCGCCGAAATTTCTTTGCGATAAAATATCTTTCACCGAACTTCGTTTTTCGGCTTTTAAAAGCGATAATGGGTCTTGCGACTATTCCAGGACATGAGAGATCCAAATAATAAAAAAAAAGCAACACATAAATTATGTAAATATTCCAATTTAAATTACACAAACGTAAACACGACCGGAGTTTAACTTGACGGAAAGGGTACCGACCTCCTCCTAGTCTCGCCACCCGGCCCGTGATGTCCCGGGCGTCCGCCTTATTAACGAGCTCTACTTTAATATGTTATTATACATAATAGACGGCACATGCGGAAGTTTAATGAACTAAAAACAATCAGCGGTCATACAAGATATAAGTGCATGACAAAAGAAAATGGCAGGCATGACATCTAAAGGGTATGGCCTTTTATAGGGTTTCTCTAACTTGTATAACATTCCTTAAATAGCACACATACACCACTCATGGCAAAAACATCTGATTTATGTACTCGTATATCCTTATAGTCAATTCTTTACAAAAGTTCAAAGATTTCGAGAGGTTACAAAGCTTTTCACTACTCCCAACTAACTGATACCAACTTCGTGCTCCAACATCATTCCTATATCCCATGATATCACATCGGCTTCGTCTTAGCCAGCGATCTGAAAAAAAAAAAAAAAAGGTTATATCAAGGGAAGTGAGCTGAAGCTTAGCAAATAAACATCTAATCAATGGACTAAAATCTTCCATTTATCATTCAATCAACCGGAGTCCAACAAGCATTAAACACAAAAAATAATCGGTAAAACCACAACATATAAGCACATAAAGGTTAACATTATCCTACTATCAACCCATGCCGTTATTCGAAACACAAGCATTCGCCTAAGCCTCCCCAAGGCTTGCGGCCTATGTCCTCATTAACTCAATCCTCAATTCCTATCGATTCAATGGCATTCGAAGCGACCCGACCTTAAATTTCAGTTTACCTATAGCTACGCTTCAACATTTAGATAAGCAGAATGGACACATAAGTTGTGAAACTCCTCCCCAAAGTACACGTCCGAACCTCTCTAGGCGACTCACATTCAATTCCCTACAAGCCAACTCCGAACAGGATGATCCATTCATTCCATTGAGTTACCCAAGACCACAGGTGCTATCTCAGTCAATAGATCGTACGTGCAAAGGCATCTTCCCTGCCGTACAAACCTGTAGCTCACTCGGTATACCCACTATCAAAATAAACCATTTGCACTTAATCAAATAGAAAAAGGACAATCCAATTGCAAGATTAAGAGTCTACTTGCCTCAGGGTTGTTGCTCGAAGAAACAGAGACCAAAACAACACTTGGACGAGCTTGGGTTGTTTCCTCCTCCTTCGGCTTCGAGCAAATCTGAGAGGGGGCGCGCGAGCTCGAGGTGAGACCGAGGATGAGGGAGCAAGACGAGCAAGGAGGAGCTGGTCGTCGAGGTGCTGGTCGGTGCCGTCATCGCCGTTGAAGTGGGCTCGAGCAAGAGGGCGAGTGTAAGCCGAGAGGGTGGACGGGCGGAGTGAACTAGGGAAGCTGCCCACGAAGGGGTGAGGGGAGAGAAATGAGAAGAGAGAGAGAGAGGATGGCTTTTCATAGTAGCGAAACATTTCCTAGAGGCCAAAATAATTATCGTGTCTAAAATTAATCCCCAATCAAAATCACTAATACTTTAAATCCGACATTGACTAATCCACTTGTTAAGCAATCTGGCAGAAATTTAGGCCATCATAGAAAGGCTTAGTATATATAATTTAAAAGAAATCGATACACGTGAACTTGGGAAAAATTATATAGACTTAGACCAAGCGGGAGTTTGACTTAACGGGACGGCTTAGCAAGAATAATTCTTGCCAAAATAATGAGCCGATGCACCCAAAACTATGCCGGAGTTTTGCTCGATGACAGATCTTGAATAGGCTTCGATACTACACTAGAGAATGCCGGAGTTTAACTCGACGATGAGAACCCGAAAGCTACAACTAAAAAAAGTAAAGTGCAATGCTATAAGTAAAGATGAGATAAATTTATTGATTTATTCGAGGGCTCTTTTGCGGATGATTGATGATTTTTATAATGATTGAGTAGACAATTGCCCTCTGACCGTTATAGCTTTTGGCACATCAATAGCTAATATGTCCACCATTTCCCACAAACTCACTTGACCAAATCTTCAGACAGTTATTTGAGTCTTATAAGAAGCCCTTATGTAACTATCAACCTTCTTCAAACCTTTTAGATTGGATCGGTCCTGTTCCCCTATCAGCCCTGCGCTCCTATCGTTTTGGTGAATCGTGCCAATGTCTCCCACCTTCTATCTTTGAGCCGAGTTCTCAGGATGTTGTTCTAGTGCTCAAGTAGCTGTCGATCGCTTTAGAATTGCATGTATCAGCTCAACTTCCTTCTTCTTTTGCTTATGTGGGCTGTATCCACGTTTTCCACGTTTTCATAATGCTGTTTCAACATTCAGATAACTATCAATAACTGTTCTTCTGCCTAGTATTCAAAGGCCGAAATTCATCTTCTCTTGCACGCCTTTGAAAGACATTTGGATCTCCTGCGGGATTTCTTCTCACCAGTATCCGTTTTTATAGTTGTTTCGTCCAATTTTAACACATATCGCTAGCTTGGACATGTGGCATCAACCTATACTAGTGTCGATAGTCCGTTCGATGTTTCCTCCTTGATCAATACTTGTAGGAGTCTTCACGTGCTCTGCATATGACCTCTTTGTATCTTGATAATGCGCCTCGGTATTTTCTTATCATGTGTATAGGCAAGATATCGATCTCTCTCATGCATAGCACGTGTACTAACTGGTAGATTATTTCCATTGCCAAGAGACGCGCCCTACCAAAAAAGGCAAAGCCGTAGCATCCGATGTGGTTCTTGATGCGTGCTCATTACGGAAGACGGATTTAGTGAGTAGCTGATGATTTTAGTATGAAGAATTCATAGGTATGCTCTTTGAGCGTGCAACCTATAATATTGTTACGATGATTTCTCTTATTATATGAAACTTATTCTGTTTTGAAGTGTTTGGGATTTGCCTTGGTTTGAAAGTGTGCTATTTGAACTAAGATGTTTCTCTATTGTATTTTGATTGAGGAAATGAAAGAAATGTTATTTTGACAACAAAAAAAAACAAGTTTCATTAAAAAAATATAAAATCATGAATCATGGCATATTCCCTGAACATCAAGTGTGGCAATACAGAAAGTTTTCCCTGAACATCAATGTTCCTCGAAGGATGCAAAACATCCTTTCCCTCCGGATAAGCCTATGACAGCATTGATTTTGGCAGAGGAATTCATGAACTAATCAAGGTTCCGATATAATAAAAAAAAACACTAATAAGGGTATAACGTTATAAACCATAGGTAAATAAAGAATGAGAACTCTGTTGGTACCTTAAAGATTTTACCACCTGAAATTCGAGAAGAAAATCAACCGGCGCACAACTTTCCTTTTGGAAGAGGCCACCGTCGCTGAGGGCTGGCGAAGGCTGCCTTGCATGATCACTTGGAGCGGCTGCTTTTTGTTCTCGGCAATCGATTTGGCCTCGACTTGTCTTTAGAGATACTTCAATAGTCAAAACTTCAAACTTGAAATTGACTCAAATAAATTTGCCTTCTTTGCTTATTCCTGTTTCTCCATTAGGTCTTTCCGCGGGTTGCTCCCCTGTCTTCCCTTAATAGGGTGGATGCCATGAACAGATATTAGTTAAAACAGAGGAGAATCCAGCATCAAGTAACCGTAGAACGTGCCATTACATCCTTCAACGCGTTCTGGACTTGCTCCGTGTTCTCAGCCGGACATTCACTGATAATGAGCTTTTGCAAAGATGTTAATTTTTCTAGGCCTTCAATTTGACGGATCATTTTGCATCGTCTGATCTCTAAAACTTTCAGCAACTGCAAGTTTGAAAGATCAGGTAAACTGAGGTCATCACAGTCGGATAGAATCAAACTTCTCAAGTGAGGATAATTGGCCAATCCCATTGAGATTTTGTATGCTGCAGTTTGATATATCCAGCCTCCTCAGGGCTTCAAGCCCTTTAAGGCCTTCAATCTTTTCTATTCCAGAGCGGTAGAGCTCAAACACGGACAAAGTCTTGGGAAGCTCAGATACTTCTTTGAGGCTCAAACCAGAAAGGCTAAGCGTTTTGAGCCGAGGAACATCTGCGGGCTCAAACTTCAGCTTGATAATTTGCGAAAGAGACAATTCTAGTTTCCTCATTTTGGGAAACGATATTAAGGACTGTTTGTCAATCCTTTGTGTTTGGAACAACTCTAGGTTCCAGAGTCTTGAAAACCATATACAGAGGGGATGTTGCACGTCGGATTCTGGCATCGGCTGTTCTGAGAGAGGTTGGTGTTCCTTCGGGTCCTCATTACTTAGGCACAGCTCCTCCAATTCCTTCAAATCCTTAAGAAGGGGTATGCCTTTCATCCTTTTAGAACTCACACGCAAACGAATTAGAGAAGAGGGAAGCTGCGGCAACACTTCAATCTCATTGCACTGAAGTAAATCAAGGGTGTGAAGACTAGAGAGGGTAGAGATTTCAGAGGGTAGGCTAGAAATACTGGAATGCCCCAATGTCAATGATCTCAGATGATGTAGTCTCTTAATATCGCGAGGTATGGCCCCCTTCAAACTCCGACACCAGGAAGCATGTAGCTCTTCGAGCTTGCTTAGATTCCCAATCTCCTTGGGAAATGCTCGAATGAAAGAAGAATCCATTCGCAGCACTCTCAAGCTTTGCAGATTTCTTACTGAATCGGGAGTTTAGAGATACTAGTCCCCGATATATCCAACTCCTTTAATGACCTCCCCATTTTGCCGATAGAATCCGGAAGTTCTCGCAGGAAACGACAATCCCTTAATGACAAGCGCGTTAGTTTGAGCAGCTCCCCCAGTGAGCTTGGGAGCTCAGTAGCTTTGGCACCATCTAATGAGAGTTCGGAGAGAGCAGTCAGGAAACTAATTGAACTGGGCAGGTGAGTCAATTGAAAGCACTTGAAGCTGCTGAGAATTTCGAGATGCTTCAAATTGCCTATGGAGATGGGGATCTCCCGTACAGAAGTCCCGTCAATAAGAAGCTCTTTCAGAGCTGTCACGTGACCAACTTCCACTGGCAACCCGTTCAACTGGGAGCAGAACTTCAAATTCAGGGAGACCAAACGTTTCAAATCACCAATCGAAGGATCCAGCTTCACCAAACGAGAACAGCCTTCAAGAATCAGGATTTCCAAATCCTTGTAACCAGAGAAGTCGGGAGTGAAAAGTAAATCGGAACACCGGGTAAGATTCAAGACTTTCAATTTCTCCATCTGCAAAGCCAAAACAAAAAACACACACAAGGTCCGTCAGCTCGTGGATACATAACTCAAGAAAGCAAATGTGAAACAAGCAACCACTAAACCACCTTGATTTTCTTCCAACCTCCCCAGTCTTCTGTCACTTTGCTCCAAGACAGATCAAGAATGACCAACTCTCTTAATTCAAAATCAGAAACATCAAATTCCAGAGGACACCTCTGCCAACAGAGCCACCTTAACCTTGCAAATGCATTTGCAAAATTATGAGAGACTTTGGCATTATCCAACTTGAGAAACCTTATGTCTGGCATGCTCTGAAAATCTTCGACTGTGAAGTCAAAGCAGAGAGCTTCAACGTTTCCCATTCCCTACATTTGACAAATTAACATCATCATCAGAAGCTCTGAAAGAAGGATATTCCCTCACCCCAAATGCTGAAGTGCAACAAAAACGAAAATGTAGCCCATAAGTCAATGGGTTTGTTTTGCCTATAACAACATACATCAACATCAACATCACCTTTAACCCAAACTAGTTGGGGTCGGCGGTCGATGAACCCAAAAAAAGCAAGACCGAAAGAGCTATAAAATAAAACAAAATACAATAACATAGCTATAGCAATATAAAGAAAACAAAGGGTTAGGACTCGAAATGGCGATCGGGAATATAGGAATTTTTGCCCTCCACAATGTTAATCGCTTTTCCTCCACTGCCCTAAGACAAACAAAGACGCCAATCTATATCCCACTCCAACAAATCCTCGTCTTACTACTTTTCCCCAAGTAAGTTTCGTACGACCTCTCCCTTTCCTCATGTCATGCTCCCTATAACACACTTCGTTCTTACCGGAGCATTTAGGGTCTTCGAAGAATATGTCCAAACCATCTCAAACGATGTTCTCTCATCTTTTCGCCACCGATACTACTCCAACTTTTCGTCGAATATCCTCATTTCTTATTTTATCCATTCTTGTATGGCCACACATCCACCTTAAGATTCTCATTTCTCGCTACTTCCATCTTATGCTCATGTTGCCTCTGTCTTTGGCCAACACTCGCTCCGTATATCATCGCTGTGTCTTACTACGTTTCTATAGAATTTTCCTTTTAGCCTAAGAGGGATTTTGCGATCACACGTAAATCCTGATGCACCGCGCCATTTCATCCAACCTCGCTATGATTCTATGGCTTACATCCTCATCAATCTCTCCCCTTTTGCAATATTGATCCTAAATATCCGAAAGTATCTTTCTTGGGTACCTCCCGTCCGAGCAAATTGACGGGTTCATCTCCCCCTCTTGCCTTGTCGAACTCACACTTCATGTATTCGGTCTTACTTCGACTTAACGTAAACCCTTTGGACTCCAACGTACTTCTCCATAATTCTAATTTAGCGTTAACCCCCGCCCTTGTCTCATCGATGAGCACAATATCATCTCGCAAATAGCATACACCACGGCACCTCGTCTTGGATATCTCTTGTTAGCTCGTCCATAACCATGGCAAAAGATAAGGACTCAAAGCCGAGCCTTGGTGTAAGCCCATTGTGATTGGGAAATAGCTTGATGTTCCATTACAAGCATTCACACATGTAGAACTCCATCATACATATCCTTGATTGCCTCTACATACTTTGTGATACTTTTTTCTTCTCAAGCACCCACCATAAGCACTGTCTTGGAACCCTATCATACGCCTTCTCAAGATCAATAAACACCATATGTAGATCTTTCTTCTTTTCTTGATACCTCTCCATCACCGTCGTATCAAAAAAATAGCCTCCATGGTAGACCTTCCCAAGATAAATCCAAATTGATTTACGATATCTTAGTCTCTGAGTCTCAAACGACGCTCAATAACTCTCTCCCACAACTTCATAGTATGGCTCATAAGCTTAATGCCTCTATAGTTGGAACAATTCGGATATCTCCCTTATTCTTATAGATAGGCACAAGCATACTTTTCCTCCATCCATCGAAAGCATCTTATTAGTATGGAGAATCTTGTTAAAAAGGTTAGTCAACCAACGTATTGCCACAACTCCTAAGCATCTCCACACTTCAATAGGGACACCATCGGGTCCCAAGGCCTTACTCGCCTTCATTTTCTTTAATGCCTCCTTAACTTCGTGCGCTCTAATTCTACGCACAAACCTTCTATTTGAATCATCGAAACGTCCTCCAAATCCATCTCCAGGATATCACTCTCTCCATTAAAAAGCTTGCGAAAATAGCTCATCCACCTTTCCTCGACGCCTCGCATCTCTTACTACAAGTTTTTGATTTTCATCCTTGATGCATCTAACTTGTGTCAAGTCTTTACTTTTCTTGTCTCTTATCTTTGCAAGCCTATAGATACCTTTTTCTCCCTCTTTGCTCCCTAGTTTTTTGTACATATCGAAAAAAAACCTCTAGCCTCCCGCACGCCTTTCTTGGCATTTTTCCTCGCTAATCCGAACTTTGCCAATTCTCTCCATTAGGGCAAATATGCAAACGATGAAAACACTCCTTCTTCTCGTTTAATCGCCTCCCCGCACCTCGTCATTCCACCACCAAGTTTCCTTTGCGTGATGTCCGTTCCCTTTACTTTCCCCTAGTACCCCTCTTGCCACTTTTTGGATGCAATTAGACATCTCGTTCCACATCACATTTACTTCGTCCTCTAGTTGCCACGGCCCGAAACATTCTTTCCTTGAAATCTATTTGTTTTTCCTCTTTTAGCTTCCACCATCTTATTCTCGGAATCTGGACACCTCTTTGCGTTTTCGTGCTTTGTTATACCTAACCTCCAAAACCACCAACTTATGTTGCGTAGCTACGCATTCTCCAGGGTAGACTTTGCAATCTACATACGAGGCCCTATCATCTCTTCTAGCAAGGAAAAGTCAATCTGGCTACAATTTTGACCGTGCGAAAAGTAATCGGATGTGACTCTCTTTTCCTGAAGAAGGTATTTGCCAACATCAAATCATAAGCTAAAGCGACGCTCAAGATGTCCGCACCAACCTCATTTCTAGTCCCATAGCCAAAACCTCCATGAACTCGTCAAAACCTCCACTACTCGTCCGACATGTCCATTTAAATCTCCTCTTATGAATACCTTCTCCTCGCGTGGTATTCCCCTCAAAATCTCTTCCAACTCTTCCCAAAATCTGTTCTTATCGGATACCTGGCAGTCCAACTTGAGGTGCATACACACTAAGGATATTCACAATTAGCTCTCCCACTACTAGCTTAACCAAAATAATTCTATCTCCCGATCTTTTGACATCAACCACCTTATCTCCGAAACTTTTATCTATCAAAATCCCAACTCCATTTACACTCTTTTTGTGCCTGTGTACCACGGCTTGAATCCGGTGCCTTCCACCTCCTTAGCCTTTTCTCCAACCCATTTAGTCTCTTGCAGGCAAGCAATATTCACTCTTCTTCTAGCAAAAGTATCTCGCTAACTCCCTCATTTTACCCGTCAAGGTTCCTATGTTCCAACTCCCTAATCGAATCCTTACCCCCGGGCCTTACTTGCCCCCCACACTCGCCCATAGAAGTGTGAGGACCATCGCTCACTTCTCACCACACCGGGCACCGATGTGGCGCATCACCTGGGAATGATGGCCCAAGGCTAGCTTCCTTACCCTCGCACTGCCTATCTTGGTGCAAGGACCCTTGCCCATTTTTCGCTACATCCGGCGCCGATGCAACGCGTCGCTAAGAAGGGTACGCTCCAACGAAATATCAATAGGGTTCATCTCATAAAAGGTAGCTAATTTTTTTTTTTATAGCCGGCTCGCTACGCCCGACGCAACCCTACTCCTTCATCCCGGCTTGGGACGGACTATGTAAACATACATAGGCGGAGTTTTGCCTATAACAAACTGAACCAAAAAGATCTTACCGTCTCCCTGTTCCTTGCCTCTAGAACCATATCCTGTGAGCAAAATCTTCTTGATCTTGGATCTTGAGATTCCTCTTGATCTAAAATTCTTTTGCCAAGGCATCTTGGCAATCTGTGCATCTGCAACTCATTGTTTTCTCCAATTTTTGCGAGGGGCATCAGAACGCAACCAGAAGATGGACGATAAGAACTGGGCCACATACATGAAGCCATTCGGGCATCAACACCAGAGATAAAACATGCTATGTCCAGAAATATATCTTTTTGATGATCATTTAATCCTTTGTAACATATATCCAGTATCTCTTCAAGGCCAACCATGGCCTTTTGAGAACTCGTCGCACGTGCTTTCATTGACTCCTCCATCTTTGCCCATTCTTGGACTGATTTACCCCGCAAAAATGAACCGACGACTTCAACTGCCAATGGAAGTTTCTCCATAGCATTGACAATGCAGTTTGCGAGTCCATCATAATTACGTATGGAAGATTGTATCCTGAACGCATGCTTGCAGAAAAGTTCAAAAGCTTGACCATCCTCCAACGGACAAACTGGGTAGGTACAAGCCTTCACGGGATCATACTCTTTGAGAATTTCCTCATTTTGAGAAGTCACAATTATTCGGCTACCTGGACCAAACCGATCAAGCTGGTCTCCGACAATAGCACGAAGATGGGATTTCTCTTCCACGTCATCGACCACTAATAGAACTTTCCTTTCGCGAAATATATCCAGGAAATCTTCTATTCTTTCGTCAAAAGAAGGATCATCACGATCTCGTTCGAGGATATCACGAATCAACTTAGTTTGCAAAACCTGAATTCCAGTAGAGACTTGTGCGGTTTCTTCGACCTCTGCGAGAAAGCTACGACTGTCGAAGCATGAAGAGATGAGGTCGTATACAGCCCTGGCGAGAGTCGTCTTGCCAATTCCATCAGTTCCATGGATTCCAATTATGCGCACCTCATCATCGACTTCCATCTCCAGTAAGTCCGTGATTTCTTTTGCACGATCATCTAATCCAACTACATTCTGAAAAGATGCAATTCTGTAATCAATATCTGAGGTTCCCATGTCTGATACTGATGGTGGCGGTCCAGATTCAACTTCCAATTCCTCTATTCTCTGCAAGAAAAACAGAATTTTTCACCAAAGTAGTATCGGAGAAAAGAACAATCATCATCGGATCAGTCTATTTCTTATAGCATTACTTCAGTTCCACACATAGTTACAAGATATTCACTTGTCATTTGTCATCAAATTTTTTCTACTTGATGCAAAAACATGCAGAGACTTATATCTGTAAATTGAATGTCAATTATCAATTGAGAATATCATCAAGTCGCTACAGATTTCTGCAAATTTCTAGTTCAATCCATGGGCTGCCTGTTACCATTGGCACTTACATATTTTCATGAGACAAGCACAAGTTGACAAAGATTAACAATCGAGAAAGAACTGAACAAGATTGGCATGCGGGCGAGTGATTGGCATCCATATTTAAGGGATAAAAGACGACTAGTGGGAATGAGGTAAAACATGCTACTGCGGTGGAAAAACTTTGAATCTTTTTAGGGAATGATATAATTTTGCACCTCGTATTTTCGTGTTATTTCATTTTGGTCCCATTTCTTGCACTCATTTTGGCCCCTAATCGATTTTTTTTCCCCAAAATCATCCCTTCGATGACTTTCTGATGCAAAACATGCTGGAAATGAACACAACACCGTAGCCTAGATGGCACCTGCATGTCAGCAAATCGTTTGTTTATCGAATAACCCTACAAAAGGAAGTCATCAGAGGACGAAATCGAAGGGAAAAAGGAAATACTTGTCGAGAGCTTAAGATGAAAAAATTAAGGTACATTGACCAAAACAAAGAGTCGCAAATAATATGAGGACCAAAGCGTATTTTTCTGTTTTCCTGCCTTAATATTAGTACTCATTTTGTAATGGTGTTTTGCGGGTTATGGACTTCAAAAGAGTTCTCATTATTAACTTTTCTAAGGATAAATCCATAATCCTGGATACATTGTTTCAAATCAGTTCATGACAGTCTGTATGATGTCGTATTCTTTCTTAATCTAAAGTAATTTGCTTCTAAATTAACTAGTGTCTCTTTTCGTGATGACTTGCGCTTTTCAGTGAAATAACATTTTCACATGTGAAAAAGTCATATCTTGACATAATTAATGACCATTAATTTAATTTGCAATAGTCTTATATTAGGAAAAGACGTGAAATCTCCCGTAACGCAATCTGCTGTTGTGCTAAAACCGCGAAATCAACTAGTCAAGCCCAGTACATGTGCATGCACCGGCAAAGCGACAAACAAATGTGTAACACAGTTTTTGCTTCATGGCAATGCATGCTGAAAACTAATGGATGCATTCACGTACCGCAACTCGTGATTTTGCTGGAGAACGCAAGATTCGTAGTGATTTTGACTTTCCAATGGAGTTGGGAAGTTCCCTTATTATCGTGTCTGTCGGAAGAAAAAATCTCAAGTTTCGAATACAAATATTTGGATTTTAATTTTCCAATGGAGTTTGGAAGTTTGGCAATACGCATACCCGATAAGTCTAACTCCGCCAATGATGTCAAATTCTGGATTGAACCTGGAAGTTCTCTCAACCTTCTACATCCCGACAATGAGAAGCGCTTAAGGTTCACTAGTGCCCCAATTTCTTTGGGCAAATCTGTAAGGTCCTCGCACCCTTCAATCTCTAACTCAATCAATGAACGTAGATCTCCAATGAAACTTTCAATTCGCTTTAGCCTGTCGCAGCGTGCAAGAGTCAACTTCGTAACCACAAGCATCCAGAGAAGTCCGGGATAGTCGTTATGCCTTTACACTCCGTAAGAGATAGAACTTTTAAATTCCGTGCCCCCTGTACAAATGGATGGCATGTTAAGTGTGAGATTTATTGCATAGTACACATTTTGACCATTAGAGTAGAATTCAAATGTAGAATTTACCTTGATCAAGTCCCATGCTTTTGAGTCATCCGTGAAGCCACTCTTGTCAAGTTTAAAAACAACAAGATGATCCAAATACATATTGTGCGCCCTAAAATCCCGATGAGGAGAACACCAAGAAATCCATCTCAACTTTGAACGGCACTTAGCAAAGTCCCCGGCAAAAGTTCCATTGTGTAATTCAAGGAATCTTAACTTTGGTAACCTTTTCAACTTTTCATTTGTAATCTCTATGGAGTCATCCAATCCATCTATCTCAAGCGCTTGAACCTTGTACTTTCTCTTCGCAAGTGAAATTTTGCAATGATGTGAAGAAGTTTGTCAACTTCCAACCACTATGTTTCACAACACGAATGGGAAGGGAAAAAATGATAAAGGTCCTAAACAAAAATGGAATCCTTAATGCCAAGATATACTACTATTATTTGAAAATGAGATGTTGCTTGCTTACCTCTTTAGTTCTTATGATTGCAAGGGCCTCTTCGCAATCCACAACCTACTCTTCTTTCCAAGGTCCTCGGGACTCTCTTCACGAACAATTTCCCTTCCCAATGCTTTTAGTTGATCGTGCATCCGGAACTTATCATCGTCCAATACCTTCATCAAGCCCCTCTTGGTAAGGTCTCGTAATGCCTCTTAGGGGATAAAACCCACAATTGTCCCACATGTAAATTGCTTCAGTCTTATTCCCATTGAAAAAGAAGCATGCTATATCAAGGAAAATTTGTTTCGATAATTGTCTAGGCTGTCATAGCTAATGCGCAACTTCTTTACAATATTTTCTTCCGGTATTTTCCTTAACTTATCTAATGTGTCTTGCCAAAATCCTCTATCTTTCCCGAAAAGGAACGAACCTATCACTTCAATGGCCAAGGGAAGCCCTCCAAAGGCATGAGACAATTTCCTTGACAGACATGATAATCATCCGAATGATAGTCTTCACGGAAGGCATGTCGACAAAAAAAGTGAAGTGCAAGACCACTATTCATTGTTTGCATCTCATACGGATAAACTTTAACTTCAAATCCCTCAACTTGCGGAATAGCCCTATTTCTTGTTGTAATGATTATCCTAGATCCTTGATGTAATTTGGAATTTGCTAATAGATTCTTAATGGACTCTTTCTCATCAACATCATCCGGAACGGAAGGACTTTCTTATTGTGGAGTGTTTCTCCGATCATTCTCATTCCTTCTTCACTATCGTTGATTCTTTTTGCATGTCGATAACCACCAATGTTAGAAAGTAATTCCTTCGCAACGGGACTATGCCCTCCTTAGTCGACCGTTCGCGAATGCCCTCAAGGAAGCTACATTTTTCAAAGTGAGGAAATAGTTGATTAAAGATGACTTTGGCAACAGTTGTTTTACCGATGCCACCCATTCCATAAATGCCAATGACCCGCGTGTCAAGATGGTCGACATGTAATAACTCGTCAAGTCTTTTATCCGATCATCAAGTCCAATAAAATGTTCAGTCACTAATTTTTGTTTTATGATTAGCTTCTCCCAAACCTCTCGAACAACCGATTTGATAATCGCTGCATGGCTGCAAGGTACAAAAGGGCTTTCATTAGTTGAATAGATTAATTTCATAACCACGCATCACATGTGGTATTGTCAAAATCTTAACTTAATAAGATTGTAGAGCCCATCAAGAGCGATGTTTAAATTCACTGAATAATCAATATTGGCTAATTTAGTAGACTTCACTTGATATGTTTCATATATGATACATAGAAACTTCTGAACACTATAGTATTCGTTCACACGAAGGCCAAAGATACCAAGTGGCTACTATTATATTATGCATGAGCAAAATTCCGGCATTTATAGCTAAGCCTAGAAAAGATTTCAGCATTCGCAACTGGAGAATCATGAACCCATATAACGTAGACAAATGCAACATCATCAATTGAACACCACAGCTGGGTGAATAAAAATATAATCCAGAAGCCCGTAACTATTTTCCCTTTGGTTCTTTTTCATCCATAAGGAAAATTTCGGCATTTATGCTTTGAAGTAAGTAAAAAGGATAAAGGGTCTTAAAAGAATTTTACCTTTGGTCCATTTTCAAGTTCCATCCCTTGCTTTCATCTACCTCTTTGAGAGCTGCTCTCCACGCCTCGACTTCATCCGGAAACTTCTTTGCGTGTTCCAGCAAAGCATCACCGTAGAGCGGAGTCTTAAGTTTAACGTCCTCAGGTTCCACATCAAAATAAATGGGAAAGATGTCTTTTTGGCCCTGTGACTTAGATACGGCGTCTACTACGTGAGCAAGCTCACGGAGACACCACTTGCTACGAGCATAAGTTCGAGAAAATATGGGTATGTAGAGTAAGGAGTTGTTGATAGCATGGTGGAGGCTCCCGCCAATTACTTCGCTGATGCGGAGTTCGTCATCGTCCTTGAATACGCGGATGCCAGCATCTAGCAAATTGTGGTAAAGAAAATCTGTGAATCCATAACGAGTGTCCGGACCTCTAAAACTCAGGAACACTTCATACTCGGCTCCTGTTGCTCTAGCAGCATCGCTACTGGATCCGGCCCCCGAGTATGCCATAGCTAAGGAAGCTAACTGCGATCCAGATCTCTCCCGCACCGAAAGAGAGAAAGAGGTGTTGGCGTGGCGTGGGCTAAAAGCTAAGAAATGAGCTGAGAAAGTTTCAGATATGGACGAGGCGGATGAGTAGAGATGCCTTACTAAACCTTGGCCGGCTCACCTTGAAGTCAAATGTTATTTGTCCATTTCCCACGTAACGTTCTCATTAGCTGAACGTGTCCCACGACTTTTCAACTATTTTGGTAATTTTCAAAGACTTCTTGGGAGACCCCACCGGCCAATCAGACAAGTCTTTCTTTTTTCTATTCTTTAGAATATGCCCCTTAGTCGGTAAAGCATATTCCCCACCAACTCATTTTCAATAAAAGTAAGGTTGGCGATAATTTCTGCTCTCTCTTTTTGCAGGACGGATGTGCAATGCCAGTGGACGACCCGATTCATAGTTATCACGGGTCGATGTAGTCGCCATGGATCCTCTTCAAAGAGACTTCTCTTGGACCCAATCCACAAGCGAGTACAGTATTTGGTTAAGTCGCGCGTGGGCGCGTGATTAGTGAGCCAAGAGAAAGAGAGACACGTCGGGTCACGATCATGAGGACAGGAAGACAGAGGTGGCAGTGGGTGACAGACGCGAGGGGTATAAGGACAAAAGAAAATGAGCTTTTCTATTGCTTTCCGTCGTAGACTTGTCTTTGTTCGTGTAGATTTTTTAAAACCAGTTCGATGTGAATGGGAAGGAAAATGAAATCTTGTGAGATAGGAGGAATATGTATCACGCGTTCATAATTTGACAAACGGAAACCCCCCTCCGTCGGTCATTGATTGCGAGATACTTTCAATGGAGAATGAAAAGACGAACGGAACCGCGGAAGAGAAAATCAGGAACCTCAGTTTCCCACGAGAACCCATGCCTCTGCTCTAATTCGGGCGAGGGTTTCAGCGAGGACAACCCTCACCCTCGTCGGATCTGGCGAGGGCCACCCTCCCCGATGGCGGCCCAGGCGATGGCGGCCCTCACCTCAGGCCAATGATGGCTGGGGCAGGACGGGAGAGGGGAGAGAAAAAATAAAGAAGAAAAAATATAAAATATAAATAACGAAAATACCCTTTGAATAAGTTTTTTCTTAAATGATTTGAGTATTTTAAGTCATTATTTGATTTTTTTTTTTTTGAAAGTTTTTGGGAGAGAGCAAAAGAAATGATTCTTATAATTTTTGTGACAACGGGTGAGAGGGGTTCTTTTTATTGGTCCCCTGTTGGTACAGCTTGACCCAGAGAGATATCACAGGTTGTGCAATGTGAAATGGGAATCTCCACGATTGGAGGTGAGAAGAAGTGGTACTGCAGAATCGGGTGATGAGGCCGCTTCCTGCTCCGTGCTCGCCCTCGCTCTCGCCTCATTACACAGTCAAAAAGGCTGACCTCGAGCTCGTTGGCTTCAGTCGAGACTTGGCCTTGTTCTCTGGTTATCCAAAGCCCTCCACTTCTCGAGAGAATTACTACTCTCTTTTTTTTTTTGGCCAAAGAGAGAATTACTACTTACTGGCAACGATTTTTGTGGATTTTCTAACTTGCCATCCAAACGTTTTGGTTGTCTTCTTCGTACGAAATATTTTACTTCAATTAAAATACTGAGTAAATTGAATAATGAAAATATAAAATAACATATGTGTCATACACAACATACATAATTTACGTAGCCTTTCTTGCTAATGCCAAATTCGCTTAACATAATAAACTCACAACGAGTTCAATGGCTGAAAAACCGAAAATCGTAATTTAGAAAATAGTAAGTATGTGCAAGCGCACATACTAATTTAATCCTAACAAATTACATTTGAGCTAGCTTAGATAATTAGGGTCATTTAATCTACATCAAGTCTCTAGCCTATCCGAACCCTAATTAATTTATCTAAACACCCTAATAATCTAATTAAATTAACTCCGAACGTAATTAATGACCCAACCAAGGATTAGAGGTCGACTCACGAGTTAATTGAGCTAGGTTAGGCCAACGACAATCCTCGGAAAAGCCTCGACACGAACTTTGGACTCGAACGAATAGCGAACCGAAATCCTTGAACTACGGGCCCAACTTTCGATTTAATGTGTCCACGGGCCTAATATAAGGCCCAATGCAATAGCCCACAGTAGATTAGGCCAAGGCCCAATTCACGGAGCCCAATAGACCCGGCCCGACCTAGAAATAGAGTATTCACAGCGAGAACAGGGCACATCGGGGGCTAGTCGTGGCTATTCGGGGTCTACGTGTGGTGGTTGGCTCGGGGTCGATGATGGTTGTGTGGGATGGTTGGTGGTGGCTCACGGTGGCCGGAGTCGGCGTCGGCAAGAACCCATAGAAGCCGCCGTGACAAAACATAGCGGGGAGGCTGAAAAAGGCCAAGTGGCCTGGGGTCAATTTCGGGGCTTGCCGGCGTCGGGGCTTCGTGGGGCCGACGACGATAGTTCAAGGGGGTGTTGGGAAGTATGTGGTGGTCGGAGTTGGGCGGAGGAAGGCGTTGTGGCGGCCGTTGGCGGCCGAGCACGAACCGATGCGACAGAGGCCGAAAACAGAGCAGGTCGGTTTTGGGCTGTTCTAGCTCCTTCGGTGGTTGCGCGGCCGCTCGCCACGGTCGGAAGTGGTGGGTGGAGGTCGGGGAAGGTCCGAGGAGGGGTCGGAATGGGTGGTGATGGCTGGTCCTCAACAATATGAGGCGGAGAGGTTGCAAAGAACCCGGACTCGATGGAAAACAGGCGGTGTCGGGAAGGCTTCTTGCGGTAGGCTTTCCGACTACTCCGGCGGTGCGGTGGTGGTCCGGTGGTGTCGATGGGGTTTTTTAAATTTTGTAGTTTGTCTTCATAGCTTGGGGCCGCAGAGGTTATAGCTAGAAATGAAGAAAGAAGCGGAAGAAAAGAGGATGAGGAAAGTCGGTTAACGGCGGGGGTGGGGGTGCCGTGGACGAGAGAGAGAGAGAGAGAGAGAGAGAGAGAGAGATATATATAGATAGATCTAGAAATTTTTGACCAAATGGGCTGAAATGATAAGGTAAGGTCCACGTCACTAATAACTTTGTCTCTTAGTTCATAAAATCCTAAGGGCATTTTTGTAATTTTACAAATTGGTGGGGTATTTTGGTAATTTCACATCCTAGGTAATTCGGGCGTCCGAAAACCTGACGGAGGTTAATTTAATCCGAACTCGAGTCCATTTAGCCCGAACAAGGCTTAATGTGAAATTTTCTAATTTTAGGACTCGATTACTCATTTAATCGAAATTTATTCTAATTCGAGCAACGATCCCGAGAATTTTCAATTTCCGATTTCTAATTCATTAATATCCAATCTTGAGCATCAAACTAAAATTTCCTAGTCATTCCATAGACTAAATTTCGCTATTACGATTGCCAAATTTCCAGGGCGTCACACTGTGTGTAAACCATGCCCAAAAATCATGCAAATCATGTTAATGTGATGGAGATTCAACAACAATTAAACCAAACATACACCTCACGCTAACACATAGGCATCAATGACCCAAAGTAACATCCAAGGGAGGCCAAGCACACCCAATCCAGACCAAGGTCTGGTCTGAATGAGGGCACATCACACAAAAACCTAAGTAAATCACTTAAGGATTAGGCTTGAATGTCTCGTGCAAAAGGGTTCGATGCAAAATGGAGACAACGAACTCTAATTCCAGCATTTAGTACATATCAAGTATCAACACAAATATGAACATTACAATGGAGCGTTGGGCGAATCTTCCGGATCTTAGATATTTAAACTAATGAGGTCCACTCCCAACAATTCTTGACTTACGTGATAAGCATTGGCATACCCCTACTACTCCCGAAGAATAGTCCATTACACACTGGAAAACTTCGGTTATAAAAAAAAAACACACACACACACACACAAATATGAACATGCGACAAGGAAATCAACCTAGCTAACATGACACAATAAAAAGCCATTGTACTCTTTCCATAGCTCCTATTTGATTTAACCCCTTGGATTTAGAGGTGTATGGCCGGCCAAGGAGATCCCATCTTGACTGATTCGGTTCAAATCTAAGAAGCCATTGTTTTCTGTGCGGTACACCAAAGAAAAAGCTTCATTTGCTTGTCCAATATTTCCCTATATAATCACCAACATATGAGGATAAATTAAAAGGGTGAATGATTTTAAAAGGAGAAGTAAAATGGGTGATTAGAGGACAAATTAAAATTATATGACGAGGGGCATACAAAATCAGGTATACAAATGCGACTCCATGCGAAGTGCAATATCGAGTTTTTTTGTGCAATTTTCTTATGAAATGCACGAATTGTCTATAAGTTAAACACTACATATAATTAGAAAGAAGAGCTGAAAATATGACCAGCATTCAATGAAAAACTATCAAAAAGTTAACAATGTCACTCCTGTCGAAGGATGCAAAACATCCTTTTCTTCCGGATAAGCTTATGACAGCGTTGATTCTGGCAGAGGAATTCATAAACTTGATCTAGAAGTGAGGAGACACATGCTAACTAAAAGCAAACTTGTCCCGTAGGTAAATAAAGAATGAGAGCTCTGCTGGTACCTTGAAGATTTTACCACCTGAAATTTGAGGAGAAATTCAGCCGATGCACAATTTTCATTTTGGAAGAGACCACAATCGACGGGGGCCGGCGAGGGCTGCCCTGAGTGATCACATGCAGCGGCTGCTTTTTATTCACGGCAGTTGATTTGGCCTCGACTTATCTTTAAAGGGACTTCAATGGAGTCAAGCTTGAAATTAACTCCAATAAATTTGCCTTCTTCGCTTATTCCTGTTTCTCCATTAAGTTTTTCCGCAGGTTGCTCCCGTCTTCCCTTAACAGGGTGGATGCCTTGTACAGATATCAGTTAAAACCGAAGAGAATCCAGCATCACGTAACCGTAGAACGCGCCATTACATGCTTCAACACGTTCTGTACTTGCACCGAGTTCTCAGCCTGGCATTCACCAATAATCAGCTTTTGCAGAGATGTTAATTTCTCTAGGCCTTCAATTTGACGGATCATTTTGCATCGTCGATCTCCAAAACTTTCAGCGACTGCAAGTTTGAAAGATCAGGTAAACCGAGGTCATCACGGTCGGATAGAATCAAATTTCTCAAGTGAGGTTAACTGGTCAATCCCATTGAGAGTTTGTATGTTGCAGTTTGAAATATCTAGCCTCCTCAAGGTTTCAAGCCCTTAAATCTTTTCTATCACAGAGTTGTAGAGCTCGAACACTGATAAGTTGTTTAAGCCCTGGACGGTTGGCAATCTTCTCAATGATGAACAGCCTTGAATTGATAGTACCGACAACGTCCTGGGAAGCTCTGATACTTTTCCAAGGCTCAAGCTGGAAAGGATTAGCGTTTTAAGTTGAGGAATGTCCGTGGGCTCGAACTTCAGCTTAATAATTTGCGAAAGAGACAATTCTAGTTTCCTCAGTTTAGGAAACGATATTGAGAAGGATTGTTTGTCAATCCTTTGTGTTTGGAGAAACTCTAGGTTCCAGAGTCTTGAAAACCATTTACACAAGGGATGTTGCACGTTGGATTCTGGCATAAACTGTAAATATGTACCTGTACGGCAATGATCAATAGATCGAAGATAAATTGACATCTTAAAAAAGGCGACGCGTTAGCAAATATAAACATATGTAGATGACGGTGACTCGCACGTGGTCTATTCTTGAGAAAATATGGGAAAAAAGAAGAAGATGTAGCCCATATCTCCATGTCTTTGTTTTGCATGTAACAAACTGCACGAAAAGATCTCACCGTCTCCCTGTTCATTGCCTTTAGAATCGTATCCCGTGTGCAAAATCTTCTCGATCTTGGGTCTTGAGACTCCTCTTGCTTACAAATTCTTTTCACGATCATCAAATCCAAGTACATACTGAACAGATGCAATTGTGTAACCAATATCTGAGGTTCCCATGTCTGATACTGATGGTGGCGACCCAGATTCAACTTCCCATTCCTCTATTCTCTGCAAGAAAAACAGGATTTTTCACCAAAGTAGTATCATAGACGGAGAAAAGAACAATCATCATCGGATCAGTCTCTTTCTTACAACATTACTTCAGTTCCACACATAGTTACAAGATATTCACTTGTCATTTGTCATCAAATTTTTTCTAGTTGATGCAAAAACATGCAGAGACTTATATCCGTAAATTGAATGTCAATTATCAATTGACAATATCATCAAGTCGCTACAGATTTCTGCAAATTGCTTGTTCAATTCATGGGCTGCCTGTTACCATTGGCACTTACATATTTTCATGAGACAAGCACAAGTTGACAAAGATTAACAATCGAGAAAGAACTGAAAAAGATTGGCATGCGGGCGAGTGATTGGCATCCATATTTAAGGGATAAAAGACGACTAGTGGGAATGAGGTAAAACATGCTACTACGGTGGAAAAACTTTGAATCTTTTTAGGGAATGATATAATTTTGCTCCCCGTATTTTCGTGCTATTTCATTTTGGTCCCATTTCTTGCACTCATTTTTGCCCCTAATCGATTTTTTTTTCCCAAAATCATCCCTTCGATGACTTTCTGATGCAAAACATGCTGGCAATGAACACAACACCATAGCCTAGATGGCACCTGCATGTCAGCAAATCGTTTGTTTATCGAACACATTTACATAAGGAAGTCATCAGAGGACGAAATCGAAGGGAAAAAGGAAATACTTGTCGAGAGCTTAAGATGAAAATAGTAAGGTACATTGACCAAAGCAAAGAGTCGCAAATAATATGAGGACCTGTTTTCCTGCCTTAATATTAGTACTTATTTTGTAATGGTGTTTTACGGTTTATGGACTTCAAAAGAGTTCTCATTATTAACTTTTCTAATGATAAATCCATAATCCTGGATACATTGTTTCAGATCAGTTCATGAAAGTCTGTATGCCGTCGTATTCTTTCATAATCTAAAGTAATTTGCTTCTAAATTAACTAGTGTCTCTTTTCGTGATGACTTGCGCTTTTCGGTGAAATAACATTTTCACATGTGAAAAAGTCATATCCTGACATAATTAATGACCATTAATTTAATTTGCAATAGTCTTATATTAGGAAAAGACGTGAAATCTCCCGTAACGCAATCTGATGTAGTGTTAAAATCGCGAAATCAACTAGTCAAGCCCATTGTCAAGCCCAGTACATGTGCATGCACCGGCAAAACGACAAACAAATGGGTAACACAGTTTTTGCTTCATGGCTATGCATGCTGAAAAACTAATGGATGCATTCACGTACCACAACTCATGATTTTATTGGAGAACGCAAGATGCGTAGTGATTTTGACTTTCCAATGGAGTTGGGAAGTTCCCTTATTATCGTGTCCGTCGGAAGAAAAAATCTCAAGTTTCAAAATACAGATATTTGGATTTTAATTTTCCAATGGAGTTTGGAAGTTTGGCAATACACATACCGATAAGTCTAACTCCGTCAATGATGTCAAATTTTGGGTTGAACCTGGAAGTTCTCTCAACCTTCTACATCCCGACAATGAGAAGCGCTTAAGGTTCACTAGTGCCCCAATTTCTTCGGGCAAATCTGTAAGATCCTCGCACCCTTCAATCTCTAACTCAATCAATGAACGTAGATCTCCAATGAAACTTTCAATTCGCTTTAGCCTGTCACAACGTGCAAGAGTCAACTTCTCTAAACACAAGCATCTAGAGAAGTTTGGGATAGTCGTTATGCCTTTACACTCCGTAAGAGATAGAACTTTCAAATTCCGTGCGCTCCGTAAAAATGGATGGCATGTCAAGTGTAAGATTTATTGCAGAGTACACATTTTGACCATTAGAGTAGAATTAAAACGTGTAATTTACCTTGATCAAGTCCCATGCCTTTGAGTCATCCGTGAAGCCACTCTTGTCAAGTTTAAAAACAACAAGATGATCCAAATACATATTGTTCGCCCTAAAATCCTAATGAGGAGAACACCAAGAAATCCATATCAATCTGTGAATGACACTTTGCAAAGTCCCCAGCAAAAGTTCCATTGCCTAATTTGAGGAATCTCAAATTTGGTAACCTTTCCAACTCTTTATTTGTAATCTCTATGGAGTCATCCAGTCCATCTATCTCAAGTGCTTGAACCTTGTCCTTTCTCCGCAAGAGAAATTTTGCAATGATGTGAAGAAGTTTGTCAACTTCCAACCACTATGTTTCACAACTCGAATGGGAAGGGAAAAAAATGATAAAGGTCCTAAACAAAAAAGGAATCCTTAGTGTCAGGATATATTACTTCTATTTGAAACCGAGATGTTGCTTGCTTACCTCTTCGGTTCTTATGATTGCAAGGGCTTCTTTTGCAATCCACAACCTACTCGCTTTCCAAGGTCCCCGGGACTCTCTTCACGAACAATATGCCTTCCCAATGCTTTTAGTAGATCGTGCATCCAGGAACTTACCATTGTCCAATACCTTTATCAAGCCACTTGTTGACAAGGACATCAATGCCTCTCAAGGGATAAAATCGACAATCGTCCCACATGTAATTTGCATCAATCTTATTCTCATTGCAAAAGAAGCAAGCTATATCGAGAAAAATTTGTTTCGATATTTGTCTAGGCTGTGATAGCTAATCATCAACTCCCCTAGAACCTCTTTTGGTGGTACTTCCCTTAACTTGACTAATGCCTCCATCCAAGATTCTTTGCCTTTCCCCTCAAGATATGATCCTGTCACTTCGACCGCCAAAGGAAGCCCTCTCATACATGAGACAATTTCCCTTGACAGCTCACGATATTCGTCCGGAGGAAAGTTTGTACCAAAGGCATGTTGACAAAAAAGCTTAAGTGCAAGACCATCACTCATTGTTTGCATCTCATACGGTGTGACTTCAAATCCCTCAACTTGCGGAATAGCTCTATTTCTTGTTGTAATGATTATCCTAGATCCTTGATATAATTTGGAATTTGCTAATAGATTCTTAATGGACTCTTCCTCATCAACATCATCCAGAACCGGAAGGACCTTCTTATTGCTGAGTGTTCCTCGATCATCCTCATTCCTTTTCCGCTATCGTTGATTCTTTCGCATGTCGATAACCACAAATGTCCGATAGTAATTTCTTCTCGCAACAAGACTATGCCCTCCTCGCGAACGTGCTCAAGGAAGCTACAATATTTTTCAAAGTGAGTACATAGTTCATTGAAGATTACTTTGGCAACAGTTGTTTTACCGATGCCACCCATTCCATAAATTCCAATGATCCGCACGTCAGGATGGTCGACATCTAATAACTCCATCAAGTTTTTTATCTGATCATCGAGTCCAACTAAATGTTCACTTACTAATTTTCGTTTTATAGTTAGCTTCTCCAGAACCACTCGAACAACCGATTTGATAATCGCTGCATGGCTGCAAGGTACAAAAGGGCTTTCATTAGTTGAACAGATTAATTTCACAACCACGCATCACATGTGGGATTGCCAAAATCTTAACTTAATAAGATTGTAGAGCCCATCAAGAGCGATGTTCAAATTCACTGAATAATCAATATTGGCTAATTTAGTAGACCTCACTTGATATGTTTCATATATGATACATAGAAACTTCTGAACACGATAGTATTCGTTCACACGAAGGCCAAAGATACCAAGTGACTACTATTATATTATGCATGAGCAAAATTCCGGCATTTATAGCTAAGCCTAGAAAAGATTTCAGCATTGGCAACAGGAGAATCATGAACCCATATAACGTAGACAACTGCAACATCATCAATTGAACACCACAGCTGGGTGAATAAAAATATAATCCGGGAGCCCGCAACTATTTCCCTTTGGTCCTTTTTCATCGATAAGGAAAATTTCGGCATTTATGCTTTGAAGTAAGTAAAAAGGATAAAGGGTCTTAAAAGAATTTTACCTTTGGTCCATCTTCAAGTTCCATCCCTTGCTTTCATCTACCTCTTTGAGAGCTGCTCTCCACGCCTCGACTTCATCCGGAAACTTCTTTGCGTGTTCCAGCAAAGCATCACTGTAGAGCGGAGTCTTAAGCTTAACGTCCTCAGGTTCCACATCAAAATAAATGGGAAAGATGTCTTTTTGGCCCTGTGACTTAGACACGGCGTCTACTATGTGAGCAAGCTCACGGAGACACCACTTGCTACAAGCATAAGTTCGAGAGAATATGGGTATGTAGAGTAAGGAGTCGTTGATAGCATGTTGGAGGCTCCCGCCAATTCCTTCGCCGACGCGGAGTTCCCCATCGTCCCTGAATACATGGACACCAGCATCTACCAAATTGTGGTAAAGAAAATCTGTGAATCCATGACGAGTGTCCGGACCTCTGAAATTCAGGAACACTTCATACTCGGCTCCTGTTGCTCTAGCAGCATCGCTACTGGATCCGGCCCCTGAGTATGCCATAGCTAAGGAAGCTAACTGCGATCCAGATCTCTCCGGTACCGAAAGAGAGAAAGAGGGGTTGGCGTGGCGTGGCGTGGCGTGGGCTAAAAGCTAAGAAATGAGCTGAGAAAGTTTCAGATATGGACGAGGCGGATGAGTAGAGATGCCTTACTAAAACTTGGCTTGGCTCACCTAAAAGTCAAATGTTATTTGTCCATTTCCCACCTAACGTTCTCATTAACTAGTTTGGAAATTTTCAAAGACTCCTTGGGAGACCCCACCGGCCAATCAGAGAAGTCTTTCTTTTCTCTTTTCTTTGGAATATGCCCCTTAGTCGGTAAAGCATATTCCCCACCAACTCATTTTCAATAAAAGTAAGGTTGGCGATAATTTCTGCTCTCTCTTTTTGCAGGACGGATGTGCAATGCCAGTGGACGACCCGATTCATAGTTATCACGGGTCGATGTAGTCGCCATGGATCCTCTTCAAAGAGACTTCTCTTGGACCCAATCCACAAGCGAGTACAGTATTTGGTTAAGTCGCGCGTGGGCGCGTGATTAGTGAGCCAAGAGAAAGAGAGACACGTCGGGTCACGATCATGAGGACAGGAAGACAGAGGTGGCAGTGGGTGACAGACGCGAGGGGTATAAGGACAAAAGAAAATGAGCTTTTCTATTGCTTTCCGTCGTAGACTTGTCTTTGTTCGTGTAGATTTTTTAAAACCAGTTCGATGTGAATGGGAAGGAAAATGAAATCTTGTGAGATAGGAGGAATATGTATCACGCGTTCATAATTTGACAAACGGAAACCCCCCTCCGTCGGTCATTGATTGCGAGATACTTTCAATGGAGAATGAAAAGACGAACGGAACCGCGGAAGAGAAAATCAGGAACCTCAGTTTCCCACGAGAACCCATGCCTCTGCTCTAATTCGGGCGAGGGTTTCAGCGAGGACAACCCTCACCCTCGTCGGATCTGGCGAGGGCCACCCTCCCCCGATGGCGGCCCAGGCGATGGCGGCCCTCACCTCAGGCCAATGATGGCTGGGGCAGGACGGGAGAGGGGAGAGAAAAATAAAGAAGAAAAAATATAAAATATAAATAACGAAAATACCCTTTGAATAAGTTTTTTCTTAAATGATTTGAGTATTTTAAGTCATTATTTGATTTTTTTTTTTTGAAAGTTTTTGGGAGAGAGCAAAAGAAATGATTCTTATAATTTTTGTGACAACGGGTGAGAGGGGTTCTTTTTATTGGTCCCCTGTTGGTACAGCTTGACCCAGAGAGATATCACAGGTTGTGCAATGTGAAATGGGAATCTCCACGATTGGAGGTGAGAAGAAGTGGTACTGCAGAATCGGGTGATGAGGCCGCTTCCTGCTCCGTGCTCGCCCTCGCTCTCGCCTCATTACACAGTCAAAAAGGCTGACCTCGAGCTCGTTGGCTTCAGTCGAGACTTGGCCTTGTTCTCTGGTTATCCAAAGCCCTCCACTTCTCGAGAGAATTACTACTCTCTTTTTTTTTTTGGCCAAAGAGAGAATTACTACTTACTGGCAACGATTTTTGTGGATTTTCTAACTTGCCATCCAAACGTTTTGGTTGTCTTCTTCGTACGAAATATTTTACTTCAATTAAAATACTGAGTAAATTGAATAATGAAAATATAAAATAACATATGTGTCATACATAACATACATAATTTACGTACCCTTTCTTGCTAATGTCAAATTCGCTTAACATAATAAACTCACAACGAGTTCAATGGCTGAAAAACCGAAAATCGTAATTTAGAAAATAGTATGTATGTGCAAGCGCACATACTAATTTAATCCTAACAAATTACATTTGAGCTAGCTTAGATAATTAGGGTCATTTAATCTACATCAAGTCTCTAGCCTATCCGGACCCTAATTAATTTATCTAAACACCCTAATAATCTAATTAAATTAACTCCGAACGTAATTAATGACCCAACCAAGGATTAGAGGTCGACTCACAGTTAATTGAGCTAGGTTAGGCCAACGACGATCCTCGGAAAAGCCTCGACACGAACTTTGGAATCGAACGAATAGCGAACCGAAATCCTCGAACTACGGGCCCAACTTTCGATTTAATGTGTCCACGGGCCTAATATAAGGCCCAATGTAATAGCCCTCAAAGATTGGGCCAAGGCCCATCCCGCAGCCCAATAGACCCGGCCCGGCCCGGAAATAAGGTATTCACAGTAGGAACAGGGCACATCGGGGGCTAGTCGTGGCTATTCCGGGGGTCTACGTGTGGTGGTCGGCTCTAGGGTCGATGATGGTTGTGTGGGGTGGTTGGTGGTGGCTCACGGTGGCCGGGAGTCGGCGTCGGCAAAGAACCCGTGTGGCTGCCAGTGACAAAACATAGCGGGGAGGCCAAAACAGGCCAAGTGGTCGGGGTCATTTGGGGGCCTTCAGCGGCGTCGGGGCTTCGTGGGGTTGACGACGATGGTTCAAGGGGTGTTGGGAAGTCTGTGGTGGTCGGAGTTGGGCGGAGGAAGGCGTTGTGGCGGCCGAGCACGAGGCGATGCGACAGAGGCCGAAAACAGAAAGGGGGTCGGTTTTGGGCTGTTCTAGCTCCTTCGGTGGGTGCGGCCCGCCACCGGCAATCGGAAGTGGTGGCTGGAGGTCGGGGAAGGTCCGAGGAGGGGTCGGAATGGGTGGTGATGGTGGTCCTCAACAATATGAGGCGGAGAGGTTGCAAAGAACCCGGACTCGATGGAAAACAGGGCAGATCGGGAAGGCTTCTTGCAGTAGGCTTCCGACTACTCCCGGCGGTGCGGTGGTGTCGATGGGGTTTTTTAAATTTTGTAGTTTGTCTTCATAGCTTGGGGCGCGAGAGGTTATAGCTAGAAATGAAGAAAGAAGAGGAAGAAAAGAGGATGAGGAAAGTCGATTAACAGCGGGGGTGGGGGTGCCGTGGACGAGAGAGAGAGATATATATATATATATATAGATCTAGAATTTTTTGACCAAATGGGCTGAAATGATAAGGTGGGGTCCACGTCACTAATAACTTTGTCTCTTAGTTCATAAAATCCTAAGGGCATTTTTGTAATTTTACAAATTGGTGGGGTATTTTGGTAATTTCACATCCTAGGTAATTCGGGCGTCAGAAAACCTGACGGAGGTTAATTTAATCCGAACTCGAGTCCATTTAGCCCGAACAAGGCTTAATGTGAAATTTTCTAATTTTAGGACTCGATTACTCATTTAATTGAAATTTATTCTAATTCGAGCAACGATCCCGAGAATTTTCAATTTCCGATTTCTAATTCCTTAATATCCAATCTTGAGCATCAAACTAAAATTTCCTAGTCATTCCATAGACTAAATTTCGCTATTACGATTGCCAAATTTCCAGGGCGTCACACCGTGTGTAAACCATGCCCAAAAAGCATGCAAATCATGTTAATGTGATGGAGATTCAACAACAATTAATCCAAACATACACCTCACGCTAACACATAGGCATCAATGACCCAAAGTAACATCCAAGGGAGGCCAAGCACACCCAATCCAGACCAAGGTCCGGTCTGAATGAGGGCACATCACGCAACAACCTAAGTAAATCACGTAAGGGTTAGGCTTGAATGTCTCGTGCAAAAGTGTTCGATGCAAAATGGAGACAACGAACTCTAATTCCAACATTTAGTACATATCAAGTATCAACACAAATATGAACATGCGACAAGGAAAGCAACCTAACATGACACAATAAAAAAGCCATTGTACTCTTTCCATAGCTCCTATTTGATTTAACCCCTTGGATTTAGAGGTGTATGGCCGGCCAAGGAGATCCCATCTTGACTGATTCGGTTCAAATCTAAGAAGCCATTGTTTTCTGTGTGGTACACCAAAGAAAAAGCCTCATTTGCTTGTCCAATATTTCCCTATATAATCACCAACATATGAGGACAAATTAAAAGGGTGAATGATTTTAAAATGAGAAGCAAAATGGGTGATTAGAGGACAAATTAAAATTATATGACGAGGGGCATACAAAATCAGGTATACAAATGCGAGTCCATGCAAATGGCGTTTTAAGTTTCTTATGAAATGCACGAATTGTCTATAAGTTAAACCCTACATATAATTAGAAAGAAGACCAGAAAATATGACCAGCATTTAATGAAAAACTATCAAAAAGTTAACAATGTCACTCGTGTCGAAGGATGCAAAACATCCTTTTCTTCCGGATAAGCCTATGACAGCGTTGATTCTGGCAGAGGAATTCATTAACTTGATCTAGAAGTGAGGAGACACATGCTAACTAAAAGCAAACTTGTCCCGTAGGTAAATAAAGAATGAGAACTCTGTTGGTACCTTGAAGATTTTACCACCTGAAATTTGAGGAGAAATTCAACCGGTGCACAATTTTCTTTTTGGAAGAGACCCCCTCGCCAAGGGCCGGCGAGGGCTGCCCTGCATGATCACTTAGAGCGGCTGCTTTTTGTTCACGGCAGTTGATTTGGCCTCAACTTATCTTTAAAGGGACTTCAATGGAGTCAAGCTTGAAATTGACTCCAATAAATTTGCCTTCTTCGCTTATTCCTGTTTCTCCATTAAGTTTTTCCGCAGGTTGCTCCCGTCTTCCCTTAACGGGGTGGATGCCACGTATAGATATTAGTTAAAACCGAAGAGAATCCAGCGTCGCGTAACCGTAGAACATGCCAATACATGCTTCAACGCGTTCTGTACTTGCACCGAGTTCTCAGCCGGACATTCATCGATAATCAGCTTTTGCAGAGCTGTTAATTTCTCTAGGCCTTCAATTTGACGGATCATTTTGCATCGTCGATCTCCAAAACTTTCAACGGCCGCAAGTTTGAAAGATCGGGTAAACCGAGGTCATCACGGTCGGATAGAATCAAATTTCTCGGTGAGGTTAACTGGTCAATCCCATTGAGAGTTTGTATGTTGCAGTTTGAAATATCTAGCCTCCTCAAGGTTTCAAGCCCTTAAATCTTTTCTATCACAGAGTTGTAGAGCTCGAACACTGATAAGTTGTTTAAGCCCTGGACGGTTGGCAATCTTCTCAATGATGAACAGCCTTGAATTGATAGTACCGACAACGTCCTGGGAAGCTCTGATACTTTTCCAAAGCTCAAACTGGAAAGGATTAGCGTTTTAAGTTAGAGGAATGTCCGTGGGCTCGAACTTCAGCTTAATAATTTGCGAAAGAGACAATTCTAGTTTCCTCAGTTTAGGAAACGCTATTGAGAAGGATTGTTTGTCAATCCTTTGTGTTTGGAGAAACTCTAGGTTCCAGAGTCTTGAAAACCATTTACACGAGGGATGTCGCACGTTGGATTCTGGCATAAACTGTAAATATGTACCTGTACGGCAATGATCAATAGATCGAAGATAAATTGACATCTTAAAAAAGGCGACACGTTAGCAAATATAAACATATGTAGATGACGGTGACTCGCACGTGGTCGATTCTTGAGAAAATATGGGAAAAAAGAAGAAGATGTAGCCCATATCTCCATGTCTTTGTTTTGCATGTAACAAACTGCACGAAAAGATCTCACCGTCTCCCTGTTCATTGCCTTTAGAATCGTATCCCGTGTGCAAAATCTTCTCGATCTTGGGTCTTGAGACTCCTCTTGCTTACAAATTCTTTTCACGATCATCAAATCCAAGTACATACTGAACAGATGCAATTGTGTAACCAATATCTGAGGTTCCCATGTCTGATACTGATGGTGGCGACCCAGATTCAACTTCCCATTCCTCTATTCTCTGCAAGAAAAACAGGATTTTTCACCAAAGTAGTATCATAGACGGACAAAAGAACAATCATCATCGGATCAGTCTCTTTCTTACAACATTACTTCAGTTCCACACATAGTTACAAGATATTCACTTGTCATTTGTCATCAAATTTTTTCTAGTTGATGCAAAAACATGCAGAGACTTATATCCGTAAATTGAATGTCAATTATCAATTGACAATATCATCAAGTCGCTACAGATGTCTGCAAATTACTTGTTCAATTCATGGGCTGCCTGTTACCATAGGCACTTACATATTTTCATGAGACAAGCACAAGTTGACAAAGATTAACAATCGAGAAAGAACTGAAACGGATTGGCATGTGGGCGAGTGATTGGCATCCATATTTAAGGGATAAAAGACGACTAGTGGGAATGAGGTAAAACATGCTACTACGGTGGAAAAACTTTGAATCTTTTTAGGGAATGATATAATTTTGCTCCTCGTATTTTCGTGATATTTCATTTTGGTCCCATTTCTTGCACTCATTTTTGCCCCTAATCGATTTTTTTTTCCCAAAATCATCCCTTCGATGACTTTCTGATGCAAAACATGCTGGAAATGAACACAACACCATAGCCTAGATGGCACCTGCATGTCAGCAAATCGTTTGTAATCGAATACCCCTACAAAAGGAAGTCATCAGAGGACGAAATCGAAGGGAAAAGGAAATACTTGTCGAGAGCTTAAGATGAAAAAAGTAAGGTACATTGACCAAAACAAAGAGTCGCAAATAATATGAGGACCTGTTTTCCTGCCTTAATATTAGTACTTATTTTGTAATGGTGTTTTACGGTTTATGGACTTCAATAAGAGTTCTCATTATTAACTTTTCTAATGATAAATCCATAATCCTGGATACATTGTTTCAGATCAGTTCATGAAAGTCTGTATGCCGTCATATTCTTTCTTAATCTAAAGTAATTTGCTTCTAAATTAACTAGTGTCTCTTTTCGTGATGACTTGCGCTTTTCGGTGAAATAACATTTTCACATGTGAAAAAGTCATATCCTGACATAATTAATGACCATTAATTTAATTTGCAATAGTCTTATATTAGGAAAAGACGTGAAATCTCCCGTAATGCAATCTGCTGTAGTGCTAAAATCGCGAAATCAACTAGTCAAGCCCATTATCAAGCCCAGTACATGTGCATGCACCGGCAAAACGACAAACAAATGTGTAACACAGTTTTTGCTTCATGGCTATGCATGCTGAAAAACTAATGGATGCATTCACGTACCGCAACTCATGATTTTATTGGAGAACGCAAGATGCGTAGTGATTTTGACTTTCCAATGGAGTTGGGAAGTTCCCTTATTATCGTGTCTGTCGGAAGAAAAAATCTCAAGTTTCGAATACGGATATTTGGATTTTAATTTTCCAATGGAGTTTGGAAGTTTGGCAATACGCATACCGATAAGTCTAACTCCGTCAATGATGTCAAATTTTGGATTGAACTTGGAAGTTCTCTCAACCTTCTACATCCCGACAATGAGAAGCCCTTAAGGTTCACTAGTGCCCCAATTTCTTCGGGCAAATCTATAAGATCCTCGCACCCTTCAATCTCTAACTCAATCAATGAACGTAGATCTCCAATGAAACTTTCAATTCGCTTTAGCTTGTCACAACGTGCAAGAGTCAACTTCTCTAAACACAAGCATCTAGAGAAGTCTCGGGATAGTCGTTATGCCTTTACACTCCGTAAGAGATAGAACTTTCAAATTCCGTGCGCTCTGTAAAAATGGATGGCATGTCAAGTGTAAGATTTATTGTAGAGTACACATTTTGACCATTAGAGTAGAATTAAAACGTGTAATTTACCTTGATCAAGTCCCATGCCTTTGAGTCATCCGTGAAGCCACTCTTGTCAAGTTTAAAAACAACAAGATGATCCAAATACATATTGTTCGCCCTAAAATCCCGATGAGGAGAACACCAAGAAATCCATATCAACTGTGAATGACACTTTGCAAAGTCCCCAAGCAAAAGTTCCATTGCCTAATTTGAGGAATCTCAAATTTGGTAACCTTTCCAACTCTTTATTTGTAATCTCTATGGAGTCATCCAGTCCATCTATCTCAAGTGCTTGAACCTTGTCCTTTCTCCGCAAGTGAAATTTTGCAATGATGTGAAGAAGTTTGTCAACTTCCAACCACTATGTTTCACAACTCGAATGGGAAGGGAAAAAAATGATAAAGGTCCTAAACAAAGAAAGGAATCGTTAGTGCTAGGATATATTACTTCTATTTGAAATTGAGATGTTGCTTGCTTACCTCTTGGGTTCTTATGATTGCAAGGGCTTCTTTCGCAATCCACAACCTACTCGCTTTCCAAGGTCCTCGGGACTCTCTTCACGAACAATATGCCTTCCCATTGCTTTTAGTAGATCGTGCATCCGTAACTTACCATTGTCCAATACCTTTATCAAGCCACTTGTTGACAAGGACATCAATGCCTCTCAAGGGATAAAATCGACAATCGTCCCACATGTAATTTGCATCAATCTTATTCTCATTGCAAAAGAAGCAAGCTATATCGAGAAAAATTTGTTTCGATATTTGTCTAGGCTGTGATAGCTAATCATCAACACCCATAGAACCTCTTTTGGTGGTACTTCCCTTAACATGACTAATGCGTCTCTCCAAAGTTCTTTGTCTAGCCCCTCAAGATATGATCCTGTCACTTTGATTGCCAAAGGAAGCCCTCCCATACATGAGACAATTTCCCTTGACAGCTCACGATATTCGTCCGGAGGAAAGTCTATACCAAAGGCATGCTGACAAAAAAGCTTAAGTGCAAGACCATCACTCATTGTTTGCATCTCATACGGTGTGACTTCAAATCCCTCAACTTGCAGAATAGCTCTATTTCTTGTTGTAATGATTATCCTAGATCCTTGATATAATTTGGAATTTGCTAATAGATTCTTAATGGACTCTTCCTCATCAACATCATCCAGAACCAGAAGGACCTTCTTATTGCTGAGTGTTCCTCGAATCATCCTCATTCCTTTTCCGTTATCGTTGATTCTTTCTGCATGTCGATAACCACAAATGTCAGATAGTAATTTCTTCTGCAACAAGACTATGCCCTCCTTAGTCGACCTTCCACGAACGTGCTCAAGGAAGCTACAATATTTTTCAAAGTGAGGACATAGTTCATTGAAGATTACTTTGGCAACAGTTGTTTTACCGATGCCACCCATTCCATAAATTCCAATGATCCGCACGTCAGGATGGTCGACATCTAATAACTCCATCAAGTCTTTTATCTGATCATCGAGTCCAACTAAATGTTCACTTACAAATCTTCGTTTTATAGTTAGCTTCTGCAGAACCACTCGAACAACCGATTTGATAATCGCTGCATGGCTGCAAGGTACAAAAGGGCTTTCATTAGTTGAATAGATTAATTTCATAACCACGCATCACATGTGGGATTGTCAAAATCTTAACTTAATAAGATTGTAGAGCCCATCAAGAGCGATGTTCAAATTCACTGAATAATCAATGTTGGCTAATTTAGTAGACTTCACTTGATATGTTTCATATATGATACATAGAAACTTCTGAACACTAATAGTATTCGTTCACACGAAGGCCAAAGATACCAAGTGGCTACTATTATATTATGCATGAGCTAAATTCGCATTTATAGCTAAGCCTAGAAAAGATTTCAGCATTCGCAACAGGAGAATCATGAACCCATATAACGTAGACAAATGCAACATCATCAACTGAACACTACAGCTGGGTGAATAAAAATATAATCCGGAAGCCCGTAACTATTTTCCCTTTGGTCCTTTTTCATCCATAAGGAAAATTTCGCCATTTATGCTTTGAAGTAAGTAAAAAGGATAAAGGATCTTAAAAGAATTTTACCTTTGGTCTATTTTCAAGTTCCATCCCTTGCGTTCATCTACCTCTTTGAGAGCTGCTCTCCACGCCTCGACTTCATCCGGAAACTTCTTTGCGTGTTCCAGCAAAGCATCATTGTAGAGCGGAGTCTTAAGCTTAACGTCCTCAGGTTCCACATCAAAATAAATGGGGATGATGTCTTTTTGGCCCTGTGACTTAGACACGGCGTCTACTATGTGAGCAAGCTCACGGAGACACCACTTGCTACAAGCATAAGTTCGAGAGAATATGGGTATGTAGAGTAAGGAGTTGTTGATAGCATGTTGGAGGCTCCCGCCAATTCCTTCGCCGACGCGGAGTTCCCCATCGTCCCTGAATACGTGGACACCAGCATCTACCAAATTGTGGTAAAGAAAATCTGTGAATCCATGACGAGTGTCCGGACCTCTGAAATTCAGGAACACTTCATACTCGGCTCCTGTTGCTCTAGCAGCATCGCTACTGGATCCGGCCCCTGAGTATGCCATAGCTAAGGAAGCTAACTGCGATCCAGATCTCTCCGGTACCGAAAGAGAGAAAGAGGGGTTGGCGTGGCGTGGCGTGGGCTAAAAGCTAAGAAATGAGCTGAGAAAGTTTCAGATATGGACGAGGCGGATGAGTAGAGAGATGCCTTACTAAACCTCTTGGCTCGGCTCACCTTGAAGTCAAATGTTATTTGTCCATTTCCCACCTAACGTTCTCATTAGTCGAACGTGTCCCACGAGTTTTTAACTATTTTGGTAATTTTCAAAGACTCCTTGGGAGACCCCACCGGCCAATCAGACAAGTCTTTCTTTTTTCTATTCTTTGGAATATGCCCCTTAGTCGGTAAAGCATATTCCCCACCAACTCATTTTCAATAAAAAGTAAGGTTAGCGATAATTTCTGCGCTCTCTTTTTGCAGGACGGATGTGCAATGCCAGTGTACGACCCGATTCATAGTTATCACGGTTCGATGTAGTCGCCATGGATCCTTTTCATAGAGACTTCTCTTGGACCCAATCCACAAGCGAGTACAGTATTTGGTTAAGTCGCGGGTGGGCGCGTGATTAGTGAGCCAAGAGAAAGAGAGACACGTCGGGTCACGATCAAGAGGACAGGAAAAGAGAGGTGGCAGTGGGTGATAGAAGCGAGGGGTACGAGGGACGAGAAAAAAAAAATTAAATAAGACACGAAATGTCTTGATTTTCTTAAATAAAAGCTTTAAATAGATTTTATTTTAAATTAAAGTCTAAAATGCTCAAATTATTTTAAAAAATAGCATAATAAAAGGGTATTTTCTCTTTTTTTTCTTTATTTCAAAGAGCGAGGGTTTCAGCGAGGACAACCCTTACCCTCGTCGAATCTGGCGAGGGCGGCCCCCTCCCGATGGCGGCCCAGGCGATGGCGGCCCTCACCTCAGGCCTACGATGGTCGGGGCAGGATGAGGGAGGGGAGAGGAAAAATAAAGAAGAAAAAAAAATAAAATATAAATAACGAAAATACCCTTCGAATAAATTTTTATTTTAAATGATTTGAATATTTTAGGTCATTATTTGATTTTTTTTTTGTGAAAGTTTTTGAGAGAGAGCAAAAGAAATGATTCTTATAATTTTTGTAACAATGGGTGAGAGTGGTTCTTTTTGTTGGTCTCGTATTGGTGCAGCTCGACACAGAGAGATATCACAGGTTGTGCAATGTGAAAAGGGAATCTCCACGATTGAAGATGATATGAAGTGGGACGGAAGAATCGGGTGATGAGGCCGCTTCCTACTCCGCCCTCGCCTCCTTACTCAGAGACTCTTCTCCGTTTAAAACCTTCATATGTTGGGACTCTGCTGCAGCATATGTAAACATCAAATGCTTGCACAATCTAAATGATTGCTCTTATGCCAGCCTTCCACGAAACAAGTGAAGGAAACTTCAAGTGAGGTTGGTTTACATCTCCAAGACATCCAAAACAACTGAAACACTACCATTGTTTTGACAGTGAGAATACACAAAATTCTGCAACCAATTCCATGCATAGGCATGCATCAGGGAAACCCAGTGTTCCTCAGAGAGCCCCCTACATCCCGGAATCACGCAGAAATCAGAAGACAGAGAACCTTATCATTTCCTGATATGATTGGTTGGAAGAATTTTCAGCATCCAACTGCAAGCGCTCTAACTCGGCTTCTGATTCTGCTTCCGGTTCTTCAATCCCCTCCACAGGTTCTTGTTTAGACTCAAGTCCACTAGACTGATCTGACTGCATATGTCTATGTTGTTCCACCAAAAGAGACGGCGTTCTGTGGGATTGCTCCGAAAGGTGGCTGCTGCAGCTCAAGGCTTCCTTTATATCAGTCAAACAAGAGGCAACACTCTCTGTCAACTCAGATGGTTCACGAGAAGAATCTTTCCCCATTCTGCTTAACTTATATTGGTTCAACTAGCTGCATGAATGGACTGGAGTATGACGCCAAGTCCAGAACCCTTTCCACGAATAAAGATGTATGATCATGAGGTTTTGCGCTGGGAACCCTGCATCATCGTTCATGACCTCAAGCTGCTGTTGCGTTAATACCATTAATTTCGTTTTTCCTGAACAATCTACATCACAAATACATGCAAAAGCAGGGCTTTGGTTTCCCACCAGTTTCAAGATGTGGCCTAAATTCTACAACGCATCAACAGGATTAAGGGGGAGTCAACCCGGACAAGTCAAAATTTGAACCTTGGACAAGTGAAAAAAGTGCCTCCAAAGTGGGTTCACTGGGCTGCTTTGTTACATGGCAAAAAAGAGAATCAAACATGAGCGAATCAAACATTAGCCAACATATGTAATGTTTCAACATATCTAATTGGTCACAAATAACATCTTTGTAAATCAATTCTTTTAGGAACATCAGTGGAACATAAGTGGAATAATCGGACATTTCATCTAATTAAAAAGGGTTTCTACTTAGGCACCTTTAACTTATTTATTTATTTTGATATTTCTTAATATATTTTTTCTCAACGCTTTTACCAAACTTTTGATTGGACGAGTCGAGCCATCACCATGAACCCGGATTTTCAATCAAATGATGCGAGGTAAGTGAATAGAACACGAAGAGGAGAAGAAGGATGGACGAAAAGTTCCGTTCTCCAAGCAGCAGATCAATTCAAAGACTCGCAATCAATCATCCTATTCAATTTCACAATCACGAGCGCACTCGACTGCAATTACTTCTAATTAGATCACCATCCTATCATCAACTCCTGGAGATTCGGTAACCCAACGGCTTTGATGAACTCGAATGAAGAAAGGCCAACGCGGAAGGCGGTGTTGAGGACGGATTTGCACCAGCAGAGCCGACGAAAGCACAGGCCCCTGATGGGCTCGCGATTGCCGAGTCCTTGCAATGTCGCCCCATGGATGCTGAATCTTTTCTGTATCCTTCGTTTTTCTCTTTCTCGTCGGAATCGAACGGCTGCGTGGCAGTAGACGGCCTTTGGATGCATCCTACAGGCTACAAGAAGGCAGTAAATGGTGTCTTGGTGAACCGCACCTCTTACGGAAATGAGTACGAATAGAGCACCACCAAGATGAGCAGCAATTCGAGTGTCGGCGTTACCTTCGGCAATGATTTTGGTATGAGATCGTTGATTCCACTAAGAATTTGCCTGGAGAATTTTGTGGCCCTGCACAGATCCAATGCAATATACACATAAGGAATTCATGGAAACGATAGAATCCAACTTTGTTTCGGTTAAAAAGAATTGTCAACAGAATTGGAGCATGTACCTTAGAGAGGTCGCTCTCCAGTTTCTCAGACTAAAAGGAGGTGTCCTGTTGAAGAACATTAAGCCACCGACGGAGAAGAATCCGCAACGCATATGTCCAATTCAACAGAATGGGAGAATATTGGTAATCTGGGATGAGCGGAAAAGATACCTTCCACCTTCCTGAGACGGCGTGATCCTCTGAGCCCATTAAGGTTTGTCATACCATTGCAATGAGAAATTTTCAGGACTTCCAAAAGCGTCAAGTCTTCAAGACCATCAATCTCTGCTAAATCGCAGTGCTCTAGTTCTAGTTCTGACAGATATTTCAGACCAGAAAATGTTGGCTCTTGAATCTTGCAGTGTTTGAGACGCAGAGTCCATAAGCTTGAGGACGAGGGGAGTTGTGTGAGGTCCATGTAGGATAAAGTGAGTTCCCGGAGCTGAGTGAGGTCACTAAAATTCCCAGGGAGATTGGTGACATTTGGAAGGGACAATTCCAAGGTCTCTAGATTTGGTAATCCTGTGATCCACCCGATACTAGGGGTCCGATTCGATGACCCGGCTTCTGCCTGCTCATCATCATTCAAGCATAGCTCTTTCAGATTTGTCAGATATGACAAGTCGGGGACCGTCATGTTTCTGGATCCCCAGCGGAGACTGAGTAAACTGGAGGGCAACCTTGGCAGCGCGTGAAGTTGGTTGCATTTATGTATGTCGAGAGTTTGAAGGCGGCGAGAAAGACGACGAATGCTCCCAGGCAGCACAGCCACATTGGATGAGGATAACCTCAAAATCCTCAAAGAGGATAGTCCTGAAATAAAGCAATGGATGTTGCCCTCCAAATTTATGCAGAAAGAGAAATCTATCTCCTCCAGGTTCTTTAAGTTCACAATATATCTAGGAAATTGTCGGAGGAAAGTGTGCGCCATCTTCAGCGTCTTCAAATTCCTCAACTTCTTGACTGACTCTGGCAATTCTGTGATCTTAGTGAGTGAAAGGTCCATTTCCTCCAGCAGATCCAGCTCCCCGATGGAAGTTGGAAGTTCAACCAACTTCTGACAACCCCTTAGAGAAAGTCTCTTGAGTCCGTGAGGAAATTCAAAAGCACGTGGAAACCCATCAATATCTGCACCATCCAAATCAAGGCTTGAGAGTTTCCTTAGGCGGCCAATTGTGGATATATCCTGCAAACGCTTACAGTTACGGGCGCTAAGTACTTCAAGATTTTCCAAAGACCCTTCCTGGCAATGAATTCCTCGGATGCCAGTTCCATCAATCAGAAGTTCTGTCAAAGATTCCATGCGGTACAGTTCTTGAGGCAACTCCGTGACTCGGCTGCAGTTTCTCAAGTTTAAGGAACTCAAGTTCTTCAGATCACGGATGAATGGCCCGATTCGAAATAACTGAGTACAATCTTCCAGTACCAAAATCTCCAATTTGATGGGAGCCGGAAAGTTAAACGATACATGTAGCTTTTTACATCCTTGTAGGTTCAGGACTTTCAATTCTTTCACCTTCTGCAATGTACGCACAAAAAAAGATATCAAACTTTAATACGCTCGTTATCTATCATCTTAGCATGAGATTTAAAAAGTCAAATATTGATAGGCCATACCTCCATGATTTGTTCCCAGAATTTTGAGAACTTGGTGACCGGACTCCCAGACAGATCGAGAATGACTAACTCCTTCAAATGCATATTACATAGATCAGGAATCGAATGGCACTCTCGCCAATCGAGCCACCTCAATTTTGGAGGAAGTTTCTCAGTATTTCCCTGGATTTCAGCCCGGTCCAGTCTGAGGTACCTCAAATTCGACATATTGTAAAATTCTTCACATGTAAAACAGAAGGCGGAACCCTCTTCAACTGTTAGACCGATGCCTTGGACACTTTCAGTACCCTGCCAAGTCTCGGTTGGGGGAAAAACTTACGAGTAAGTTCAAAAACTCTAATTTCTCTTTCAGAATTACAAAATCAGTGTTAAAGAACAAATCCCTTTCTTTTCCCTACGAGATTGACTCAAGAAAAGTAAGTTTATGTTAATCTAAACGCTTTCGTAAACTGCCAGAGGCTTTGGAAAACTTACCTCGCCATCCTTTGGAATGGAAATTGCATCACTGTGATTCCAAAACCTGCAGCGCTTACGAGGATGTTTATCCTCGACAAGTTTCCTGCCAAAGTCTCTTAACAGATCGTGCATTCTCAATTCATTGTTTTCTCCAATTTCCAACAAATACCTGTCACGCAGATCTTTTATTCCAATAGGAGGATAGTAATCGCAAGCGTCCCACATGTAAAAGGGAATCCTCTCATCTTTTCCAATAAAAAAACACGCTATGTCGAGGAATATCTGCTTTGTGTGTTCATCTAGATCCCCATAACTGACCATAAAGGCAGCTTCTTTATCTCCTTGGTGCTTTTTCAATAATTTCAAGGTACTTCTCCACATCCGTATATCCTCCCCATTGTTGCATAATTTTGAACCCACGAGCGCAATAGCCAATGGCATCCCTCCAATAGCATTGACCATGTCTATGGACAGGGAATCATACTCAGAGACATTTTGAGGAGCACCCCCTTGGAAAGCATGCTTACGAAAGAGCTGAAGAGCATGGTGATGTGTCATCGGTTCCACCTTGTGTTCTTTAACTGATCGGCGAGCTGCTTCGTTGTTGAAGCCATTGAAAACGTTTCTGTTGCCGGTGGTCACGATGATCCTGCTTCCCGAACCAAACCAAGCGAGCTCCCCAACTAATGATTTAATCTGTTCATCCTCACGCACATCGTCAAGCACAATGAGAACCTTCATTCTGCTAAAAAGACTTGATATCTTTTTGATACCATCGCCAGATGATCTAAGTGGTGCAGGCTTTCCTTTTTGAAGGTCAGCAATCAGCATTTCTTGGGAAACCTTGACTCCTCCCGAATTTATGCCTTCGAGGAAGCTACATCCATCAAACAACTTATGCATCTCGTTGTAGACAACCTTGGCGAGTGTCGTCTTCCCGACACCCCGCAGGCCGCATATTCCGATGGCACGCACGTCTTCCCCGCATACTTTTGTCGCTTGGCCCTGGCTATAGACAACACCAAGCTTTGCCATCATCTCTTGAACATGAAGATCCATTCCAACCAGTTTGTCGGTGACAACTTGGTCATCCTTCTTCAACTCCTGCCAGACGCGGGTAACAACGTCTTTTACGAGCTGGGCCTCATGCCTGACAAACGCAAGGGATGAAGCTGTTAAATTATCGATCAATTTTTCATAACAACAACCTTAAAGATCTCTTTAAGGAAAGAAAATATAACCCAGAAGTAAAAGAATTACCCCCCATTTACATTCTCCCGGTGAAATCCGCTTAATCCCCCGATCTTTCGAAGAACGTCCTTCCATTTTTGGATGGTATCTGCGTCGACTCCGTCCCGCTCATGTTTCTCGAATGACTCTCCAAAATCCCCGGCCTGGCGTTTTACATCGTAGGGGCTAACATCATAGAAAATGGGGATGATAGAATGTCCATTAGACTCTCTGCACTCCCACATTTGTACAACTTCCATGAGGCAACTTTTGCTGGAAGCATAATCTTTGGAGAGGACGGCTATCGAGATCTTCGACCCCTTGATCGCTTCTACGAGCTGCCGCTTGATCGCTTCTCCGGTACAGAGCTTTTCGTTGTCTCTGAAGACCTGGATCCCTGCATCTACCAACTTGCTGTAAAGGTGATCCGTGAACCCTTTGCGAGTATCTGCACCTCTAAAGCTCAAGAACACTTCGTGATTGATTTTAGACGACCACGAAGAGGTTGAAGGTGATTCCTGTCGAATCAAGGAAACTAAATTGATTCACACAGTAAACATAGGGCATCAGACCAAGTCTTATGCTTCTGGCCAAACAGAAAAAAGAGAGGGGGGAAAAAAAAAGGCAAAGCAGAGGATCGATTCCACCATATTCCATGTAAAAGAAACAACAATACAAATGCCAAAGATGCAGAGAAAACGAACCGGGCTTTTCCTCTTCATTCCAGCAGCCACCCCTGCAGAAGGCATGACTCCGAGAAAATATTAGAAACGCCGCCGGCCAATTCGCTTGCACGCTCGTCTCTCTCTCTCTCTCTCTCTCTCTCTCGCTCTCGCTCTCCGGCAGGGGCTGCACCGGAGGAGAGGTCTATAGACATTAGACTACAATATATGTCACCTTTTGTTCGTGACCAAGTCCGTTGACTTTGTCGGCACCCGCTCCGTCCTTGGGCAACGTGAGGGAAAATTGTCGTGTAGTCCCGGTCCCACGTGATTTAACATTCGAGGGAAAAAAATTATAAAATGAGACGGAAACGACTTTCAAGTAGTTGGAATTGATACAGAGGACGCAATGAGCTGATAGGGAGCGGGGGCGATCGATCGATTTTCGGTCCAATCCAATTTGCCTCGAGAATTATAAATCGAAAACTGTCAAGTCTGGTTTAGTTCTCAGCTGCTTTCAAAGAACTAATAATAACATGATATTGACACCAAAATTTTGATCAATCTTTTAATAGTTTATTTTGCATAAAAAATCAAAAATTAAATTTTAGTTCTTAAAAAAATAATTAACTTAATTTTCATATTTATTTTAGCATACATTGCATTTACATTTTCATCGGACTATTTGTGGATGGATTTAATTCGAGATTTTGAACTTAATTGAATTATCTAAATTGATCTTGTGTAGAATTTTTTAAGAAACATAGGCTGATTTGAACTCAAATAAATGTGATTAAGTCCTTCGGAGACTTAATTGAAAATGTTTTACGATTCGGGGTCTATCTCATAAAGAGCCATAAGTTAGAGCTCTTAACTTGACCTAATTTTTTCTATATAAGCATCTTTATGCTTTACAAACGGGGCCGATACATTGAATATTACGGTCACAATTTACGTGAGAGAGTATCCACAAAGAGGAGGAAGCCTATTTCTCTGCAATATCCCTGAAGTCAAATTTCACAAGAAGAGGGTTCATGTGAACATGATGTGCTCAACGCGACTAGCAAGAATCCTCGCTCCTTGAAGGTTCCAAAGAAGGGAGGCCGCGGAAAATTCATCATATGGCCATTGGGAACTTCGCACGCACAACCGCACGAAACGAACACTGCTGAATCGAAGAAGTAAAGTCAGTCTTAGTTCATCCATCGCCTGGACATTGAGAGAGGCGCGCGTAGAAGGCACACAAGAAGACAATCTGGCAAAGTCCACTGGAGGTCTCCACCGAGTCACCACCCTCCATTATGGATTCCGGTGGATATAATGGGTTAAACAAGTACTGCACATCTTAGGCTATTCTGCAATTTTTGCTTTATTTTGTGCACAATCACAGGTTATATACATGGGATGCGACGCCTTTGTGGAGAGAGCAAGAGAACCGATCGATTCTCCGAGCATCAATGAGCGATGAGCCTCCAAGGCTCCGACCATACCCGATAACATCCTGTTGTATTCGGTAACTAATCAAAGTGCATCCAATCCAGTTCAAGGTATGCTGTTGTTTCCGCATCTCCTTGCGATCTCGACGAGCCACCCCGACGAACGGTAGTCTCAGCGATCTTGGTGTTCCGGTGAATCTAATCCAATCCCAGGTGTTTTCCTGCAGTGGTCTCCAAGTGTGCCCCTGTATTAAGTCTGACGTTTCAGCAGGATCATATTTGCCCTCTCGTTCTCGCCATATCCCGTTGCTCTTCAATGTTTGCATCGGTCTGACTATCCATAAAGTATCAAAATTTGTTAGCTTGCCAAGGGGCCAAGTCATTTTGCTTTTGGGTCCTGTTTCTCAATTCTTTTACAGGTGATATTGGCATCTTTGTCATTGGTGGACGCTAGTTCTTGTGGACGTTTCAAAGCCGGTCAAAGTAAAGTCTCTTTCGTTGGCGTTGCCCATCTTCCAGAGACCGACTACCCTTGTTCACCGTCGTACGCCGGGAAATGTAGCCCCACGTGAGTACGTGATCTGATCTCCACCCGTCGAGAACCGTTCCAATTTTGGAAAGCTAATCTTCGGAATAGGTAAATACTAACCCTTGATTGATTTTTTAAATATTTTGCCTATTTTGATTATTCTCCTATCAATTGCAAGATGTGAATCTTTTGATTGAAAAATTAAGATTTTTGCGCATATCTTTCTAAATAAAAAAAAATCCTAAATCTAAATTAGGAAAATCTTTTTCCTAATGGGCAACGTTTATATTAAGTTGGACATATCCTACCCCTTCCTCTAGCTTAATAAAAACGCCAAGATAGCCAATTTGATCTATTACCGTTTAGGTCCGATTAGCAATCTTCATAAGCCGATTTTAGATTTTGGTAGCTTAATTTATTTGGAAAAATTCAAGAAGCAAATATTCATGATCGATTCGGTTGCCATCTTGCCTCTTTGGAAGTTTGATGATCTTTTGATGCATATTATTTGATTTGAATTCTATTATCTAAGATTCCTAAAAGATTTAGTAAGATCTAGTTTCTTAGAAACCCTATCTAATTAAAAATTGAGGAAGATAGGGTTTATTAGAAAACCTTATTTCATTGGATAATTGAAAGTCAAATCAAGATAATGAAAATTTACACATATCTTCGTATTGCCAAAAAATTCAAAAGGAAAGAGCATAAAAATCACATCCACGCATATCTTGTCATCTTGCATCATCTCATTCATATCTCATGTAGATTAGGTTAGCATATTTCGCATATTATACATATCCCATTTGCTTTTACATACCTCCCATCATCTATGCATATCTTGCATATCCCATGCGTATCGTACCTTTTGCATATCATTTTTTTAGAAAAGTATATCATCTTAACATCATCATAGCATATATATATATATTGAAAATCCACATCATGCATATCATATGTTCCATTTCATATAGGGTAGGCGCAAATTCATGACTTGCATATCATATTTATTCGCATGTCGCATGTTCACTTGCTATGTCATATTTGCTTGTTTTATATTTTTATGTCATGTTTCAACATGTCATCGTCATACGCATGCTTGCATATTCATTCTACAATGTCGCGTTTTTTGCACGTCAATATTTTCGCGTACCACATGTTTGCATAATTACATATCATAACTTGCAATGTCATCATATCATATTCACTTTGCCATTATGCCATGTCATTTGCACGGCATGTAGAAATCATGTCTAGCTTTATTCATCCTAGGTTAATTAATTTGCATGATAAGGTCATTTAGTTATAATCATATGTTACTTAGATTAGATATAGTTTTTACATGCATATTAGCTTAATTGGTTGCAAAGTTGTCCACTTGACATTCGTGTTATCATGTCATTAGAATAGGTCACATAATAAGTCATCTTGCATGCTTTAATTAATTAATTAATTCTTGCAAAATGGGTAATTTGACTTTTAATTTCAAAAAAAAAAGCGAAAACACCAAAATCACTTCATCACTTGAGCTTTAAAAAAATGGATTCAATCAAGTTGCCAAACCTAGGATTCTCATGGAATTAAGGTATTGAAAGAGCATTAGCTTTAATTAGTTAATGTAATCAAGTCCCCAAATCCTTAATTTCTGGTTCGTAGAACTAAAATAGTTCTCCCACTATTTTATTTAAGTTTCTAGCCAACCTATCAAAAATGGTTAGTGGCGACTCCGATTTCTAAATCATTTGAATTGACCTACGTTGCGATTTGGTAGGGTTTGGGAGAGTCCATATTAGGTTAATATTTAATTAACTCCGATAATCCATTTGCCTAAAAAATTTATTTTTAGGTCGCGACACATGACAAATTTCTGCACGCTTTTCGTGACGTTTGATTTCTACTCCTTATCTATAACTCTTGAATCGATTTCCCCTTTTAAAAAGATAGAGCGCCCTATTATCGAAAAGGTTGTAGCAAACTCTCTCCTTCCTCGAAACAAAGAACTAAAAGAGTGAACCTTCTTTCGTAGGACTCACTCAAATCTGTCGGCAAAATTCTATTCTCTTTCCGACCTACTATGAGCCCTAAGCGGACTAAGAGGCCAAAAATAGAGCATTGAGTACTTACTTTGATGATGAGATGCGGTTGCGGTCACAATTGGCCAAAAACAGAGCGAGAGAAGGAGCCGGGAGTCAAGACTCGAGCCGATATCGTAAGCGAAGGCGTCGAGCGAGAGGGACGAGCCTGGACACGTTGAGTGAGAGGCGCATGCGTGAGAAGCGAAGCTTGAGGCAAGTGGGGCTCTCTATGATTCTCCGCGTGAAAGGCGCATAGAGGCGCGAGAGGGGGTGCAGGGAAAAAAGTGATGTAGCAGTTGGCATGCGATTATCTTGACAAATGTGATCGCCGAAGATTCGGAAATTTGGCAGTTTTTCGTTCCATTATCCCTAATTGAGTTATTTGATTTGACTTTTATTAGATAAGATTAGATTTGATTTGTTTTGATGATTATCTTTATTAATTTGGATATTTTAGGAGTCCTATCTATATATAAATGGACGTCCTCTCTCTGTAATAGGTAGATTAATATCAATTGAAATCATGTATTGTGGAATTGTTTCTGTTTATCGCTACCCTGTGTCATTTGGTATCGGGCGAGGTTTCTCCTTGCAACGATGACTAAAACGTGAATCGACAACCTCCGTGGCGGGGCGATGAGCTGTACGCGTGAGGAATTTAATCGTTCGTGAGGAGAATCGGCGGATCGCCGAGGAAACTCGGCGTTGCGAGGAAACTCGGCAAGACCACCAACGGACGATGCAAGAATTGCTTGCCGCGTCCAACGGTTGTGCGAAACCCTAACCCTAATCCTGGCGGCCTTCTAGTCGAGCGAAATCCCGTCGCTCGTGATCCCGGGCGCCCTTGGGCGAGGGGCAAATACACGGCGGGCGACAAGCCTATGTTGCGGATTATGAAGAAGAGTACGAAGATGAATTCGGGATGCCCTGTTCGTGGAAACCAGGCCAACGAAACATCCGGCGACTTCGTGGGTCGGGGGATTCGGCGGTCGCTTATCATTAGGTCGCTTCCTACCTTATGGAATTTAAATATTGAGATTTTTTGGATTGGATTTGGGGGTCGATTTTTGTGTGGACATTGCAAGATCGTAGTGAGTTAGTAGCGTATAGTTGAGGGCTCGGTGGGACACCTCTCCGCCCAACCGACTTGGTCGCATGAAGGTTGTGGATCGTTTCCCTCTTTGGTTTGTTGAACGGGGAGTCGCCTTAGGAGGAGTTCTTGCCTGCTGACAATCTTCACTGCGCCAACGCCGGTATATTACTTGTTTAATATTCAGATGTGTTTGTTTTTTCGTCGAGATGCGCAGAGATGGCTAGAAGGTGGAATTGCGGTTGAGCGGAACAACTACTCAGGAATTATACCCTGGGCTCGGCAGGAAATCGCGGGATGGTCTTCCTTCGGCATCCACCATACAACCGTATTCGGAGTCGTTGAGGGGCCGCCCTCGCCCCCGCATCAAGGCTCGCGATGTTATCCGAATGTGAAACCCTACCCGGGAAAGTGTTTTAGTGTAACGACCCGGACATCATTCGAGCGTCGCCCGCGGCGGAGGATGGTGAGTCGGTTGAACCGATGATTTACGGGAAATTGGCCGGACGGGAAGAGGTGATGGAGAGGGGGTTAATTGCGTGTTGAATGGTAATTTTGGTTGTTGGGGGTGCGTTTTTGATGGGGTTGGACATTGTTGAACTTCGATCTCTCCTTAGGGCTCCCGTCCTTACGTTTTGTTAGGCCGACTAAGGTAACGTTTGTTCTCGTTTTTTGGAAATACAAGGATCGTAATATGTTGTGTGAGATGGATGCGTGCGTGTCTTGTTGGGCGCTGGCATATGATGTGGATGTTCCGGCGCGTGAGAATGTTTATTCTTTTTGTGGGGAGGACGAATTATCCTTCGTCTTAGATGAGGTTCCATCGCCTTTAGGGAGGATAGGCGGGCGTCCTCTCGCGTTCGTAGGGAATGGCTGTCTTGGTTGTGATTGGGTCTGGAGACCATTGTGTTCAGCTTGGCTTGTTAAAGGCTTTCTGTTCACTCAGATCTCCGATGGATTCGCCATTGGGACATTAATAGTTGATTTTCTCTAGTCTTCAATCTTGTGCTGACGGAGTCGTATTACAGAGAGGTGGAGACTTCTGGAGGGATTTATACGGGCATGAGCCTTGTGTTCTGCTTTGCTTCAGAGAAAGATGGCGGATGCGGATGTGGTGGATAGTCGGCAATAAATAAAATTTGGGTATCACTTCCCTCGTTTGGATGATATGCGGTTATCCGGATAGGTCTTTTCGAAGATTGACTTGCGGAGTGGTTACCATCAATTCGCATGAGGCCCGGGATGAATGGAAGCCGCATTAGACGAGGGCTTTATGAATGGTTAGTTATGCCATTTGGACTTACATGCTCCTGACTTTTATGCGCTATGAGTCTTAAACCTTTCTTGGGCAGTTTGTGGTGGTTTATTTGTGACATACTTATTTATAGTCCGACGACAACACGTGGACCATCTTGAGATGTCTTGCGGGTTTTGGAGGAAAATCAACTTTATATTAATCTGCTAAATGTAGTTTCATGGGACGTTGTTCTTGGGTATATTGTTAGTGCGATGGCTGGTTGTGAGCGAAGTTGCTGCGATCCGTGATGGCCTACCCAAGCGTGGGGAGGTGCGGGTTTCGACTCGGACATTCTACCGAAGGTTTTGGCTTTAGTACATGGCCCATTCGGAATGTTTAAAGAAGGGACAATTTCGGGTGGGCGGTGAGGAGTTTCGCCTTGATAAAGGAAGTTAGCTACGCCTGTTCTTGTTCTCCATTTTGATAAGGTGTTCATTGGATTGTGATGCTTGGCATGGGATTGCGCGGTGCTTTCCAGAGGTAAGCGGTTGCTTATTTTAGTGAGAAATTAAATGAAGTCCGACGTCGATGGTTTTATGGCGGGAATTTTATGCGGTAGTTGGTTTTGGTTATCTTTATGGCGTGGTTTATACTCATCGTCATAGCCCTAGTACATCAGGGTCAGCACTTGAATAGAATGCTACGCTGGATTTCTTTCTTGGGCAATTTAATTTTGTGTTTCGACATAAGGGTCATCGAACAAGTAGCCGATGCTTTGAGCCGCCGGCTGCATTACTGCCCATGGAACGAGTTGTGGGTTTAATCTTTATGTGAACTATATCTTGATGATAAGGATTTTCAGACACTTGGGCGAGTGTCAAGCCGGCTCTAATGGTAATATGATTATATGTGACATTATTTGTTTTATGGAGTTGCATTCGCGTAGTTCCCTTCGTGAGAAATTGATTCGGGAATTGCATGGTGGAAGCTGGGCGGACATCTGGGCGTGATAAATCCATTGCTTTGGTGGAGGAGCGTTATTATTGGCCACATTGAGCGTGATGTTGGTCGTTTTGTAAAAGTGTCCTGTTTGTCAGTTGAAGGGCATTCACAAAATACGGGGATGTATACTGCCCATTCCATCGGACTTGGGTGGACATATCTATGGATTTGTTTTGGGTGCCGCACTCACGAGGTATGGTGTCTTTGTGGTGGTGGATCGTTTACTAATGTCCCACTTTATCCCGTGCAGTCGTGCCTCTTGTGGCTTTTTTGCAGTGGTTGTGCATGGGTACCCAGACCATTCATCGATCGGGATGTTCCTTAGCCATTTTGGGGCTGAATTGTTGACGGTTGCTGGTTCTTTCCATCCTCAAACGGCGGGTGTTAATCACTATGGCGGACATTTCGTTGGTGTCTCCAACGTGGGATCGATATCTTGTGGGGTTTGCTTTCACAGCACGGTTATCGTTCTCGGGTCTGTAGTGTTTTGGGGTGCCTCACATCACTTGATCTGCCCCTCGCCAGATTCTGGTTATGCGGGCGGAAATTTGGACGAAATTATGGAGGTTGCTACGTGGCACGCCACTTGCCGTGAATACGTCGTGCGGCGTCGTTCAGACTTTTGAATAGGGTGTTGGTCTCCTACGAGAGCGCTTTTTGGTTAAATAGATAGAGATGGCCCTGATCGTCACAGATCACGATAATGCCTTGTGTTCTCTGTGATTTATATTCTCCACTTTATGTGGCTTTTGATTCCGCCGCTTTCTTGATGATAACTGGGCGTTTTTGGGGAGAATGATGTGAATTGGTGATTTTTCAATGTGATCGATTTTCGATTCTCCATTATCCCTATTGTTATTTGATTTGACTTTTATTGATAAGATTAGATTTGATTTGTTTTGATGATTATCTTTTTAATTTGGATATTTTAGGAGTTATTATATATAAATGGACGTCCTCTCCTGTATGGTGATTATTATCAATTGAAATCGTCGTGGATTGTCTTATCGCCCCTCAAAAAGGGTCAGAATCGTGAGTGCGAAAGAAAGAAGGAACCCTAAATCTATTTAGGGTTCCTTTAAAAAAATTTCAACGGGTCCAATCCGAGCATTTTGGTCTGGTTTTATGCTCTTGGAATAGGAAATTGGACCGCCCGGCTACCGATCTCAATTTTAAGAACCGTGAACCTGGACCGCCGCCTCTAGAACCGAGAACCGGGCGGCCTTGATTCACGAACGGTCCGATTTGTTCACCCCTAGTAATGCGATCCTCCCAAGTTGATCCATTCATATATAAAGAAAAAAATTCAAATAAGCATTTGAAATACTTTCATTTTCTCAAGTCCAAAGTAAACCTTATTTCAAATAAATACATGAAATGACATACCATGTTTCAAATAAGAACTGAAGTGGCCATGGAGTCTCAAAAAAGGACCTAATCTTATTGGCATTTTCGTCATTTTCCCTTTTTGATTTTTTTTTAGTTTTTGATTTTTCTATTTTTTAAAAAATTAAAAAAAGAAAGCCCAACCATACACGCAGGAGGTTGCCTCTCCCACGTATGGCCCTCCCGCTTGTATGTGGGGGGGGCAGGTTTCTTTTGTTTTTGAATTTAAAAAATAAAAAGAAAAGACAAATAAAAAAGAAAATATCAAATAAAGAGAAATGACAAAAAAGCCCTTGAGATTAGGCCCTTTTTTGAGATTTCATGATCATTTTAGGCTCTTATTTGAAACAAAATCACTTCGACCCTTTTTTGAGAAAATGAGGATATTCCAAGCCCTTATTTGAAACATGGTTCACTTCAAGCCCTTATTGAAGAAAACGAAGGCACTTCAAACCCTTATTAGGAATTTTCCCATATATAAATGAAGTTTCGTTGTTTCCTAATCTAAACATATTGATAGGTCCTTATTCTATGTCAACCAAGCTTCATAAAAAAAAAAATTAGCAATCATAAATCATGGCATACTCCATGAACTTCCCGAGAAAGTGCCTTCGATTTAAAAGAAAATGATTCATTTCCCACGTCATTTTGTATTTTAGGAGAATCTTCAAAGGTAATTGCCTTCTCATGGAGCTTCATGAATCGGCTCACATAATCGAATGTGGATCTGTTCATACAAGTGTGAACACAACAACTAGAGTACGTAGTCTTCCCACGACATGACATTAAAGTGGGGTTTTTCAATTTAATTTTTTAAAAAATATTTACAAAATTATTTTAAAAAAAAAATTCATTTGGTCTGCTGTTGGGGCTTTCTTTGGGATCTTCTAGAAGGTGGTGTGGTTGGGCTTTTTTTTTTTTTTTTTAATTATTGTTTATATCTTTTTTGTTTATAATTTTTTTTTGTGAACTTATCTTTATAATATAATTAGCATAATTATGTAAAAAGTATTAAGATATATAATTAATAAATAATGTTGTATTATAAATTAATTAAATATTCTAATAAAAACGATTTTTAATATATAATAATGTACTTAATTATTAAAAATATTTTTGTTTTTTTTAGGGTGGGCTTTTTGTATTTTTTAAATTTTATTTTTTAATTATTTATACTTATAATATTTATTTTATTTATTTATATTGGTAGTTGATGTTGTTTATAATATGAAATCTTTTTTTTATATCTTCATTTTATTTTATGAATATTTTTAATTAATTACATATTACTATTATTTATTAATTATAGATCTTAATAAATTTTACATTATTATTGTATTATGTTATAAGATGCTTCCAGAAAAATTATAAATAAAGAAATATTATAAGTACTATAATTTTAAAAATGATTAAAAGAATTGATTATTAGTGGTTTTTTAATTTTTTTTTAATTATTAGTTTTATATTTTTTTTTTATAATTTTTTTTGTGAAACTTATCTTTATAAAAAAGATTTATAAAAAAATATTTAAAATAAATTGGTAGATATATGAAAAAGATTTTCATAATATATAACAATCATCACTTACCAATTATAAATAAATAAAATAAATATTATAAGTATAAATAATTAAAAATATGATTTAAAAAATACGAAAGGCCCCCCTAAAAATACTTTTTTAATAATTGGTAGTTGCTTATTATATATTATGAATCTCTTTTATTTTATGAATATTTTTAATTAATTTTATAATTGAATATTATTTATTAATTATATATTTAATAAATTTTTACATTATTATTGCTAATTATATTATAAGATAAGTTTAAAGAAAAAAATAAAAAAAAAAAAAAAAAAAAAAAAAAAAAAAAAAAAAAAAAAAAAAAAAAAAAAAAAAGTTTTTAAAATTTATTTCCATTAAAGTGTGACAATGTTAAGAATGAGAGGACATGTGGGGCCACGTCGTAGTGGGTAGTTAGATTCGTTGCTGGCTGAAGTTGATTATTTGGTTGACAACAATAAAGACAAAATTTACCAAATTTATAACCAAGTCTTCCATTTACGTTTTAATTTTTCTTTCTCAAATTGGAAAACGAGGATTGATTCCATGCAGGCATGGAAGGGCGAGTTCTAGAGCCAAGCGCGGTCAGTGTCCTCCAGCTGGAACCACACATTTGAATTTGCGTTGTTCAAGCTATCATAAAGTATTGCGTACACGTTAACGTATCGAAGAAATACGTAACACTTGTTTGTATGTAATTAGAAAAAGTATTAATAGAGAGAAGGCGGTAACAAAATTTAATACTGATCAAGCCAATGTATAATCTTTACCAATAAAGATTACAAAACAAACAAACTTGTTAGACAAGTAAACTCGAAAAAAATAGGAGAAGAGGTGAGAGGTAATACTAACCAAATCTCCTTAAGGGGATTAGTTCCTGCCAATGGTGCTAAGTAGCTTCACAAACTATGCCTCCCAAAATAAAACACCTCCAACCTGTTGGTATCGGCATTATACAAATAGTACTCTATCGAACACTTCTCAAAATCGGCACACTTGGAGGATGACTACGAGAGAACTAGAGGAATGTGCTTCAAGTTGTCGGTTGTGATTCGTAACTACGGAAGCACGTCTATTTACAGATCGGGAAAGCATTCGTTACGCGATAATAAACTACATCGGTTACACCGACATAAATCCACGTCGGTTACGCTATCATTAAAATAGGTCAATTACGCCTACATAAATTCACGTCGGTTACGCTATTATTAAGCCATGTCGGTTACGTTATCATTAAGCCATGTAGGTTACCCAGATATAAATGTACGTCGGTTACACCGACATAAGTGCACTTGATTACGTAAACAATAATTGAGCCATTGAACCACATAATTACAACAATCCCCACATAATGGCTCAACATAACTAAGACTCGAGGAATTCCAAATGTGCCTATGAAAATACATCGTATCAAGATAGGTAGCTTTCACTTTGAACCTTGTTTAGTGAAAGCCTATCGGACATACTTAACCGGTCGATGAACTAAGTATTGAACCGCCAGTTGTTGGTGTAAGCCTAAACAATAAACATCACACAAAGTATTTTCGAATCAAGATTGGTTCTCAATTGCACTCATTCTTTTGGCCCTGGACCTCTCGGGATTCATGTGTGCTTTAGAAAATCCAGCCTTTAAAGATTTTTATAGAGTCGGCTAGCTCCACGCATATAGATGCATTCCTATTAAAGGTATTCTACCATACCTTACTAGGATGTTAAAATCCAAGCTATAGGAATCATTAAACGCATAGCGTAGTCTTAAAACTCTGTAGGAAGCATTGTTGCATCATGGGAATGGGAGACAGTGCTCACTTTAGAATTTTCGAAATTTGTGTTCTCGTATTGAATCTAGTCCATGGGATCTCCAATCGCATAGGTTGGGTTTCTACCTTGGAAGCTCTTTATTGGGTTAAGGCTTTTAACCACATTCCTCTCGATGCGGTTTACTTGCTCTATCGACAATTCTTCTATGAGTGGATTCGCAATGTTTTTCTTTGACTTCACATAGTCCAAAGAAATTATTCCATGCAAGAGCAACTACTTTATGGTATTATGTCTACGGCGAATGTGTCTAGACTTACCATTATATATATTACATTATGTGCCCTTGCAATGATTACTTGATTATCACATTAAATGCATATTTCAGGTACAAGGTTTCAACCACAATGGTAGATCATCTAAAAACCTGTCGAAGCCATTTCACTTCTTCAAGCAACTTTATCCAAAGCAATAAACTCGATTCCATCGTGGAGCGTGCTATTAGAATTTTCTTTGAGGATTTCCATGATATCTTGTGGCACCTCCTAGTGTAAACACATACGTACTAGTCGATTTCGATTCATTAGAATCCGAAATCCAGGTTGGCATCATTATAGCCTTCCAACACAGCTGGATATTGACCATATTGTAGAATATAATCTTGGGTATTTTTTAGATACACTAATACCCTCAACAAAGCATTCCAATGCTCGTGACCTGGATTGCTTGTATATCCGCTCGGTTTTCCTACTAAGTATGCAATATCCGATCTAGTGCGAGTTCATGATGTACATGAGGCTGCTTGATTACTCGAGAATATTCCAACTACCCGATACAATTTCCAGTATTCTTTCTTAAAGCTAGGTGTAGTAGAAAAGGATTATTCGCATCTTTAATGCCAAATCCTTTAAATCTCTCAATTACCATTTCAATGTAATGAGATTGTGTTAAACATAGGCCATCGAATTCCTTAGAATTTTGATGCCGAGTATAACATCCGCAACATCTAAGTCTTTCATCCCAAAGTTCTTCTTGAGAACATTCTTGGTAATTTTCATAACCTCAGCGTTATCTTCAAGAATGAGCAAGTCATTGACATATAGACAAATAAGTACATATCCAATGGACGTTGATTTGGTGTACACATATTTGTCACATTCATTAATTCTATATCCATTTTGGATCATCACGTGGTTAAACTTCTCATGCCATTATTTAGAAACTTGTTTAAGTCCATACAATGATTTGAGAAGTCTACACACTTTGTGTTCTTGTCCTTGGACCTTGAACCCTTCAAGTTGTTCCACATAAATCTCCTCATCGAGATCACCATTCAAGAATGCAGTTTTCATATCCATCCGATGTACTTGCAAATTGTATAGTGAATCTATAGCAATCAACATCCTAACCGATGTTATTTTTGTTCTTGGTGAATAAGTATCAAAGTAGTCCGGACCCTCCTTTTGTCTAAACCCTTTGGCAACAAGCCGTGCTTTGTACTTATCAAAGGAATCATCAGCTTTACGCTTTTTCTTGAATATCCATTTACATCTAATTGGTTTATTTTCTGGTGGAAGATCAACCAATTCCCAAGTATGGTTACTTAGGATAGAATTAATTTCATTGTCAATGACTTCTTTCCACAAAGGAGCATCTCGAAATGACATCACCTCTTTGTAGTTTTGAGGCTCACCTTTTAACATGTACGTCGAAAGTCGGGTCCGAAAGATTTTGCAATACGCGACCTCTTGCTCCTTCGAAGTTCGGCGTCCTCGGCCTCAACTTCATCATTCTCGGATTCTAAATTTCAAAATCTCTTCGAGAAGGTTCACCCCGATTTCTTTTCGCAGGATATATATCCTCAAAGAATTTAGCATCCCTTGATTCTAGGATAGTATTGACATGGATTTCCACATTTTTAGACTTGTGAACCAAGAATCTGTATGCGTTGCTATTTTGAGCACAACCAATGAATATGCAATCCACTATTTTTGGTCCCAATTGAGTTTGTTTAGCGGAAGGAATCGCCACCTTGGCTAGATACCCCCAAACTTTCAAATAATTGTAGGATGGTAGCCTTCCATTCTATAACTCATATAGAGTCTTACCCATTTTCTTGTGGGGTATTTTATTAAGATTTTTTTCGCAGCTTAACACGCTCCCCCCCATACGTTCGAGATAAACCGGAACTTAAAAGCATGTCATTGGCCATCTCCTTTAGAGTTCTATTCTTCCGTTTAGTAATTCCATTTTCGTGTGGAGTATAAGGTGTAGTCATTTGGAGAATTATCCCCAAACTAGCACACAACTCCTTTAAATTGGAAGAACTATATTATCCTTCTTTGTCGCGATCTAAGCACTATGATTCATCTATCAAGTTGGTTCTCAACCTAATTTTTATACTTGATAAACATGCTCATAGCCTCATCTTTGCTAGTTAACGGATAAACATAGCAAAATCGAATATAATCATCCACAAAAGTGATGAAGTACTTCTTTCCAGCTCTACTTTCTACAAACTTTAAATCCCATAAATCACTATGGATTAGTTGTAGAGGTTCACTCGTTCTTTTAACCGATTTGAAAGATTTCCTGGCAAACTTAGCCTTAACACAAGTCTCACACTTGTAACGAGCATCCAACTCAAACTTTGAAATTAGCCCCAAGTTTGTTATTTTCTTCATTGTACCATAGTTTACACGTCCTAATCTACCATGCCATAGATAAGGAGGCACAACAATGTAAATTGAAGACCTCTCTTTATTAGTAGTTTTTGGGTACAAAGAATTTAGAGTTTACATCAATGACAACCACATTAGCTTTGAACGGTCATTACTCAAGTACCATTTCCCCACATACATTCTCCTTTTAGAAAGTACAAACTTATCAAATTGTAGTCCTTCTTGATAAGTATAGGTTAGAAATGAGATTCTTTCGAATCTCCAGTACATGCGGCACATTTAATGAGAGCAATCTCCTTGCCAGAGGTGAACTTCGGGATTACCTTTCCTGTTCCGGCAATTTTTTCGACGCAGAGTTACCCATATAAAGCTTCTCATCTTCCTTAGCCTTCTCGTACGATGAGAACATGTATCCGTCCACACAAATGTGATTGTGGCACCTGTGTCCAACCGTATTATTTGACACTAGGGATATCTCGAACAACACCACAAAAGTTAGTCTTTGATTACCCGCCTATTTTGTCGATTTAGCTTCTTGGCTGCACCATCGCCCTTGCCTTTGCTCGGGCACTTCTTGTAATCCTTAGCCCGATGGCTAGACTAATTGCAAACAAAACATGTCCCCTGAAATTTTTGGGACCATTCTTTCGCTTAAAGCCTACACCAGTGATTTTTTCGATTTCTCATTCGGTATAACCTAAAATGGCACCATCAAGAAAGGCAAAGCTTGTTGATGTATACCCGGACCACAAAAAATGGTCTCGACTCGAAGGCTCACAAGCATGTGCTGCCACAACATTAGACTTCGAGGTATGAACCTCTCCACTAGCAACAGTTAGATTGGCCATACGAACGTCTCCAAAAATATTCTGAACATTATTGGGTACTTGATTATTATCAGCCATCACGATTTTCGATAAATCCAAAAAAATAGTGACTATATGCTCTAATCGCTTTAAGATTGTTAGAAAGTATTGCGCACACGTTAACGTATCGGGGAAATACATAACACTTGTTTGTATGTAGTCGAAAAAAAAAAATAGACAGAAGGCAATAACAAAATTTAATATTGATCAAGCCAATGTACAATATTTACCAATAAAGATTACAAAGCAAATAAACCCCGCTAGACAAGAAACTCGAAAACAATAGGAAGAGGTGAGGTACAACTAATCGAATCTCCTTAAGGCGATTAGTTCCCGCCAACGGTGCTAAGCGACTTCACGCACTATGTCTCCCAAGATACAACACATCAAACCTGTTTATATCAACACTATACGAACAAGACTCGTCGAACACTTCTCAAAACCGGCACACTTGGAGGATGACTACGAGAGAACTAAAGAAATGTGCTTTGAGTTGTGAGTTGTGATTCTGAACTACGGAAGCTCGTCTATTTATAGACCAGGAAAACATCCATGTCAATTACGTCGACATAAATCCATGTCGGTTACGCTATCAATAAAACGCGTTGGTTATGCCGACATAAATTCACATCGATTACGCTATCATTAAGCCATGTCGATTACGGAGACATAAATGTACGTTGGTTACACTAACATAAGTGCACTTTGGTTATGTAGACAATAATTGAGCCATTAAACCACACAATTACAACAATTCGAGTACGAGTAGAGTTTTTTTAATTATAAAGGCTACTAGAACACATGTATCTTACTAATATTCAAACTACAGAGTGTCCCAAACTAGAAAAAAAAAAAACCCCTCAGAATGTTCAACTTCTATTGATAAAACCCTTAAACCAAAGTTTCAAGCCATCTTTATGTTTGAGGTTTCAACTTTCCACACACAATTGATATACTAGTTCTCGCACATTAAAATAATCCTGTGAAATCATAGATATTGCCAGGTCTTTTGTAAGCGGAATGCTAGGGTTTATTCCTCAATTATCAAGTCCTCATTTAATTTTGGTTCTTTTCCATGGTTATAATTATATGTCTCAAAATCCAAGATCCTTGAGATTTTTCTAGAAAAATTGTCTAAAAAATCATAAACCTATTGTATAGCTGTCAATTTAGTCCTAAATTTTTTGATGATTTTCCAATTTAGCCCTAAACTTTTTTAACAATTGGTCAATGTAGTGCTTTCGATCAATTATCCAAATAATATGTTTGGAATGAAATTGACAAATTCGAGATCCAAGTCATCATGCTTGATGAAGATGTCATGCTTCATTAACTACATTCCCTTGGAAAGCTTTGTTCGCATGACGGGACCAACTGTACCATGCTCCTACTTCTACCTCGACCTTCTTAGACAAATGCAATCAATTCATCCATAGTAAAGGCCAAGGACTCTTAAATGACTACGGCAATAAGAAACTTGCTTTTGGGATCGAAAAGCATACTTATACGAACTAGGAATATTATAGTATACACAATATGAAGTGCCAAGTACGAATTCTTCCTATCAAAAAGGAAAAGAAAAATAACAGAATTCGCAGTTCAAGAGCCATTTTGTCTTTCTACTAACCCTTTATGTTGATTTTTGGCTTCAAATGAAAAACATTCCCGGCAGACCCTTTCATTTAAATGAAATTATTAGGGAAATAACTTGAAAGAAAGTTTGCTCTATGACAATATTGTAAAAGCATGTCGAAGTGGAAGTTGATAACTAAACTTTATTTACTATTCAAAACATCATTAGACTATAGTACCCACAATAAAAAATGCTTTACATGCATGCCATGAAATAGTGAGCTGTGTTTTTTTTGATGTTTTATAATGCACGTGTGAGTTGTGTTAGAGACGTCCCACATTGAATAATTGATGTGGTATTAAGTAGTTAATATATTCAAGTTGGCCCATCATTTATTGGCTTAAATTTTTGAGTTAAGGTGGGTCCAATTAGATATGTTAACGGGCTCGGACTTGGGCTTCCTCTTGGCGTTCTCCTCAATGAAGGTATCGGACTTCGCTACGCGCCCTCAAGCAAATGCTATCGAGCCGATAGTTGATTGGTGGACCTCCAATCCGTTTCAGTATTTCATGAATATCTCAAGGAAGAAATCTCATGATTGACGCTTGCTTCGGGCAAAAATAATTGACATCACGATTGGTCGGCAAAAAGAGACCATGGATAGTTGGTCCGGAGATGCAAGATACAGACCATGAGGGATGCAATCCCAAGTTAGCAATTGATGTTAGTTGGTTGTGGTGCATAGTTACTTGGTGCATTGCAATGACTAGGATATTCAAGTTGAGATAAATTGGATGCGAAAGTATACTTGGATTAAGGAAGAGTAAACCTAACATTGGACATCAAACATGAAGGGAACATTATTAGGATGCACGTGTGAGTTATATTAGAGAAGTCTCACATTGGAGAACTAATATGGTGCTAAGCGGTTAATGTATCCAAGTTGACCAATAACTCATTGGATTAAGCTTTTGAGTTAAGGTATATCCAAGTTAAATATGTTTACGGGCTTGAGCTTGGGCTCCCTCTTGGCGTTCTCCCCAATGAAGGTATCGAACTTCTGCTGTGCTTTCTCAACAAAACATTATTGCGCGGAAGCAAGTGATCAAACAAAAAAATAGATAAAACAAGAAAATAAATCGGACACCGATTTATATGGTTTGGTCGTATAGACCTACATTCATGGAGAGAGCAATAATGAATTTCTTTATAGATCAAGCAATACAAGAAAATTGCAAACCACGCTTGAGTCGCTCAAACACTCTAAGTGTTTCCTAGCCTCAATTACATTGAATAATTCACATAATGTTTAGTCACAATTCTGCACAAAATAATCTCTCAATCTTACGAAGGAATTATACACAAATTTTTACCACAAGAATTTAATCGGTTTCGACACTTGATTACTTGATATAGTATGATGAACAAAACGAATACCCAATACCAAGCACTTGCTTGAAAACGACACTTCAATAATTCTCCATAACCAACAGAACAACCTTGAGAAAATATAAATGCTCCCTTGTCAAGATCAAATATTCAGTCATCCTATATTGGTCAACAAAAAAGCTCTAGTTGATTGAATAATTCTGCAATTCAAGTGACTTTGGACTTTTGAATATAAGTCCACGGATTGCAACAATCTAAATATTATTTTGTCAATATTTTCCTTCTCGATTTTCTTGGCCGATTCTAATTTTAATATTACGACAAAATAGGAAGTATCCAATTCGAAATGATCAAACTTTTTGCTTTGAGCTCAAATTCGAGATATAATTTTAACAATCTCTACCTTGGCTAGACGTTTGAGTCAATTCACAATCATTTTGCTAATAATTTCGAACTTCATCGCTACTCTCCTACAGCTCCCATGGGCTCAACCGCCACAAGTATCTTCTAAGTTCGAGTCGCGATTGAACTTCACCATAATCGTAGACCTCATTAGAACACCAATTGCACATTCACCTTTAACTGCTCTACAAGGCTTTTCCGATATAACCTCCTCTACCGCAAATAAAGCAAAACCATCATTGGATCCATATTTTTAAGGAGATCAAATACATACCTTGTCAATATTTGCAGTTGCAAGCAATCGTTGACTCTATAGGCTCCACCTCGTTACAAGCACTACATTTGTTAACTACTTCGCTAGTGCATACCACCTCGGGAGTTTTTGGTTGCAACTCCACCTCAACTTGAACATCATCCAGATTCGTATAAGCACTTCGCTAATATCACTCCTATCGAAAAGTACTAGAGACTCGTCAAATGTAACTTCTCAGCTGATAATGGGTTAATTTAATGTCGGACACCACCATCGATAACCTCGTTCACCTTGTGCATAGCATAGGAATATGCATTTTCTTGCCCCCCATCAAGCTTAGCTTCACTAATTTGAACATAACATGGGCAACCAAATATTTTAAGAATAGAATAATGAGCAACATTACTTGATCACACTTCTTAGAGAGTCCGACATCCAATCACGGTCGATGGGGATCTAATCATTAGGTAGCTCGCCATACTCCGCATCCGCTTGGAATCTCCTAGCCACACTAGCACTAGAGAGCATTTTATGGGTCGTCTCTAGTAATGCTCGCTCATCAATTCTGCAACATATTGTGGTTCATTGGCACTACTTGTGGTGTCTCACTATCCCTTCCTTCATGCATAATTCATTTAATAGCTCCGAGCCAAATGTTTTTGTCATCAAGACTTGCTTAATCTTTTTACCGGTCTCCTTTTTTATCAAAGCTGTCAATTGCATGGTCTTGACAATAGCATCAAATTTGTGCCTAAACACAAACACCAAGGTCTTCCTTAAGTAGTCATCAACAATCGTAAGCATAAATTTGGCGCTCTTCTTCGAAGGAAACCACAACAACATATGAACATCCAAGTAAATTAATTCTGCAATTTTTGTGGTTGCTCTAACAATGTCGTGCTAAACAGCACTTTCCGCCGTTGATCTAAATCACAACAAATTTCTTTCAATTTGTTCGTAATATAACCACACGGTAAATTTATTTCACTTAGAACCTTCAAGCTTCTCTCACTAGAGTGCCCTAAACGCATATGCCACGATTCGAACTCTCGAAAAAATGCATCCGATATCTCCGCAATGAAATCTATTCTTGTCTCACCTTAAAGTTCATACATGCCATTGTGCTTGATTCCTTGCATTATCACCATGGCATCTTGAACACTTTTTAGAACACCACATTCTGAAGAATATTGACACCTGCTAAATCTAGAGGACTTAAGGAAATTACATCTTTCTTCAACTTTAGAACTTGTCTCACTCTAGTCAATATCCTCATAATACCATCTAACATTCTAATTTTAACATCCCCAACACATATGTGATCGCGTACAGCATTGTTTCCCAACCGCACTTTGCTACTATTCATGCATTAATAAGTAATAAACCAGTTTCGTTTGGTGTAAGATGAAAAGAACAATTAGAATCCATAATCCATTCATCAAACGACGAATACTCAATGATAGATAAGACAATTATCTAAATTACATTTAGCTATAGCTGCAACATCATCTGCGAGACTCAACTCTAATTCCCTTACCTTTTTCATTCTTCACTTAAAGCAATCCTTTCTAAGATGCCCCCTCTTGTCATAATTCCAACAAACAGCTCCACGAATCCTAGATCGACTTCGTCTATTCAAATTTATACTATTTCGCTAACACGTGTACTAGCTCTTCCTCTATTTTCACCTACTAAAGCAATAGATAAAAATTCATCAAATTCTCTTCTACCGATGTCCTCACTTAGAATCAAACCTCGAATCCTATCAAACGTCAAATTTGTTGACCAAGAAGAATTACTAACAACAATAATATTAGTATTTTAACTATCGTGCAATGAAGATAATAGAATTAAAGCACATACCTCATATTTAAAGTCAATCTCAATTGAACTCAATCGATTAACGATCACATTGAATTTATTAATATAATTAGCAAATGACATACCTTCTCTTATCTTCAAACTAAACAGACGTTGCATCAAATAGACCTTGTTGATTGCGTAAGACTTTTCGTACATGTCCAAGCAGGGGTTTCATCAAATTCTCAATCTTCTCTTTCACGATATTAAATCTACTGCGTTACGAGCCAACTTAGCTGAATAATACCCATCGCTTGTCTATCCAATAATTTCCAATCAGCTTGCTTAATTGTCTCTAGCTTCTCCCTAAATAAGGGTAAGTGCAATTTCATCCGGCACAAATAATCTTCAATATGCATTTTCTAGAAACCAAAATTCTTCCCATCAAATCTGTCGATTTTCACTTTACCTTCTTCTATCGCTATCGATTCGTTTCAACTCGCCTAGCCTCGGTGCCGATATCAATTATTGCACGTAATCAAGCGATCAAACAATACAATAGACAGAAAAATAAAATAAATTGAACACCAAATTTACGTGGTTTGGTTATAGAGACCTACGTCCTTGGGGAAAACAAGCAAAGAAATCCACTATAGATCAAGTAATACACGAAGATTACAAACCATGCTCGAGACACTTAAACACTCTTAGTATCTCCTAACCCCAGTTACATTGAATAATTCACACAGTATTTAGCCCAAATTCCTCACGAAATAATCCCTCAAACTCACGAAGGAATTATACACAAATTCTTTCCGCAATAATTTAATCGGCTTCGATACTTAATTACTTGATGTAGTATCACAAACAAAACGAAAACCCAATGCCAAGCACTCGCTTGAAAGTGGCCCTTCAATAATTCTCCATGACTAACAGAGCAAAAAAAAACTTGAGAAAATATATATATGCGCCACTCCTAGGATCAAATATTCGGTCATCCAATATAGGTCAACAAAAAAGCTCAAGTTGACCGAATAATTCTGCAATTCAAGTGACGTTGGACTATCAAATACTAGTCTACAGATTGCAATAATCTGAATATTATTCTGTCAGTATTTTCCTTCTCTATTTTTCTTGGCCAATTCTAATTTTGATAGCAAGACAAAATAGGAAATATCCAATTTGGAATGTTCGGACCTTTCGCTTCGAGCTCAAACTCGAGAGATAATTTTAACATGATGTATGCTAAAAATGATGAGACAAATTGGATGTGATTAGTTGATCCATTTAATAAAGCAAACTAATTTTCAACCTCAAGTTTGGCCCAAAGTCTGATTTACCAAAGTCTGTGAACACGTTAGGTGATCAATGAAGTTTTCAATAAATACGTTATAATAAAGTTGAAAATAAACAAAAAATTTAAATTTTCACTAAAAGTACAGAAGTTCCCTTGCTAAAATAATACTTTGGTAATCAATGACTTCTTTTTTTCTTTTTTTAACTATTCGGGTTGATATTATGATCTATATATCGGATAGTGATGATTTATTTTCATAGATAAAAGTGAAATTACGCTCTTCTCCTTCACATTTTTTAAATAACCCAGCTAACTTCACAAATTTTGAAGCATAGAATTCAAAATCCAGTTAAATGATCTAACATTTGTTAAATTTGATTGTCCAAATAATCAAATATGCAAGTACACCTAATTCACACACGACTATGTGTTCCAGGACCATTAACACATGGTTTCTACAACAAAAAAGTAATGAAGTTTTTTTTCACAGTTGTGCTATCTGCAAATTGAGCCCAACATGCTTGCAGATGGAACATTTCTTTTTGTTGGAATAGTGAAAGTTTTCAAGTAACGATTTCTTATTGATTAAAATTAATTCCTTTGCATCACCCAATAAATGACATTAGCGATGCGAGTTAGAAACTAGTTGTTATGGAGTTGACTTACATAAATATTCATTGACTTTTTCCTGATTATTTTTCTGCTGCAACTGCTGGTCCATTGCTTTAGAGTTCGAACTCCGCATCACCGTTTTGAAAAATGCCACATTGAAGTTTTTCGGAAGAATTAATACCAATACCCATGTCTTCTTGTAGAAGTATGCGCCCACATTTTTAATTCATAACTATTTTCATGTAATGCTTATAATATAATTTTATTTTATTTTATTTAGAAAAATCCTATCAAGTGAAAAATAGATTCATCTTCCAACTATAAAGTTTTAATACCGAACAAAGGACGCGATAAAAAATTAAAATGCAGTAACTAATCGCGTAAAAATCGATTGATACTTTAAAAATGGTAATATGAATTTAACAAAAAGAGACAAAGAAAATCAATCTATTAGATCATTTACTCGAATGTGACCATTTTATGGCGCTCTGTTTTTTTTGTTTTTTTTTTTTTTGTGTTTTTGGTCGATTGACGCCCTCTTCTTAAGAGGGTCACTTTTAAGTATTGATAAGATGAAGGCAATGAGAAACTCTCTATTAGGATAGCAAAATATACCGATAAAAATCTATTCATATGTTAAAATAAATGATGAAGCTTAGTGCGACGAAATGTAATAGCATACATAGAAGCTAGTGATCCGGGCTTCTTCCCTTTCCCTGATGAAGCTTATACCCGCTCTTTTCTTTGTACTGAGCATCTAATTTCGGGGGTAGCATGGAATCTATAGTAGGCGAGCATAAAAAAAGAGTAAGAATCAATAACCCCGCTTGATCTCTCGGAGATTTCATAAAATGGGCTTTCAAGAATGTCAAAGAGGAAAAGAAAAATAATAGAAATTACAGTTCAAAATCCATTTTGTCTTCTTGTCAACCACTATATCTCATTCGTTTTGGCTCCTCGAATAACCCGGCAGATAGCTGAATCAATTATTGCACGCATAATTTCCGCAGCATTGAGCGGAAGGTTTGTGGAATTAAAAATGTGACGCCCATTGGCTTGACCTAACTTGCACTTTGTATTAACAAAAAAATAAAAGAGAAAACCAACGAGCAATAAAGGTGCTCCTTTTGACCAAAAAAATAAATAAATAAAGATGCTCCTAGTTTTTTTTTTAATCGAATGATGCTCCAAACAACTAATTTGATAAAAACTAGGCTCTTTTTGCAGGATGCATGTGCAGGGTCTATGCGCCATTCTTTTTATAATATCACGAGGGAAATAGCATAAAAGAGTCATTGATTGTCTAACTCGCTTTCATGGATGGTCTAGTTTGTTTTTTCTTTACCTTCTCACCTCCATTGTATCTACCTTAATAATAATAAAAAGACCCTGATTTTACCTATGAATTATTAAAATATAGCAAGACCTAACGCGATTATAAAAAAGTCACTGATTACCCAATACGCTGTCATAGATTGTCTCTTTTGTTTCGCCTTTACCTTCTTCGCTCCGTCGCATCTATCCAATATCACTGCAGGACTTTCACTAAGTCACATTAGAAAATTAACCATTAAGCTTGGATGGCAAGTGTGGAAATACTTTCACTGAGGGCCCAACAATGGCGTTTCACTACTGGCCCATCCCTTTGATCTAGACGATCTGCCCCAACCCTAAAGTTCAATATATATTTTCAACAGTGACAATGAAATCCTAAATATTCGATTTAGTAGACTCTGGAGTGGTTCTCGGGGATTTAGCTCTCTTTTGTTGGACCATTTTACCCTCAATCTGTTGAATTCGGTGTATCACTTGCACTAAATTCTGGCCAAAATTAGAAATTGGGGCGCAAGTGAAACTCCATAGGAAGACCTGGGGGTAAGTAGAAACTCTTCCAAAAAACTTCAACGTGGCCTTCTTCAAAAGCATTGATGCAGAGTCCGAACTTGAAGAAAAGGATCCGTAGTTGCAGTAGAAAAATAATAACGAAAAGAAAAATGACGGAGTGGGACTTTACGACAACTAGTCCCCAACTCACGCCATGGGTGTGATTTATTCAATGACGCAATGGAATCAATTTAATCAAATAAAAGACCGTTCCTTGAAAACTTTTACAATTCCAAAAAAAAAAAAAAATTCAGCTCTAATTATATTGGGCTCAGTTTGCCAGTACCACAACTATGTAAAAACCTTTGGTTTTGTTTTTATTGTAGACAACTGCATCTTAATGGTCAAGGAACGAATTTCGTGTGTGAATTACATGCATGATACATATTTGATTTTCTATACCATCAAATGTAACAAAATTAGATTATTCTAATTAGATTTTGAACTCTATAATACATGATTGATGAGGTTAGGTGGGCCATTTGATATAAAGGTGGTTGACAATAACCTAATAATATTATTATTTGTGAAAATAATTCATTATTCATCCTGTACTTAAACAATCCGTTGACATAAAAAATCGGCTTGGGCCTTGGCTGGCCATGGTGCCTATGGGAGGTCACAAGGCCCATCCAAATATGCGCATTGGTAGCCAAGACACAGCAAACCGAGCCTCGGTTAGGAAGGAGTGGTGGGCAGCAACAGCAGATTGTTGGCTGGAGCAATTCTCTTCCGATGAGGTGGAAAGGCAATGGCATGCCAATGGTCCGGTGAGCTTAGTGAAGACTAGTAATTAGCTGTGATGCTGATGTCCTTGAAAGTCTTTGGAAGCAAACTCGGCTATTCAATGAAGATGAGGAGTCAAAGAGTGTGTTGATGTCCTTGGAAATCTTTGGAAGCTGATGGAGCCAAAGGGATCATTGAATGATTGATCGGAAGTCATTCCACACGAGTTCGTTGGTGGGCAGCATCAACAAACTATTGATCATGTGCATTCTAGATTGTATGGGCAAGGAGCAAGTGCAGATATTGAGCCTTGGAAGGTGTTGACCATCTACTCACCTAATGGGAATGTTTATTGAGATTAATATAGCAGTTACAAAGGCTTGGAATTCGTATCGGGAGCACTAGAGATGTGTCAAAGCAGCAATGATAGTTACGACGGAGACAGGCAATCGACATTAACAGAAACCTGGTTTGGGAGACTAGTCGTCTCTAATACCGTTAGAAGTATCCGTTCGAAGATGGCAACGATGGCGAATTTAGTTACCATTATCAATAATCATACACCGTCAATAAAGACGAGAAACCTTGTAATAGATGAGTGAACAAGTGCCAAGAGGGTATATCATGGCAGCTTGGAAGGACCAGTCCATATAATATTCATAAAAGTCTCTAGTACTGATGAAAGGTGGTAAGATTGTTGTGGCTATCTCAACATGTCTTTAGGATAGTATCATCACTAGCGACTATATAGCCAAGTTACTTGCAAGCAATACCGATGATAGTGTGTATGCGCGCTGGTGATAGTGATTATGCTTGTTGGTTTTGAGTAACGTGTGTTGGTATAAAAATGGATTGATATTCTTTATCCAAGATGACTATTGATACTTTAGAATAGAGCTGTTGAATGCTCTGGATTCCACTGCATAAAAGCGACGAAGGACTTTCGACAACTAACACTATGTGCACAATATGGATGAATAGTATACCTTGCAAGTATCATTCCTTGCATGCGAGAGGATCTATACTATTTGATCTTCCTACAAAGATTGAAGTTGTACCACCCGACATCCTAACCTCGACATGTACGGATTGTCTCTAATCGGGACCAATATTATTTGTCTTTAGCATGGAGCAAGATTGATTTTGTCTCCCATGCGAATAAGGATGTCCACTATGCCTATTATTCAACTATTTGTCCTTGGTGGCCAGCTATCCATCCTTAAAGACCCCCAATGGCAAGTATGAAGTATGAAGGTCTATATAAGAAAAAGGAAGGCCGAAAAAACAATTGGGAGAGTGTTAGGTAAAGATGAACAAACCAAGTCTTAGCTCTTGAGTTTTCTTCTTCGTTAGCTTCTATTGTCAATTGTTGTAATGCCGATTATATCTCCGTGAGGTGCTACTGAGATGTAATGCAATGTAGTCAAATATACAAGTGTGAGGGCAAATGATTGTGTCCCGATAGTGTGATCTATTGTATAATGGGAACAACACTAGCCACTTGTAATTTGCATTGCTAATTACTAGTGGATTCTAGCCGTATTTGTGGTTGTTAGTTTGGAGAGCGGATGTAGGCTTGGGGATAAAGCCAAACTACTATAAATCTCAGTGTGCTATCTTCTATCTCTTTATTAGAGATCACCTAGCTCCTAATTTTATATTATCTATTTATCTTTTAAAAACCGTTGCTTGATCGCACCCTGAAAGTTATGTATTTGTTCATTAGTAGCACAAATTAATTGTAGTTAAATTGTTTATGATGGTAGGTAAAAGTTTTAGGACTTAGTGACTTTCTATAAAGTTGTCTACAAATATGATCTTTTTTTATATTGTTTGAAGTTGTTTCAACTGATCTATCCATCTCACTGTTTACATACACTTCACACATATTAGTTCGTTGCACGTAACCATCTTCACTAGTGATGGTATGGTATTCCGCGAAAGTTTATTTTTGTCTTCACTCAATTTACTCACCCCCTCTAGGTTGTATTGTTAGTCCCATAAATTGGTATCAAAGCCTCGTCGTTTATCTTGAGAAGTGCTTTACTTCCGAATGTAAAGATCTTGTTTTGGCTAACTCTATAATAAGTGATTTTTACAAAAATCCTGTTTAATGATGATTTACTCCTTAAACTCAAGATTTGGAACTACTTCATTGCTTTTAAAAATTTCTTATTTTTGAAATGAAGTTTTCCATATTTGTATTTTATTAAATATTTGGATTCCTTTTTAATATCAGCTTTGAAAGGTATTTTACCCTTTTCTATTATGTTTTCCTTGCCCCTAATGCCCTCCTTGTGTTGCAAAAACAGCACCCTCTCCCACTTCCCTAAGTAGTCTTCCTTCCTTTTGAACACACATGGTCATGAGTTCATTAATTGACCATTTCTCCTTATGCGTATAAGAGATCTTGAAAGGTGTATCTCGCTGTGGAAGAGAGTTTAAAATGTGGTATACGAGGAAGAATTCGGGTATAACAACCTCAAGTTTCTTGAAGTGAGACACAATGTCCCTTATTTTCATAATGTGCTCACACACACCTTTAACACTAATGAGCATCAACGATGAAAACTTCATGACTAGGGTCATGGCATGGGCCTTTTTTGAAGACGCAAATTGCTCATCAATATTAGCTAGCAAACTTTAGCATTATTATGCTTTGAGCGACTAAACTACGAATACTAGAAGAAAGTTTAGTGCTTATGAACATTTCACTAAGGCGATTGGACCGCTCCTACTATTCATAAAGAATAACTTCAGTCGGAGTGCTAGTTTCGTAGGAGTAGGTGGTTTATATTTTCCGAATAGCATAATCAATGTCCATGCACCCTAATTGTAGGAGAATTAATTTCTTCCAAATCTTATAGCTATCACCATTCAGCTTAGGAACATTAGTATCGAAATATTTACAGGTGGTAAAACTATATAATAATAAACAAAATAAGCATGTTTACATCACAATTTTTTAGGCAAATTCACTTAAATTATGTTTTACCAATGCAAAACATATCACAAAATATGGATCAAATAACATCAAAAACCGCATTAGCTTTATGTACATGATTGTATTTCGTGTGAATAAGCGGGTATGATATAGTCAACTTGTCTCATTCCACAACCGTGCATTTGGAAAACCCATGTAAGTTTTCCGAACTCTTTTCAAAAGTGACAGCTTTAGTTATCAATTTGACCTCTTGTGTTTGTATTGATGAGATTTAGGCGGCAAATTTCTTTCACATTAGCATCGATTCAATTCGGGTTATATATTTCTTATTTATTTATCCAGTTCATGATTGACATGCTCTTATGATCCGGATGATGATTCTACTTATGATTAACCTCATGAGATATTTATCGAACCAAGATCAACTTGCTCTCATGGTTTCGCTAAGTTTTTATCAAAGTCATGATCGACCAGCTCTTATGACTTTGATGCCCTTTCAAGTTCATGATCGACCTACTCTCGTGCTCTTGATCTCTTATCCAATTCATGATCAACTCCGCTCGTGTGGTCTAGATATTTATCCAACTTATGATCGACTTGTTCGCATGAGATGTTTATCGACCCATGACCGACCTACTCTCGTGGTCTCGATAAGTTTTTGTGAAGGTCATGATCGAGCTGCTCTTGTGACTTTGATATCTCCCAAGTCATGATTGACCCGCTCTTGTGATCTCGAAAGAAAACTACACATATCTTGTGTTGTCTCGTATCAAAGGGAAACTTCTAGTAACAAATAAGCCCCGATACCTTAAGATCCCCGCATCCACAAAAAGAAGCTTGAAAATTAAGGGAATAATCAGTATTATGAGATATTTGGTAAAACAAGTATTTTTATATTCGATCCATGTTGCGAATTTCTCTAATCTATTTCGTGGAGGAGAGAAGTCTTGACACATGTTATTTACAGTCTTGCATATCATGTATCATTTTCATTGCATTTAAAAAATGGGATTAAAACTCCCGCAAAAAAAATTAACTCATTCATCATTCGTCATTTTTTGCATCGTCAAAATTTAGGCTTCAATATTCTCTTGAAGCGAAACATTTCGAACCTCTACTCAAAGAAGGACAACTATTGACACCTAAATTTTGAATAAACTTTTTTAGTCATTTATTCATAAAAAAATGAGAATTGAGCTTTAGTTCTTGTAAAAAATAATTAATTTAATTTTCTTAGTTATTTAATTTTCTTTAGCATACATTGCATGGTCAACTTGAACTGAAGGCACGGGATTTAGGCGTAATTTATTAGATGATTTGGACTTAAATTGGTAGATAGGTTTCCGGTAATTATGAGACTTTTGTGCCGAATTTCCATAGAGGTTTTGGACTTAAATCAGCCCATTATTGCTCATTAAAATTTTAGGGCTTTTAATTAATTAACCAATTAATTAATTGAAGCCCGATTTGAGTCCGAGATTGCATGGCTTAAGCTCGCAAGAACTAGCCAAATTTGACAAGCCCGTTTTTGTTCCCATGGCCGAATTTCTCAAGGAGTCTTAATCCAATAGGACTCATTGAGATCAGAATTTTTAATCTAACGGCCTATATTTAATCCTATCCTAGTTAGATCTCTTAATCCTACGATCCAAAATTAATCTTATGTTGACTAGGAAACCCATAACTCTATAAAAATGTCGTTATACCAAGGTTTAAAGGGAGGTCGAAAATTTTTCTGCACACATACTGAGAAAACACGTGAGGAAAAGGGAAGGAAAAGAGGAATTTTTTTTAACGTGGACTGCTTGCATTCGGTACTTCTCATCCTCGGCCGGGTGCTCTTTTTGCTTCTGTTCGACCTCAATTTTGCTACTGCTCGGTGCCCAATTCCCCTGCTATTCAGTACCGGTTTTGCCACTATCTAGGGTTGTCCATAACTACTGTTTGGTGCCTGAATCCACTGCTGTCCAGCCCTATTTTCCTGCTGTTCAAGGTTTATTTTGCTGCGAATTTGTGCCCAACTCAGCCACTGCTTAGTCCAGTTTTCCGCAGCTATTAAGGGAGTAATCTAGCTTCTGTTTAGTGGCTTTTCGCTATTGAATCGAGCCCAAAATAGCTTTGTTTTTGGGTGATTTTTGCTACTAATCAGTGCAGATTTTTATTATTGTTAAAAGATGATTAGCTCAATGTTTTAGAGTGATTTCCTGCGAATTGGTGTGGATTGAGGTTCAAATTAGCTGATGCGAGTTCTTCTTGCCAAGGTTTCTTTAGGCGCACAAATCTTTAGGCAATCAGTCTAAACAAAGTCGCTTGGTGTTCATTTGCCTCAAGATCAAATTAGGTTTTTCTAATCTGATGATATTCTGAAAATAAATGTTCAATTCAAATATTTGTTGTATTTTGAAGGATTATGATTGCCTAATTTAGAACTTTCAGATTGCAAATATGTCTAAAAAGTTGTGCATGTTTTCGGATCGCTTTGAGCATATCTGCATGGAAGTTTTTGCCTAAATTTGCTTTGAGCCAAAATTTTGAGTAACTTTGTGATATTCATGCATATCTTGGGGAAAATCATGCATATCTAGGGAATAATTAATATATTTGGATTTTGGGATATTTGATATGTCTCACGGATTGATTTTCGAGAAAGTTTGGATTTAAATCGTATCCTAAAAGATATTGTATCTGGCTCTTGAAACATTTGAGCATATCTTTGGCATATTTGATATATCCTGATTGACTTGATCTTAGCTTAAAGATATTGTGCACATCTTTTGAAATATTCATGGTTATCTCATGATCAAAATTTGAATGCATCTCAAAGTTCCAAGCATATCGAATAAGATTTGTATCTTAAGTGGCAATTCTAAACATATCTTTAAAATCTAGGAAAATTATCTGCACTTTGAAAATTTTCAAGAGATAACTTTCCTACTTAAAAAGATGTGATCCTTTGTGGGGGGCCGTATCCCCTTTAAAATTCAGCACCTTCCCTAGTTGGCGGAAAATCATTTTTTTTATATACTTTAGTCTAAATCAAATATTTTTATAATCTACGTTGAGCATAATGCATGGTCCCTTGCGCCTTGTGCCTCGGAATATGTACATTATGGATGGCTATCTCGACTTCACCCCGAAATACGATATCATCCGCATAATGAAATTGCCTAACCTATCCCATAACTTTGGGACCGGACCGACAAATTTCATAATATATAAATTCACTATCCGACCCCACTTCTAGGATACGACGTGAATAAATTACTTTCGACCCCACCTCAAGGGTACGAAGCGAATTCAATCGGAAAAATTCGGATATAAAGGTTTATTATGTTCAAGGTTTATTATAATTTTATTTGATTTTTTCATTAAAAAAAATCATGAAAATCATCAAACTTTGGTCTTAATTAAATTTTTGGCAATTGCTAATGACTTTTAATATACATTAAAATCTTGAGAAATCAATGTTTTAACTTATGTTAATTGTCAAACCAAGTTGCATCAAACCATGAAAAAATGGAAAATTCTTTTAAGGGCCAAAAATTTATGCGCATTTCTTATATTATAATTATTCATTCTCATTCATGCATTTTTATGTCATTAGTATAGTCCACTTCATAGTCTATGCGTTGTTCGTCTTTACATGTCATTACATTACGTCACATTTTACTATATTCATGCATTATTTCACATCATTTGGGTTATCATAATTTTCGCATATCATGCATATTATCCGTTATTCATGCATGTTTTCATGTCATGTTGTGTTACATCATATCATATCTTGTTTCATGCATGCCATGTCATCTAGGTTAATTAAAACACGTTGCATGTCATGTAGGTTAGAATTCACATTTTTTCTTGCATTAAAATTTGATTTTTCTAAGGTCATCATGCATGATAATTTTCTTCATATAATGTTTTATCATACCAACATGTCGCATTTGCATTCATATAGTTGCATTCATATAGATACATACATTCCATTCATATAATCAAGAAAACCCAAAAAAACATATTTGCACATTGATTCTCAAAGAAATCAATTGAATTTGCCAATTCAAGAAAATTTTTCACAAGAATGGTATCGAAAGTGCATTAATTGAAAAATTAACATAATCAAGGCCCCGAACCTAAATCTCTGGTTAGCAAAAAATAAAGTATTCTCCCGAATCTTTATTTAGGTATCTAATCTACATACCAAAAAAGATTAGTAGCCGCTCTAAAATTAAAAATCTTTTGATTAAAATCAAGTGAACCTATGTTGTGAATTGGTAGAGCTTGGGAGAGCTTGGACTAACTTAGTTAATTCATTTAATTAATCTGGTAATCCATTAACCCGAAATTCACTCGAATTTTAGGTCCCAACAAGTGGTTTATTAAAGGTAGTTTCTACCATTTTGTAGTTTACGAAGATAATTCCTATCCCTTATAATTGATGAGAATAAATTTTCAACTTAATATTACAGAATTTTTTTAATAAATTTTTTAAGAAGTTTAAGTATTATATTCGTTAGAAAAAGCCATAAAAAAATCTAAAGTATACCTAACGATACTTGAAATTTAATTATTTAAAACTCCATCATCACAAAAGCTTAATAGCACATATTTATAGTAAGGACTTTGCTAGCACATCGCTCTATGGCGATTGTGAGAATAATCATAGATTGTAAGCCACAATATATTAAAAGAGTGGACCCACAGCAATTTTTAATTAATTGTTATTTTTTTTTCTCAAAATAAATTTTTAGTATAATAGTCACCCAAAGACTGTTATATAATAAATTCTCTTTATAATAAATGAGTATCATAAAAGGTTAGAAATGTTGATTAGCAAATCAACAAAAGAAAAGTTACCGTTGACTTCAAACAGTCATAAAAGAAAAATTTAGTCGGTACGTGCGTTCCGTCCAAAAAGATGAGATAGATAAACATTTAATTGGGATATAACCAATTTAGCAACATTCGTAAGGCTAAGTTGTTAACACTCAGTATACCAGATGACAAAACATATGTGTTTATCAGACTTAAAATATGTCAGAAGACGTTCCTCGCATTTAGGCCGCAACTCCCGAATAGAATACTGCATAGATAATAAACCTGAAAACGTTAATGGAGAAAACACTTTTAACAGTCCATGCATTTGTTCTCTTATAACTACTGAACTAAGACAAGCTCGAGACATAAGCAACCCCCAAGACATAGCAACCTCAAAAAAAAAAAACAAGTTTTTTTTCCAATTGTTTACTTCTAGTGCTACTTTGGGGCTGGAAGAACCTCAAAACACAGTTGCAATTCTCAGATTCAGTGATGGTGGCCCTTGGACAGCACTGGAATGTCTTGATATCTTTTCGAGGCTCCAGACCTCCTCAAGTAAGAAGCAACGAAACCTATCCGTTAGTCGGTGTCATTCTCATGGGTCTGAAGGTTTTGAGAAAGGAGGACAAGGTAGAGGTTTCATTGCAATATAAACAGACAAATGAGTGTTAAAATAGAATGTTTTCCATGACAGCTTCTTTTTTCTGTTTTCTTTTGACTGTTCTAAAAACAAATTTGTCCTTCCTTTGAAACCCCTATATCTAAAATAGGCCTATTACCAGATAAAAACAAGAAGAAGAAGAAGAAAAAAAGCACCAAGATGGACGTCTTTCTAACTTATTGGGTTGGTTTCCCCCGCACCTAAGTTCCAATGATAAAGGTGAACTCACTAAACAAAATAGGAGCTATGGAAAGAGTAGAAGATTCAGGAGGAGAAGTGAATGACGATCTCCCTCCCAGTCCCGTCTTGTCAATTACCCTGTCACTCTCGTCATATATATAGAGTGGAATCTTCTTCGCATGCATGCACGCCCGCACACCCCGATAAATAGGGAGGAATGAGGCCATCTTACCCCCACAGTAGTGACCCTCTTACTGATTTATGACCCTCATCCAGCATCACATAACCGTATAACGTGCCATGACATGCGTCAATGCCGGGCATTCACTGATGCTCGGCTTTTCCAAAGATGTTAGATTTTCCAGGCCTTCAATTTGGTGGATCTTTTTGCATCGTCTGATCTCTAAAACTTTCAGCGACTTCAACTTTGAAAGATCAGGTAAACTGTCGAGGTCATCGCAATCGGATAAAATCAAACTTGTCAGTGAGGTTAACTGGCCAATCCAATCGAGATTCCGTATTCTGCAGTTTGATATATCTAGCCTCTTCAGGGCTTCAAGCCATTCAAGCCCTTCAATCTCTTCTATCGCAGAGTCGTGGAGCTTGAACACGGACAACTTCTTGGGAAGCTTAGATACCACTTTATGACTCGATCCAGCATGGGTAAGCGTTTTGAGCCTTTTGACCGGAGGAATATCTGTCGGCCCAAACTTGAGCTTGATAACTTGTGAAAGAGACAGTTCTAGTTTCCTCAGTTTAGGAAACGAAACCGATAAGGATTGTTCGTCAATCACCTTGGATTCTGACATCGGCTGTTTTGATGAGGGTGATCGGCCTGTTTTCTTGTGCCCATCACTTAGGCACAGCTCCTCCAATTCCTCTAAATCTTCGAGAAGGGGTGTCGCTTTCAACCTTGTAGAACTCACACGCAGATGAATCAGAGATGGGGGAAGCTTCGGCAACTCTTCAAGTTCATTGCACTGAATTAAATCCAGGGTGTGAAGATCAGGGATGGTGGAGATTTCACGGGGTAGGCTAGATATACTGGAATGCCCCAGCGTCAATGATCTCAGATTGCGTAGTCCCTCGATATTACTGGGAATGGCCCCCTTCAAACTTGGACACCAGGAAGCATGGAGCTCTTCAAGGTTGGTTAGATGCCCAACCTCCCCAGGAAATGCTCGAATGAAAGAAGAATCCATTCTCAGCACTTTCAAGCTTTTCAGATTTCTAATTGAATCAGGGAATTTAGAGATACTAGACGACGATACATCCAACTCCTCTAACAACACCATGTTACCGATAGAATACGGAAGTTCCTCCAAATAACGGCAATCCCTCAATGACAAGCGTCTTAGCTTAAGCAGCTGCCCCAGTGAGCTTGGGAGCTTAGTAATTTTGGCACCATGCAATGAGAGTTCGGAGAGAGCAGTCAGGTAACAAATCGAACTAGGCAGGTGAGTCAATGGGAAGCACTGGAAGCCACTGAGAATTTCGAGTTGCTTCAAATTGCCCACGGAGATGGGGATCTCCCGCACAGAAGTCCCGTCAATAAAAAGCTCTTTCAGAGCTGTCGCGCCACCGAGTTCCACGGGCAATCGGTTCAATTGGGAGCAGAACTTCAAATTCAAGGAGACTAAACGTTTCAAATGGCCAATCGAAGGATCCAGCTTCACCAAACGAGAACAGCCTTCGAGAATCAGCATTTCCAAATTCTTGTAACCAGAGAAGTCGGGAGTGAACAATAAGTTGGAACACCCGGTAAGATTCAAGACTTCCAATTTCTCCATCTACAAAGTCGAAACAGAGAACACACACATGGTCGGTCAATTTGCAGATAGATACATAATTCAAGAAGGCAAATAGAAAGCAACCAAATACTAAAAGAACCACCTTGATTTTCTTCCAACCTCCCCAGTCTTCCGTTATCTTGCTCCAAGAGAGATTAAGAAGGGCCAGCTCTCCTAAAACAAGATTTTCTGCATCAAATTCCGGAGGACACCTTTGCCAACAGAGCCCCCTCAAATTTGGAAATGCGCCTTCAAAATCTCCGGAAAGTTTGGCATTATCCAACTTGAGAAACCTTATTTTTGGCATGCTCTGAAAATCCCCTGTTGTGAAGTCAAAGCAGAGAGCTTCAACGTTTCCCATTCCCTACATTTGACAAAGTATCATAATCAATCATCAGAAGCTGTAAATCCAAATACCCATCAGGAAAAAATGATAGCTTTCCTTGCCCTACATGCTAAAGTGTACATACATGATATTATTCCCTCTGAAAATATGAATAAAAAGAAACATGCAGCCTAGATGTTTGGTTGCCAAAACCAAACTGAACAAAGAGGTCTTACCGTCTCCCTGTTCGTTGCCTTTAGAACCATGTCCTGTGTGAAAAATCTTCTTGATCTTGGATCTTGAGATTCCTCTTGCTTTAAAATTCTTTTGCCAAGGCATCTTGGCAATCTGTGCATCTGCAACTCATTGTTTTCTCCAATTCTTGCCAGGGGCATCAGAACGCATCCAGAAGATGGACCATAAGAACTGGGCCACATATGTGAAGCGATTCGGGCATCCACACCAGAGGTAAAACATGCTATGTCCAGAAATATCTCTTTTTGCTGCTTATCTAATCCTTCATAACATATATCCAGCATCTGTTGAATGCCAAGCCTAGTCTTTTGACAACTCCTCATAGATTCTCTTATTAACTCCACCGTCTTTTCCCATTCTCCTATTGATTTTCCCCATAAAAATGAACCGATAATTTCAATTGCTAATGGAAGTTTCTCTGTAGTATCGACAATGCGGTTTGCGTTTCCATCATAACCAGGTATCGGAAATGGCATCCCGAATGCATGCTCACAGAAAAGTTCAAAGGCTTGATCATCATCCAACTTACCAACCATGTAGGTACGAGCCTTCCCGTGATGATACTTTCCGAGAATTTCCTCGTTTTTGGAAGTCACAATTATTCGACTACCTGGACCAAACCAATGAAGCTGGTCTCCTACAATAGCATGAAGATGGGATTGCTCTTCCACGTCATCGACAACTATTAGAACTTTCATTTCACGAAATATATCCAGGAAATCTTCTATTCTTTCATCAAAAGAAGGATCTTCACCATCTCGTTCAAGGATATCACGTATCAACTTAGCTTGCAAAAACTGAATACCACAAGGATTTAGTGTGGTTTCTTCCACCTCTGCTAGAAAGCTACAACTGTCAAAACAAGAAGTGATGCGGGTGTACACAGCATTGGCGAGAGTCGTCTTGCCAATTCCATCAGTTCCACAGATTCCAATAATGCGCACCTCATCATTGACTTCCATTTCCAGTAAGTCAGTGATTTCTTTTACCAAATCATCAAGTCCAACTACACTTTGAACAGCTGCAATTGCATAGTGCTTATCTGAGGTTTCCATGTCCGCTGCTTGCTCTCTAGCTTCATCTTTTATTTTCTTCATAATCTGCAAGATAAACAGAACAAACGCGCCCGATCAGTCTCTCCCTTATAACGTCGCTTCAGTTCCACACGTAGATACAAGATATTCATTTGTCATCAAATTTTTCTAGTTGATGCAAAAATGTGCAGGCACTTGTTCTAGCATTCTTTGATACAAAATTCAATGTCTACTACGACACAATATTAATAAGGAAACTTAGCTAGTATTTTAATGTAATTGGGTCACATTAGTATGTTGGAAGTTGGATCTGCTTATTTACTGACCAGATATTTTGACTTTCAAGAAATATTGATATGCTATTCACGATTAATTATGTTCTAATCTCTGAAGTGTAAACTGGCTCCCAACAGCAAATGAGCATTAGGGAAATCGGACTAACATCTTAAAAATTCAGATGGTAGACTATTTTTATACTCCAACTAGGCAATGATCGATATTAAGTACATTTTATCTTCAAATACATGCAATTTTCTTTTGTTCTTTCTGCATCATCTTTCCTCACATTGTCTAGTTGCTAATTCCAAGTTGAACGAGCTACGTTCAGTTTTCAGTGATAGTGATCTTGGACTCATTGAAAGCAATGCTTAAATATTCTCAGTGAATTCCAAATACATGTATCATCCGGTACCACACTCTCATTTACAAGTACTAAGCTTTTCCAATTGGTTTCTTCTTGGCGAGAGCGGGGATAATTTATAACTTTTGAAAGTTTACAGGTCATTGCGCGACAATGCAAATTTTTTTATCAGAACGACAGTGCTAAAGTTTAGTTTTTTTTTTTTTTGGGTAGGAGACAGTGCTAAAGTTCAAGAGGACAATTATTGCTGAAACTTATGACATCAAAACAAACAAATATCGTATTACATTATATCCAACACTCAATTACATAACAATGAAATAATTAAAAAATTACAATGATAAAAATTTTATTTGTGTATATTTCAAATAAAGAAGAATATGTCGAAAGCAACACTAATGTATTTTAAATTATTTAAAGATCATCTCTGATAAGTTCTCATCATTGGATAGAAAGACATATTTTCGTCCATGTAAATTTCATTACGATAGTTTTTATTATGGTCAAACTCATAACAATTGTCTACTTTTTACAATGTGTAGTTTTACTGAATTATACCATCAAATTGAAGTTCGAACCAATCAATTTCCAAACCCATGCATTCACGTACATCTACTGTATATTGATGAAGTTGATGTCGCACCTTGTTTGACGTATCCAGAAGAATCTCCTCTCTGTATTGCTTCAAAGATGTCGTGCCTTGTTTGACGAAGTTCCCACACCCCAATATATCGACAAGACAATCATCCGGTATATTTGTGCTAGATGCATCAATCAACCATCTCAATGACGTGCACTCTTTGACAACCAAGGATTTCAGAGACTCCAGCTCGTGAAGACCCTCAACATTAGTAAGCACATTGCACCGTTGGATTACCAGTTCCTCCAAGTTCTTCAAGTAAGATAACCCACGTATTCTTCTCAGAGATTCACACCCAGAAACCCTCAAGGATTCCAATGATTTGGATGGACCCACGACTTGTATCTCAACTAACTTTCGACAACGTGAGACCCACGCCTGGCAAAGCTTCCTTAATTCCAAAGGAAGAGCTAACCTCACAAGTCGTTTACAACAGTCCACAGTTAATTTCTCCAGTCGTGGAAGGCTATCAAGGGGAAAGTCTTCCACTTCACACTGATAGAACTCTAAAGTCGACAAATTTCCCAAACTCCAGAGGTTGGACGGAAGCTGCACAAGAGGTTCTAGGTCTAGGTGGCACAAAGTAAGCACTTCTAGATGAGAAAGAGAAGCCAACTCTGGAGGTGCAGGGACATTCAGCAAATTTAAATCTAACTTTTTCAGTCTAAATAAACTCCCAATCCCCCTTAAGTCGCATCCTGATAATAGGTTTGACTTGCCTGTATTACGAGAGCCATCACTTAGTAGCAATTCAACCAAATTAGTAAGGTTCGACAGATTAGGGACTGAGAGCAATGAGTTAGATTGAAGAAGTAGAGAGGTCAAACTTGTGGGAAGCTCCGGCAACTCTTGAATCCCATGACAATCTCTTAAATTTAGGACTTTTAAAGATGACAATTCTCCAATTCCAACCGGAATTTCTCCTTTCATTTCAGCACGCCCGGAGAGATCTAACTCTTCAAAGATTTTCCAACTTACCAATGCCACTAGGTAAGTGCCAAACATGCTTCAGAGAAGAACATCCATTTATTGATAAACGTAGTACGCGTAATGATTTTAGTTTTTCAATGAAGCTGGGAAGTTCCCTTATCCTCGTGTCTTCTAGAATAAGAGACTCAAGTTTCACTAATCCTTGGATGGAGTTTGGAAGTTCCGGCAATGCCCGTATGTGATAAGTCTAACTCTATCAATGAGCGTAAATGCCCAAGCGAGCTTGGAAGTTCTGTCAACCCATGACAACCTCTCAATGAGAAGCGCTCAAGCTTCACTAGCGCTCCCACTTCTTCAGGCAAATATGCAAGATTCATGCACCCTTCAATTTCTAACTCAATCAACGATGGTAGGTCTTCAATGAATCTTTCAATTCTCTTTAGCTTGTTGCGGCGTGCAAGAGTCAACCTCTCTAAATACAAGAATTTAGAGAAGTTTGGGATTGTTGTTATGCCGTCACACTCGGTAAGAGATAGAACTTTCAAATTCCGTGCCCTCTCGTAAAAATGGATGGCATGTCAAGCGTCAAAGTTATTGCATAGTACACATTTTGACTATTAGAATAGAATTAAAACATGTAATTTACCTTGATCAAGTCCCATGCTTTTGAATCATCCGTGAAACCATTCTTGTCAAGTTTAAAAACAACAAGACGACCCAAATGCGGATTGTCTGCCCTAAAATCCGGATGAGGAGAACGCCAAGAAATCCATCTCAACTGTGAATGATATTTTACAAAGTTCCCAACAAAAGTTCCATTGCCAAATTTGAGGAGTCTTAGATATGGTAACATTTCCAATTCCTCATTTGTGATCTCTATGGAGTCATCCGGTCCATCTATCTCAACCGCTTGAACCTTTGCATTCCTCTGCAAGCGAAATTTTATAGTGATGTGAAGCAATTTGTCAACTTCCAATTGCTATGTTTACACTCGAATGGGTAGGAAAAAAGTGATAAAGATCCTAAACAAAAAAGTAATCCTTAATCCAATGGTATAAATTCTATTTGAAAATGAGACGTCGCCTACTTACCTCTTTGGTTCTTATGATTTCGAGGGCCTCTTCGCAATCCACAACCTACTCTGCTTTCCGAGGTCACGTGGACTCTCTCGATGGACAATTTCCTTTCCCAGTGCTATTAATTGTTCATGCATCCGGAACTTACCATTGTCCAATTCCTTTATCAAGCACTTCTCGGTAAGGCCTTTAATTGCTATTATTGGATCAAGTCGACAACTGTCCCACATGTAAATTGCATCGATCTTCTTCTCATTGAAAAAGAAGCATGCTATATCAAGAAAAATTTGTTTCTCATTTTCGTCTAGGCCATCATAGCTAATTAGCAACTTATTTAGAGTCTCTTTCTCCGGTACATTCTTTAACCTAACCAACTTCTTCTCCCAATATGCTTTGTCTTTCCCCTGAAGTACCGAACCTGTCACTTCAATAGCCGGAGGAAGTTGTCCCGTAGTTGAGACAATTTCACTTGAGAGTTTCTTATAATCATTGGGAGGAAAGTCTCTATCAAAGGCATGCCGACAGAAAAGCTGCAGCGCAAGAGCATCATCCATCTTTGGTATCTCATACCCTCGAATGACACCATTAAATCCTTCGTATTGCATAATAGTTTTGTCTCTCGTTGTAATGATTATGCGAGATCCTGGATGTAATGAATAATCTCCTATTAGATTCTCAATGTGCTGTTTTTCAGCAACATCATCGAGAACCACAAGGACACTCTTAGTGCGGAGTGTTTCTCCAATCCTCCTCACTCCTTGCTCACTATTTTCCACTTTTTCTGCAAATCCAAAACCAACAATGTCGGATAGTAATTTCTTCTGCAACTGGACTATGTGCTCCTTGGTCGACGAGTTTTCTCGAACGTCCCCAAGGAAGCTACAACACTTTCCATAGTAGGAAGACAGTCGATTGAACACGACCTTGGCAACAGTTGTTTTACCAATGCCACCCATTCCGTAAATTGCAATGAGCCGCACATCAGGATGGTCAAGTCCCATTAACTCCATCAAGTCTTCTATCTGATCCTCAACTCCAACTAAATGTCGAGGCAATTTTTTTTGTTTTGTCTCCAGCTGCTGCAACACCGTATCAACAACTAATTTGACTAAAGTTGCTTGGCTGCCATGTACAAAAGTGATTTCATTAGTTGACTAGATTAATTTCATATCCGTGCATAACACGTGAAACAGTCAAAATCTGAACTTGTAAGATCAAAGTACATCATGAATGATGATGAAATTCACTAAATAATCAGTAGTGGCTACTTTAGTATAATTCACTTGATATCTGAAGACTATAGGATAGGTTTACACGATGGCCAAAGTTACCAGGTGGCAATTATATCGTGCAGAAGCAAAATTTCGGCATTTATAGCTAAGCGTAGAAAAAATTTCAGCATTCGTAACAGGAGAATCATGAACACTTATAATGGGGACAAATGCAAACTTCATCCATTGAACACTGCAGCTTGGTGAATAAATCCCAAAAGCAGCAACTATTTCCCAGCGCCAGCAATATAGCAATCGTAACGTCTGTGTTGGTGAAAATGTAGGGATGAATGGTAGCAGCAATTGGAACATTGGAGGTAGATTTCTATAGTTCCCACTAAAAAAGACAAAAAGAAAAAAAATCATTTGACAGGGCAACGTTGTATCCGCTAAAACAAAACAAGTAGGACAAGGTCAGAATCTTTAAAGAGTTTTACCTTCGGTGCGACTTGCAGCTCCATCCATTCAAGTTACCCACCTCTAGAAGAGCCTTTCTCCACGCCTCGACTTCGTCGGGAAACCTCTCTTCATGGTACCGAAAAGCTTCGCCATAGATTGAAGTTCTAAGTCTAACTTCGTAAGGTTCCACGTCGTAAAAAATGGGAAGGATACGTTTTTTACCCTCTGACTGAGACACGTTCTCTACTATGTGGGCAAGTTCACGGAGGCACCAAGTACTGGAAGCATAATCACGAGAGAATATGGGTATGTAGAGTAGGGAGTTATCGATAGCACGTAGAACGTCGTCACCAAACGCTTCGCCGACACGGAGTTCCCCTTCATCCCTGTATACCCGTACTCCAGCATCTAGCAAGCCGTGATAGAGGAAATCTGTGAATCCAGCACGAGTGTCGGGCCCCCTGAAATTCAGGAACACTTGATAATCGCCTCCTGTTGCTCTTACGGCATCGCTACTCGATCCGGCCTCAGAGTATGCCATAGCTAGGAAGCTTGTCACGATCCAGATCTCTCCCTCACTGAAAGAGCAATAAGGCTGGCGGGGCGAGGGGTATAAAGCTAAGGAATGAGCTGAGAAGTTTTAGATTCGAAGGAGGGGAACGAGTGACAGATGCCTTGAAGTCAAATTTTATCTGTCGATTTCCCACCTAACGTTCTCATTAGCAAAGTGGGACACCGGTGAAGTTGTCCCACGACTTTTTTGTCAAATTGTTAAAGACTCCTTGGGAGACCCCACACCAATCAGAATTTTCTTTTTTTTTTTCCTTTTCTTTAGATTATGCCCCTAGTGGGTAAAGCATATTCTCCACCAACTAACTAATTTCAATGAAAGTAAGCTTGGCGATGATTCCTACTCTCTTTTTTTGCAGGACGGATGTGCAGGGTCATTGCCCGACCCGACCCGATTCATAGTAACACCGGTCGAGTGTATTCGCCATGGATCCCTTTCACCGACTTTTCTTGGACTACATCTACAAGCGAGTAGAACATTTGGGTAAGTCACGCGTGTGGGGGTGTGTGGCGCGTGAGTAGTGAGCGAAGAGAGGGACGGGTCGGGTCATGAGGAGGGGTAAAAGAGAGGTGGCAAGTGGGTGATAGACGCGAGGGGGATAAGGATGAAAATAAAATAAAATAAAATAAAATAAAAAAGTGGCTCCACCAAGAAGCAACTAATTTAAGAATATATGTTATTTTGTAGTGGAACTCACATTTCAATAAAGAGACATACTTGAATCGAAACGAAGTACTGGATCTATAAAACGATACACATTCTTATCAAGTTGAACAAAACAGAAAATTCAACTTTTTCACTAGAAGTACAAGAGTTCCCTCGCTAAGAGTTAATCAATGACTTCCTTAATTAGGTGGATAATATTAGAGTTGGCGAATCTTACCGGATTCTTATTTCTCACACTGACACGCCCACGTGAGCCTAAAAAACTCAAAGCGTGATCCGACGACATACGACCTCTACGCACGAAATGCGCGAGTTTGGGGACAACGTCCCCGACACGAATGTCCCATTGCCCGATCAGTGGGCGAGGCCCACTTGCTCACGGTGAGCGGGTGGGGATTCGCGGGCAGCTCCCCCCGAAACAATAATGGGTTTAGACTTTTGTTTAAGTTGGCCTATTTATTGAAGGATTAAATAGGTTTCGGATAGGTTTAGGTTTTGGACCCGTTTAAGGTATATATATTTACTAGTTTTTTGGTGATTATTGTAACGAATTGTGTGGTTCGTTAACCTAAATCATAGTGAAATCTCTTTATAGGACTTAGCCATATTCCTCGGTGACCCGAGTAAACTTATGAGTTGTCTATTTTTCTAATTTCTTTGTGATCATTCGATTGAGTGTGCAATACAACCTTTCAAATAGACGCTATTATTTTAATATTGGATCATAATGAATTGTTTTCATAAATCACATAGAAATCATGTCTCCGTCAATCAAATCTTTGTTGCATAGCCCAGCTAACATTATGAATCAAGTCATTTAGAATTCAAAATCCGATCAAATGATTTGATATTTGTTGAATCTGATATTGCAAATAAACGTATAGATATATATATCTTGCATATAATTCATATACAGAGTAAAAGAATCAGTCTTTGCAAATTGACAACCGGTTTTATACCTTTTAGAAGTAATAAAGTTTTTCTCGTAGTCATGGTATTTAAAAATCGAACCCCACATGCTTATGGACGGAACATTTCTTTTTGGAATTTTTAAAAGTCTTCAAGCAACGAACTTTTTTTGTTGATTAAATTATTTCCTTCGCGTAGCGAGTCAGGAAGTAGCTTTTCGAGAGAATCACCACTTTAGCCGCGACGATTTTTTGGATTTCCTAACTTGCCATCGAAACATGTTGGTTAATCTTCTCCATAAAAAGCATTTTACTTAATAAAAATGCTGAGTAAATTGAATAATCAAAAGATAAAATAACATATGTGTTGTAATTTTACATCCAGAAATTTTACTAACCTCTATCAACGTCCGATTGCGGAACACTACAAAAAAACAAGGATTTAGCCACGGATTTTGCCACGAACAATTGACCAAAATTCGTCACTAAACAGATTTGCAACGAAAATTAGCGACGGAAAAATATTGTGATTTGGCGTCGCAAAATTTAGCGACGAAAAAGTAAAGTTTGTCACTAATTAGCGGCGAATTTTGTGACGAATAACTATCCGTGGCTAATTAGCGACGAATAGGTTTGTGCTAATTGGCCACAATTTTGCGACGAATTACCCTTGTGGCAAATTAGTGACGAAACTTATTCGTGCTAATTAGTCACGAATATTCCCGAAAATAAATTTGTCGCGAAAGTTAGTGCAATTTTATGTTTGTCCCTAAATTTAGATTTGGATTAGCCACGAATTTTGTTTCGTGGCAAAATTGTCGCAAAACCCAATTTAGTGACGAAATTTTATTTTTTTCATGTGATAAAATCATTTCTTTTACTTTTCGATTTTAAATTTAATTAAAAAATTAATTTCTGCAATTTATATTTAACATTGATTAAGCACTTAATAATATCGAATTTTATAATAATATGAAAATGAGATACATTTATCTATATTTTTCACAAGAATGACATAAATATTTTTTTGTCGGTCGGATCGAGTCTACGGTCGGGTTATCGATTTTGGTCCGGATTAGGTCAGTAGGAGTCGGCGGATTCCTCCGGTTGGGTCAACTTAATGGGTTCGGGTCGCCGGGCTCACGGTTCCACGATCGGCGGCGGCGGACACGGCCCACGGATGGTTAGGGCTCGGGTAGTGGCCGGCTCTAGGGCTATGGCGCGACACGGCCGGGCCCCCGGCTTTCGGGGACTTGGGCCTCGAGGAGCTCCCGAGCTCACCCGAGCTCAGCGACCACTCGAGCTCGTGGTGATGGCGGTTGGAGAGGTGCGGGCGGGCCGCGATGAGGTCTCGGATTGCAAGTTTGAGGTGGCGGCAGCCGAGCGGTGGCTACGGTGATTCGGGTGGGCGTCGGGTTCACGAGCGGGGAGCTCAAATCATCGTCGCGAATTCGAGTCGTGGGTCTCGGCCAACTCGGGTGGCCGGAGGTGGCCGGGTAGCGATGCTTGGCGGCGGCGGTGGTGGGGCGAAGGTCCGGTTTACCGGGCTAGCGGTGGTTGCCACAAGCAACTTAGCGGGTTGTGGCTCGCGCGAGGGGGGGGTGGGGGGGAACGAGAGTGGACGAGTAGTGGGTGGTCGGGTGGAGGTGGTTTTGAACCAAAAAAGAAAGCAAGAACAAGAAGGAAGGAGGAAATGAAGAACACGCAAGCGAAGAAGAAGATGAAGACGTCGGGGTCGCTCTTAGGGGAGAGAGAGAGAGCACGTTCGACTTGGGCGGGGAGGGTTTAAATTAACAATCTAGCGACGAAACAAATAATTCATCGCTTATTTAGCGAAAAAAACAATTCGTCTCTAATTTAGCCGAAAAAGCTAATTGTAGCTAAATCGACGGAAAAACAAATTAGTCGCTAATATTAATATTTTCTTTTTTTATTTGTATCATATTAGTGACGAATACTACATTTCGTGCTAAATTAGCAACCAAAAAATTAGTTCGTCGTTAAATTGAAATATTTTCTTTTTTATTTTTATTAGTGCTAATGTTGCGACGAACAAAATTGTTCGTTGCTAAATTAGCGATGAAAAAGGTAATTCGTCACTAATTTTAATATTTTATTTTTTACTTTTATTTTTATTTATAGTATATTAGCAACGAAAAACGAATTTCGTCGCTAAATTAGCAACGAAAAAATAGTTCATCACTAATTAGCGATGATAATGTTAATTCATCGCTAAATTGAAATTAGCGATGAAAAAGTGATTCATCGCTAATATTTTCTTTCTTATTTTTATTCATAATTTTGCGACGAAATCAACGTTCGTTAGATTACCGACGAACGGCAAGTTTCGTCGTTAAGTTTTAAGAAGATAATTAGCGACGCAAAACGTTGGTGTCGCTAATTAGTGACAAAATAGGTTTTTGTCGCTAAATGATAACAACATATTTGCGACGCAATTTGGTTTTCATCTCTAATTAGCAAAAAACATTGCTTGTCGCAAATTATTTTTTTTATTTTTATTTTTATTTAGATCATATTAGCCACGAAAAATAAATTTCGTCACTACCGTAGTGACAAAAAGCTAATTCGTTGCTAAATTGAACATTTTCTTTTATTTTTATTTCTATGATATTAGCGCGAATAATACATTTGTGCTAAAGTAGCGATGAAAATAATGATTAGTCGGTAATTTTAATAATTTTGCTACGAAAATAAACATTCCTCGCTAATTAGCGACGAACATTGATTTTGTGCTAACTTTTAAGAAAAGAATTTGCAACGAAAAAGATATTGTGCTAATTGGCGACAAAGCCTATTTTGTCGCAAAGGAGATTGCGACGAGTAATCTTTTCATGCTTTTGTCGCTAATTGGCGACGAAATATTTTTCGTGGCTATTTTGTAGCAAATTAGCGACGAAATATTGTTCGTGGCTATTTTGTTGCAAATTAGCGACGAAATATTGTTCGTGGTATTTTGTGCAAATTAGTGACGAAATATTATTCGTGGCTATTTTTTTCGCAAATTAGTGCGAATTTGTTTTCGTGGCTATTTTGTGTAAAGTAGCACAATTATTTTTGTGACAATTTTTGTCGCAAATTAGCGATGAACAAAAATTCGTGGCTATATTCGTTGCTAATTAGCACTAATGTTTTGTTACTAATTTGTGCAAATAGCAATGAATACTAATTTTGTCGCTATTTTGTCGGAAATTAGCAACGAATTGTTTCGTCGCAATTTTTGTGGCTAAATCCATGTTTTTTGTAGTGGAATTACTCAAGAGTGTCATTGAATTACCGACGAGTCTTCGACGTATCTTCAACCCACTATGGTCCGAATATGATCACAGAAGAAGATATTCATGTTCCACGACATAAATGCCTATTTATTCTCAAAGTAACAGTATTTGCCTTTGGTGTGAGTGTTTGTTCTTGAAAGAGTAATAGGAAGAATGTATGTTAGTTTTCTGTTCAAATATTCATTATCTCTCGTACCCTTTCGAAGTTATCTATCCCTATTATAGATAAGGATGTTGCCATTTGAAAGGCACCTCTTCGTGGGGTCCTCTCAAATACACCTTTTTGTAGACGTATCAAACACACCTCTTCATGGATGTATTATTACAATATGTGTCACATAAAACATACATATATTATAGTTTACTTGGCCTTTTATTGCTAATGTCAAATTTGACTAACATAAACTCACAACGAATTTAATAGCTGAAAAATCTAGAAAACGTAATTTAGAAAATAGTATGAATGTGAGTGCGAGTATATATATCTTGTTTGCCATTAAATCTCTCTTAATCTAAACAAAGAATGTTCCCTACAAGAAAATCTATTTAAGCATGATAAATTTAAAATAAATTGGTTTACAAATCAGCACAGATTAAAGATTTGAGAAACTCTTGAATTTTAACTGATTTGAACTAAGTAATTATACTCAGTGTATAAAAGAATCTCATCAAATTAAGAATTCAATTAACCAAAGCTAAAGATATATGTTGTCTAGTCGGTAAACTATCAATAATTTAATAGCTTAATTGGTCCAAGCGATTTCATTCAATGTAATATAGAAACATCATACTAAATATAGAAATTCATTTAATTTGAAAAAGAATCACAGGAATTTAAAAAATCATAGACAATTTAAAATATAACAAATTGTGTTATCGTCATTTTAAAGTTACAATAAAAGTAAATAATCAATGAATAAAAAGCTGTCTACTCATAACATGAATTTTTTGTTGTTTCATAGTTAAGTAGTTCTTAAATCCATTTTCATAGAATTTGCAATGGAAACACAGAATGAAAAGACTGAAGAACTAATAATAATTCAAAACAGGCCGGATTATGATTCATAGAAATTCACATAAAGACAAAGTAGAATTGAAAAAAGGGATAATAGCTCAACTAGTTACTGAATTTTCGTCAAACGTGCAATGTTGTCCTTAGAATTTTAATTTATTCAACATTATCCCTATTTCCATAAAATTTGGCACGAGGCGCAACATCATCATTGGACTTTTGATTTGTTCAATTTAGTCCCCGAACTATTGATAAAAGTTCAATGTAATCCTTCCGTTTGTGTCATTTTCATATAGTCCATGGATTATTTTGAATATTTACCAATAATTCAAGAACCACATTAAATAAATTAAAATTTATGAACAACATTACATATTAAGCCAAAGTTCAAGGACTACAGTGGACAAACCGAAAGTTCGGGGACGACGTTGCACATCGAATAAAGTTCGGGGACCATTTGAATCATTTTCCAGTTGAAAAAAAACATGGGTAATATAAAAATAAATCAATTGGTAACTTAAAATTGATTTTATTTTAGTTTAGTACCTAAACAAAGAAATCACTAAATTTAAACAAAATCACAAAGTTTGTCGGTTATAGACATCTTAAAAATGGCTTGTTTTATTACCTATTAATATAATATTATATTATATTTGATATATTTTTGGAAATGAGTGATCAATTGTGTTTTTATTCATGTGTTTACTCTTACTTTTGACAACCATTCATCATCAAATAAGGATAATGAAAATAGTTCTGAGTTTTAAATTAGTAATTAAAAAAATTGACCTAACCTTTTTTTTTTAAGAATATAGCACTGGATAAGGATATCCATATACTAGATAAAAACAAATTTAACAAGATGGTGAAATGTATAAAACTCGACTTTTCTAATGTTTCCATCATGTATGCACTGTTCCTAAATTCAAATTGTATAAACTTTGATGTTGTTACGTTTAACTTCAAGCATTTTCCACTTTTTAAATGTGGAACTTTACATAAAGTAGTTAAGCACATACATAGGTCGAGCACATTTATAGAAATAAAATAAGTTACAGCATTATCAACATCATGAGTGACAACAGTGCTAACACACATATAAATAACATGCAAAAATATCGATACATACCGGCAAAACACATATATCGACAATTGGGAGAATGTTTATATAATGTTCGGCACATGGCAATTCACTCTACCTCAAACCTTGACACAATTCTGCCTCGTCCCTCGCATTAATTAATTCGTTTTGGTTTATTGATTTGTAATCATGAAACTCCATTCTTATTAAGTTAAGAAAATCTAGATAAAATATCTGTAACATATCTGCATATAAAATAAAACTTTAGATGAATATAAAAGTATTTGAGCGAGAGTAAACTCAAGCTGTATAACATATTATAACTTTCCTTTATCTATCCTTTATCTGTCTCAGGTAGGATAAGAAAAGGAAAAGAAAAGCTGCCCACCATTCAAATCAATTTCACAGTTGGTGAGTTCAACATATCAAAGTTCCATTGTTGGTCTCCATTGTTGGTTAGACCACCATGAGAAGGCCCAGACACATGCTGTGACAGAAGAAGAGCAGTGTCTTTCCACCATGAGATCTCTCTCTCTTTCTCAGATAGCTTGTGCTCCAAACGCTCTAAAGATGCTTCGAGCCCTTTGATTCGTTCTTGCTGTCTTGTTTCCAGCAGTTCATGCAACCTCCTCTCGAGTTCAATAGGGGGAACTCCGCCCTGAATTTCAGCCGCTTCGTCTTCGGGGTTCATTACTTCCCCAAAACTCGTGCTACGGCCGCTTCCTGAAGCAGACTCCTTGGGTGCATTCTGCTAAACCAAGTTTGTAGATTACAAGCTCTAACATTCAGATGAAGAGATAATCATCAACCAAACTCAAACAAGTGCAGGTAGCTAAAATTTATCCCAAAAAGGGGTCACACTTCCAGCAGACCCTTGCATGACTTTTGTTTTGACAGCCAAATGAGAAAAGAATGCACTCCTTCAAAGGCACAAACATATTGAATGAAACAACGGAGAACTGGAGACGATTGTTCAGCGTCAATGGCCTTGAACTGAAGGTTCAACTATAAGAGCAACATATGCATCTGAGAGAACTTTTTTCGGACTAATGAAAAGGCGTAAGCGACCAGAGTACTGAACCCTGTGGATTCTGGAGTCCCTCCATGTCCAGGGACAGAGAAAGCAATCAAGTTTCACAGAAATGAGAAGACAGCAAGAAAGTGGAAAATTGGAGAGCGAACAATGCAGAAATTTACATTTGTTTCAAAATCCTTCAGCAGTTTCCATTCCCACCCTTCTATGGGCACACAAAAGAACATTTTTGCTCACAAAATTGAGTGTTACCACAAAGAATGACCATAAAATTAATCAACATTTTTTTTTTAGAAAACACTATGCCCTGCACATGATAGCCAGGAAGATACACTTATTTTCCTCCTCCCTTTCCCTTTCACAATAGCACCAAGAGACACTGAGTATGTGGATTGACAAGGAGGTTGGAAACAGGACAGGAGTTCGGTCATGTATATATAATTAGCAGAACCAAACCAAACCAAACCAAACCAAAATGTGACAGAAAAGCCAATGCCTATAACTGGTTCTCTTCACTCTGATAAAAAGAAAAATCGTTTTGCATAATAAACACAAATAAAAGAGAACTTGTGGTGAAGAAAGTTCTCCATGCTTTCTGTGCTAAGCATTAAAAGGCTTGAACAAAGGAGTAGGTAACAATAATGCAGAAATGAAATACCAGGGACACAAATGAAGTAAAAATCTGACTACCACGTGATGTTCAATCTGACCAATTAAAGGGACAAACTGTGAAACATGCAGAAATAGAATAACTAAAGCTCAGAAACTTTCTCCGTTTAAAACCTTCAGATGTTGAGACTACTGCAGCATATATTAAACACCAATGCATGCTCTTATGCCTGCCTTCCACAGAACAAGTGAAGGAAACTTCAATTGAGGGTGGTTTACATTTCCAAGACATCCAAAACAACTGCAACACCATCATAGTTTTGACAGTGAGAATACATGAAATTCTGCAACCAATTCCATGCATAGACAGACAAGCATCAACGAAACCTAGTGTTCCTCAGAAAGCCCCCTACATCCAGGGAATCACACAGAAAATCAGAAGACAGAGAAACTTACCTTTATCATTTCCTGATATGATTGCTTGGAAGAAGTTTCAGCATCCAACTGAAGCTGCAAGCATTCTAACTCGGCTTCCAATTCGGCTTCCAGTTCTTCAATCCCCTCCACAGGTTCTTGTTTACCCTCACATCCACTGGACTGATTCGACTGCATATGTCTATGTTGTTCTAGCAAATCAGATGTTCCATGGGATTGCTCCAAAAGGTGGCTGCCACAGCTCAAGACTTCCTTTATATCAGTCAAACAAGAGGCAACACTCTCCGTCGACTCAGATGGGTCATGAGAAGAATCTTTCCTCTGTACTTTTTCTTTGACATTCTGAAGAAGAAGTTCCATTTCTTTCCGCAAAGCCTCCATTTTGTTGAGTTCATTCTTACTCGCAACAATCAGATATAATAGACTCCCTGCAGCTCCCAGGTTGAACATATTCTCTTTCCTATGTTGTCCTGGATAGAGGAGCATGCATGCGACAATCACTATAGTGAATCCTTCATTTAATAGAGATGAAAGCAGAGAATATTTTCCTGGGAGCGTAAAGATGTTACTAATAACTTATTATATCTCAACTGGGGCGTCTGATGTAAATAGGCACGCTATTCCAGGGGCCCTAACATGCACATCCCTAGCCAGTATGGTGAATCAAATTGCTGAAAGAGGATATATCCCTACATGGGTAACCAGTTTTCGCCCTTACGAGCAAGGCTGATACACTTTATAAAGAGTAATAGAAGAACTTAATGCCGGATCCACCCAGTCCAACTTCAGCATATAGCTTCTAGCCCGAAACCTCTTTAACCTTCACATCCTAGCTTCCCTGTTTGGGCTTCGTTGGAAAAACAATAAACAGCGGATGTAATCTTCAGATATCACCAGCAAAACAAATTCAGTTGGCTCAATTGTTTAACTTTTATTGGTTCAACCAGCAGCACGAAAGGACTAAAGTACGCGCATTCCACGATTTAAGATTTAAAATCAGAATCCTGAGACAACCTCCAATAAGAAGCTTCCATAGTACATCACGAGGTTTTGAATTATCACTTAACCAGTGTGACAAAATAGGCTGGGAACCCTGCAATATCGTTCATGACCTCAAGCTGTTATCACATTAATACCATTGATTTCGTTTTTCTTGAACCATCGGCATCAAAAACAGGGTTTTGGTTTCCCACCAGTTAAACGTTCATAAAAAGATCATCTTCTTTTATTCAGATTTGGCCTAAATTCTACGACACTTCCAAAGGATTAATGCGGAGTCAACCCGGACAAGTAAAAAATTCTCCAAATTAAACAGGTATAATTTGGCCATATCCATTTCTGATACCATCCCATTTCCCACAAACCATACATAACATAAGACACTTGCAAACAATCAAACATCTGACAGATCGTCCACACTTAGGAAATTTACAAATGAGAACAACGTTTTCACAACGAAAAGCTCAGAACTTGAAATAGTAATCGATCATCACCTGACTCATCCTTCCCGTTGACCGTGTACGACGAACCATCCTCAACCTTCGTCCTTATCCCTGAAACGCTCAAACTCCCCAACCCGTCGCCAAGTTCCCTCTCTTCTTCCTCTCGAATCTTCCCCACCAGACCCATCTTCTCCTTGCGCCGTCTGAACCACCTCGAAATCGCCCGACGCGGCGACGGACACTCGAACCCACAAGACACCACTTCATCCTGCCGCCGGAGACTGCTCATCTCGAATTTGGCGTCAATTCCACACTCTTTCTCGTCCTCTTCTTCTCCTTCTTCTTCTTTTTCTTCCTCGAGCAGTAAAAAGTCGGCGATTCGCATTCGGCGACCACAGTATTTATGCCCCTTGGCGGAGGCAAATCCTTCAAGAACTTGCTCCATCTGGGTCATAAGAAATCAGAGAATGCAGAGCAAGGAAATTAATGCAGCGCCATAAACGGGAACGGTGGCACAGAAGATGTTGCGCAGCCACTTTCTTTCAAATGGCAAGGGAAAGAGCGAAAAAGGGAGGGAATGTTTTTCTCGATTTTCTTTTCCTTTTTTTTGAAAATAAAGGTTAGATTTTTAACGCTTCCCAAGAGTTGTTATCATTGGAATCCTCGAATCTGTCTTTGGGATTGTTGGTGGCATTCATGCATGGTTGCCAAACAAATAAAAAATGAAGGCCATAAAAACTGGACAAAAAGACAAAAAGGGAAGCTTCTGATAGGAAGGAACATTCATGAATAATAGTTAATGATAAATCGTGGGGAAATATTTTTGTGCTTTAATGGTTATTATTATTCTCGTGATTGTGGGGTATGCGTTTGTTATTTAATTTCGTATGTGACATCATATGAATGGAGACAAATGGAGAGAGAGGAAAAAGATTGAATTTTGAAATTGAAATGCCATCTGTTCAAATTCAGTTTGGCAATGTCCAATTCATCATCGAATGATGTTTGTAGTCTTAGTTTAATTCAAAGGATGTCCTTGCTCGAATATAACTTGGTTCTATTAGAGCTCAGGCTTGGCCTAGTTCAAGAATGGTTTAAGAAAGCTATATTCAAGATTTTAACTGAAAAAGGACATGAATCAAAGCATGTTGTCCATTCTTCTTGCCTGCTTTAACTCGATAACTGAGATCAATCTGTTATAATCATACGGTGTTTAGGGTTGTTTATAGATAACAAATCCTTTTACCAGGCACACGACGTTTTAGAAGCATCTCTTGAGAGGATAAGGTTCATTAGCTGTTAATATGTTCACTCGTGATTGTAAATTATTCCAACTGGATAGTGTCACAGATGTGTCTACGATCTAGTAATAGGAAGATTGTCCAAAAAAGTACTAAATCTATTGTATTTATGTCAATTCAATCCTAAACCTTTTAATTTTGCCAATTCAATCCTAAACATTTTTATGGCCAATTGAGTCCATCCGCCTAATTTTAGGTGAAAATTATTGGCAAGGATGTCGGACGTTTTATGTGACACCGCTTATCATTGACGTTGATATTTTTAATATTTTATGATTTTTTAAATTTTTTTCTTTTTCTTCTCTTTCTCATTCTTTCTTTCTCTTTACTAGCCGTCAAGGGCCAAGGGTCACGATGCCTCACCGATTGCGAGGGAGGATCGCAACCCTCACTCGGCCTCGCCCGCGGCTGAATGGTCCGGGCAAGGCCCGCCTCACCTACGATCACAACGGCCTCACCCGGATCCGGGCAAGGCTAAGCAAGGGCCGACGACCCTCGTCGACCATTGAGAAAAAATAAAAATAAAAAAAAGGAAAAAAAGAGAAAAAAATTAATAAAATTTTTTAAAAATTTTAAAATATTATTAAAATTATCCACGTTAGCACCGATCGTGCCATGTAGGACGGCATGCAATCACATTAGAAATTTTTTAGGTCAAAATTGGTTGAATGGACTCAATTGGTAAAATATGAAAAGTTTTGGGATTGAATTGGCAAGATTAAAAGAATTAGGACTTAATTGGCAAAAATGCAATAGATTTAAGTTTTTCGTACAATTTTCCCATCTAGAAACCGAGTTGATAATTTGATCAACGATTAGAGTGCACACACAGCAAGTATCCTTGCATTCTAAGTAATTTGACACAAAAAATCACATGCATCGCAATAAAAATTTCAAGATAAATGTATCATATTGGTACAAGTTTTGGGCAAATGTGTCACATGGGTATAAGTTTAGGATAAATGTGTCACAATAGGCATAATTTAAGATTTTTGGTGTCTTTTTCCCTTAAAAAAATGACTTCAATTTTTGAAGTGTCGTAAAGTTTATTGTATGCTATCATTATTTCATACTTTTGAATTATCATTTTCTCGTTGCTCAACGATATGCTATCATTGTTCAATAAAAAAATATAAATCTAGGCTAAATTTCGAGTTCAAGATAAGGTCGATTTGTTGGAAATGTCACCAATGTGGTGATTATTGAAAAATCTCTAATCTTGTTTTGATGATAACAAAAACAATTAAAGGCTACTAATTTGTGCACTTACCGAGTGTATTAGGTTATATATGTATAAGCCGAAATGCATATGATGAGATAAAGAGCACAGAGCTTCCTCGGATAAAGATCTCGCTCTGTTAATGTTTGGAGTGCTCTACCGATCTACGAAGTGAATAAGATATTGGGTGATGAAGATGTCTACAAGCTGGAAGAATCTTCGGATGAGGTGAACACTTGAAATGACTTGGATCAAAGTGAACAAGCCGAGAAGGACGAGAATGTTCGTGATGGTTTGGATGGACAAAGATTGGGTGAACAAAGTGGATGGACCTGGTGATGGTGAACAAACTTAGAATTGTGATATTCGGTAAAACTTGAAAGGACTTGATAATGGTGAATAAGTCTAGAACTATGATGTTCGGTAAAACTTGGAAGGACCATGAAGATGAACAGGTTTGGTAGAGTCAAAGTTGCCAATATGTTTGGAAAGACCGGAAGAAAGATCTAGTGCACCGGATTATTTTCGGAGCAAGAGATCTTTTGGCAAAGAGGAGTTGTTTTTATAGATCGTGTGGAAGATCGGATGAAACAGTATCAACAGAGACCAAAGAAAGATCTGGACATCCTAATTATGGATAAGGGATCGTGCGAGATATTTGGTTCGGAAGGTGTTGGGAGCTTGATCAATTAACCGGATCTTTGGTCTTGAAGAAAATATAGTGGATGCAAAAATTATGGTGATATCAATGACCCGAGTTGAGCAAAGACTAGGTACACGTATGAAGATCTTGACAAGGAGAAGAACAAGTCAAAGATGACAATGTATTCATAATGACTTGAAGGTACCATAGTCGATCTTTTATCAAGATGACGTCTTTGGATACCGAGATACTCAAGAGGTTCATTGGATAATTGATCACAAGTCATTTTCACGATTTTTCTATAAACATGAGCAATGGATCAAAAGATCATGTGTGACAATGTTTATGTCAATATTGGGTTTGGTGCCGTTTTATCAACAAACATATGTGAATGTTTCGTTAGAAAGGATATAGCCGTTGGCGGGTGAAAGATCCGCAAAGAAAAATCATGAAGTTTGTTGGGTGGAATATAACCGTTGCAATCTATCGGCTTTTGCGGAATTGTGTCGGATTGTAGATATTTCGAAGTGTTAGAAACACTAGCTCTAGCAGTTCCAACGGATCTCTAACGGCTAATTGGGCTTCTGCAAACCCCTTCAACGGGAATATTGAAGATGTCTATATAATGGAAGACCTTCTAGGCCAAATGTAAGAGAGAGACAGAGAGAGAGAGAGAGAGAGAGACAGAGATAGCATAATGTAAAATGCATACTTTGCTGTGAGTGAAGTTTCTCTCGCCATGTGTCTTGACTTTCCCGAAAAAATCTTCTCCGGTAACTTTTCTGTCTTGTAATAGTGCAATAGTCAAGTATCTTGTTAAATATCTCTCGAGTTTAAATCGTTTATGGATATATATTGATTTGTTAAATTGATTTGTGAAAAAGAAAATCTTTAACGGATCAAGAATTGGGACGTAGGTGTGCACGGGAAAACATCTTCAGCGGATCTACATGAGCACTAAAAGACAAAAGAGAGGGGATTGCATATTATATGTATTTTGCTTTATCTAATGAAGAAAGAAGAGTGAGAACACTTGTGTAGGAAAATATTCACCTTTGACCGTGGACCATGATTTGGACGTCTTTCAAAAGAAAAGATTTCGGTGGGTCCCAATGCAAAGAAAATCTTCTAGAGAGGAAAGAAAGAAATAAAAACAAAAGAAGGATTTCTTTCTTAGACAGACGCACAAAAGGAAGACCATACCGAGCTGCACAAGGGACTTCGCACAAGAAGAGATTAACCACGAAGGAAGATAGCGATCCAACGACGTTCTCTCTTTGATTGCGAGGAGTTCTGAACGAGATTCAATTTTGTGCTTCGTGAGTTTATTATATCCACTTGTGAGTTGTTCTATTTGTAGATAGTTAGGGTTTGGGTATAATCCAGGTGTGGAAACACGGAGCGTATTGAGCGATTATAACTACGATTCTCCGATTATAGTGGATTATTTTTCTTGGCTCTCCCCGTGAATGTAGGTACCGACATTTGGACCGAACCACGTAATCATTGGTGTCTTTTATCGTTTCTCGTTATTTTCTCTGTCTTCCGCATTGACTTATTTGCAAGATCCCGATTTAGTTTCCGCGCGTTATATTACAACAATTGGTATCGAGCATAGGATCGGATATTCGGATTGTGATTTTGGGCTTTTGCTTGTTTGATTATTATCCTGGATATTGTGTGATTGCAATTATGTCCGGAATGAAAGCTGAAATTGAGAAGTTTAACGGGAGGAACAACTTTGGGTTATGGAGCCTCAAGATGGAGGCGATATTGACAACTCAAGGTTTAGCAGAAGCATTGGAGGGCAAGGCCGAGTTGCCCAAACGATGACGGATCTTTGAAAAGGATGTGGTAATGAGGAAAGCTAGAAGTCTAATCTTGTTAAATTTATCGGATGAAGTGTTAATAGAAGTAGGCGAGGAGAAGAATACCGCAAGGCATTGTGAACAAAACTTCGGGCACTCTATGTAACGAAAGGTTTGAACAATCGCTTATATATGTTGAAGAGGATGTTTCGGTTCGGATATACCGAAGGTACGTCTATCGACCCATCTAGATGAATTTAATAAACTCATGATGGGTTTGAAGAATGTCGGTAAGACACTTGATGATGAATAGCGGGGCATGATGTTGTTGGCTTCTTTACCGGAGTCATGAGAGCACTTTACTCGATTCATTGTTGCGGGGCGTACTACGATTACCTCGGAAGAGGTAAAGTCCGCTTTATTTTCTAAAGTGTGGCAGAGAAAGTTGCGAGATGATAGTCTAGCGCGGGATGTAACGCGTGGACCGGTGATTCGAGGTAGAGAGCAACAATGAGGGTCCCAAGAGCAATGAGAGGTAAAAGTATATCTAAATCACACCATAGAAAGTCTAAGGGGCGCGTGAAGTGCTTTGAGTGTCACAAAGAGGGGCACTTTAGGAGAGATTGTCCCAAGTTGAAAAACAGAGGTGATAAGCGTAAAGCCACAAATAGTGTGACGAATGTTGCTAAGGAGAGCACTAGTGATGTAGAAGCTGTTTTGTGTGCGACTACGGGTTCGTCGGGAGACGAATGGGTGCTAGATTCGGGGTGTTCTTATCATATGACACCTCATAGGAACCTGGTTTACTACTTACCGATCGTGAGATGGTGGTAGAGTTCACGTTGGGGAATAACGCATCCCGCAAGGTTGTGGGAATAGGGACAGTTCGGATTCGGATGCACGATGGCGTAGTGCGCACATTGACAAATGTGAGACATGTACTTGGAGCTCAAGAAGAACCTTATTTCTCTAGGGACGCTCGATGATATCGGGTGCAAGTACACCGCTGAAGGTGGAGTGCTGAAAATCTCTCGAGGTGCCATGACAAGTAATGAAAGGGAAGAAAGTGAGTTCTCTCTATCATCTATTGGGAGAGACCGTGACGGGAGTTGCTGCAGTTTCATCGGGTGAGTCGGATTCGATTTAACTCGTTTATGGCATATGCGTTTAGGGCACATGAGTGAGGCGGGTATGACAATACCGAGTGATAGGGGGTTGTTAAAAGGTCAAAAGACAAGTAAGCTAGACTTATGTGAGCATCGCATCTTTGGGAAGCAGCGCAGGATTAAGTTTACTATCGGTATTCATTCAACCAAGCAACCGGTAGAATATATTCATTCAAACGCCTGGGGTCCGTCTCCGGTTCCTTCGAAAGGAGGTGCCCGTTATATGCTGACTTTTATCGACGATTATTCCAGGAAGGTATGGGTATACTTTTCGAAGCACAAATCGGATGTGTTTGATCGGTTTAAAAAGTTTAAGACCTTGATTGGGAAGCGATCGGATAAACAGATCAAGTGCCTAAGAACCGATAACGGCATGGAGTTACGTGGTAAGATTTTACCGAGTTTTGCGAAAGAGAAGGGATTGTGAGACACCGCACAAGCACTGGGACACTACGACGAGAATGACGTGGCGAACGGAAGAATAGAACTTTACTTGAGCGGGCTCGGAGCATGCTTTCGCATGCTTCGGAATAGGTAAGGAATTTTGGGCCGAAGCGGTGAACATGGCCACGTTACCTCGATTAATCGATCTCCATCATCTCGCTATCGAGTGGAAGACTCCCGGAGGAAGTATGGTCGGGGAAACCAGTTGATTACTCCGGATTACGAGTATTCGGATGTCCTGCGTATGCTCATGCTAGTGATGGTAAGCTTGAGCCGAGGTCGAAGAAGTGCATATTTACGGGTTATGCACATTGGGTAAAAGGCTACAGATTGTGGTGCACCGATCCCCGCATCACCCGATTTTCTAATTAGCAGAAATGTAATCTTCGATGAGACCGCAATGCTTCGACAGAGGAGTTACGAGACACTACCAGCGAAACAGACGGATCATGGTGTCAATAGTGAGGTGGAGCTTCGGTGGAGACTTCGGAGACCTCGGAGGTAACATATGTTGAGACCGCAGATGAGGCTGCAGTTCCCGAAGTCGGTGATAGTGAACAACCAAGACAGCCTTGAAAGTAGTATAGCCGCAGTGCAGACGAGAGAAGGCAAATTAAACCACCGGCACGTTATGCTTATACAGATTTTGCTTATGCTTTGATCGTAGGTGACGAGGTGGAGACAGATGAGCTTTCGTCTTACTCGAGGCGATGGCTAGTTCCGAGTCGTCGCAGTGGCTAGGGGCTATGAGTGAAGAGATGGAATCACTCCATCGAAATCGAGATATGGGAGCTAGTTAAAGTACCCAAGAGCCGAAGATTGTCGAAGCAAATGGGTCTACAAACGGAAAGAATGCATTCCCGGAGTCGAGGCTGAGGTATAAGGTGAGACTTGTTGCGAAGGGGTATACACAGCGGGAAGGCATTGACTACAATGAGGTGTTTTCTCCCGTGGTAAGACATACTTCTATTCGTGTTTTACTTGCTTTAGTTGCTTTGCACGGGATCTCGATTTGGAGCAACTTGATGCAAAAACGGCATTTCTTCACTGGTGAGTTGGAGGAGCAAATTTACATGAGGCAGCCAGAGGGATTTGCTATTCCTAGTAAGGAAGATCATGTTTGCTTATTAAAGAAATCTTTATATGGGTTGAAACTTGGTCTCTAAGCAAGTGGTATAAGCGGTTTGATGCTTTCATGGCTAGTGGGACTATTCGAAAGTCGGATGGATAGCTGTGTTTACTTTAGGAGACTGGATAATGGGTCTTTGATATATTTGTTGTTATACGTTGATGATATGTTGAGAGCAGCGAAAAATATGTCCGATATTGATATGCTAAAAAGGCAATTAAGTGCTGAATTTGAGATGAAAGATTTAGGTCCTCGCAAAGAAAATTTTGGGTATAGAGATTTTTGCGTGACATGGCTACAGGATTATTACGTCTGTCTCAAAAGAAATATATTGAGAAGATTGTTGCACGTTTTAATATGCCAGTGAAATCTGTGAGTACTCCATTAGCGAATCACTTTAAACTTTCGGTTAAGTTATCACCGCAGATCGAGGATGAGGAGGAGCATATGTCCCGTGTTCCTTATTCTAGTGCCGTGGGTAGTATTATGTATGCTATGGTATGCACTAGACCCGATATTTCACAAGCAATGGTGTTGTGAGTCGTTATATGAAGCATCCTGGTAAAACTCATTGGGAAGTTGTGAAATGGATACTCAAATATTTGAAGGGGACAGCAGACGTTGGTATAGTATACCGAAGAGACAATAATGGTAGTGAGACCACAAGCTATGTGGATTCCGATCATGCGGGCGACTTGGATGAGTGCAGTTTTTAGCAGGGTACGTATTTACGCTTGCGGTGGTGCAGTTAGTTGGAAGGCGTCCTTACAGGACCACGTAGCCTTGTCATCGAGCGAGGCGGAAGTACATGGCACTAACCTTTGTAGCGAAAGAAGCGACATGGTTACGGGGTTTGCTATTGGACTTTGGGTTAGAACAGAAAAGTGTGGATATACATTGTGATAATCAAGGTGCGATTTATCCGGTATATAATCCAGTTTATCACGAGCGGACGAAGCATATCAATATCATGTACCACTTCATCCGAGATGTCTTAGCGAAGGGTAAGGTTGTTGTGAAAAAGATTGGGACAACAGAGAACCCGGCGGACATGATGACTAAGCCTGTTTTTCTTTGGCGAAGCTCAATTCGCTGAAGCACTATTGACGTCTGTAGAGAGTGATCGTCCATTAGGGCGATGGGAGAGCAGCATGGTTAATGAAGACTATGAGTTGGCTTCAAACATCGAGCCAAGGTGGAGAATTGTTAAATATCTCTCGAGTTTAAATCGTTTACGGATATATATTGATCTGTTAAATTGATTTGTGAAAAAGAAAATCTTTAACGGATCAAAAATTGGGACGTAGGTGTGCACGGGAAAACATCTTCAGTGGATCTACATGAGCACTAAAAGACAAAAGAGAGGGGATTGCATATTATATGTATTTTGCTTTATCTAATGAAGAAAGAAGAGTGAGAACACTTGTCCAGGAAAATATTCACCTTTGACCGTGGACCATGATTTGGACGTCTTTCAACAGAAAAGATTTCAGTGGGTCCCAATGCAAAGAAAATCTTCTAGAGAGGAAAGAAAGAAATAAAAACAAAAGAAGGATTTCTTTCTTAGACAGACGCACAAAAGGAAGACCATACTGAGCTGCACAAGGGACTTCGCACAAGAAGAGATTAACCACGAAGGAAGATAGCGATCCAACGACGTTCTCTCTTTGATTGCGAGGAGTTCTGAACGAGATTCAATTTTGTGCTTCGTGAGTTTATTATATCCACTTGTGAGTTGTTTCATTTGTAGATAGTTAGGGTTTGGGTATAATCCAGGTGCGGAAAACACGAGCGTATTGAGCGATTAGAATCGCGATTCTCCGATTATAGTGGATTATTCTTCTTTGGCTCTCCCGTGAATGTAGGTACCGACATTTGGACCGAACCACGTAATCACTCGGTGTCATTTATCGTTTCTCGTTATTTTTTCCGTGCTTTCGCATCGCCTTATTTGCAAGATCCCGATTTAGTTTCGCGCGTTATATTACAACATGTACAATCCTAAGTAGTGTTCTTGGTCCTAAATAGTGTGATCTATTGATAAAGATCAATACATACCATTTGTAATTCGTGAGGCGATTTACTAATGCATTCCGGCCCGTATTGTAGCCGTTAGTCTTGAGAGTAGACGTAAGCTTGGGGATAAAGTCGAACCACTATATATCTATTTGTAAATCTTCTACCTCCTCTTTATCATTCGTAAAATCATCATCGGTCAAACAGCAGGACGACCCGATGCAATATGTCTTTGTTGATGTTTGACCAGATTTTTGTTGTGTGCTTTGGTTTCTCGTAATCTTTATATACTTACACACACATTCAGCTCACGTTATTTGAAATATTTGTTGATTCGATGTTTACGATATTTCTGCATATGTGTGCTTGCACTTTACCTGGTCTTTCAATCAGTCTTGCACACATTCAGAAAATGTTTTGTAAAACATCTACTTACCAAATCTTTTTGTATCACCTACTATTTTGTGTGCTCCTATTTCTCATGATCTTCATAAGCTTTAGCACACATTTTTCTCCCGGTAGTTCAAACATCTGGTGACCATATCTTTTCAATATCTCTGCAGATAGTTGACCCGGTGTTTGAAAATGAACCTATTTTATTCCGCAAATATTTTTGAAAGTTTCCAACCAACCTATTCATCCCCTCCCCTCTAGGTTGTATTGTTAGCCCCAACAAGATTGGCCCTATAATATGCAGAGAGTAGTGGTTTCTTTGCTTACTGGGGAAACAGCATAGATCAATGGATAACATAAAGTTCATAAGCATACAGAATTTATTCCTTGATGAACCTAGAATGACTGACAGTTTCTAGCTTTTGTCCATACAAGATTACCAAACATTACTCATGACAAAAAGGAAAAGGACAGAGGAGTAATTAAAAAATCCATATGTTGTCAACAGTAAGGAGTAACTGCAGTATAGCAATGCCTGAACTATTTAATCCATCATAACTTGAATAGAAATCACAGCTACTTGACAAAGCAATGTCCTCAAATTTAATCTAGTAAATTCTACAAACAAGAAGAACAAATGATGCTCCTTATGAATTTGTCTGAATCAGCACGTCATCCAACTCAGTTGTTTAGCGTCCGGGCAACTGTAAGAGCTAGAGCTTCAGTGAACTTGGGGTCTCTAACTAAAGAAACCGCGTACTCTTCGATCTTGCCGCAATCGCTGCTTCTGTTGCCAAAGCTGAGATTCTTGTTTAGATAAGTGGGCTTGGTGTTCTGAGCAAAACTGCTTCCGGAGAGAGTGAGATCGAGAGTGATCGGCGGTTGTATGGAGCTTGGCGGCAATGCAGGTATCAGTGTAAAATCGGGATTCACTAGCTGACCTTTTGGTGAAGGGTCCGAGCGTGAAGGAAGGTGATCGTGATTGACGGCATCGACGGTCCCATGGTTGTGTAGTCCTTCGTAGGTCGCAACGACAAGAGTCCTGTCTTCCACGCTTCTTTGCACCTATATGAAAACATCAAGAATTGCCAGTCATTCTTGTCCGTGCGAATAATATCCCTATTCTGGTAGGAATCCAATGTGCAGGAATTACTTTATTTAGAACATCCCCATGAAAGTATGAGGGAGTTAAGTCTTTTGATAATCTCAGTCGATCACATGTTCATCCAAGAAATAACAAGTACTTAGGTACAATCAGAAAAGAGTGTGAATCCTATCTGTCATTGCACCATGGTTAGGAAATGAGTGTCTTAAGGAGAAGAGAACTGATTAATTAACAGTTCTGAAACTTTAATTTCCTAAATCGGACATGCACCTATGACGAAATACTCTTCCACATGCGCCGTTGTATTACAGAAGAGACCAAGTTATCAAGTGAACATGAATTATACCTTCTTCTTGACAGGGCACCCCGGAGCCATGGAGCACCGATAATAAGCTCGAGGCGACGGATTATCTTTCGTGACCTTCTGTCCATATTTCCTCCATTGATATCCATCTCTCACTACCTAAGCAACGAGAAAACACGACGACTCTCCTCACTATTGGAACTTATGAAACCAGCTGAGGTAGGTTTGCTAAATTGTATGATCAAAGAAATGGCCAATTGGTTTCACGGCAAGAGACTTACCAAGCTCTTGTCCTCCTCGTCGACTTTGACAAAGATTTTAGACGATTTAGTGAACGGAAATTCTTCAATCCTCTCTCTCTTGTTGCAGTCATGATGATATGGAGGACAACAGCTTCCCTGGAGATGGGTTTCGAGGATCTTGCATTTGCTCCCAATGACTTCAACCATGACTTTGAGAGTTTCATTCTCCTTCCTCAATCGCTCCAGTTCATCTTGAAACATTTTCACCTGGCCAAACGTATATGAAGGCATCTCCTATTTAAGATATTAACTTTTTCAACATGAAATACTGCATTCTACATTTGACGAGATAGCTCAAACAATATATAATTTCTCTGCGTGGTCTCTGAAATTCACTTGATCTGTCTTCGAATTCATATGATTTCAAAGATCAGATGTCGAAATTTGAAAAAGGATAGCCACTCAGACGAAGCAAACCCTTTCGACAACGTAGGCTTGATGAGAAGTCATGCCACACAGGAAGAAGAAACTCTCAGCAAACGAGTTTTAAGAAGCTCAAGAAACGTGTGTAATAATGGACACGGCGTAGTATCTCGCCTGGTCGATAAGATTTCTGCAACCGACATGGCCAACGAAGATCCACAGAAACAGAGCCATACTAACCATTCCCTTATCATGAGGAGCAGGACCGTCCATGACTGAAAACATGAAGCTAAGAGGATGGAAAACACTTCAACTCAGTTGGCAATGAGTACGAGAAAGACCGACTACGAGACCTTATATATCGTCGAAGAAAACGATGAAGCAAGAAGAGAATGGATAAGGTTTCGCTATAAAAAATTCCAAGATTCAGATGTGGTGAGTCTTTGTGTCTTTAATGCCTCCGATGGACGAAGACTCGTCTAAGTGAGCAGTTATCAGACCATATCACAAGGAAGGAGCGAACCCTAGAAGGCGGCTGCTTTGTCTGGCCTTTGCCCTGTTGTGGAGGAAGACGTTGAAAATCAAATCCATGCTTTTCTGAAAAAAATAAAAAAAAGAATAATTAAAAAAGATACCAGAAGAAGATAATCCACAGTGGTAGAGAGAATCCTAGGATCAGGATGGAACGCACGTACCAGGAATTACGTGACATCGATCATGTAACTTGGCGTTCCCCCATGTTCCTCTCACTTTCCTCGGTCCGCCGTCATGTTTTACGAGGAGAAGTTTTAGTCCACTTTCTTAAGCTTTGGGTCTGACGTGCTTGGGGGTTTGCCATCAACATTTGACCGTATCTATTGGTCGCTTGGACTGTTTCAAGTGTAAAAGTAGAGCTTATTGTTTGGTTCAATATAAAAAATGAGCATTGAGCCTCTAAAATTTTTTGGTCAAATGCAAATGATATTTGGTTCATTTTTTTGCTCACTTTGGAGAGAAGCGGTGCATTTCAAAGCTTCTCCAAAGTCCTTTAGACTTAAAAATCTTTGAGCTAAAGGACTTTTGCGAAATGTAATTATTTTTTTTTAATTTTAATTTTGTCACCTTCGCTTGCCGCCTCCGTCGCCTGCCGCCGGTCGCCGCCACCGATGGCCGGCCGCCGCGGCCGGCCGCCTTGTTGCCGGACATCGCGCCGCATCGATAGCCGTCGCCCATGGCCGGGCCGCCCTTTTTTTGCAAAAAGAAAAAATACTTTACAAAGTTCATTTTTCACCAAATAATATTTACGTCAAATTTGCTTTCCAAATGTATTTTTAAAATATACTTTACCAAACACTACTTGCATTTTGAAAAAGACTTTTAGCCTAAAGATATTTGCATTTTTTCAAAATCCATTAACCAAATGCTAAACCAAACGGGTCCTATATACTAGGTTGGCAAGTGGGCAGATACTTAGATTGCCTAATCCATAATCATTTTGATTAAAACCTATTTGATTGCAATTGGTAGAAGGATTAGACATGCATTGTACAGTGGGGAAATTTCCAAGAAAGGCCTAAATCTATTATGTTTGTGCCAATTCGATTCTAAATCTTTCAAGTATGACAAATTGAGTCCTAAAATTTTTAACGATTTATCAATGTAGTCCATTCGGCTAGACATTGCGACGTGGATGTTGGCCATCCCACGTGACACGATCGACGCCGATGTAGATAGTTTTTACAAATGATAATAAATTTTTGTTTTGAATTTTTTTGCTTTCTTTGTTCTTCCCTTTTATTTATGCCGGTGGTCGGCGAGGGAGAGGGCGAGCGCCCCTTGCAAGATTTGGTGAGGCCGGCCCTTGCCCTAGGTTGAGGCGGCCTTTCTAGGCTTGGATTGGGCGAGGGTTGGCCTCGGCTCGGCCGGATCCGGCGAGGGGGCTCTCCTCGGCACTGGGCCTTGCCCGAGCGAGGTCCAACGAGGTTGACTCTCACTTGTGGTCGGCGTTCACGTTAGCGATTTTCAACCAAAATCCTACGTTACTAAATGGTCAAAATGTTTTAGACTTTCTCGGAAATTTCCTCATTGTAAAGGTGTGATCATAGGACGAGCAACTCGACATTCTACGTGGAGCCCACAATTAAAGAGTGAAAGGGTGGTGATTATTGGATGTATTCAGGATATTATGAGGTTTGTACATGGGAATCAATTAGAACCGTCTAACTAGAAGATTAATGTAATGAGGAGTTGGTTGGCTGAACGAGTTACCATACCATGCTAAATTTTGAGGTTCTCCTTTCAGTAGTATTTTTCTTTTTCTTCTTATGTTATAATGACGCAGAATTTTTTGTTGTTCCAAGATACGGGTTTTTTTGGGTGCCCATAGATTTCAATAAGAGTGGAATGTCAAAATACTGTTGGTAAATGACGTGGCTTGTTTTCAGGTAACTTGTTAGTAGCTTAAGACACTTTTATAAAATAACCACCTTTCTTTTTATAGTTTGTACTTACCAACTTTTATTTCCAAAATTTACCAGCTAGGGGAGATTTGCCAGTATTTGGTGGGATAAATTACCAATTAGCTTTATTTGTCGACTTTCGTTAGGTTTACTTACCAACATGTAATTTTCTTTTCAATTTACCAACTTTTCTATTGAGTTGTCGGTTTTTATTTCTCTCGGCTAGCAATAAATTATATTTACTAACTGTTTTAAGAGACTACATCCAAAATTAGCGTGACTCAACAATTTTTCTCCCGTTAAATTACACCCAACAGTGGATTACCAACACTCATTAAAATTACATACAGACGTTTATTTGATTTTTTTTCATTTTCCAACTTTTTTTTATCTTTTACAAATTTATTAATAAGCAACTCAAATTAGAGTTTGTGAGCCAAGACTAGTTGGTAATTTAATTGAAGAATTTTGCAAGTCACAAAAATAAAGGTTGATAATCTCTTATAATAGTTGGTAAGTATAAGCCGATGCTAAGACAGGCTAATATGTTAGCAAACCACAAAAGAAGCTTTTTGATGGAACGAAGAGAAATGGTTATTTATAAAAATGAAATAAGCAGTGGTAACTTACTCAAAAAGGAGTTTGTAACTACAATATTATTTGGTGAGTTAGTCGGAGAAAAGTTGATAATCACTCGCTCTAAATGAGGTTAGTAATTTTGATTAAAAAAAGTTGGTATATTTGAAAAGTTGGAAACTAAGATAAATAAAAATAACAGTTCAATAGAAATTAACAGGTCAATAAAAAAAAAAAAAGATGTTGATAAGCAACTCCAATGAGAATTGGTAACTTAAGATTAGTTGGTAACTTAATCAAAGAAAAGCGGTAAGCCACCCAAATAAAGATCAGTAATTTTGTAAAATATTTGGTAAATATAAGGCACCGGTTATTGTCAGAGTTAAGAGGACTTGGTAATTTTGAATATCAAATAAATGTCCGGGACTAAAGTATCGAATCTGACTTCATATCAAAACAAAATGAATTCTATTATAGGTTCAAGCCTCAAGGACTTTGTAAGGTTTAGGAAAATTTACCAAACAAGTTCAAAATCTATTTTTTTTTATATAGTTCTAAACCTATTGTATTTATGTCAATTCGGTTCTAATCCTTTCAATTGTACTAATTTTGTCCTAAACAATTTTTACGTTTTGCCAAGTGTGTCTATCCAACCAATTTATCCAACCAATTTTGGCTGAAAATAACCGACATGGAAGTCGGTCGTCAAACATGGCACAGCCGGCTAATGTTGACAAATTTTAAATAATATTTAATATTAATGTGAAGTTGTTATATTGCTTTTTTGCTTTGCTTTTTCATTTTTCCCTTGGCTTAGGGCCGATGAGAATCACCAGGTCTAGGCGAGGGACAAGCAACCACCTACAGGCAATCCCGTCGCGGCCCTCTTTGTGGCCAACGAAGGTCGGCTAGCGACCCCTTGCTAGAGGTGTCAAAATGGATTGGAAACACATATTTGAGCCCGCATTTAATGAGATGGTTCAAATATGGGTTAAACAAATTTTATAATGGTGTTATGGGTTTGAATTGTAAACTTATGAGTTTAAAGACAAACCCATATTTTAACCCATTTATAACCCATTTAGTTTACAAATTTTATTAGTTGAGTCAACCCATTACCATTCATGTGCCTCTTGTTTTTAAATTTCTAATTATTTCGATATGTAATAATTTTCTTTTCTTTTCTTTTACATAATAAATTAAAAGTCCGATCACCAGTCTCCCACCCCCGTCGGAGGCCCGCCACTGCCCGCCCGCCACTGCCTACCGCTGCCGCGGTGTCCTCCCGCCGGCATTGCTGACTCCCGATGGAGGCCACGGCGTGAGCCCGACACATCACGCTACCCTCCATCTCCCTTTGTTGTTCACAACCTCCAATGTCGCAGATGCATTTATGGCGCTCGCAAGGGTCTGTCCAAGTTTGAAAGCGTTACAAATTTAGTCTCCGTCTTTGGCTTCTTCCTCCTCTTCGTCGTCATTGTGTTTTCCTTTTCTGCGCTGCCATCTGGTTCCAACTGGAGTTCGAATTTTTTTTTTCCCTTCCTTTTCGGTTCGGTTTTACCTTATGTTCTTTTACCCTTGGCGATCGGAGAATCGCGATGGAGAAGTTCCAAAATGGAGAGCGAGAAGAAGTCGTCGGCCTTATCAGACGTCAGGGCATGGGCGATGAATGTGATAAGCTCCATCGGCATCATCATGGCCAACAAGCAGCTCATGTCGGCTGGTGCCGGGAGGCGGCTGGATGCCAGATGTGGTCAGCCCGTGGTCGGTGGCGGGAGGCGGTCGGCAGGCAGCCAGTCGCCTGAGAAAAGGAAAAGGAAAATAAAATAGAAAATAAAAATAAAATAATTACTTTTTAAAAAATAAAAAAAAAGTTTATAATTTTTTAAAAAATTGCTGAAGAGCCTAAATTACCTGATTCCTTTCCTAATCAAATGTAGCTGGTGCTAAAACAGGAACTGGTTCCGGGGCGAGTCAGTCTAGTCTTTGATACTGCATTAAAAAAATTTCAATTGCATGAAAATATTTTAGAAATATCATTTTTATTAATAAATTACAAGAAAAAAATATTGAAGTATTTAAGAAATACGGGCCATGTCGGGGTTATGATGTTTATTGGTTGGATCGGGTATGAGTCGTTGAATTTGTCTTGTATGAAAATAGGCCGAAATGGGTCGGACCATATTCCACCCGACCCAAACCCAACCCGACTCTTCCGTTTGACACATCTATCCCTTGCCGACCTTAAGTCCAGGGAAGAAAAGAAAAAGAAAAAAAAATTATTAAAAAATTCAAAAATATTAAAATATTATTTTAAAAAAGTCAAAGTTAGCGTGTCGTACCACAGTAGAACGACTAACATTCACATCAATAATTTCCAACCAAAATTGGTTGAACGGACTCAATTGACAAAACTTGAAAAAGTTTACGACAATTGGCAGTTAAAATGTTTATGACCGAATTGGCACAAATGTAATATATTTATGACTTTTTTGAGTAATTCTCTTGTAAGATTGAAATATTAGAATAATGTGCAGGCAAATAATTAGAAGCAAGTAAGGAAATTGCAAGGCGTTTTATTAAAAAAAAGAATGGACGACTTACGTTCTTGGATGTCTTACTTGCTTGATGATTGGAATTCAACAATGAACTTCTCAATCAAAATCAACAAGGTGCGTAAAGAAAGTAGGAAAAGCTTACAAGCTTGACTGGAAATCTTATATTCTCCAACACTAATATTGAAGTAAGGAAAACCTAATCTAATGGAAATTTTGAGTTCAAAACCTAACAAAGATCTCATCCAAATGATCGCCTTCAAAACCTCATGGACTCCTTGATTGATGTTGGCTGATTCTCGTTTGAAGTGTGAAAAAAAAATCTGCAAAGGTATGTGTCTCCATAGAATGGATCATTCCGTTGTGCATCTTGATCGTCCTCCTCAAGAATCTCTAATCGCTTCTTGATTCTTTGCGCTACTCCAGGATTGACCCGTTACCGCTCCTGAACTTTTAGCTACAAGTATATCTTTCGTCAAATGATGGGTGGTAATCCCAAAAGAATTCCAAAACCAGTAGGTGACTTAACCGGAAATCAAGCAACTCAAATAAAAGTCGGTAAATTCATATAAATGTCGGTAAATTTAAGCCGTTGAGAAGAAAGGCAGGTAAAAATCAGCGAAAACACCAAACGACAATTGATAACTTGTAGACCGTAAAATAGAGTCAATAATTTCACAAAATTTTTACGGTAAGTTATCAACAAGTTATTGGGATAAATGATCAGTAACTCTTTTTGACCGGCAGCTGTTTATATTGACCAATTCTTCTAGAAATCTCCCAGCACAGCACACGGGAAAAAGACAATCTTTTCTTTGGGGGGACAGGCAATGGTGGAATTGTCCAGCTTTAGTCATCCAATTACATTTAGATCGAAAAGGAAAGAACAGAGCTCGAAACCAAAAAATGGGCTTCGTGCCCATTCTTTCCCCACTCTGCAACTGTGTCCATGGCTATCTCGTTCTCCTTGGCTTCTTTCCATTGTCTGAGTGGAATTTCTTTTCCAAGGTTCATGTGGGGTCCTGTCCTGTAATGGGGACTAAAAATCAACTTCTCCTTTGCGGGAGTCCAACACGTGAATTCCGAAAGCCCTTGCGCATGCGCGAGGCGACTGGAAAAAAATGGCCATTCAAGACGGTCTTTGGTGACTGTTGGCTCAGGGAAAAGTGGTCCACCAAGGATGATTCTGCACATGAGGCGATTCAGATGCCGACAAACGCGAGTCGTTTTGAAGATTCCATTTTCACTTGACTCAGCGTTTACTCAGGCTCCGTGCGTTTCGCGAAAAGCAACTTCCATAAAAATATTTTTCAAATTTTTTTAATATTTGGTTCATGAAAAATAAATGAGTCAAGAAAAATATTTTATACCCATGAAAAAAATACATTCAAAAGTAGGAGAAAATGATTTCCTTTTTTTGAAAAGTGAAAAATATTGTCCCTCTACTCCTTCACATTTCTTTTCTTTTTAATTATTTTTTTATTTTTCTTTTCTCCACTTCTCTTTTTTTTTGAATTTTTTCTTTCTACTTCTAGCAATGGCTGGTGACCGGTCGAAGAAGTGGCGAAAAGGAAGAAAAAGAAAAGAGAAAAAAATAAAAATAAAAATAAAAATAAAATTTATTGAAAGGAGTGCATGAAGGAAAATGAAATCCGATTTTTCATACCAAATGGCGGAAAATATTTTTCAGGCCATTTTTAGGTTTTATTGTCATTTTCTTAAAATATGACTTTATGGATATATTTTCGGGAAACACCTCATTTTTTTAGGAACGGAACCTTTAGTTTGGGATCATCACAAGTATGTAATTACTTCTGTCTACCATTATACACATTCATCCTTCAGATTTAGAAGTAAATTACTATTTAATGGATCATGCTCTTCCTGTTTTCTAGAGTTTGTTTACGTAGTTGAAATTTAAAGGTTAACTCCATAGCTCTTAGATGGCAAGTGGATAATCAAGCATGTAACTCATTTTCTTAAAATATGACTTTCTGAAAAATATTTTCTAAGAAATACCTCATTTTTCTTGGAATGGAGCCTTAATGTCATATAAGTTTATAATTACTCCTGTCTGCCATTATACACATTCATCCTTCAGATTTAGAAGTAATTTACCATTTAATGGATCATGCTCCTCTTGTTTTCTAGAGTTTTTTTGTGTACTTGAAAGTTAAAGTTAACTCCATAGCTCTTGATGGCAAGTGGATAATCAAGCATGCGCTCAATTTCTTAAAATATGACTTTTTGGAAAACTTTTTTCAGAAACACCTCTTTATTTTTTGGGAACGAACCCTTAACTCCTGTCTGCCATTATGCACATTCATCCTTCATATTTAGAAGTAATTTACCATTTAATGGATCATGCTCCTCCTATTTTCTAGAGTTTGTTTGTGTAGTTGAAAGTTAAAGCTAACTCCATAACTCTTGATGGCAGGTGGAAGATCAAGCATGTAACTCATTTTCTTAAAATATGACTTTCTAAAAAACATTTTTCAAGAAACACCTCATTTTTTTAGGAACGGAGCCTTAGTTGATCTCTAAATCTATAATACTCATGTCTGCCATTATACCCATTCATCCTTCGGATTTAGAAATAAATCACCGTTTAATGGATCATGCCTCCTCCTGTTTTCTAGAGTTTGTTTACATAGTTGCAGTTCAAAATTAACTCCATAGCTCTTGATGGCAAGTGGATAATCAAGCATGAAACTCTTTCTAAAATATGACTTTCTGAAAAACATTTTCCAGAAACACCTCATTTTTTTAGGAATGGAGCTTTAGTTCGTGATCATCATAAGTCTATAATCACTCCTGTCTGCCATTATACACATTCATCCTTCAAATTTAGAAGTAAATTACTATTTAGTGGGTCATGCTCCTTCTATTTTCTAGAGTTTGTTTACGTAGTTGAAAGTTAAAGTTAACTCCATAGCTCTTGATTGCAAGTGGATAATCAAGCATGAAACTCATTTTCTTAAATTATGACTTCCTGGAAAATATTTTTCAGAAATACCTCATTTTTTTTAGGAATGGAACCTTATTGACTCTTGTCTACCATTATGCACATTCATCCTTCAGATTTAGAAGTAAATTACCATTTAATGGATCTTGCTCCCCTTGTTTTCTAGAGCTTGTTTACGTAGTTGAAATTTAAAGTTAACTCCATAGCTCTTGATGGCAAGTGGCTAATCAAGCATGTAACTCATTTTCTTAAAATATGACTTTTTGAAAAATATTTTCCAGAAACACCTCATTTTTTTAGGAATGGAGCCTTAGTTCGTGATCATCATAAGTCTATAATCACTCCTGTCTGCCATTATACACATTCATCCTTCTGATTTAGAAGTAAATTACTATTTAGTGGGTCATGCTCCTCCGGTTTTCTTGAGTTTGTTTATGTAGTTGAAAGTTAAAGTTAACTCCATAGCTCTTGATGGCAAGTGGATAATCAAGCATGTAACTCATTTTCTGTAAAATATGACTTCCTGGAAAATATTTTCCAGAAATACCTCTTTTTCTTTAGGAATGGAACCTTAACTCCTATCTACCACTATACACATTCATCCTTCAAATTTAGAAGTAAATTACCATTTAATGGATCTTGCTCCTCCTGTTTTCTAGAGCTTGTTTACGTAGTTGAAATTTAAAGTTAACTCCATAGCTCTTGATGGCAAGTGGCTAATCAAGCATGTAACTCATTTTCTTAAAATATGGCTTTCTGAAAAACATTTTTCAGAAACACCTCATTTTTTTAGGAATGGAGCCTTAGTTCATGATTATCATAAGTCTATACTCACTCCTATTTAGTGGGTCATGCTCCTCCTGTTTTCTGGAGTTTGTTTACGTAGTTGAAAGTTAAAGTTAACTACATAGTTCTTGATGGCAAGTGGATAATCAAGCATGAAACTCATTTTCTTAAAATATGACTTCTTGGAAAATATTTTCCAGAAATACCTCATTTTTTTTAGGAATGGAGCCTTAACTCCTGTCTACTATTATTCACATTCATCCTTCAGATTTAGAGTAAATTACCATTTAATGAATCTTGCATCTTGCTCCTCCTATTTTCTAGAGCTTCTAAATTACCATCTTGTTTGCGTAGTTGAAATTTAAGTTAGCTCCATAGCTCTTGATGGCAAGTGGTTAATCAAGCATGTAACTCATCCAGAAACACCTCGTGGCAGTGGTTAATCCATGCAACTCATCTGAAACACCTCATTTTTTTTTGGACGGAGCCTTAACTCCTTTTGCCATTACACATATTCACCTTCAGACTTAGAAATTTTCTTCAAATATGGCTTTTTGAAACACATTTATACTTTCTAAGAACACCTCATTTTTTGGAATTAATTGAAGAAAATAAATATACCACCTTGTAGAGCATGAGCATAGCTTGGTCGATGCCCCATTGGACACGGACACGGCATGCCCTACGCGCCACCGCCGGCGCGTCTTTGCCGGTTCAATCGGTCCAACCGTTCGTCCAACCGCTCCCTTGACCGTGAACCCGGTCGGGCTTAACCCGTCCGACCGGTTCCCAGTCAACACCATTAATATTTACAATAATAATTGACCAATTAATATTTACAATAACAATTAATAAAGCCCATATTAAATATATAATAATATATTCTAACATTAATTCCATAACCCTAATTTAGGAATAAATCAAAATAAATATTACGTCTCAATTTTTTTTTCTCATTTTTACATTTTATTTCATTTTGATTTGTGCGCCAAACCCAAACAACTATGGGAGGGTCGATCTTAACTTATTATATCACTTAGTATGGCCTCTGTCATCCAATATGGGACCTGGAATTGTGACAAACTCGTCATTTGAAAAACCGGCATCCTCATCAGTGTTCGCCTGTATCGCCCAGTGATTCTCCGTTGATTAAGTGGATGGTTTTGTCCATTTTTACCCTCCCGGCCATCTTGAAACCCTACCGAGAGCAGCGTCTTTGCCCAAGCCCTCTTGCCTCTCTCTGCCATTGTCGAATCGGGAATTGACTTAGTTCGCCCACGAACCACACATCTAGTGGAGTGGAACTGCTCCAATACAAATTTAACGACCTGCCCTATCTCGTGTAGGTTATATCCTCAAAAGAAATATTGTGAGTAACCATACATAGTGATAAACATTTTAGGATGGGTGATAGTTCGTATATCACTCGACAGGCATATCCCATTCGACGTGGGACTTGAGAATGTCATTTAGCATTATCATTACCCCTCCAAATTAATCACAAAACTCATTTTCGATTGTTGTTTATTAAGGTATTATATTGTAATACCTGTAAGGTCAATAAATGAGTGATAAAACGACACGAGTGAAGATGGTTTGAAACCGAGATCTCCTCAAGAGATTTCACCCAATTTTCAGAATTATTAGTTGCTATATACTAAAAGAAGGAAGAACGACTAAACTCTGAGACCACAGCTTAATTAGCAGCAGGGTTCTAATGATTTTACCAAATGAAATTGCGAAAATGTATGCTAAAGGTTTGTTTCATGGAAAATCACAATTTGGAACATATGTTCTTACAAGTGATCTCTCGCATACTTATACAAGTAATTATAAAACACATTTGCATCGTTGACAGAAATATTTAGATATAGATTATCGTAGATAACTAAAATATTTTTTGCATTGACTAATTTCTACAAACGACACAACTAATCCTTTTTTTAGAAAATGTTATCAAATCATTGATTTTCCATAAATAAATAAAAAAACGGTTAAGAGGTTTGATCATGATGTAGGAAAAATTACCAAAAAAATTATAAACATACTACATTTGTGCCAATTCAGTCCTCAAATCTTTTAATTTGACCAATTCAGTCCTATACATTGTTACGATTCATCAAAGTCCTTCCGACCAATTTTGATTAGAAATCGTTGACTTGGACATTGACCCGGGCCACGAAGGATAACTGCTACTTGAAATGAACTTTCTTTAGATAATTTTTTAATATTTTCAAGTTTTTCTGAATTATTTATAATTTTTATTTATTTATTTTTTCTGGAGGCGAGGGCTGGCAAACCTTGTCGGGTGCAGAAGAAAAAAACAAAAAATAAAAAAGAAAAGGAAAAAGAGAACAAAGAATAAATTATTTATGAAAAATATAAAAATTATCCACGTCAATGTCAACCGTGCACATTAGCCTTCAACGTCAATGATTTTCGATCAAAATTAATCGACAAGACTACATTAGTATTACATCAAAAGGTTCACTAAATTGCCATATTGAAATGATGCGAATCGAATCGACTAGCAAGTGTAATATATCTAAGGCTTCTTATGATAATTTTTCCCATGACGTAAATCGAGCTTGTGACAAAAAACTGATGGCCCATTTAATGCTAGACCAACTGCCTTGGAGATTCAAATCCATTTATAAATCAGATTATCTACCCATTTTTTACTATATATCGACCATTGATGTTCTAGTAGAAGTCAATGTACATACACCCTCCACTATTGTCAAGGCCTTTGAATCATGCCATAACTCTTTCTTAATTTGGCTGATTAGTACCAAACCACAAATGATGTAAAATACCAAGATGAGTTTGAAAGCTAAGACTAACAAAACACGGGAGAAAGAATACAGAAGAGACGGTTCAAGACTCAAGAGCATAAAATAATATCCCCCTAACAGGACCAGAATATGCCCTGGCCAGGTGATGGTGGGGTACAACTTTCCTAGGCGACAACAAAACAAGAGTAGCCCCACCAAAGATGGGACGCACGAGATGACACGAAGTTACGAACGTTTCTGAATTTTGTTTTTGCGACGTGGTTGGTCTTGAAGTTAAATGGCCGCCGCACGTCGCGGAGAGAAGAAAGTCTTCGATTAAATTTTGCACGAAGTCAATGTTGGTTGAAAGCAACATTTAAAATGAGGATGAGTTGATCAATCAAAGCACGAAACTCCCCTCGAATGGGGGCCTAGGAATCACCAAGAAGAAAATTAGCAACGATCGGCTCTCTCTCTCTACCTTCTTTCTGCAATTAAGAATTGAACACGGTCGACCAATTTAGAACGCACATGATAACACTTTCTTCAAAATTAACTTCCAGTACGGAAGTTAATTTTTATATTTTTATTCGAAGCATAAGTTGATATTTCTACTTGTGTCCATAAGTTGATTTCGATCATAAAAACTCATTTGATAATAATTGAAAATTTCTACTTCTAAAACATTTTTAACAGAAAATTTTCTATAAAGAATTATTATCGACATCCGAAAAATTTCTACTTCATTTTTAAACTTTTTAAATTTCATTAAAAAAATAATTGTTATTATTAAAAAATATGATTTACTTTTAAAATAAAAAATATTATTTATTTTTTACTCCTCTGAAATTGGAGACGGTGACTTGGTAGTGGTAGCCTGTGGAGGGTGATGGTCGGCGATGGTAGTCGGCGATCACGGCAACGGCGAGCAAGAAGAGCTTGGCCACGGCCGGTTGCGGCGTCCGTCACGGCGGCGATGGTCGGTGGCAAGTGGTGGGAGGTGGCAGCAAAGCAATGGTCGGAGGTTGGCGGAGGTTGCGGGCGGTGGCCAGCAATGGTTGGCGATGGCGGTGGTCGGCGGTTGTCGGTAGCGGTGGTGGGTTCGGTGGTTGTTGATGGCGGCACGCGGCGGTGAAGGCCTACGAAAAAAAAAGGTGATGCGAGAAGTACTTTGTGAGTTTTTTTATCCAAGAAGTACTTCTTGAGTTTTTTTGGTCAATACTTCTTGACTTTTTTTTTTGGTCGAAATACTTCTTGAGTTGAGAAGCTACTTTTTATAACTTCACAAATTGGGAAAAAGAAAATTCAGGAGTGAAAATTCACATCGAAGTAGAAATTTCTTTCGGAAGAAAACATTTTTACCAAATGAATTTTTGCTTAAATTACATTACCAAACGGATTTCCGCTTCAAAAACACTTTGAGGGCGAAATTCACTTCCAGTAATTACGTCTCTTGTCACCCTTAGCAAGCCGAACCCAATATTGTATGATGACGGGATTCGATTCGGACGATTTCTCAACGGTAAGGAATCGAACCAAATCGATACTACATCGGACAAGTCGGCCACGCCGAGTTTGATTGTATCGAATCGAGATCGATTCCTTATGGAGATGTACAAAATGCTCGGTCCTCTTTCTCTCCCTAAACTTACAAGGTATCTTCGACTTGACGAGAGGCCGAGGCTCATTGAGCCGGGCACACACGGTTTGGTAGGCCAATGGTAAAAGGGCCGGATCTTCTTCGAAATTTTGGGAGGTTCCGTGAAGTGCTTCGTTAGGAGTTAAACTTCCGTTTGTCCATTTTTTGAAGCAAAAGTATGTCTTGTTTTTCTAAATTCCCACTTTGTATTATCATTAGGAGGCTTTCATCCATGTCGAAACTTGAAAGTAATAAACTCTCGAGCGACATTTCTCTTTTTTTCCATGCAATATGGCCTACTGATGGACCCTTGTGAAACCAAAACCACAATGGCGTAGAAGGCTTGACTTCGTCGACGGCCGGTCCCCCTTTCTCTTTGGTCAACTAAATTGGGCTGCTTCCGTAACCAATAAGCATGCGTGGACTGAAAGGCACCTAAGGTATATTAAAACCCTGCGACGGATCATCGGTTCTCGATCCGATTTGATCTCAATCAGCAATCAGACTAGATCGGTTCCTTGATGGTCAAATGAAATTGATCAATTTTTAATAGGGGTAAGCAACACGGATTTAAGTTTTAATATATTAATTAAAATTAAACTTACATGTAAGAAATAAAAAAAATCGGTGAATTATAAGGCTTATTTTTAAGAAATAAAAAATAATAAAAATAACCGGTTTGGTCCCGATGGTCCGGTTCACCCCGAAACCGAGAACCCGACCGACGCTCTTGAGGATCGGACCGAACTAACTAGTTCGGTCGGTTCGAGCGATTTTCGATTCGATCGGTCCGTCTTACTCACTTCAACCCGTGCACTACGCAGCAAAGTTATATATAAATCACGAATTTGCTGTTATTTTTCCACACTGCACATCGCATACATAATGTTCTATAAATTACATGCTCTTATTTTAGAGTTCCAGACGTACTAAACCTTGATGGCGTTCATGCGCCAAAAGCATATACTTAGTCCAAACATACATAGAATCTAGTCACGGTCTGGGAAAAGTCTCTAAGCCTGTTCTCTGCATCGCTTTTGACTATGCTCTGACTTTGCAAATTCGCAATCTAATTCTCCACTCTTATGATCAAACAAGCAACCCGAATAAACACATCTCGAGACACTCGGCCTTACTCCATCATGCTCCCGGCGTTCACCAACTCTGCGTGCGAGACCGGTCGAGCATCGCCCCCGAAATGGCTTCGGCGAGCGAAGCTGTGAAGTTGCGATCTCTTGTCAACGACGACACCATTTCCTGGACCAGAAACTGCCGGGGCATCATCCCTAATTCAGTTTCTTGCTTAGGTTTCTTCGCCGGGTTAGAAAACCCGCGTCGGACCAAATCGAGAAGGGCGGTGTGGTTGGATGGCTTCACAGACAATGGGGAGATCGGAGGCGAAGCGGGGGCGGGTTTCGCACCTGGAGAAGGGCATCGATGGTTGTGATCGCCTTCATAGGTAGCAACCAAGAGAGATGGATCATCGACGCTCCTTTGCACCTGTGGGCATTAACATGATTGCAAGATCAAACTCTGTACTGGATTCATTTTTTTGGCCATGCCATGCGGTGAAACTCAAATTGTTAAGCAAGAAATTTGTTGAATAGTTTGCGATGGCACCTCGAGTATACTGCAGATCAGTTTCCAGTGTTTGACTCTATGCGCTTTCGGTCTAAAAAACTCGACCGGGTTTTATGCGCTTGTTCTATAATACCTCTCGATCAAATTTTCGCGTTTACTACAGATGATTTGTCTCAAGACCAGAGTTGTTAAGAGGTTTTACTGCATTAAAGTCTCTTGTCTTAGGTAATAACCATTTGTTTTCATGTGTACCGACTATTCAGTATGCCTCTGGGGAGCTCAAACTGTCATCACTGTTAATAGATCAACCCTTTTAAATTCCATGTAGCTACCTTCTTTTTAACAGGGCAACTTGGAGCGAAAGAGCACTTGAAGTAAGCCCTTGGGGAGGGATTGTCTCTGGTGACTTTCTGGCCATACTTTCTCCATTGGTATCCATCCTTCACTACCTGCAAATCCAAAGCCAAAGAAGATAGTCAATGCTTAGCGATCAATCAATTAGAAGGGTACTGCAAATTTTTCGCTTAAGGTTGTGAATTTTTCGGAAACTCACAAGGCTAGTATCCGCTGCGTCGACTTGGAAATATGCTACAGAGGTTCTTGATTTCGCGCTCTCGGTCGGCCTCCTCCACAATTCCAGGTCAATATAGTCCTCAAACTTTCTCTTCCTCAATTCCACAACTTCGTTTGCGGAAATTTCCTTCGCCAAACTGATCAGCTGGCTTTGCAAGGCGTTGTAATCGTGCAAGACGACATTTAGTGTTTCTGTCAACTTCTTGTTCTCGGAGCTCATCCTGGTGAACTCTTCAGCGGATACACCAATCTGTCCATAAATTTGATATAAACCCATCATAAGCACTACCTAGCAGAAGCTCGTTTCAAAGGTAGACCCAGAAAAAAAGTCTAGTTCAAGTAGAAATATTCATTGCGCGGACGGCATAAGAAGCATATATATGCACGAAACAGAAATTACATCTCGTTGGAGTGTTCCGACTTCTCGCGATTTTTCTGCAACTCCGCCTCTATCTTTTCGCAAGTCCTAATACTCGCATCAAAGAAAAACCGTCATAAACTTAGCAACTCCGACCCCGGAAACGGAAAAGAGGGAAAGCATGCAATCCAGTCCTTGCATGGAGCTGCACTCACCATGACATTGCTGTTGCAATTCTGGAAAGAATTTATCCTGAGGTCAAGAGAAGTGTCCACCCTTGTTGTGTCCATGGAGGGCTTTTGCTAAAGAGAGAACAAGGACCAAGATGTTTGATTGTCAAACTGACTAAATGAATGGGAATAGAACCGATGAATGGTGCGTATAAATAGAACTTGCACCAAGTGGCAGCCGAAGATTAAAGGCTGTCGAAGTTTGATTTGAGAAGTAAGTTGCTGCGAAGCATCATATCATTAAAAGGAGGCACCACACAGATATGATGTCACGCATCATTCGTCATGTCAAGCTCCACTTAAGGCGACAGCATATTTTATATGACAAAAAGCCAACAGAAAAAAGAAAAATAAATAATGAGATAAATTATCCATAAACTTTCCCAACGTGCAATGCTACTCTTGAACTTTTAATTTATTCAATATGGTCCATGAACCGTAACTTCAATGTATAAGTGGTTCATGAACTTTTAATTTTGTCAAAATGATCAATGGACTTTTGATATATGTTTAATTTAGCTCCGGGATCATATGAAAATGCTCAATGTTGTCCTCAAATTTAAATTAATGAAAGGACAACATTGAATATTTTCATTTAGTTCAAGAACTAAGTTGAACATATATCGAAAGTCCGGAGATCACATTAACTAAAATAAAAGTTCATGGACCACATTGGCTAAAGTCTTCGGAGTTGGAACATACGAGATATTGGGCAAAATTGGGGGTGGTTCAATTAAAGTTTAGGGATCATATTGCACATCGGATTAAAGTTTATGGACCATTTATATCATTATTTTTAAAAAAATGAAGGGACGAGATCAGAATTTCATTGCCACGTCAATTTCCGGCAACAAAATAAGAAATTAGTGCCCAGACCAGCAGACGTTTTCTTTATTTTAGTTGCCTTCATTGAACTTCAGCTACCAAGTTTTTGTAACCTTCCTTGCCTCTTCAGCTGGGAACAAGCTCTCGAACTTTATTAATTTACGCGAAACGATAAGGATTACTGCTTAGAACTTATGCAATAATGAAACGCCACTGGTTTAAAAAGTTAGGAATCTCTAACTGATGTTCATGCGTCCAACCCTGGAAAACAGCCCTTGTGTCGTTGTCTGGCGGCAGAGTTTATTCTAGTTTTTTTTCGAAATGAATTGACTATAGTTAAGAATCACATGTTCATGTCCGAGAAATCGCACTTAAATATTAATTAGCTTTTATGTTCTCTCCCTTTGGATTTGGTGAGCTACATGTACACATTTACTTCTTGAATTTCTTTTCCTTTTTCTTTCATTATTGTTCTCTTAAAAGGAAAATCGGATACGAGTTGTTGCATCGGTTAATCAATGTGAAATAAGATGAATTTCATCATGGTTCACAGAGACGACATTTACCATGTTCGGATTGTGTTTAACACCTTGTGTTTGTTTGAGTGAGAGAATTTCTCGCGAATTAGTTTTTCTAAATTTCATGATTTTGGTTTGTTGAAGATGATTCGTTAACGAAAAAGAATCTATGGTCAAACAAGCTATAAATGCTTGAAATTAGGAAAATAAATTCCCTAATCTGAAAAGGGAAAATCATCCTTCGAAAGTATTTTCCTTTAGTTTTCCCCGAAACAAACATACCCTTAATTAGCATTGTAGCGCAATGATATTCTAGAAGTTGTGATCTATTAAACGTCATCGCGCCAGTCGTACTTACCCTTAATTCATGTCTTGAGGAACATGAAATCTATGACTTGGACGATTAGCTAGACCAGATTAAATTTAATCATAACTAATCCAGCTTTCAAATTCAGAAGTTTCTTAGACTTGTTATATCTCGGTGAGAAGTGATTGTATAAGAATTGCTGAGAATTGTCTTGAGTTTTTCAAGTTTGAGCCATTCAGATTTGATTGCACCACGGGAACCAAAACGAGCGAAGCTGTTAGCACTTTGAAGAGTCTCCACGTAAATGTTTCCAAATGTCAAGTGGCATTTCGTGGTGGGAAAGATAATGGAAAAAGTGTTCTATAACCTATTGTTAATGGAGGAAATTAAGCTGAACAATTGTGGATAATCTCATGTACCGGTCAATGTCAAATGGAGTTTTTAATCTCTGCAACGCGGTTGGGCATCAAAACAATCTTGTTTACTGGATAATTTCGTTTTTTGTGTGTGCGCGCGCGCCTAGTGGGGGTACTAAATATTGTTTAATTGCTCTTGGTCAGTTGGGTTAGGATTAAGATTCTGATTTTAGATATTTCACGAAATCTTAGACAAACTGAAGCAGGTCAGAAGTGGCGGAAGAATGAAAAGCCGATTAAATGGTTGATGTTTCTATGGTTAAAAATCTTTCTTAACTAATGCCATCCACCTGCCCGACTATCTATTGTCTCAATTAGTGGGAGAAGAATAGTATAAGTGCCAAAAGTCGTATACGTTGCTCACTTTGGCACCAAAAACTTCGTCCGGATCACTTCGCCAACCGAGATATACATTGCCGAAAATCCAAGATGATATTTTTTTAATTAATATTTGAAGCTGATGTTGCTCGACAGAGATCCGTTCAGCAATAAAAAATGCTAAAAATTAAAAAATATTGAAAAATACAAAATTAATTAGTTTAAAAAATAAAAAAAAGCTAAAAATTCATTAAAAAAGGCTAAAAATTGAAAAAAAAATGTATATTAAAAATATGCTTACAAACTTAAAAGAAAAGATAAAAATTTAAAAAAAGGAAAAAAAAAAACCTCGCTGCCTGGTTCTGCATCCTCTTTTTTTAAGCTAAATTTTCACTTTATTTAAATAAAATTTGTATTTTTATATATTTTTATATTTTTTAAGTCTAATTTTATTTTTAAAATTGTTTTTAAGTTTAGAAGTCCATGTGGACTTAAATTTTTTAAAATAATAATACTTAATATTGAAAATGTAATTCAAAATGCCACGTATTAATTTTGGCCGATTTTCTCACCGAAAATATTAAAGTGATCATTTTGTCTCTAATTTGGCACTTGACCGATCCGGCGAAAACTTTTGTCACCAAAGCGAGCGTCGTACACAACTTTTGACACTAATAGTGTTCTTCTCCCCTCTATAGGCCTTAACCTAGTAAAAGACAATGGAGGCATAAAGAAAGATTAATGAAGAATAAGCGATGGTCTTGCTCTTCCTTCTCTATCGATCACATGAAGGGAGGAGAAATTTTCCCAATTATCAACTTGTCAGAAACATGCCAAGTGTTTCTCTAAGATAATGTGTTGCTTCCTAAATTATCTCAAGATCATCATTTGTATTCCTTTCAAATACAAGAGAATTGAGACTATTTATCTTGACATATTACAATTGCGTCAATTCAGTCCTAAACTTTCAATTGAGCCTATTTAGTCCTAAACCTTTTTATATCTTGCCAATTCAATTCATCCGACCAACTCTGGATGAAAAATATTAACGTGGGTATCGACCATCCTACATGGCACAATTGAGGCTAACATTGGCATTTTTAAATAATATTTTAAATTTTTATTAAAAAAATATTTTCCCTTCTTTTCTTTAATTTTCTATTATTTCTTTTATTGCTTTTTCTTTCATTTTGGCCGATGAGGCTACAATGCGGGAGAGGTGGCCCTCGCGCAAATCTGGCAAGGGCTTTCACGCTATCACTTGCAAGCCCTCATAGGCCAAAATGAAAGAGAAAAAAAAAGAGAAATAATCATCTTACAAAAAATTTGTAAAAATTAATCAACGTTAGCGCCGGTAAATCTTGACGACTATAACATGCTTGATTCTCGATATGATTTCTTCTCTTTTTTAATGAAGCATTTTCAGTTAACTTGTGCAAGCCGAACTCTATAATCCCCACACAACAAGTGAAGTGTTTTGATAAACATCACCCAACTTCGTATTAGGACCTCCGTTCAATTTTATATCCTACCATTCAAGTTGACACTAATGTACTAATGTCACATCGCGTGTGTGGATCCTTATCCGATCTTATTCCCCTTCAACAATCTCACCTCAATCGTCAATTATTCGATTTAGAGGTGAGATGGGGGTATCAAAACTCTCATATATCCATTACTTATACATGGAATTTCAATGGAAACTCATGTACATATCATGTCCACCACACAGCATAACAGCTTAAACTCTTGGTTACATATCCTTGTAACAGCAAAATATGGGGAAAATGTTAGGAACGCGAATTTTTGAGAGAAAAAAAATAGAGAAGAAGACAAACGAATTTTTACGTGAAAACCCTTTCAAAATCGGACGGGGAAAAATTAGGGTACCGCACTAGACCATCTCTTCACAATTAGTAACAGTATCAGAGTTACAAGATTTAGGGTTTCAAGATTCAAGGGTACAACTACGAAAGATATTACCCAATATATAGTAGGAGTCTAGAACATATATAGCTATAATGAAAATTACATGTATGCCACTAGCAACAATAAAGAGCTGTGTTCTTTGATTTAACATGAAAATTACATATATGCCAGTAGCAGTAAAAGCTTTGAGTTTTCGTATTTTCTCTACCAGACTCCACAACTCCATCAGAAAGATGCTTGAAATGCAACCTGCGTTTTGAATTTGCCACTTCTTCATTGAAAGAATCATAAACCGTTCCTTCATACCATTTGCTCAAGCAGTTGGTTTGAGAAGCCACGACGGCCAATAATTATTCCCATGAAAATTCAGGAATCTAAGAACACGAAAACATAATCGATTCAAGTGAGGGTCGTCCCCATACTTTCGACTCAGGAATTGATAACTATGGGTTCAATTCTATGACATGGGGGAACGCAAATTTAAGTGAGGGGCTATGGCAGCCGGTTGTTGTCCCAGTTCCCCTTTAGATGGCCAGCCAATTACGGTCGTGCCTGAGTTATCATAATATATGCTGGTAATATGTACATGTTTAAAAATTCCGGACATAAGGGCACCGTGGGGAAGCGGCTATTGTGTGGTTCCACATGACAAAATCGAGTTAAGTCGAGACTTGGGATCGTGGATTTAGACCTTGCGTGGCAAGGAGGTGTCCGTGGGAATGTGAACAAATCTGCCGGCGAGCCGAGGATTTCTTGCAAATTTCTGAAGTTGACTGACCTCGACCTTGACTTTAAGAGATTATAGTATGCTTATCCTTTGCTCATACATGTATTTGATTACAGATATCTTATATTCGGTTTTATCCATCCTCATGTGAACACTCAGTCAAACCAATTCTGTAATTAAAATAAGTTAGTCTTGAGCTATTGATGATTTTTGAAAGAATAAGCCAAAACTATTTTTCATCCTATCAAAAGGCATCAATTTTAACGCCGATCCCAACTCTGAGCCAATTTTTTTTATTTCATAAAAAAGACCTTTTTTTATTTCATAAAAAAAGACTAACTTTAGGTCGGATGTCAATTTTGTCCCAAATTATTTTTTTATCTAATAAAAGAAAAACTTCCAATCGGTACCCAAATCGGCTCCTGTGAAGTTTATGCCAAATAATACCGTTAAAGATGTGATGTGTCATTCTACGTATACTCGGTGTCTCACGTCACAATCCGAGAGCTTTCCCTATTTTTGAATGTTGCTGATCACAAAAGGTTTCGAAAAAGTACCAAAAAAGTTCTAAACATATTATATTAGTATCAATTCAGTCATAAACCTTTTAATTGGATTAATTTAGTCATAAATCTTTTTGTATTGGTACCAATCAATTCATCCGGTTAATTTTGATCGGAAATCGCTGACCTGGACGCCAACCATCCTACATGACACGGTTGGCGCTAACATATATATATTTTTTAATATTTATTATTTAAATCATTTTTTATTTTTATTTTTTATTCTTTCGGTTTGGTGGCAAGGGCTTGTCGGCCACTTCGGGTGAGGGTTGGCTAGCCCTCACCAAATCTAGGGGAGGGTTGCCTCGCCCTCGACCTCGCGCGCCGCCGATGAGGCCACTCGTAGCCCCGAGCAAGGCCATCGCGGCGTCGAAGGCCCTCACTTAGATTTGACGAGGGCTATGTCATAGTGGCTGGTGAAGGCTACCTAGCCCTCGCCCGGTGGCGGCGAAGGTTGCCGACAACACTCACCGGCCAAACTAAAAGGAAAAAAACAAAGAATGAAAAAAAGAAAAAGGAAAAATGACACAAATGAATCCTAAACTATGACCCAATGTGCAATGCGGTCCCTTAACTTTTAATTTGGTCAATATGGTCCATGGATTTTTGAAATATGTTCAACTTAGTCCCTAAACTTGAATTAATGGAAAGACTAAATTAAACATCTTCCTATAATTCATGAACTAAATTAAATATGCTCCAAAAATTCGGGAACTATATTGGTCAAATTAAAAGTTCGAAACCACATTGCATATTGAGTTAAAGTTTATGGACTATATTGATCAAATTGAAAGTTCATGAACCACATTGCACATTGAGTTATAGTTTATGGACCATATTGATCAAATTAAAAGTTTAGGGACTACATTGCATATTGGATCAAAGTTCGGGGACTATTTATGTCATTATCCCAAAGAAAAAAATAATGAAAAAATATTTTTAAAATTATGTCCAAGTGATCGCTAGCCGCATCACGTTGGACGGTCGACGTCCATGTCAATGGTTTTCGATATAAAAAAAAATTGGCCTAATAGATTGAATTAGTATCGATGCAAAAAAGTTTAGGATTACATTATTCCAATCGAAAGATTTATGACCGAATTGGTACCAATGTAATATGTTTATGACTTTTTTGGTAATTTTTCCTGAAAGGTTTGATTTATCTCGGTGTCCGAACATGATCGAATGCGACGAATCACTCGTTCCGTTTGCCCTGGGTAAATCATTTTTCTGCTCCACTTTAATTCTTGTTACAAAAATCCAAAATTGAATGTTCACATTTTCTCCACTCACTTGGTTCGTAACTATCCATTTTCTTACGACGGCTCTGAGCACGATAGCCATGAATCACCAAAGTACATGAAATGACACATTGTATCTTTAACGGGTATTATGGAACAGAAATATGACGGGGTCAAAATTGGGTATCGATTTGAATTCCGTGCTTTTCTACACGTAAAAAAAAAATGTATGGGCCAAAAGTGGTATCCGAGCTAAAGTTGATGGTTTTAACGAGAAGAAGAAAAGTTTGAATGGCCTCAGCTAAAGTTACTGCTTTTAAAAAGAACAGGTTTTTTTTTTTTTTTTGTGCCGTATCCTTGAAATAGCTAATCAATTAATGTTAATGTTGTAAAGTTAAGATGCCATCGTTCATGCAGAACACGATACAAAAGTAGCTTCTTAAACAATCGCAATAGGTGGTCAACAAAAGAAAGGGAAAGAAAATATCCAGAAACGAGACAAAGGATCAGTAGTTTCATCTCAACTTTCCCGTACTATGGAGTCGTACACATTTGTGTTGTCTGATCACGGCGTGTGCGAAGCGCGTGCACGTGTCGATGCCATCGAGATGTTAGAATTGTAGGAGGAGCAGTTGGAGAACTTTAGGCGCTCCGCACCGTCAAAGTTTCCGCGCATGTTCTTTGGAATTATCAATGACTGACTGGATCGGTGGAACTTCGAAAGACCCGAAGGATAAGGATCAATGGACTTGACCGAGACAGTCCACCTTTTGTATTGAGGATAAGATGTATACAATCTTCTAACTTTAAATCTTATCCTAATTTTTGCCTTTTGTCCCATAAAAAAACTTTAGGTCATGTCCTAATTCTACTATGAACTTGTGTTTGTCCTATGAAAAGCTCATAACTTCGGTTCTTGTTCCAATTTTACTGGACAGGCCCAATTTTATCCTAAAATTTTTACATTCTCATACAAAATCACAAACCTTTATTTGCGAAAGAAATATGATCTCATTAACTCTCCGTCCCAAATTTCTCGTTGACGACCGACAAATGAAAAACTCCAATCATGAGCTATTCGAATGTCCCGAGCGCGAGCTCTCCGACCGCAAGAGATGAAACATTCCCAAGTACGAGAGATCGAAAATCGAGCGCAAAATCCCTAAGAGCAATTTTGAGAGTGGGTTAATGGTGGCAAATTTAAAACTCAAATAAAAGTTGATGATATTTTATGAGACGGAAAAAATTAGAGTAAAATCGAAATCGGACCTAAAGTTGGGAATTCCTCATGAAATGAGAAAAAAAATATATGGTAGAATTGGAATAAGAGCTGAAAGGTTTTAGAGTATTAGGCCTTCAATTAAGTTCCCTTGAGACTTGTTATTGCTGGATCATTTTGCCTTTTGTTTATAATACGAAGTCTCCAAATCATCTGGCTAGGCCAATTCTTCGGGTTGTACACGAGTTAAAAATGCTGAATTGCTTGATCTATCCACTGACAGTTATTTCATTTCGCCCAAGAAGTACCCCAAGTTCATTATTTTTGTCTAAAGATGTTAAAAACAGAGTTTTCACGTACATCACTTTGCATCCTCCATTTTCAAAACCAAACTGCATGTTCAAAGGCGCCGAATTATGTTTCGAAATGAAGAATCATGTGAGTTTATGTACTGAATTGCCACGTTCGTCGCGAAATTGCCGTTGCCGTACACTTTTCTAGGCCTAGCTACCATGAACCCCGAAACTGACCCTCCAAAATCCTAGCTCAGCCCAAGCCACCGCACTGCTCGTCGCCCTTCGTCGTCCACCGTCATCCTCCCCCTCCCTTCCTCACGCCAAGGCCGAGCAAGGCCACAACAATCTTAGATCGAGGTCCTCATGGCGTCTAAAAACCTAAATTGAGACGGTCATGCTCTCACGATCTCAGATCAAGACATGGAAGCCGTGGACAACCTCAATTCAAGATGTCTTCCATGGTGGACTACGTCCTCAAATAGAGGTCACAACTATGGCGACTCCGATCTAAGTTCGTCGACGACCACAACAACCTCGTCGTATATGTCCAAGCTCGTGCAAAGCAGTAGTTATGGTGGCGAAGCTAGTCGTGTGATGGGAACGGCGCTAGAGGGATTGGAATTATTCGGAGGTGAATAAATAATCATTTTAAGGTTCCGTTTGTTTCGCATAAAATGAATGATTTAAAAAATATTTTTCTAAAAATAATTGCTCTGTATTACTTTAAATAGTTTGTCAATGAAACATATTTTCATTATCCATAGAAAGCGTTACCAATAGTGAAAATATTGTATATAGACTAACTATTTCAAGCAATACGAGCGTTGAAAAAAAAATCAAATTATTTATTTTTCGTTAAACAAACGGAGCCCTGTAAATAGGGATATTTTGTTCAAGAATGCAAAATCATAATTCTAAAACAAAGCAAAGTGCTAAAATTGGAAAACATGAAAAATGCTTTTATGTATTTTTTTTTTCCTTTTGATTTCTTTGATGAAGTATTAGGGGTGAGCGATTTATGGTTTCGTACATGTTCCACTGGACCCTAGAACCTATCCGTATTTATAGGTTCCTCATTTTTTAGAATCGAAATCTACCGTGCATACCTTGAAACCTAGAATATGCCTTGTCATCGGTTCCAAGGTCGGTTCAAGGTCCACCTTGATTTCACATGTATTCTTAGTTGAACTATTGAGTGAGTAATCACGTTTAATGGCCACTACCTACTACTAAAATACGCTGACCACAACTCATATTTAAACATACGAAAAATATGAAATATTAACAAAATAAAAGTCTTAATGATAAAGTGATTCCGAATTACACACTCATTATCGGACACCATGAAATATCGCGGGATGACACGAAGACATATACCAAGAAAAATTATAAAAACTTGCTCGATGTTTCATATTTTGATTCTAGATTCCACTTATTTAAAACTTGGAATCCAGGTCAAAAAACAGATTCCTAAATTTTGGAACCCGAAACCTATCTTTTGTACCTTGAAACTTAGAACTAATCGATTTTTACCGGTCCGCTTCTCTAGATTTTAGATTTTACCTTGAAACCATCCTTATCCCTGGGAGATATGACCATCCCGTGTAACGTCCAACTCATTATCCACGTTCAAAAACTAGTGTATGAACCTCCCGTGAAATTTAGGGGGCCTTCCACAAAAAAGAAAAAAAGAAAAAGAAATTTGGGGGGTCCATGTTACGCGACATCATGGGACCGGGACGCCCCTCGTCATCATCGGTCGGCAAGGCTGACGTCATCTCGTGACGCATCTTTACGTCTTCTTAGCTATGAGAATATGTCCTCTCTTCACTTTTGATCGTGACTGCTCGCACTTGTTAAAGTAGTGTCATAACGTGGAACACGATCGTGCATTACCACCCGCCAATAGCATTTAAATTAAGAGGGCTAATTTCATGAAAAAAATCTTAAATTTTTCTCGTGAAACATGAGTATACCAAACTTCTTTGTCGCTGCACTAATACTCTAAACTTGTACAAATTGATGGCTCGAAAATATCTTTCTGTCATGATTATATTTATATAAGCTGTTAGATCATGAAGCAAATTTGACGGTATTATGATGGCGATCTACTTTTGACAATAAACTCCTCTTTCCGTCACGATTGGTAGCTAACTCTTGTTCTTGAGTTAATTCTCATATCAAAATTGCAGCTATGAGTTTTTTTTTTCAAAGGTTGTAAATGCGTCGAACGGTTAATAAAAAGATAATCACCAATTATGAAACAAGAAACTTCTTTATTTAATTTAGAAATAAACTATTAAAAGTATCACTGATAAACCTTTAGGATGAAATTGCCTCTCATCTGCGCATACGACTGAGAATACATTGCATGCAGTCCTCTAAATGCTGTGATTTTTCTTCAGTCCTCGAACTTTTGTGTGCGTGTGTTTTTTTTTCCTCAACTTTGGTGGCGGATTATTACAACGGGGGCAGAGACACGGAAGGTAGATGATCTGTGTTTAGACATTATGAAACCAATTGACCAATGACCGACTGTAGGGATTCTGCCAAATGATCTGTGTTTAGACAGGAATTAAAGGTGATTTGATGTGAAGGACTTGAGGAATTTCCACCAAGTCAATGCAAGAATTTCCCAGCCATTTGTCCGTGGTCCATCTGGAGTCTCCACACGCAATCATCTTATGTGGAAATTTACGGTATGACAGCAAATCGCTGAACCCATGCATCACGGCGGTGACGCATAGGTTGTCGCATCAACATCTTAACCTACTCTACTTTTGCAATTTTCTAGCTCCTGCCCTACATGAATCTTCCTTTGACTTTCGAGCGTAGCTCATCTCGTGTTGGCTTGTGGGGCTAACCACGAGCAAAAGAGCCACCAGCAAGTCTTGATCTGAGTCTAGATATATATTAATTTTCCAAGGAAGGATCAAGAAACTTGCGGAGGAGGAACAAGAAAACCCTACAACGGAAAAAGAAAGAGCCGTCCACGAAAGAAAATATCCAGAAATGAGGCAAAGGGGACAGCGATTGCATTCTTGACTTCCCCGTGCTATAAGAGTCGTCTGCTTGTCTGTTTTATCACGGCGTGTGCGAAGCGTGTGCACATGTCAATATTATTCGAGACGTTAGAATTGTCGAAGGAAGGGGAGTTAGAAATGTTCAAACACACTCAACGTCTTAAAACTTCTCCGCATCTTCATAGAATTGTCAATTGCTAAAATTGGGAAATTAAAGACCTAAAAGGATAACAATGAATAAAGGACTTGAGCAAGAAAGTCCACCTTTTCGTATTCAGGATAAGATTTATGCCTTCAGTCAAGTGGACCGGCTTTTAATATACCAAGCCTCCGAATCAATTTGGCTTGGCTAGTTCTTAAGGATGTATACAAACCGTCACGCCTACATGCGTAGGGTAAGGTTTCCCACGGCTGGTGTAGCCCCTCAGATTACTTAAAGTTTGGGCCACAACGGAATCTGATACGTTCACGCTAAGTGCTTCATCACTTAGACGAACCCATTGATAGTTGTTTGGTTTTGCCCAACTAGTACTCCAAACTTCATTATTCTTTGGAAAATGTTAAAAGCCACATTGACTTTCACCGTCTATTTTCAAAGCCGAAAGTTTGCACCTAACATTGGTGTGTGGTTCACACTCCCCATCGACGTGAAAGGCACTTGAATAGTTAATGTTATATATAGTATTTTTCGCTTATAATTGAGTGATGTAATGAGAAGTACGATGTGCTAACCTCTATTGAACGTAGTCCCAGTTTAAAGGTGAACCGAGATAAACCTTGTGTTGATTTCTCTATCTTGTTTTACGCTTTACTTCTTTGTGATTGTGCGTCGGATCCTATCACCTCTTTGACGACCCAAAAATTCTCATACTAAGAAATTAGAATTAACATTTAATTTTAAAATTTAAAAGATGAATAAATAAAGATGGGACCGCCGAGACGGGATTGGCGAGCGACAACCAAAGGTGCGAGATTGCTCGGTCATGTCAAACGGCCTCGAACAAGTTCGGCAAGCGCCGGACGACGCTAAACGCCAGCCCAATCGGGGCTAAGCATGCCTAGTTAGGCCTATGTCGACCATCCAGTGGGTCGGCGCGCGAAGAACCGGCACCACCATCGCCCGATCCCGCCACCGTTATACTCTCGTTCTCTTGTCCCGACACGGATGAGTAAAAAATGTCATTCCATTATAAGTCAATATGAAGTCAAGAGATAAATGACAAATAGAAAATTCATTTTCATGCATTTAATAATAGAATAAGATCAATGCCGTTTTCAAACACTTAATGATATGATAAGATCCATGTCATTTTCAAGTATTTAATGATAGGATAAAATCAATGTCGTTTTCAAGCATTTAATGACATGATAAGATCAATGTCACTTTCAATAACAAAGTCAAAAAACTATAAATGAGTTCACAATATGGGATTAATAAAGTCAATAAATTATAAATGAGTTCACACTATAAGAATAACAAAATCAATAAAACATAAATGAGTTCACACTAATAGGATTGAAAAAGTCAAGAAAACATAAATGAGTTCACACTAATAGGATTAACAAAGTCAAGATGAAATGAATGTGTTCACATATGAAGTAACTAGTGAGAAAAGCTCGAAAACTACTATAAATAGAGTTACGGTTTCTTTATTTCGACATCCACCGATCATCTCTCTCTCTCTCTCTCTCTCTCTCTCTCTCTCTCTCTCTCTCTCTCTCTCTTCGCTCACCCTGTCTCACGCCACGTTCCGCCGCCGCCACGCCGCTGTGTGTCGCCCCCACACCGTACCACGTTGCATGTATAGTCTTAAGTCACGATAAATCTGTAAAAGTATATGGAATTACTAGATCTAATGCGATAATGTTCGATTGTTACGTAAGCAAAGTATTGCATTAGATTGACATGAATTGTGTGCATTTTGTGTGCGACATGAGTGTTATTGTATTAAACCACAACGATATAGTCTTACATTAAAATGATTTGAATCATGTGCTTGCAAGAATGTGTTTGAAGCAGATCATCCGAGGAATGACGCATGGCCCGGATAGGCAATTATCTCCTTAAAGGCCCAAGGGGTGACACCTTGACTCGGCCTTAACACCATGCGTGAGGCATAAGTTCTTGGTGGCGCCTTCGGCTTGATGCCGAAGTGAATCGAAATCAATTCTAGCTGTGAGGTTTTGGTATCGTGGGAGAGGTTTGATGACGTCCCAAGCATGTCAACCTCAATTCGTCCCTTCAATTTTTATCTCGATACTTTAATTCATGCGAAAGCGTATTTTGATTATCAATTACCCTACGATCATAGCAAGTAGGAAAACAAACACACAACGAGCATACATAACATAGTCTATTGCTTCATTATTATAGCATGCACCTTATTTACATTAACTATATACATATATCATCGGTTTAGGCTTGGTTATGCCTAGCGCCTCTAGTGGCAATGGTAGTCCAAAAAGTCAACATCCAAAATGGTTTCCTCCCTTCTTTGCCAAAAACTAGACCGCTTTCTTCACCTCACCCTTCGTGCGGCCATCCACCATCATTGAAATCCGGTGGCCCATCGAAGTCTCGAATAGGGCTGAGCAAATCCATGCTGAGCATGACATACCATGCCACATAACAGTGCGGGACCCAATGATCGAGTCCCTCCTCAACGTATATGGTGGTGAGGTAGCAACGAAAGGTAGTATCGCTATCTATATCTACAACACCAATATAAGTGACTTCCATTGACATCAAGAGACCGAAACGTGGAAGTGGAACAAGAGCCATACCTACGAATCGAAAGTTTAAGGAGTGAGATACACATCTCAATAAGTAAGAATCTAAGCCTAAATTAAGAAGATTGGCTACTACTAAGCTCATGTAACATGCAATCAAAGTATCAACCAAGAAGAACATATCATCATTCTCGATTCCATGAGCCATTGTAAGCAAGCATGCAAGCCTCATCTTTTCATATCGTCCCGCGCTCTTCTCGGGCCCACCCGTCACTATTTACGAGGCATCTCGGTGTGCATCTTACAAATATACCGAGGCATCCCAGTAGGGCAACTTATCCGTGGCTCAAGAAAGTGAGTCCATTGTTCCGTTCGATTTGTCCCATACCAAACCTCGATCGGGACACGCTCGCTCGCCCACGAATGAGGCCCTTCATATCATATCATATCGAGATCGGTAAATCTCACCACTATAAGTGGCAAGCCATGTAAGAGAGCATGCAAGATCACTACTTCTTATCTAAGCACACAAGTTCGGCACTAGTCTCACACCCTAACAAAGGATTAGAAATTTACTTACATATCTTATTGGCAAGAACTAATCAAAAGAGCAAGGTGAGAAGTTGGTGCACAAGCGGCGATGATGATTCAGCGATAAAATGGCCGTGCAAGGTCGGTGATGGTGGTGGTAATATAAGGTTGAGCCGAGAGAGAGTAGAGAGAACGAGAGAGAGTGGCGTGAGGTGAGTGGGGTCAAGAGGATCTTTGGCTATTTATAGCCTCTCCTTGACTTCTTGCCCAAGTCGGCCTTGTCCTTATTCGCTTTCCACTTGTTACTTTCTCATTCGACTTGTTCCTCAAGTTAGCTTAGTCATCATATACTTTCCACTTGGTTTTGTCTTATTCTTAGTAACTTGCCACCTAGACTTCAATAATTGGAGAGATAATGATTATAGGCCATGTACCTCATTGACAACTCATCTACCTAGCTACCTAATGAACCTATGGCCCTAGACTAGTTATGTGTCTAAATGTGGTTTTCTTCTTATGCCACATGCCCCCTATGAGGTGTCTTCTAGAACCTTCTCATTACGACACACGCCCTCATGAGGTGCCCTCTCCTTGTGCCGCATGCCCTCATGAGGTGTCATGCTCATGATGACACTTAATTAATTTCTAATAATAATTAGGGTCTTCTAATGAAATTAAGCTTCCTCAAAGAATAGGGCAAGGATGGCGGCACATTCATGGGCGCCATTGGTGTTGTCCAAACCCGAGAGTCGAGCTTGGTTGCCATCATCGAATATGATCAACACATGGCCGGTTCCATCGAACAAGGTCGAGACATTGTAGATCATAGCCAAGTTCGTGATTGGCATGACTGGTGTCTCTAATTGGTGTTGTACTTAAGATCGCTAAATTATCTTAAGATTGCCGCTAATGGCAATTTGGGCATTCTAATTATATGGGTCATGATTGGTCAAAGATACTATAATCTACTTAGGAAATTGTGCTTGACCGGTCAAAATTTGCCAATAATTACAGAAGATCTCATTTGACTAGTCAAAGAGATTTTATTTGACTATTCAAAAATTTGCTTAATCATTACAAAAGATGATGTTTGACTTTTCAAAGATTCGTAATGATTACATAAGATTACATTTGACCTAGTCAAAGATTTACTAATGATGACGAGAAGATTCTCTTTGACTCGAGTTAAAGATCTAGTAATGATGACTGAAGATTTGGTAATCATTGGCTCTCTAATCGTTTTCGAAACTTATGCCAATGAGGTAGTGAAGGGCATAGCCGCTACTTTGAGGCTTATACGGACTTGTCATAATTGTTCATGTCGTTCCGATCAAGGTCGGATCGAGTTTCTTGACCGCCAAGCATGGGCCGGCTCCCAACCGGTCCATGCGGAGGCGCGGGTGGTGTGCCATCATGCACGGTCGAGCGCCCCAAGTAACATGACCAAGCATGCTTGTCCGGCGTGCCTCGGGCGTGTCTCATCTTGTCAAGGTCGAGTGTATCCACATCTTGCTTGGTTTAAGGTCGAAAGTATCCGATCCAAAATCGAGCATTTAATCGAACACAACCAAGATAGCCTTTCATGACCAATTGCGATTGATGCGGGGATTGGCTTGTTTCGATCCCAAATCCTCAAACGACATAATGCATTGCCAAGAGTGATTAGTCGCGTGGCCGGTGCGTGCTCGGTATGTGATTCTATTGAAACTCAATCCTTTGACGAATTCATGGTTAGTTCGTATGTCGGCGCATTCTTTGGTTCGCAATCTATCCATGAATCAATCCGTAGCCAAGGGATCGTTCATAATCGATGCATGTCCGAACTCCTAACTGAACCATGATTTGCTATTAGGCCGATTTCCACAGTTGGTGGATTATCTTTGTCCCCGGTCATCCGCGGTTCCAAGTCGTTACTCGTCCATTACCCGCACCGAAATGACCCTAAGATTTGGGGTGTCACACAAGGATTCGTATTTTGGGTATATTGAGTCGTCCTTCTCGTGAAGGTGATTTTACGAGACGTTTATCGTTTGGTAACGTTGAACCCACGAGTGAGCATTCTCGGGATACGACTTATTAACTATGGCCTGGATTGGCAAATTTTTTTGCCTGGATTGGCAAATGTTTATGGCTTGGATAGGTATAAATCAATGAGCCAGGAGTGGCCGTTTGATGTGAATTGAATGAATTGATGTGTTTCATGACATTTGAACAAAATTTATGCGGTGGACTCCACGCATTTGATGTTTGAAAATGAAGAAGTCATGCTCATTTTTACATTGCATTACAGTATGGCTTTGTTGAGTATTAAGTGATATTCTTGTTTTAAGCCTAGTAATTTCATTTATTGGGCTGTTCGCTTATCCCTTTGTTTTTCAGAAACCGATGGACCCACCACGAGCTCCTCCATTCAGCCATCCTCATCATATGCTTATGTAACATCATGACGTTGTGGGAGTGGAGTCTTGTGATGTAGATATGGAGTCGTGTGATGTATTGGTGATAGGCTGAGAGAGAGAGTATGATAGCGGATAAACAACCTCCTTCGAATTTTGTTTATGAAATAGTGAACGGGAGATTATATGTGATGTAAGATATATTGACGCATATATATATATATATATATATATATATATATATATATATGTGTGTGTGTGTGTTTATGTATGTCTTGGACGTTGTTATGTTTGTTATTACCACACGAACCCATCGATGCATTTCTGCGATAAAAAATGGTAAAGGAAATTTAGTTTTATAGTTAGAGAAAATATTTAGGTCCCAATTCGGTAAATAGTGGTACTTAATTGGATAAACTAGCGAGGTGATCCTGGGTTGTTACACCTTCACTTTTTATTTATTTATTTATTTAGGTGCCGATTGTATCTCAAAATGAATAACCATGTGAGTTTATCTATCGAATTGTCACTTGCTTCCCAAAATTACTTTTGCCACTTTCTATGCCTAATCACCATGAAATCCAATATTGACTCTCCATAATCATGGCTCGGCCGTAGCCATAGTATTGCTCATGGCCCTTCGATGGTCATCATCGGTCCTCTCTCTATCGTGTCAAGGCCAAGGAAAGCCATCATGATCTCGAATCAAGGTTGTCATGGCATTTGCAAGCTCTCATGCGGTGAACACCCAAGCAGAGAGAGAAGAAAATGGAGGAGAGAGAGAGGGGAAAGGGGAGGGGGATGGCGTCGTGTGACGAGAATGGCGCTTGAAGGAGGTTGGTGAGCGACGGCCTTTTTTCGAATGTGAGTAATATTAATCTTTTGAGTCATGAGATTTTGTTTAAGAACACAAAAAGGGTAATATTAAAAGTAAAGAATTGCAAGTGATAAAATTGAAAAAAAAATACTAATAAAAAGGCCTTTGTGCAATTTTTCCTCTCTCTCTCTCTCTCTCGCCTACTAACCTTTTCCTTATTTTTTTTGGGTTACTAAAAAACCTCTAACTTTAGGTGCAATCCCAATTCTATTCTAAATTTTTTTATCTCGTAAAAAACCACTACTTTAGGTCAATCTCAACTTTCCTGTACTTTTTTTTGTCTCATAAAAAAATTGTAACTTTACGTCCAGTTCAAATTTTACTATAATTTTTTTCGTATAATAAGAAACCACCAACTTCTACTTGAGTCATAAATATATCTCCATTAACTCTCCGTCAAAATCGCATTTATTGATTTTGCATTCGGTCTTCGATCTTTCGTGCTTGAAAATGTTTTCTCTCTCGCGGTTGGATAGCTCATGCTTGGGACGCTCGACTAGCTCGTGCTTGGGAGTTTTTTATTTATCGATTGTCACGAGAAATTTAGGACGGAAGGGTTAATGGGGGCAAATTTGTAACTTAAGTAAAAGTTTGTGATTTTTTATGAGATTCAAGAAAATATTGGAACAAGATATACGGATGAAGAATTTTTAGATAACAAAACAAATTAGGATATAATTAGTATATGACCTAAAATTAAGGGTTTTTTATAGTATAATTTTTTGTTAATTGTAATTGGGACTGAATTTAGAGTTTGAGGTTTCTTACGAGATAGAAGGTAAAATCGAGACAAAGCATCTAAAGTTGGAGATTTTTTAGGGCGATAGGCCTTTTTGTTTCTAACCCTTAGGTAACGACAGGTGGTAAGATACAACTATCCCACGTCAATTCCAACTCATGCAAATGAGGGGTCCATACCATTCGACATCATGAGACGTGCGTGATCATAGCTACGAGAATCTCTCCTCCCTTTGGATCGTGACACTTTGTCGAAATTCTGCTATTTTGTAAAACACGATGCTGCATTTCCACATGCCACCTTTTTAACTTTTAAAATGATTGGCAAAATATGCTTTTTGGTGGCGTAAAACAAGCATACTTGCAAAAATAAATGAACAAAAAATATTCGACATAAATTATTGTCGATGATGAAACTATATTTATTGACTAACTATTTCAAGCGATACGAGGCAATTATTTTTTTGAAAATATTTTTTAAATCATTCATTTCTCGTGAAACAAACGGACTCATAACTTCAATGCGACGCCACTAATGCCCCCATCATCCCAATCAAGGACAAGCACCACCACTCCATGTACTGCTTGATTTTTTCTTTAAGCACTAGCTTATGGGGTGAATAAGTGATTGTGATCAAACTTGATAAAATAACGCGAAAATATAATAAACAAGTTCGATAGGAGCAAAAGTAGTTAACAAAACCGTGCAAGTGCTTCCACGAAACTATTTATAGAAGCAAGTAAAAAGTAGAAAACGATGTACAAGAGATTATAGTGGTTCGGTTTTTGGTAAAGCCTATTTCCACTCTCCCACATTAAGAGCCTCCGGCTGGATTTCACTAAATAATGAAATGAGAGATTACAAAAAAATATGATTACTTGACCACAAGCACATCCACAAAGCGAGTGCTACATCTACTAAAGCCGTCTCACTCTACATACTTGACTCTATATACACCTCTCACAAAATTTTCAATTAAACGCTCAAGTAGACAGTTTTGAATAAGTAAGGCTCTCTTGAATAAAGATGATGAACTCTTGATCTCTCTCACTTTTCTTCAAACTTGGTGCTCTTTATATACCCCTCGTCTTCCAAACTTCCCACTGGGACAGAACCACTACAAGAATCAATCTCCAATGTTAGCCGTTAGTTGATTATCGAATAAAGAACACGAGCCCTTGAAGTGAGAGGAATCGAGATTTGAGTGGATTTGCTCGCCTATACAATCAAATCATAGAATCCTTAAATCGAGCTTTTAAGAAAGGAAATTATCTACAAATGATTGCAATCAAGAATTCTCATATGGAAAGTAATGAGAATATCTATCAAAGTAAAGCATTAAACACATTACCTACAAAAGGCATAGATATATATTTGCAGTAAATCCTCAAAGTATAAATCAAAGTCTTTTCAAAGTATGTGAGTTTTGTTTCCTTCAAAATCAAATATAATTTCCCAACATTATAAACCAACCTCTCTTTGCGATAGGCAGCCAACTCTTATTGTCAATAATCTAGACCCATACCAAGTGTTAAGTGCGCACAACAGAATCTCGATGTCTTTATCTAGGAAAATTGCCAAGAGGTACAGGTCTTAGTTCAAGTATGAGCTCAAGTTAAGCCCATTAACATATCTAGTTGGATCCAACTTCATTAAAAACTTAAATCAATGAATTATGAGTCGGTTATGATATATTAACTACTCCTTATTGAAGTTAGTTTGAAAAACAAACAAAATATTGCCTTTTTAGCATCCCACAAAGGATGGAAGGTAGAGAGCAAGTCAATTTATTAGTTCGAAGGCTAATATAGTTTTTCAAAGAAAGAAATAGACAAGTGGGCTACACCCCACTATACATGTGTGCGGATACGCATGTGATTGCGCAATTATTAGGCGCACTTAGCACTTAACGCGATCGTAAGTCCGAATTTGGCTCTATTCAATAATTATTTTGTATTTATTATTTCAAAATTATTATTATACAAATAAATTTCGTGACTCATCGAAATAGTGTGATTGTTCATGGATATAAGACACTCTTATGTCTTTTGGAAGATTTACGTTTGTTCGGACATAACTACCAAACCGACACCTTTGTTACCTTTAGAGTGTTTGTGTTTGTTCAAAAATATCTACCGATTCATACATGAAAATGTATAATTTGATATACGTTTCGAATATGAAGAGGTATGTTTGAACTATCCGTTATTAGACACAAAAAGTTGCAATTTTTCGTGCAAAAATTATTTTAAAAAAAATAAAAAGATGTGATCGAATAAACTGTTTTGGACACGAAGAGTTGCATGAGAATTAACTACTAAATGTGTGTTCATTTCTCGTTATATATTCAAGTATTTTGTTCATTTTTCAGTTTTACTTCTTCACTTTCAATTTTTGTTCTTGAAATACAAGAGGGATACTGCCTTCCTTTCGATTATTTCCTAGAGAGTTCTTAGAGAAATATTAGAATTACTATCTAATATTCTCACTTGAGACTACGGTATATCTTGGAGGATTTTTACCGTTAACCATTAGTAATGTTGTGGGACAAAAATTCTTTAAAGAGAGTGATATCACGCATCAAAGTCTCGATTCTTTTGTTTATCTCATTCGACCATATTTTACCAACATTCCTCATCACATCAATTTTTCGATGTGAGACTTTTTTAACGTAACACACACACTTGTATCTCAACAATCTACCCCCATCATGTGTTAGTTCGGTGTTAGGCCTTTTATTCAGCTATCTTTCCACATCAAGACACCTCAACCCGAATCTCCATTCATCGCCAACCAGTGCAAACACACCTTTCGCCCATGATCTCCTTTTGGATCGAACGTAATGGCAAATCGAACACGACGACCGCAAAGATCCATGAGATCCTTTACGGTGAAGACGGACGCAATAAACCCCTCGGGGATCTCGTAACTTTAGCTAAACACATGCCTTTCTTTACGTGAACCCATGCCTCAGAGCACACCATATGCGCCTAATAAAGACGTACGACTCTCGGGTGCACGGGTCGTGCATCTTTCTTAGACGATCGTGCATGCATCTTTATTAAGAGATCGTGCGCCTGGCTAAGGCCAATAATTCTGCGCTTGATAAAGGCGCACAAGGCCTGAATCTGTACGCCTCACTTGCACCTAATAAAAGCTCATAGACGGTGCGCCTTTATTATGCGCAAAACTGGGCGCACGGTGGCTGTTGTATCTCTCTTTGGCAAGCGCACAGCCCTTTTCGCCTATATCAAGGCGCATCTCTCTTCTTTTCTCTCTCTCAATTGTGACTCTCTCTTTTTATCTCTTTTCGTTTGGTCGGCGAACCTCCATGCGCCGCTCAACCTAAGCTCTTGTCGCCACAATACCGCGGTGCGTGCTGCCCCTCCATTCAACGACTGAGTTAATCGCCGACCCGCCGTCCATCCTCGTCTTTCACCACTCAACCCTCTGCCGACCCACCGCCTTGAGGACCCCCCTTGCGCCGTAAGCCCGCAAGTCGCCATTTCGTCGTTGTCATCGCTAAGTGTTGTCATTATCGCCGCCGTGACTAACCGTCGTTAGTCGTGAGGTAACCCTTAATCTCCGATTAGGTCGTTAAGTGCACATATGGTTAGTTTAATTAGTGTTAATCGTGGGTTAGATTAGTTTAATGCGAGTTTAGTTTAGTTAATCGTGGTCGGGTTAAATTAGTGACTATTGTTAGGTTTGTTGGCCGTGGTTAGTTTAAGTCAACCATGGCTAGTTAAAGGAACCGTAGTTACTTTTAGTTAATCGTAGTTACTTTCCGTTAACCGTAGTCATCTTTAGTTAATCGTAGTTATTTTTCTTTAACCATAGTTATCTTTAATTAACTCTAGTTACTTTAATTAATCGTAGTCAGTTTAATTACCTAAAGTTGATTAACTCAATATTGATGTGCTAATTAATCGGAGTTGGGTTAATTAATTAAAATGAGTTAGCTAGTTAAAAGTGGATCCATTAATTAAAGTACACTTTAATTAATTATGGTTAGATTAATTAATTATAATTAGTTTAATTAACTATAGTCTAGTGGTTTAATTGAAATGAATTGACTAATTGTAGTCGGGTTAATTAATTAAGGTAGATTTAATTAATTATTATTGGGTTAACTAATCACAGTTAGATTAATTAACTATTATCGGAATAATCAATTGAGACCGAATTAGGGAGTTGATTAAGTAAGGTTCATTCATTTATTTTTTTTGTCATTGATTTGGTAATGTTTAAATTATTTATAGGTTGTTATCAACAAAATATTTATCAATTTTGAAATAAAAAATAATTTATAATTTTTTATTTAGGCGAATGTCATCTAGATCTTTTGCAATTGTGTCCTGGGGAGTATGAATATGGATCCGATTACCAAGGTAGATAGTCTAGTATGTTTGAGTTTGGAAGAATATCCATATTTGATGAGTAACATGCTACGATTGAGTCCATATTGAATTTACCCGGAGAACCAAGTATATTCATAGTTTGATATATAGACAACCAGGTTCTAACTCCTGGGAGTATTAGATATAACACGTGGAGGTGGATAATGATGCTACAATTAAGTTAATCCTGAAATTTGCACTTCAGTATGGTTCTACGGGGTTTTTACGAGTTCTATGCAATAGTAGATGGACAATAAGTGATAAATGCTTCAACCTGGAGGAGGTTCGAATGTTGATGAAGATGATATTGGTTTGGATAATCAGTGCGTGGAGTATGATGATGATGGTGGTGGTGGTGGTGGTGATGACGGTGATGAAGAAGATGAATTGTGGCTCGATAGTGATGACGAAAGCGATTGTGGTGATGGTAGTTATATGGTAAAAGAGGGTCATTGAGGTAATAATATGAAGGCTTACTATAATATTCATTGCAGTAATCACATTTTACCTTTGGTACATCCATCACCCTATTCAGAGATTGACTTTAATATAATGCAAGTAAATGCGAAAGCTAAGTCGGGCCGTAATATGTTTGATCCATCGAAAGAATTTGATGTTATGATGTTATTTCTATCACGGGATGTGGTGCGGTTCATTTGCGAAAGAGTATTCACCGAGAAAAAATCGTCGGTTTCGCGGTCATGAGACAAGCAATGAAACATATGTAATAAAGTGTGGTAATCCAAATGGACAGTGTGGTTGGAGGTTCCTTATAATTAATAAAGCGGGCACCATGTTTTGAAAAATAACTAAATATAATGGACCACATACATGTAGTAATCCTCAAATGTCAAGGGATCACTCGGCAACTTGGTAAGAAGTACCTCTGCAATCGTATAGAAGCAATGATTGCCGCCCAACTAGATATCAAAATCAAGCCACTAATGGCCAAAATTAAAGACAAGTTGGGCTTCGAACCTACTTATCGTAAAACTTGGAGAGCTAAACAAATGACGATTGCAAAAATTTTGAAGGATGGGATGAGTCGTATGATAGGTTGAGAAAGTTCATGAATGTGATGGAGTTGATGAATCTAGGTTCTTATTTTGTGATCGATGATGACCTGAAATAGGTCGGAGGACAACTAGATCGGACTTGCAATGTTTCCAAACGGATGTTATGGACTTTCAACCGGACGATTGAAGGCTTCAAAAATTGTCGTCCTACGATATTTGTTGATGGGACTTTTTGTACGAGAAATATCGGGGAACGCTCCTTGTGCGGCCTCACTTGATAGCAACAATCATATATTCTCATTAGCTTTTGTTGTAGTGGAGAAGGAAAATATTGATAATTGGACTTAGTTTATGGATCTATTGCGGAAGTATGTCACCGTAGAGAAAATATTTTTGTAATATCATACGGGCATATCGGGATTGAGAGAGCAATGAAGACAGAAGGGTAGCATCCTTCACATGGCCACCATAGATATTACATTCGGCACATCTCTCGCAACTACAATATAAAGTTCAAAAATGCTGAAGGGAAAAAAACTTGTTCGGATGGCAGGTAAATTTTAAAATTTTGAAAAATTGGTAGCACATTTGATTGTTTATTGTGTAACAATTACTTATTATTTTTGTAATGTACAGCTTACGAGAATCAACAGTGGAAGTTCGAGTCCATCATGAACCGAATTAGGGAGTGGGATCCAAAAACAACTAAATGGGGTGATCGGATTCCAAAGGAGAAATAGACGAAGGCTTATGATGCTAACGAAAGGAGATATGGATCGATGACAACAAATCTGGTTGAATACGTTAATGTGATCTTTGAAGGGTTTTCGTACTTTTGCCAATAACAACTATGGTGGAGAAGTTTTTTTTATCAATTGATTAATTATTTTGACACCAAAAGAACAACATTCACGAGGCGTAGGAACTGGGATAGCGATATACTCAATTTGGCGTAAACAATCAAACCGCAAATGGGCATGATGTGGTACTTGTTCGACTACGATGGAGGGATTTTTGAAGTGAGAATTGGGTATAATAGAGTAGGCTGGATCCGGGGGCCGAAGCACATAGCCACTTAAACTTGCGAACAAGCTCATGTGGAAAATTTTAAGAGTTGAAAATGCCATGTTCCTACGTAATTGCAGCATGTCAAAAATATGCTTACGATTACCATGTGTTTATAGATGACTTCTATACGTTGGATAGAACACTTCAATGCTATCAGTACATGTTTTATCCATTGAGGTATCCTACTTACTAGCATGAACCCGACAATTTGCCATTAGTGCCGGACCCAAATTGTCTTAGGAAGAAAGGAAGGCCATGTGCATCACGAATACGTAATGAGATGGATTGGAGTACATCGAGCAGTAGCACTTCGTGTAACCATTGCAAACAATCGTGGAAAATCAAGGCAAAATAGACAAATTTGAGCATACAGATCGAGCGGGAATAAAACATTATTTTGGTTTATTATGTGAATAGTAAATGTAATATATATGATTTCCATAACAGTTCCTCGATTTATATATATATATTTATATATATATATGTATGAATTATTAAACTTCTACTTTGTATTTACTTATTGTCATGGTATGTGAACATTGAACTTTTTGTAATACTACAATATCATAATTGTGTGAGATTTATTTAGATGTATTGTTTGCGGTTGTAGACATGGAACAGAGGAATTAAATTAAGTTTGGGACACGAGGATGATTCATTACTTACACAAGTAGGCCCGACATAGATCACAGCTCGTATGGGAGCCGAGGTAATTGAGAAATTTGGTAGTTGATTTGTCATTTGTATGTTTTGTATCGAAATAAAAGTGCCACTAACTTTTAATGTAACATTTTACAAATAGACTAAAATCAAGTTCTTACATGCGAGCAAGGTGGATCGACACTAGAGATACATGAACTTGATAACCGGATAATACCATATCTTAGAGTTTCGAGATTTTATAGAGTTTATTCAATAGGATTTTGGGCACTTGATTGGCATTTGATTATAACTTTGGTCGAGAGATGGAGACTAGAGACTCATACCTTCCATATGCCGAAAGGTGAGTGCACGATCACACTGCGGGATATCGCGGCTCTTACGGGACTTCCCATTGAAGGAGATGCAATTACTAGCCCTACTACTATGGATTGGGGTGCTCTTAGTGAGGATCTACTTGTTGATCGCCCATCCTAGTCGCATGGTTCGGTGGTTCGATTAGCCTGGTTGAGAGAACGTTTTGGTGTAATTCCTAACGATGCCAATGAGATTACCATACAACAACATGCTATGGTATTCATTCTATGGTTGCTTGGAGGATGTATCTTTTCGGATAAATCAGTTGCTAAAGTTAGTTTATTTTTCTTCCACTCTTTGGAGGACCTAGAGCATCCTACTAGATACGGTTGGGGTTCGGTAGCACTTGCATAGTTGTATAGGGAGCTATGTAATGCGATCGATCCATTAGTGCATCAAATTAGTGGTGCTCTACATATATTACACATTTAGACGTGGGACCACTTCGGTTGTGTCTCTCCATCCATCACAAATCGTAACCCTTTACCAAATGCACTTTTTGGTAGTCGGTATGTGATTTATTATTTTTTCAATTCTTGGGTCATAAATTTTCTTTAGTGCCTATGATATATTTAATTGTTTTGTTTTGTGTTTATGCAACTGGAATCAAGCCCGATAGATAATGAGAGGTCCTCACACATACTTTGCCACATCTCGTGCTACCAATTTGATAGAATGACATCTCGCAAATGTAAATAATGATATCAACCAACGAGTTCAATATAATGTTAGTTTGTAAATTAATTCTTTTTATAATTTGTTCGTTTACTTTGATGTGTTTTAATACGATAACATATTACTTGGAAGCCTTATACCAATCTCTTTCACCGGACTCTACCAAATTACTACTTGCGGGGACAACACATTTGGATGGCTCGAGTCCCACTCATCTGTTTTCACATCATTGAGTGGCATTATCCAGATCAAGTACTTTGACAGGTTTGGTATGCAACAATCAATACCCAATCCTTCTCGTGATCCAAAAGCCTTTCATGATCTGATTTAAGGAAATCGGAAAGAATTGGGTCCATTTCCACTGACGATGGATTGATATATGGGACGATCATCATAACTATATTGTCCCTGGTATTCTTGCAACGGAGCCATTTCACTGTCATTCATAATATATGGAGTGGTACCATAAACACACACGGAGATGGACTTCTTATAAGGGAATCGCAATGGGTGCAACTGTTCGTGAAACATTTTTAATTTACTTCATTCATTATTTTTTTAGTAACATAAATTATTGGCATTTGACAACTTCTTTTGACTTTGATTTCATGAATAGGGTGATGGCATGGAACAAATCCTATAATTAAGTTCCGTTACATCTCACGAGAACATGCGAGCTATAGCGAGGATAATTAGGGCAATGTTATTTACGTACGATGAGGAGAGGAGGATTACAATGATGCCACCACCCCAATCAGCTCTTATAACATCATCCATTAGGCCGCACGAGGATGACCCACCTAAGACGGTTCGGTCGACTCGGAGGACTACTCGAGTTCATCCAGTTGATAATGTCGTCCCCTACCCCGTGGCCTATCATACATAGTCACATTTTACGGTCCCCGGTACCACGACGGATTTCACTTTAGGGTTTGCTTGTTTGCCAACCAATTTTATGAGGGATCCGCTTTTGGCTTCCATGACAATCTACAAGTCCCAAACTCCTGCTCCAAATATTTTCTTTCTTGGAGGAGCATTTGATGATTCGTAGAGTTCCCATGGACAAGATATGTCATCAAATTTCTTTCTTTTTTACCCGGGTCCTTCTACGGTAGGATATGTACCGTCTCAGCATGGACTATTTTCTCATTTTGATGATGCTTCCACATCACACCCACGCTTCCCATCACAGTATATGCCATCGTTATCTACACTTCCTACTCATCCGAAACATTCTCGTCCTCGGTACAACACTAGACTGCCGAATGATAGAGACAACCCGATTGCGGAACAGGAAGTCGCGTAGAAGGACGACATCGTCATCAATGATACTTTTGGGTTGTGGATTGTTATCTATTATTACACTGTTTACTTGCCGGATTTTTTTTCAGTTCATGGATTGTTATCTACTATTGCATTTTCTTTTAATATAGATATTTCATCTTTATGTATCTTACCAATTTATTATATATATTTTTATTTTAGCAGTTTAATCTATATCTATTAATTATTCACACTAAAACAATTAATTACATAGATATTAAATAATTTATTAATTATATGTCTTAATAAAATTTAAATTTATTATTAATAATTAAATTATAAAAAAGAAAGTTTAAAAGGATGTTATTTAATATAAAAAAAGTTTAAAAAAATAAAATATGCAGCTACCAAAATAAAAAAATAAAATAAAAAAAATGTGAATCATGTGCGACTTTTTGGGAGGCACAAGGGCTGTGCGCCTCTTAAAGAGGCGCACATGCCCTAATCAGGTAAATATTTTTAAAATTCACATAAATTGGTATTTTTTTAAATCATATTTTTGGAGAAAAAAAAAAAAAGGCCCATGTTGAAAGGCAGCTACTCACCATTCCGTTAGTGCCCTTAAAACACTTGGGATTTATTCAGGCACCGTTTGTTTCTTTTTCAACTTTTGCTGCGGATTACTTCAACGGGCAAAGAGAAAAACAGAAGCAAGTTAGGATCATCATTACAAAACTGATTGACCAATGACCGACTGTTGGGACTCTCTGCCTAGGTTAGACAGAACTAAAGGCGATTCGACTTGAAGGACTTCGATGAATTCCCACCGAGTCAATCCAAGAAATTCCCAGCCATCTTTCCTCGGTCACGTTCGGAGTCACCACGTGCTCATCTTCTGTGGAAAAGTTCATCTTCGCCGTCTGAAAAGGATGAGCTGAATCACTCGCATGGCACGAAAAGTATCTCAAAAGCCTTTAAACATTTTGTACTGGTATCAATTCATTATTAAGTCTTTCTATTTTGTTAATTTAGTCGTAAATCTTTTACATTTGTATCTCGTGAGTCCAATCGGCTAATTTTGGCGAGAAAATCGGTGATGTTGACTCCGATTGTCTACGCGACACACGGTGAGCGTTGCCATAGACATTTTTTTAAAATATTTTTTTATAATATTTTTAGTATGTTTTTTAAGTAATTTTTTGGTTTTTTCTACTTCTTTTTTTACTTTGTTTTTTTTTTTTTTTGGACAAAGGGCCAGGGCCCAGCTGAGGGTCGTGGCCGTCTCTCCAAAACCAAATAAAAAGATTAGAAAAAGAAATAAAAATCCATGAATTTTGTTGAAAATAAAAATATATATATTAAAAAAATATCTACGTTAGTACCGACAATGCGACGACGTAAGGCGATCGGCGTCCACGTCGGGGATTTTCGATTAAAATTGACCAGGATAGATTAAATTGACATAATTAAAAATTTTAAGATTGAATTGAGCGTGAATACGAAATATTTAAAACTCTTTGGACAGTTTTCTCCATGCATCACGGCTGGTGACGCCGAGGACGTTACGTCACCATCTTCACCTAACCTACTTTTGCCATTTTCCTCTTTCTATAATGCACCCATCTTCTTGACTTTTGAGCTATCAGTTCACATTATGTTTTGCTTGTGGGGGCTAACCCACAAGAGAAGTAGCCATCGCCCAAAAGTCTTGGTGGAGTCAAGAAACACATCATCTGTGGCACCAAAACAGCCATCGTGAAGTCTTTGATCGGGTCAAGACATACATTATTTGGGCAAAGGATGGACTTTTTCCTTTCTCTCTCTCTCTCTTCTGCCCGTTCGAACAATTATGTCCATAAAGTTCACTTAAAAAAGATAAAGTATCTCATAAGGATCAAGAACTGTGCAGATGCTGAGTTAAACAGGAAAAATTATCAGTTTAGGTCCCGAAAATCGTGAATGTCCTACGTGCGTGCATCGTGACCGGTCGTGTTTCTATGTGTTCCGTAGATTCAAGGAACCCGTCGCCTTGAAATGCTAGATATACTTATGAGCTATTTAAGAGTAAGATTGAGAGTCCGGGCAACGATCCTATAATGGGCAAGCCTTGGGATCATTTCATTAAGGCGAAATCGAAAGAGCAAAACGGCCTATTCATCACCTTCTCTTCTTGAGTTGTGTGAGTGATTCACCTTCAAATTATTCTATCAGTATATCTGTATAATCTATGATTTACTAATCATGAACGATTTGCCTTCGTTCCTAGGATATCTCGTGCCCTTCTATTCGGCAATCATTTGTCAAATGAGAAACATAAACATTTACACACACTCCAAATCTATCACGCTAAAGAATATATCGTGTAATATTTACTAAGCAAATCTAATATTTACTAGGCAAAGTAAAAGCAGCGCATATTATAGAAAGCTACAGCATGCATAAATAAATCAATTCAGGATTAATAACATTAAGAATCCCAAACTACTCATGACACATACATCCCCAAAACGAGCCGGTACCCTTAATCTGAAACTACCCTCCATTAGCGCTCTGTCCAATATCTCCGAAATATAAATACGTGTCGACACACGGGATAGATAATTGAAAGATGGATCCGACGTGGCGAATGACAGATGGGGAGCTGGAAAATCTACGTGTGATGCACGATGGCACGTACGCTTTTTAACTGGATATGGTAGATTTGGATCAGAATCCTAATCTGTGATTCTTGCGAGATGAAAATTAGTCTGAGGTAAATGTGTCGTGGGTATGGTTTGTGGTTTTGAATTATATTAACCAAATTATTATTTTTTTTTGTGGTCATAATACGATTTCCTATTTATATCATAAACTGGAATTCAGCCAGCAGGGCCCGAACAAGGCCCACACAACCCAATCAGTCACACTGAGTTTGCAGTTCTTGGACAAAATTTGGCTTAACTCCTCTGAAAATCTGGTTGTTACGGGCCTTCCATACATGCCAAAGAACAGCTGCCACCGCATCAAATTCAGGTAGTTCCTTCCAATTATTGATGAAATTAGATCAACCATGCATCGATTCGAGTAACCCCTTCTACCAAGTTTTGGGCTTTGAGGCTACGTTGGACCATACGGTGTTCCGTCCAAGGGCAAAGCAAGAGGACATGTTCGGCCGATTCTACTTCCTTCTTCCGACACAGATCGCGCACCGGACCGGGTCAGGTACAAGCTTTCTCTTCTCTAGATTTTCCCTTGAAGGAATTTGGCGTTTCGATCATATGGTCCAAAGGAAAATTTTCACTTTTGTACATGTTTGCGAGTTTTGGTTCCGGATCACTTGACATTGAGGTTTTTGTGGCAGCTTAACATTACTCAAATCAGCATCCAGAATGAAAATGGACGGCCAAGAATGAGCCACTTCATTTGTTGAGGAGGCGGGGAAAAAATTGGGCGAGAATTTTTTTGGGGTTTGAAAAATTTTGAATCATCTGCCCTCTCTCAAATCGGGCCGTCCATTTTCGTTTAAACGGCTTGGTTTGAGTAATGGTAAGCATGTCACATAAACTCCAATGTCAGGTGATCCAAATTCAGTTCCACAGGGCTTTTGGGTCCGGAAAGACGTGGATGGTTGTATTTGTTGTGCTCTGTCTGCCGATTCTTGCCTGATGGTGTTGTATCCGTTCTTCGCCCAGTAATTTCCACTCCTTAAAACCTCTTTTGTACTTTTGAAGTTCGTATTGGGCCTGCTTCTGCTTAATTGGGCCGATGGGCTTTCTCACGAAACTCTGGCTTTCCGGCCCAAACATAACAGCTTTTGTACTTTTGAAGTTCGTGTTGGGCCTGCTTCATGGAAAATTGGGCCGATGGGCTTCCCTCGCCAAACGCCGCCGTTTTACAGCCCAACGGCTTCGTGCTCATAATCATCGCCTTTCCTTCAGCAGAGCAACCCAGGCCGTCGTCGTCGTCGTCGTCGTCCTTCTCCGTTGCTGGCAAGTTGCGATTTTTGCATCCGGAAACACTCACAACTTACACAAGCTTCTGCGTACTGGACAGCTACTAGAGATACAGCCCTCGCTCTTCTATTGTTCGCCTTTGGAAAGTGGGGAAGCAATGGACGAGGAGGACATAGAGAAGCTCGTGACGGCGTATCTGAAGAAGAGGGGTTTCAAGCAAGCCGAGCTCGTTTTCCAAGAAGAGCTCCAACAGCAGCAGCACCAGCAGCCGCCGAGCAAGACCAGCGACCGCAGCAGAAATTCGCTCGCCGACCCTGAAATTGCCAAGCTCGTCCACTCCTTCACCGAGTAATGCCCTTTTGCTTTTGTGATAGCCTCTTATCTTTTTATGTCATTGTAGGATGTGCGTATACGTGTCGAGGCACGAAAAATAGCGCCTTTGTCGTGTTTTAGCTCTCTAATTTGTTGTGTCCCTTGAGGATTGCATCTGTTTCTGGTGCTTGTTCGATGTAATTATAGGATGGATTGCTGATGTTTTCTTTTTTCTTTTGCATTCAATTTCAGTTGTATTTTTAATGTTCTATTACCGTATAGGAACTTGAATTTTGTTTAAAAGAGGGGAAAACATATTTTGCTTGGGCCCAGGAAGTTGCCATTAGTGGTACGAGCCAATTTATGCAGATAATCATATGATGGGTCAGACAATGCATGAACATGCGAAAGACCTAAGTGTTAGTCAGTCTAGGAGGACCCGTGGATGAGCAGCATAAACTTTAAGGTATCTAAGATGAAGAAATTTTTAAACTTTGTGCAGATTGAAAAAGATTGAACAAGCGACTCAGTTGAATCAGGATAACAACTATGAATGCCTGTTTTAGTGAAGCTTATCTATACTTCTCTCTTTCTCATAGTAGAACCTAAATAAAAAGGAAAATTGAATTCAAGATACACACTTAGCACTATGTGTATGTTAACAATCACAAGCCCAGTTTTCTTGCTCAATTGCTGAGGCAAGATCACAAGAGCGCCCTCTACAAATACTTACTCGATGATAGTTCTTATTGGAAAGCTACTGACTTGACTGTTTGCCTTTTCTGAGAATGCTTAATTTTTCACAATGACACGATGAAGGCTACATTAGGATTCGTGGTTAGCTGCTTCCTTTGCTTATTCTTACTGCTTAAAAGTTGACAACTGTGAAATGGATTATGTGTATAGTTGAAGCGAGAATTTGTAGAATCATAGGAGACGAGGCATTTCACCTCATAAGTCCATACGCTTCAAGTTTCCACTAATTATAGATGCTTTTGAATTAGTAGGTCTGAAAGCTGTCCGGTGCGATACCATGATGGATATGGCAAACTAAGGACGTGGGCGCACAGCTCCCTTGATTTATACAAGGTCATATCTTTTTTGGATAACTTTTATTTAAGCTCCCCTTATTTTTCTTTTTGTTAATATATGTTGTTAAATCGTGCAGCATGAGTTGCTGCGTGTTCTTTATCCAGTATTTATTCATTGTTTTATGGATTTGATTGCACAAGGACATCTTCAAGAAGGTAGGTTCTCTCTTTTTGTTCCTCATTGTTTGCGCTTAAGCTGAAAGTTGCATGCTTTCCCTCCTCCTCCTCCTCCTCCTCCTCCTCCTCCTCCTCCTCTCTCTCTCTCTCTCTCTCTCTCTCTCTCTCTCTCTCTCTCTCTCTCACCACACACACACACACACACACACACACACACACATATGAATTGGTTTTTCTTTTTTCCGCTGTGCAATGGGTTGTTAGGCTTTGTGTCTGTCTCTTTAGTCACATCATCCACATGCATTTCACATTCCACTGTTGATGTCTCCAGCACGAACCTTTTTCAATAGCTTCCGCGAAGACCATGTGATGATGCACTCCGCAGACCTTCTGAAGTTGGAAGGAGTCCTTTCCCCATCTCATTTGGAGGTTATTACATTTCCAAATCTCATATTCGGTCTTTATGCGCTATTTGTCACTAAGAGGTGCCCTTTGTCTCTCATAGGAGATGGAATTTGCCCATTATCTTAGGCACACAAAAGCTAACATCAAGATATGTGAGGTAATTCACTATCCATACTCCCCATTAATTCGTTGTGAGAGTTGCAAGGTGCGAAATGGAAGAAATTGCTCAATCTGTTGATTTCTTATGAATCTTCAAGATCAACTGTAGCATAGAAATGGTGGATGTTACACTAATTAGTTGATTTTGGAGCCTACTTTAGACTTTTATGGATGTTTATATAATGAATTTGGTGGATATAGTTGAGAAGATTCCGGTTGCTGGAAGATCTGTGGTTGAGATTGGTAGCTGAATACTTTTATTCTTCTAAGTGGAAATCATGGGCCGAGCAATGTCTTTTATTTATAGATTCACACCTAACACCTTTCTCTAGATAGTGATGGTGTCAACTTATATGGCTATGTTCTGGTGGAATGAAAATAGAATAGAAATCGTCTTTCCGAGAGATGGCCGAGTGGTTGAGTTCTGTAAAGACAAGTTGAAATGCTTCTTAATGTGACACATTCATTTGGTCTTTTGCTCAACTGATGCATTATAAATGCAAATTATTTGCAAAGAGAAGGATAAGACTGTTTCCGGTTTGCTGAACCCTAAGTAGTTGTTTCATCAGTGAAGCTGATACATCTTACGTCTGTTTTCTCAGTACTCCTATGAGCTTCTACTTCAATATCTTCACAAGACGCAATCTATGACGATGCTCGGAATAATCAACGAGCGTATAAACTTCCAAGGTAAACTTCAAACTGTTGAACACATTGAGCATTCATATTTTCTCCAAAATGTAATGTAATTATCATTTTGTGCATTTTGGTTTCAAATGTTTGCAGTTACCCCCGGACAGCCCATGTCTATTTCTGAGGATGTTGGAGTAGAGACGATGTTTACCATTGAGGATGCTGTTAATCAAGCGAGTCACAAAGAGATACAGTGGGGGGTCAGTTAATAATGCATTTGAGTTTTTTACCCGTCGCTGCACTTTGTTTATGTGCTTTCTTTGTACTTTTAGTTTTTTTATTATCAATAGAGGTTGGCATTGTCTGCAATTTATCATTTTGCTTGTCATTCATCAGATGTCACCTCTGGTCAACTGTCTTTAACTCTTAACAAGAAAATTATCACAAATATAATTAATAAGACAAGTTGTTTTATTGTTGATTGGATTAAGTCTTTTAATTAGTCTGAAGAAAGCCTTTACGGTTATTGTACATTGAATGTAGTTGCTTGAAGATTCTTTGGAGGATCGCCTGGAGAAGGCTGGAAATCCACTTTTAGGATCTGAGAAGGCTGATGGAGAAACCAAAGAGGGAGACTCGGATGACATTAAGGTATCCATCTTCTGTTATTTTTACTTAATGCTTGTGTGGATATGTGGAAAATTTCATCTGATACAACCTTCAAACTACAACAACACCTTTAGTTGCTGAGTGTTAGCAGCAAAATCTTGATTATTCTTGTTCTTGGTACTAATGTGCCTTTATGATTCAGAAAAGGTCAGGAGAAGGGGGAAAGCAAAGTACTTCAGTCAAAAAGTCAAAAAAGGACAAGGGTGCAGGTGCAGCTGGGAAAAATATGCGCCCGGAGCCTAATGTTGTATCTGTGGCGCCACGAGTCAAACCAGAGCTTGCTTTGCCAGTAATGTACTTTCCAAAGCCCCTTGTTAAGTTTCAGTTCTCATTATGTAGCTTGATTGATGTGTCTAACATCAAGCCACTGGATTCCTTTGGTGTCTAATTTGAGAGATTTATTGTTGCTACATAGTGGTTTAAATGGATGGTGCAAGTAGGGTTGGTCTTCATCAATCGAAGAAGAAGAGAGCTTGAGAAAGAAATGCAAGGATTGCTTATGTATTAAAATCTCGTACTGGAGAGCTGGTCAAGTTTTCCTTTTCCATCAAGACACCAAGCATCGTCGAATTGTGGGAGAAAATAGTACCTGTCATTGATTACCATTTAATTATATGCATTGTGATGGGGGAGAACCTGTAGATAGCATCACATAATGGTTCTTCGCACTTATTCATTATGGATTTCACATGATGCATTTTTTCGAGGACATGCGCTAACAAGTGGAACTTGGGGATTGAAATTAAAGTTGTCTGTCTGATATTGATATTCCTGCCTACCGCTTGCGTTGATTATCCTATTTACTTCTTCAGGTCAACAGAGGTTGAGCAATCTATACTTGAAGACTTGAGAAACCGGGTGCAGTTGAGTAGTTCAGCACTGCCGTCTGTCAGCTTTTATACATTTATCAACACGCATAATAGGTACGTGCATGGCTATGTTAGCTTAGTCCCACCAAATTGAGAGAGTACTGTACGTTGTGCTTCATGTGCACTCACATGTTTGACTATGCTGAATGTTTCAGCTTAAATTGTTCATCAATATCCCAAGATGGCTCTTTGGTCGCTGGTGGATTTTCAGACTCATCGTTGAAGGTTATTCGTAATACCTTAATGCTAAAGATAGCAAGCTGTTACTTCGCATCCTAATTTTACTAATTATATAATTGTGTATCCATAGGTTTGGGACATGGCAAAGCTTGGGCAGCAGTCTGGTACTTGTAAGTTGGTGTAAACATTTTCAGTTTTCTGGTTCTCTGGCAACGTGGTCAGATTACTAAATAGCACTGGTATCAGCTATGTTGCAGGGTGAAAATGATACCACTAATGGTGAACAGGTAGTGGGCCCAAATGGTGGGAGGAGATCTTACACCCTGTTCCAGGGTCATTCAGGGCCTATACATTCTGCCACTTTTAGTCCTTTGGGTGATTTTATTCTCACCTCGTCAGCTGATTCCACGAGTATGCTATCCTTCATATACGCGTCCAGCTTTCTATTATTCCACCGTTTGCTGGCTACTAATTTTTAGAGACTTCTAATTGGTTATTTTTTGACGTCACAGTTCGGTTATGGAGCACGAAACTGAATGCTAATATTGTGTGTTACAAGGGGCACAACTACCCCGTATGGGATGTTCAGGCAAGGCATTTTTATTCCACATATTCCATGAGCTACCTCCTGAAATTTGTTTCGTGTCATGCTGATAGAGTTAACGCTACCGTGTACTGTGTATGCTTTATCTCATGTCAAAAAGCTAGGTAGATCTGATTCTTTTATGTCCTCTTCTGTTTCAGTTTAGTCCAGCAGGGCATTACTTTGCCAGCTCTTCACATGACAGAACAGCAAGGCTATGGTCTATGGACAGAATTCAGCCCTTGAGGATAATGGCAGGACACTTGTCTGATGTTGATGTGAGTAAGCTTTTATGATATTACATTTCACCTATTTGAATGTAGTCACTGTGGTCATTCAGTGTTTTTGGTACAAAGTGGTGCGTGACATCATAAATTTGGGCATTTTTTAGTTGCGTATAAGCACAATTCTGTTCAACCGACAAATCAGATGAATCAACATAAAAACAAGAACTTCCTTGGATCCATTGATACTATTTAATTGCTTTTTGAGCGTGGATGGAAATAGCTGCACTTTAAAATTCAGGTCCCACTCTCCTACATTTTACGTGTGGGTTTATTAAACTATTGAATTATCTAGGATGATGGACGCATAGTAAATTGATGGATTAGCATTGTCTAGGAGAGAAGTCATTGTCATTTCCCCATAGAAAGCCCACTTATCTATTTTTTATGTAGGTGCTCATCCTTGTTCCATGCTTCTGTAACGAATGACAAACAGAAATAGCCTTTTTGTCTCCACCCAATGTCAGACTAGGTGCAGTGTTTCTGTCTTTAAGATAGGGGATCTCAGGAATGCTCTCTAAAAGGTATTTTGATAATGTTAAGTGAAGTACGTTATTAAGATTGAAAATTTGTGTGAAGTTTAACGGTGGTGAGACATAATCATGTTTCTGGACGTGCATTTCTTTTGGGGACATTTAGATGCTCAGAGTAATTGGTGCTTTTAAAGATGTTATATAATGCAAATTATTGTTTCAGTGTGTTCAATGGCATCCCAACTGCAACTATATCGCCACTGGTTCTTCTGATAAAACGGTTCGACTGTGGGATGTAGCAAGCGGAGAATGCGTACGCATTTTTATCGGCCATAGGAGTATGATTTTGTCTTTGGCTATGTCACCAGAAGGTCGTTACATGGCTTCTGGAGATGAAGATGGCACAATCATGATGTGGGACCTTTCAAGTGGGCGTTGCATTACGCCTTTAATGGGTCACACATCTTGTGTCTGGACCCTTGCCTACAGGTGCTTATTTTACATCTTGAAAATTTAGCATCTTGCAATCCTCTGTATTAGGTGGCTGCTGCCTAACATCCAGGTTGTGAACTGTAGCTGTGAAGGTACTCTTCTTGCATCTGGTTCTGCTGATTGCACAGTGAAACTATGGGATGTTACTACAAGCGCAAAAGTTCCCAGAACTGAAGAAAAGTAAGTTCAGTTTATTGACTGCAAATTTTGCGTCTGTTTCATGGGAGATGGTCTACTATGATTTGAAGTACATATTAAAAATTATTGTAGCAACTTTTTGTAGGAAGGGTAATTACATCAACTAAAGGCCCTAATCTAAGTTATCGAGGATCAATAATGGACTAATGCATTTGAACCAGCTTTCCTGATAGCCACACATATCATGAATCGACACCAAACAGTCTGGATGAGATTTGTGGTCCAAGTAAATGATCGGATGTCTGAATTAGATGCTAAGTAGAGGCTTCTGAATTGGGCTATTACTCTTAAGTTCGATTGCAGCTTAACTTTGAAAATATGGAGACTCATGCACACATGCACAATTTATTGTCAAGAGACCTTGTGTGGATTTGATTGATGGAGGTTGATTAACATGCATCAACAGAAGTGGAAACACAAGCAGACTAAGATCGCTGAAAACTTTGCCGACCAAGTCTACTCCTGTGTACACATTGCAGGTAAATTTGCTTGGATTTGCTCAATCGGCTATATTCCTGTTTTAAAACTTGAGATATTTTAGCCTCTTACTCAATCTGCTGATGTTCCACATTCTTGGACCAGTTCTCTCATAGAAATTTACTGTTCGCCGCCGGGGCTCTATCAAAGGTGTGAGTTGCTATCCAGCCGAAAGTGTCATCAGATCTTTATCAGCACTCTTTGCCTAACTTCCCCAAGGCTTGCTGTTAACTTTATCCTTACCCCATGAGCTTCGAACAATCAATTGATGTCCGCTTGCGTAGTTTGCGAGTTGGAGGACTTTTTGGCCATAATCCAAGGACTTCAATGCTGTCCTTCTGTGGACCATCAACTGTATGATGTGTGTTGTATGCAAAGAAAATTAGTTGTAGATAGACAAATTGTAACATGAAGAATGCAAATTTCTAGTCAAGCATGGTCCACCCAAATGATTACTGAGAAAAACTAAGCGGCTAATTTTATAATCCAGTGGCCCTACGATTGTCTTCTTGTCCTACACGTTTTAAGGAACATTGCTGTTTTGATGCCACAAACTCCACCGTAGTTGGCACAGCCGGAGAATGCGAATGTTGCCGATGATCAGAGCAGTGAAAACGTGGTGATGAAAGGTAGAGAAAAGAATACGTAGGGGGGACACGTCTGTTGATTGACTGGTAAATGCCCATGTTCCCATGATCCCGGGTAGGGAAGTAAAAGTTTAGGCACGTAGTTTCCAGGGTTTTGACACCCAGGTCTTCAGTTACTTTATGCATCTCAAGGGATTCACAGCTTTAAGCGATATATTGACTGGAAGATACCATTAAAGTCAAAGTTAGGAGGAGTTCCAGATTCAGAAGCTTAAGACATCCTGAACGTGTTATGGAGTGCCATATCTGTGAAGATGCAAGCGGCAAACGCTCCGGAAACTGAATGCTAGATACTGTGCAAAGCTCGCGGCTTCGCTAACCAACTACCGCGTCTCATTCCGAAGTAGGGCCCAATTTCCAAATTTGACTAGCTACATCAGTTGTTAGAAAACCAGCAACTAACATGTATTCTATGTCTTTGATAGTTAGCACCTGAAAGTACCATTCGCTTCTCCTGAAGTTGTCCCAACATTTCGGTATTGCGATGCAACTGAATCTAACCTTCTTCGGATATCATCGAACTTAATTCCTTGTCTGCTGTTAGCCTGAAGAAGGTCGTTAAAGATAAAAATAAGGCATAAACTGGCCAAGAACACATGAACTAACTGGAGATGCATAAAGTAACAGATTGAACATCTTATTAACTCAAGCAAGATCATTGGAATTTGTCCTCAGCACAACATTAATCACCATTTGTAGCTTGGCCCCTCATTATCAAGAATCGAAAGAGGGAAGTGAGGCCCTTTGCGAATGAATTGAGGTAAGCCATCAAATTACGTATAGAATGCAGAATGGCTGAACATAATTTAAATCTCCAACTTCGTCTTCCATGCATTAGTAGTCTTGAAAAGTCCGAACATTTCCCACATCTTACATTTGGCCATTGACGCTTTAATTTCATTGTATGGCTTTTGTTAGCTGTCCTGGCCTCTTTTTTCTTTTGTGAACAGCTGGCCACCTGTTGTAGATTTCAATCTTCCTTACCATGGGGTGGACCTAAACCTCCTCTAAGAAGGAGAGCCCCTCAGCCACCTAGGGCATCTTATACCAGAGAATTATCCGACTACTGCAAGATCATTGGAATTTAATTAATCACCATTTCTGTAATGCTGAAACATCGCCGTTCTCGTCTCCAATCGTCAGTTAATTTACCAGAACTCCGTGTTCGCGAGTAGTGCAAAGGAAGACTCCAAGAATATGCACATCGTACAGCACTGCCGTTGATCAACTCGCCATTGTTTTGGTGTGCCTCTCCAACTAAAATGAATCCTGTTGTGCAACAGCATAAGCCGCATTAAACAGGCGATACCTAAAGAAAAGGAAAAGACAATGTTCCAACATAGAACAACAAAAGCAAGAGACTCCAGACTAGTAATGTTCTTTGCGTTCCATGCTATTACCAAATTATCGAACCACTAACTCTTACATACAATAGTTGCATTGCTTTATATATCCTTCTATACCCATCTCCTCTTTGTTTCCCGGGTACCATTACAACGATGATTTCATCCATTTTATGGAGATCGCTATCAGTTACAAGAAAAAAAGATTGAATCTCCAGTAGGAGTAATATCCGAGCAAAATAAAAAGCTCAACTTCTGCAGTCACTGGAGTTGAAACACTGCCATATGTTCTCCAAATGCTAAGTCTCACAGCTAAGTTCTCAAATAACTCTGCATTATTCTTGATAAAGAGATAACCTCCAAAGTTCATGGACTCATTGCTTGCATGGAATGCAAGATGGTTCTCTCAGTTCAGAAGACTATCATCCTCTATTTACAACCTATCCATACTAACGTGTCTTTTATGTGGTGTTGAAACCAGTCTAATTAGTTTTGCCTCCTATATACATACCAGAATACAGGTGAAGTTGACATGCACCAAAAGAAATATATGGTTTATCATCCAAGGATGCTCAATAATCCAGCAGAAATACAGATGAACTATTCCTAAAACCTAGCAAGACCTTCCGCTGAGTTGAATAATGAAGAAGAGCCAATTCATACCGTAATTTCAAACTTTTGTTGAGCAGCAGGCTCTCTCAAGTCCCCTTTAGTGGCTTACCTGACGAACTTTGAAGGTTGACTCCTGACAAAGTAAAAGTTGCATTTTTTCCTGTGGGGACCTTGATATAGGCATGCGTCCTTGACAGAGATATAAGAACGCCAGCACCTGCTTATCATAAGGTAACACATTAAACATTCCTTGCTGATGCCTTTGAAAGCCCCAAGAACCATCAATGCATTCAGAGCACTAACCAAGTTCAGTGATTCACAGTAATTGCAAAAAAGTTAAAAGAGAAAGCAAATCATGGTAGTGATCATTGGCCTTCACATGTACGCCGTGAAAAGCCCGTGGAAATGAGTTACATCATGCCCATTAGTATTCAATTACCATTAGCAGAGCTCATAGTTCAACATGCATACCTTCACATATCTGTTTAACTGAATATAAGATGATCTGCATGAAATTTGGATAAGATGACTCGAGGAAATTAAGATTTCCATCCTTAGTAACAGAAGAAGATAAGTTTTAGTCCTTCTATTTGTCTCATTGGTCGAAATCTTATGCCCTCTTGCATTAACGCAACTAGCATTGCTTCCCATCTTCTACCGCTAGACGGATACACATCAACCAGCATTTAGCATAACCATAGAGCCTGAACAAATAGCCAGCCCATATATTTGAGCATTCAACATCCTGAATGAGAAAAAGTATGCTAGTCAAACAATTTACACCCAAAATTCTGCTCCAATTGACACTAATGTCCCACATCAGGTTGACAATTTGTACTAGCATTGTGCTGATTGTAATCTCCAATCATCCATAATGAGCCTCAAATCGAGGATATCAAGCCAAAACTCTAAAACATCTAAAAAAAGACAAATTATGTGTGCCAACAATCCCAAGTTAATCGTACATGTAGCACACCACCGAGAATCTTCAAGCATGAGTCCTTATACATCCTTGTAAAAAATTATCGGATTTTGGACAAGGTCTAGTAAACAAGAGGGAAAATCCCACAAGAAAACATAAATTTTTCCCCATTAGATACCAAATTTGTATTGGGGACCCAAAAGTACTCCATGTCACAGTTCCGTCTGTAATGACCGTTAAAAATCCACTTGTGGACAACGTCAGGTTATGCACCCACCCCTCTCCCTCCTTCGGGCCAGGGATATCAAAGGTTCGATTCAACTGATTTCTTGAGTACGAAGAGCGTCAACATTTTGGGGTTGGGGGTATTTCTATGGGAAGCACAACAATGATAACCTATTCAACGTCTAATAAACTAGTCAGCCCACTTACATCTTATCTTTATACTTGCAGATGGGTTTTCTGATATTATTTAATTTGATCGATGGTCCTATATCTGTGAAAAAAGGACAGAGTATAAACAGGTGCTTTTGGTATTTTGTTCGAAATCGGAAGCCATTTCCCAATTATAGTCCACTTGGGTGGCTTTATGGAGTTTGGAGAAAATGTCATATATACTGGTCCTATTGAACGCTTTCTTGGGGGTTGAAGCCTCAGTTAGTGAATTCTACTACACTTTGTGTTCTATATCCTCAAACTAGGCTATAAAGTCCAAGATTCATGGTACAGAACTCCTGGTTATACCTTGAAGAATGGGGATATGCAGATTCCAGCAATGATCAAGTGTTGCAATTGGTGGGTCTAGGATCGAGAGGGGGGGATTGATAAATACTGTCGATGTTGAATTGATGGATGAATTTGAGGTTGCGGCTGAATCACTAGATGAAGTTGGTGTTGAAGTAGGAGATGAACATCCACTTGGGGTTGACTTAGGAGATGTATGTAGGGCTGAAATTGGGGGTAAAAGGTTGCATTTTCAGCTTGAATATGGAGGTGCTAGCTAGCATGAAGTTGAGGCTGGGGGTTTAAGTAGGAGATGAATATGGACTTGGGGTTGAGTTAGGAGATGAAGATAGGGCTAAAGTTGGGACTGGAGCTGGGGCTGGGCTTGAATATAGCCAGGGTGAAGATACTGAGATAACTGATGGTGAGAGTGAAGAGAATAATACGGGGAATGAGATTGATGCCGGGAGTGTGATGGGGGATGATGAGAAAATGACTATAGTGGTATTGAAAATAATGATCCAAACTATGAACCTCAAAATGCATTAACCATGAGCAATGAGGAACAAATCCTATTTGATGATGAAGACTTCTTTCAAGCAAGGAAAATTAGAAAGGAGCTAAGGATACAAAGGGATGCCGCATTAGCTACTGATACAATAAATTTAGTATGAATGGGAATGAAACTGATGAGGAAATGGAAGCATAAGAAGATCTCAGTCCTCCTACCTCCAGAGATGAGGAAGTATGTAAGCAAAGAAGCCCTAAACATATTAGATACGACCCTAACTGTGACCATAAAGAAATACATTTTTCCAGTTAAGCATGAGATTTGCCTCTCATATACGATTAAAGAGAGCAATGTAGAAATATGTAATCACAAATGGTATAGGCTGGAAGAAGAGTGAACTTAAAAAGATGAATGTCAAAAGTGTGAGTGGACGTGCACAAACCCCTTATGCTAGTTGAAAAAGACACTGAAAACTTTTGGCATCAAGAGGGTTGGAGAAAAAAACATGATGGCAGATCCACCACCAGAAGAAGAAATGGGAACAACTCTGAGAGAATAAGCATGAGAAACAGAAATGAATTTCACATGTGGCTCACAAAAGAGCTCTTACCTAGGATCGGAGCTAATTTAAAATTGTAAAATTTTATGGGACTATTATCAATTGCTATTCTCTTACCTAGGATCAGAGCTAATTTAAAATTATGAAATTGTAAAATTTTATGGGACTACTACCAACTACTCTTCTCTTACTTAGGATCGAGCTAATTTAAAATTGTGAGATTTTATAGGACCACTACCAACTGCTCTAAAAGCTTAAGCTATTAGATGAAGGCGTGATTTAATATTTAATTATTCTATCACTCCCCCTCATGCTCTTGGCGTAGAAATATTTAATTGGGAAGACAAATGGGGCCTGAAAAGATCCGAACTCAAGACCGCTTCGATATCATGTGAGATTTTATAGAACCACTATTAATTACTCTAAAAGTTTAAGTTATAAGATGAAGACATGATTTAATATTTAATTATTCTATCAAAAACATGTAACGGCACAAATGTAGGTAGATTTAATAGAGATGTGGTCACTCTCACTCAACCAAAAAAAAAAAATTGTTACAAAGCAATTGCTAGAGCTATACAGATTAGTAGGGGTCTTGCCAAGCCACATAAGTTGTTACATCTTATAATCCTCAAGTAGAGTAAAGCCGAAATATGATAAACAGAGATATATCCATGACAAATAAGATGCTCAAATGCAAACTACCAAGAAAAGAGATGTTGTGTTGTAACTAGTGATTACAGAGATATATCCATGACAAATGAGATGCTCGAATGCTCACTATTGAGAAAAGAGATAGGACAGCTAGTTTTATTAGTCAAGGATCAAGTGGAAGAGGCATTTAAGGCCCTGTTTGGTTAGTCGGGATTGAGAAATGCAAATACCTTTAGCTAAGGCCTTTTTCAAAATGCAAGAGTGTTTGTAAAGTGTATTTTAAAAACACATTTGAAAAGTAACTTTGACGTAAATGTTGTTTGGTGAAAAATGAATTTTTAAAAAGGGGAAGGCCGGCAGCCGCGGCGGCGGCAAGCGAATGTGACAAAATTTACAAAAAAAAAAAAATTAAGTCAGATTCTAAAATAGCAAATAACTTTCATACTCCAGGCTCATCAAGGATTTTAGGCTACATCAAGGATTTAATTGTCATTGCCTCAATCCTCAGACTCGAGGTTGCTATTTTTGCCTCTCTTCTCTCGTTGTTGTTGATATTTTAGTGTCATTTCCATGGGGAATTGACTCTCCTATGAGGTCTTAATAAGCCAAATCATCTTGATTTTTGGCAGTACTGATGAATCAATTCGTTAACTATTTGGGTCTCCCTATTCTCTTGTTTTTCACAGGAGTACCACTAGGATATTTTTGTTCTTTTCCAACAATGTATGGTTGTCACATCCATCATCGTCTCGAGTGAAACGAATTACCCTATGCATGCTTTGTGCCCCTGCATTAGTGAGAAAATAACCTTACCCAACAATGCAATGCTCTATGCCCAAGGAATCTATAACCCATTCACCAGAAAAGAAATATACTAGCTCTATACTCCACATCTGCGAAACATATGCACCACGTAAAGCATGTAAAGACAATAGCTAAAGTGAAAAAGTCTATGGCCTTCACCTGTCTCTGCCATGACATTATCCAAGCACTCAATCGCTCAACCTGAAAATGAGTAAAAGAAAGGTCTTTTCTTGAAAGATACATTATGGAATTATTCTTCAGAAAGTAGTACTTACGGTCAATCTGTTCATACAGCAACTTTTACATTTATCAGGAGCTTCAGATAACATCTTACCCGTGTTGGAAGGGAACCCCGATATTGCGCCAGCAAAGATAAATATCCTGTCTTTTTTCTTTTCCTTTTATTGAAGTTTTAGGTTCTCTGTGTCTATGAAACACCATGTATGCATAAGGGTTTCAAGTTTTTCCTAATCTAAAGCAGCCAAGACGAACAAATTTTCAATCTCAATAGAGTCACGGTATCTCCATAGAACAATCATGAGTGGATCTGTCAGAGAGGAGATTAAAAAGTTCTCAATAAATCCAAGATTTGTCTTGCATGTTGGAATATGTGATCCAATTTCAGACATAGAAATTTCTAGTCCAATCTAGACTACTCCAGTGGACATGAGAAACAAACAAAGAAAAGTCACTTAAGGAGTAGTTGAAGTTTGTAGTATAAAATGAGTCCACATAAGCTTGTATCTAGAGGTACCCTAAACTATCTCTTCAAATATAAAAGGGCTAGGCTCATTCATGTAGATGGGGTGAGCTCATACACCACATCCTTAGCTCCTCCACTAATAATTCTCTATCAATTATATCCGTAAAATTATTTTGTTCAACTAATGAACCATATTTTCCCTTTATCCCATGGCCTATATCTTTGAACTATCCTACCTTGTCCCTTGTCCATCCTCTACCAAATACACACTATACAGATACACTTGCACACATTCAAACAACAAACTATCATCCATATCAAATCATGCTTCCGTGTACTCAAATTTTCAACATAGTATCAAAGCCAAGCACGTTCAGATAGTTTTGGACATTTATCCTTACCATCCTCAACTAAGATCAAAGGCTCAACTTGAGCCCGAGCAAGAGCCAACAGAGCTAGAGCCGGAGCCGCCGAAGCTTGTGAGAACCAGAGCCAGAGCTTGGGCCTAAGCCTCCAGAGCCTGTGAGAACCAGAGGCAGAGCTCAGGCCTGAGCCAAAACTAAAATAAAGGTCAACGTCGCCACATGAAAAAAAAAAAAAACTATAAACGTGTTTGACAAAAGTTACCCATATCTACATTTGATGGGAACAACAACAACTAAGAGCATTTTGATGGCCCGAGAAATATGGGATGTTCGAAAAACTGATATGCTTATTCGAAGGCATGTGCAAGCGTTTCGGTGGAAAGATGCAAGAGTTCTTAGAACGAAGATGGCACAAAGGCATGGGACATCATAAGAAGAATCTCCAAACAAGTTCGAGATGGTACAAAGCATGCTGGGAATGTTACTAAAGGGAAGTGTTGGAATATGTGATCCAATTTGAGACATAGAATTTCTAGTCCAATCAAGACTACTCTAGTGGACTTGAGAAATAAACAAAGTCACTTAAGGAGTAGTTGAAATTCGTAGTATAAAATTTAGTCCACGTAAGCTTGTATCTAGAAGTGTCCGAAAATATCTCTTCAACTATGTCGGTGGAGATTGCCTATAAAAGGGCTAGGCTCATTCATGTAGATGTGAGAGGAGTGAGCTCATAAACCACATCCTTAACTCCTCCACTGATACTCCTCTATCAACTACATTTTCAAAGCTATTTTGTTAAACTAATGAAATCATATTTCCCCTTTCTCCCAAGTCCCTCGTCCATCTTCTACCAAATACATACTATAAACTTGCACACATTCAAACCACAAACTATCATCCATATCAAATCATGCTTCCGCATATTCAAATTTCCAACACAGCTAAACTACTAAGCAAGTGGAAATTGCAGCACCAATATCATGCAGATTAAAGGATCAAGTACAGAGACAGGGTTTTATACACCAATGTACATGTAGGAAGTAAGTTAAAATGGCTGAGAAATTAAAACAACATTTCATAATCTAGAAAGCACAATGCGTGAATGCATTTTGCATTAACCAAGCTTCTATGTTGTAAAATCTCATTCACCCGTTATGAAAATATCAACACAACTCTGATGAATTGAGAGGATATTCTAACTCCACAAAAGCCGTTATCCTATTCAGGAGCATAAAGGAGGACCTAGCATCATGCGATCTTCATCAACATAGACTAACCAACATGCACCTTCTCGACATCATTGAAAATGCCATCGGCATGTTAACTCCATCAAGGTAAAGTAAATAATATCATTTCTTGTATGTGCAGAAATTAGAACTGAATGCTACCCGAGTCTTCTTGTTCCCCATACTGCAATTAACCAAAATAAGGGAACTTGTCATTATAACCATACTCCTCGATATTTCATCAAAATTGCGATTGACTGGTCTATTGCTACCACCAACCTGACGGCAATTCAGTCGACACAAAAACTAGTCGGTACCCAGAGAGGAAATGTGGGCATCAATTAGACTTGGACAAACAAACAAAATCTGTAATACTACACCTAGAAACCACACATTCCTCAAAGGCATAAGCCATCAATTTCTTAAACCAAACATATTCTGTGACAAAAGTTTGTATGGCCTCATCCCTGGTTAGAGTTGAGGAGACTTGTAGTAGAATCACTAGTTTGCATCAATAGTAACTACAAAAACATGATCATGTTTCTAAAACCTACTTCGAAGACAAAAAAATCCTAACTTCTAAAACATCAGATAACTTGCTGATTCTCAAACTGGCACTGCCTTAGAATGGTGAGAAGATCAAGTACACATTAATCTCAGTGGAGCAGGCAATACATATCTGATTTCACCTTGAAACTTTGCATCACCAGTTCAGCTATCAATTATTATATTTCCACATCCCATCTATTCTTAATTTGATTATCACTCAACAATAGTTTAGATTAATTGGTGCATCGCAATAAGAAAGCTCAGTAGAAAATTCCTACTCCAATACAAATTCAATGTATCAATGGCTACTTTATCCTTCAAAGATAGTACCTCCAAGGGCAATTGGTCTATATTTGATGTAATCTATAGCACAAATAGGGTTGGCATGGGCATAACAAAGGGTAAGACAATTTGCAGATGCAAGAGCCTGTCTACTTTACTAAAAATTGCTTGCAGCAAAACATTTTATTATTATCCTGTATATAGCACGACAAGTAGAGAAAAAACAGTAACCAACTCACAGAATGTCTAGAACGCCCTCAGACATTGCTAATAGTCCCTACTACTAACTATCCTGTCAAGTAACACTCTGAAAACTACCCAAAGAAATAATCCTTGGACTAGATCGATTCGCCATTACCTCAATAATCACAATCCAAAGATCGGCATTTCAGGATCATGTACATCTCTTACTGAAAAAAGCTAGCAGGAGCAATTTCCTTGCAAAATCAGTAAAAGGGACTTATTTACTGGTCAATGGCATTAGTTTAAATTCTTGGTAAGAAAGAAGACTGGTTATTATCTATGGCGACATGGGTAATCCTCCTGTGCTTATATGTGTTTCAAGTGACATGAAATTTGTCACCTTATTGGAAGAGGTCTGTCTAAGAATGACATGCATTGAAACATATAAAAGTTTCAAGATGACATTCATGTATACACAACATATATGTGTGCGAGCGCGGGCGCGCGTGTATATATATTAAGGTTTACAAGATACAAATAAATCTTGTATTGTATTATTTCACAGTAAACTCTCCGAAAGTTGTACACTAGACAATCATCACTGATGATTGTGGAATCATTTTCCTTGGGAACTGTATATATGAGAAAAATATCGACCAGAATTTTATCCCAAAACTTTCTCAAAATTCTGCTTATGATAAACAAACAGAAAAGGCTCAATAATGAGCTTTATCAATGCACAAACTTTAGCATAAAAGAAATGGAAGATCCTCTTAATGTTTTCAGCTATGAATGATAGCAAGGGCCTTATGGTATATCACCTTAACACGGTTCCAGTCCGCCTAGATTGTCCATACCTATTATTTTCAAGACACGGCACTCTAAAACTTCCTGACCAAATTTGGCAATAATAACGATCAAACAAATAGCTCTCCGCCATTTTCTCTAGCATTATATAGGCCAAGTTTCCACCAAATTGAAGGTACAGAATTCCTAACGAGTGAATGACACAACAATTTAAGATTGGAAGGCCTCCATAGAAGTATAACTACAACTTTGTTAAGTAGGAGGTGATTCAAATCAATCATCTCCACAAAATTGAGTAAAAGAAAACCATTTAAAGAATGGTTATTGGGTTAAAGAAAATTTCGACATAATTTGACATACCCAAGGGTATATACCAGCTTTTCCTTTCTCAGCCATAGTAAGTGCCCCTTTTGAGAGGGGAAAATGATTGCAGATTTTGAAATAGGCACCAGTGCACATAATTTGAATTTAAATTAATTCTAACGGAGACCCATTCCTCCTTATGATTGATATCACGAGACATTCACTTAAAAAAAGTCAAATTTAAATTCATGAGGAGATTTTGTAAGATTGCTTTAAAGAAGAGTGCAAGAAATAACTCAATCTTAGAGAGCAATTGTAACAATTTCTACAATAAGGAAGTGGTTATTTCAACTTCCCTTTTCGAATAGATTTTGTTGTGTACCATCGCATGTTATACTGCCATTGTCCATGTCCAGCTCAAATTGTGAAAGCATTGACATGCAAAACAAACAGATAAATAAGCGGCTGAGCTGTCCAGCCAAATGCAGGACATAAGAGTCGATTGGAACAAAGGGATCAAAGCATTCCCTAAATCAATACCTGAGTTCAGATTGTTCATTAAGAGCACTAGGTACAAATGAGATATAAGTCCCCTTGGAAAGTGAGAACGACAATCACTTAAGTGCGCTGTTTTTTCATTGTTATGTAGAGCAAAACTTCTAATTCCAGTCTTGAACGTTGAAGAGCTTGACCTGAATGAACTAATACCAATCAAATGCCAAGTTATGTAAGAATTCACATGGAATAGAAGATAACCGACTTACAGAAATCAGTGGCATATGATCCATCTGAAAAAAATTCTCATCCCCTTCCCATGAACTCTCTCACTCGAAGGAAACCATCGGCTTCATGACTGTTCATTGCCCGCAGCATACTTAGCTATTCAAGAGTCTGAACCTTTAACCTCCATGATCAACAACTGCAACTATCCGTAAGCGACTCGAAGGAGAAGATAGACACAGTAGCAATACACACTCAACATTTTCATACTAGGAGATACCCCATGTTTTATTTCTATTTTTTGGGTTACCAAAGCACAAGAAAGAGGAAGATCTTACCTATAACAGTAGAACAGGCAACCCTAACATGACAAGATTAATCAGAACCAAAGACCACCCCATAAAATATAACAATAACCATTGCAAATCTGGTCAGATCCAGGTGAAACATGCTCCAATCAGAACCATTTCTGCAAACACAAGATCGCATGCGCATAACATGCAAAAAAAGAACTTGAAAATAGAAAAGAGAAAGGTCTTCATAGTGAGGACCATACTAAAAAGGCTAAGCAAAGCTAGAGAGAGCGTGAGAGAGCAAGCAAAGTTTTGCCGCTAAATCCGCACAGTAATCAGGCGTACCTTCTTGCAGTCGCCACGAAAAGTCACGCTCCTTCTGCTAGTTGCTGAATGTGTGGTTACTGCAATTACTATTACAAACATAACTTGAAGCAAGAGAAAACCGAAAATTCAAGAAGGAAAAGAACATCCCGGAGAGAGAGAGAGAGAGAGAGAGAGAGAATGCCAAATTGTCCGGGGACTGGAAGCTGACAGGAAGAGAAGTGAGCACGCAAAAGCAAAGGTATAGGCATCTATACAATCCCCTCTGTGTGCTCACTCTCTTCTGTCAATTTCTACGTCCCTGACCATGACAAATTCCCATCAGAAAGGGAAAAAAAAGGACAGAAAAACCTTACCTTGCCAAAAAGGAAACAGACGTGAATGAGCAAGTACCACCCGGCACCCGCATCAATTCAGATCCGAGGACACTGTAAACCACACCATTTTAGGAAAGTTACCATAACAAGATCCAGTACCGCTCTTTTACCTTAGCCAAAAAAATTGAAAACTTGACGAACTTTTAGGGTTCAAACACTCAAGAAACGCGAAACCCACCAACCCATATGCGCAGAATAAAGGGAAAATGAAGGAGAAAACGAGCGAAAAAGCGAAAAACTACAAAAGAAAAGAAGAGAAACCCTCTCTTCTCTTCTCCTCTCGCTCTCTCTCTCTCTCTCTATCTGTGCGTAGAGAAACACGGCGGGATCTTTCTTCCATGCACAGCGGTACAGGTGTCGGCGACACGTGACGGGTGTCCCTGACTGGTCACTGATCAAATCCAACAGTGCCGTCGGCAAGCGATCTCCGCGAACCAGATTCAGAAAAAGGGCAAAAGGAACAGGGGGAGGAGGAGGAGCTGCAAAACACAAAAGGAAAAAAAAAAAACAAAAAGAAATAACTGCTACAGCAGACAGACAGAGAGATGGAGGGAGGGAGGGAGGGGGAGAGAGAGAGAGATTAGATTAGATTAGATTTGATGGTGTGGTGAGGAGGTTCTGATCGTGGACTAAGCGTATTTAAGGCGGGCCGGGGAGGCCGATGGATGATTATGACGCAGTCCCAAGGATCCAACGACAACAACCTCTTTATCTTTCTCGAGAAAGTGAACATGAAAGGCCAAAGGGTTCCATCTGTAGAACAGAAGAGGGAGAGAGAAGATCCGCGTCGGCGATTTACTGGTGGAGGAGATTGAACGAGGGATACGTGTAGCTCTCTTGGGCCATGACCGGGAGGGGGCCTGATCTAGGCCGCCGGTTCAGGGGAAGGGGAAGAAGGGCTCCGAGCCGTAGGATGGGACCGGGTCTGTGTCGGGTGGGGCCCGGCATGAGTGAGTGCGTCCGTATGGGGTGGGGTTGTGTCTTGTTGGGAATTGGGCGAATTTGATTGGGGGTGCGTCATATGGGGAGACAGGTCTTGTGGGTGTGGCTACATTGTTGTTTGTCTGCGCCCTCTCCTCTTCCTCCTCCTCCTCCTCGCTTTTGGCAATCAAATATCTCCCTCCACCACCACATCTTCGATCCATCAAAAATCCGCCTAATCTTGAAGAATTCTATGCATGACATGAACGTCCATCCGAGCGATGGGGGGACATTGCGATTCTCTATATTCTCTCACTCAAAAATAATATCTTTAGATCGAAAATCTTACAAATTTCTTAAAGAGAAAAAACGGAGATGAACATATTAGGGTTTCTATACTTAGAATTGAGTGTGTTATGTTAAGTTTCAAATCGGGTCTCGAAATAGCGGGGCGGGGCACGATCAATATCATCATCACTGATTCCATAACTTTTCTTGTAAATTGATGAGATGTTCATGGGATTATTATATTTCCTCTTATTAAAATAAGAAAAAGAGCAAAAAGTTGTTAATCCATGAGGAATTTCATTGTCATTGTCGATGAAAATCTCTTGATCATGCAAGAAAGTCTAGGTTTCTCTTAAGTTGCATTTCACTTTTTTTTTTTTTTGAAGGAGTTAAACTTTGAGAAGTAGATTTTGTCAAAGTTATTATGTCAACATGGCGTTGATTGTATTTGACATTATGTAGATTTATAAGTTTTACATTTCAAGTAGAGCAGTCAATACACTAATTGCTTCCGGTAAAACCACCTTAATAAATCTTGGCAATTACATTATGTAGATCCAATGAACCTTGTTTGATCAAATTTTTCGAGGAAGTCCCTACTACCAATATTAATAAGAATATGCGAAAGAGAATTGTATAGTTTCTCGGTACTTTATAATGGAGACTACATGAGATGTTAGAGGCTTTTATAGTATGGTTGTCTTAGGTAAAAATGATATTATAATATGAATTACAATCGAGATATAATCAATTGAAAAGATATCACAATAAATAATGATACGTTAAGGGCGCACATGGTAACACTTCGAAAGTGAATTTTCGCTCTAGAAGTGTTTCTAGAGCAGAAATTCATTTGGTAATGCAACTTCGAAGCATAAATGTGTTTGGTAAAAAATTTTACTTCTAAAAGAAATTTCTATTTCTAAAGTGAATTTTCACTTTTGAAATTATTTTTTCCCTAATTTGAGAAGTTAAAAAAAGCTACTTCTCAACTCACCTTTTTTTCATTACGCTCTTACCCTCTTTTCATTACACCTGTCTTGCCCAATCGCGCCTCCGTCGTGCCGCCCACCACTGCTAACCACCGACTATCGCTATCCACCGTTGCCCGCCACCAACCACCGCCGACCCTCTTTGACCCCCCGCTCGCCGGCCCCCACCGACCAACCCCGCCGCCACCACCAACCACCGCCCCCCACCATTGATGTTGATGCCGAGTCGCCATCTTCGGCCACCGGAGTAAAATTTAAATAATAATCTTCTATTTTTAAAAAGTAAATAATACTTTTAACAATCAAAATTAATCTTTAAAGAAAATTTAAAAAATTAAAAATAAATTAGAAAATTTTCGATCGCTGACAATAATTTGTCATAGAAGATTTTGTGTTAATAATATTCTAGAAATAGAAATTTTCAACCGTTAACAAATGAATTTCTCTAATGAGAAATCAACTTCGGGAGTAGAACTAGAAAATTCAACTTCTACTTTTAAGTAGAAGTAGAAAAATTAACTTCTTATCGAAGTTGATTTATGAAATAAAAGTGTTATCATGTGCCCTAAACTAAGGAAGATCCGGAGAATATTCTAATGAGCTCTAATAAAGGTAATGAAGAGTGGAATAGGACCCATTATATTCAAGTGCTAATTGTACTTTATGCTAGGAAGTCACTAAGAATTTTCCTTTGACAATGCATTTTTTTCATTATATTCTTGACCAAATAAGTATTTGAATGCATTGAGTTTCATGGGGTTACGGTGGTTCACCCATAGAGGCAACCACTCCCCATTTCCCCTATAGATAACAGCCAAGGCAATTATCATCAAGTTTAAACATGAAAATATCACGTTAATAAAACATCATAAGTCCCCATTTTTCTCTCGTCCGTCATTTTTTTAGTATTGACATGGAACACGGAGAGAAAAATAGATGAAAAACTCCACTCCATTCTCCAACTCGTAATCGAAGCGATGAACCTCTCAATATTGCAAAGGCGACATCTAATCTATGGTTTGTAAGGTACTTTCCTTGTGTGATGTATTCATGAACGATCGATGATTCAAATAAGGTTTTGGGCAAGTTATTTCGTGTAATTCAACTGTCTATGTATTGGGATTGATTTCCTTCAGAATGGATTATTATAAATCTAGATAAAGCACTATTTTCCTTTTTCTTTTTCTTTTTCTTTTTCTTTTATAAATGCCCTCAAAAGAAAGTGGCTCTCCTTTCTTGCTAGTGGGGATAATGTTAGTAAGGGTTGGGCAGTGCCAACGGAAGTGGTGGGTGTTGGTGGAGGTGTTATGGCATTTGTAAATACGATGTGAAGAATCAATTTTTAGGGCAGAAAACATTTCATTTCAACCAAGTATAGTCACGCGTCTTCCTTGTCAAATATTCTTCAAATTTCTCTGATTTCCCCTCGCCTTGCTACTTCCAAAAAATTCACTAATCTATATACACATATACGTTTTCTCCGAAACAACTTATTGAAATATTAGAAAAACGAGCCCCCGCTATATATATATATATATATAAACATTTCATAACAGAAATTTCCTTTGCACGTAAAACGGCCCTTAAACGCGAAACTCAAGATGTGGACATAAGTCACATCGGCAAAGGAGCAGTAGATCATACATTGATCAGCTTTGACCGGGGAAAATTTGACAAAGATCGTTCAATTCAAACGTTTTTCCTATGATGATGGCTTAAGAAATCACTCCTCCAGTCAACCTAGGAAAAGGGATGTATGGGACAGAAAAGGGATCACCTTGTATGATTTTTGCTCAAAACAGTAGGGAGAAGTTCCAAGGGATTATTCGACAATAGAGAGAATTTTCACTTGGGATGAGAATTTTACCTACTACATAATTCGGGGTCATGTCTTTTGCAGACATACGAAATATTGTATTATGAAAAGCGAGGCTTGCCATGCTCGGTGGACATTGATTGGCCACCTAGATAGTCATAGCCTCAAATGCCTATTCCTCATGAGAACAGAATCGACATTTTTTCGAATCGTCTCGCGAGAAAATGTACTTGTCTCCTCGCTTGATGTGAGAATTCTTTCAGAGACACATGGAATATGCTCAGTTCAATGAACGTCTAATTAACATGTATGAAGCGTGGGACAGTCGTACTCAGTGACAATTAATGAATTAGTACGACAAACCCTGATTAATTGCAAAGTAAATATAGTTTTCGCGTTGATTTCGAGACCGTCTTGAACGTGGGATCTGGACCACCCCCACAAGAGGAAGAAAATAAACTATTTATGCAAATCTTTGAAGAACGGATCTTCTTTACTCTTCAGTAGGGCATCATGTATCATAACATCCGCAGCGGGAGTGTGCGGGGACCAAAGTAGACGAAACACTGCGTTTCACGTGAGTTGGCCGTATTCCAATGGAAATCCGCCATTAAATTAATGAGCATCTGTTTTTACGTGGTTTCACGTTACAAAACTCATGTACAAAGCAGTCAATATGTTGAAAAGAAGAAGAAAAAAAGAAAGAAAACGAAAAAGAGAAATGGGCCCCCGACGAAAATGCCCCCGATCATGACTTGAAAAGTGACATGCGAGGTGAGATTCACATGGTCGCCAGCCGGCGAAGTTTGGGCTGGCCGATGAGATTAGATCTTGCGAAAATATGTGAGTATCTGGAATATGTTTTCCAGAAAGTCATTTTTCGGGAAAATGACGATGTTTTTCGATGTTTGGCGGAAACCCGAAAAAGAATTGAAAAATATCTTCTGCCATTTGGCTAGAAAAATCAATTTTCACCGTATATGTCTTTTGATAATGTTCTTATTTTTAAATTATTTTTTTTTGTCTTTTATCTCTATCTTTTCTATTTTTTTATTTTTATTTTTTTGTCTTGTATCTCTATCTTTTCTATTTTTAAATTTTTTCTTTCCTTTTTTTCTTTTTCCTTTCTTCTTTGGTTGACCCATCGGCAAAGCTTGGCCTCGCTCGTCTGTGGCCAATCGCCGGCCAGCCATAGCCGTGGCCAACAATCAATCGAAGAAGAAGAGAGAAGAAGGGAAAAGAAAAAAAATTAAAAATAAAAATTTTTCAAATTTTTTAAAGACAAATAAGCAAAGAAAGTAAATAAAATAATTAAAAATCAATAAAATATGAAAGAGAGGAGAAATGAAAGATGAGAAAAACTTTTTCCACACTTTTGAAAGATTTTTTTTCGATGGGCGGAAAATGTTTTTCTTTACTCCCTTATTTTTTGTGAACCAAACCCAAAAAATACGAAAAATATTTTTCCATAAGTTGTTTCTCGCGAAACAAACGAAACTTAAGTGGCTATTTCATACCCTTAATTGAAAAATGTGAACTCAAAGCTCTCCTTTGACAAAACAGTCTCACTATAAGCCCTTGTTTGAAATTTGTCCATATTTTGTCTCTAGGTTGTCAAAAAATTGGACGTGTGCCAAAGTTGTGTTGTCTTCAACAACCAACTTTAGCATGTACCTTCATTTAAAATAAAAGTACATAAAGTCTGTTAACTTTGGATAACTCGGACATTTCCATCTATTAACTTTGAGAGAACATATATTTTGACTTATCGCAAATAAGTTAGGTTTTTAACTCATCCATGTTTTTCGACCAAAAAGAAAAAAAAAACCCATCCATGTTTTCATATCAGTCGGCTACTGCCTCCTAAATTCATGATTGTGCGAAAGGAATCACTCTTTTAGCAATGATCTTCCTCTTATTAACCCGTCATACTAGAGATTATTTTTCAAGAAAAGTAAAAATAACAATTCCACCTTAAATTGCACACAACGATTGTGAGTATTGCAAAAAAGAAAACAATAGATTAGACCTCTATAAGTTTTAGTTAAACCAAACATATCATTTTAATAAATTGAAATTTGTGGTGCCCAAGAACGAATGGAGTATAATCTATACTTTGGAGAGTTTGTTTAATACTAAAATAGGTTAATATAGTGAGAAACCTCAAATTAGAATATTATATACGTACCAGTTTGGGGTTTTTCGTGATCAAAAAAATTAATTTTCATGGTATTTTACTAACCCTATTTGCATAGTTGGATATTCAATTGTTCTAGTTATAACTCAATGGTTCATTTCTATGTGTACTAGAGTAATCAAGTTAAGAAATAGGTTGTAAGACAGCACAAGTATCAAAAAGTGCATTCAGAATAGGTCATGTCAATTTGATTTCTTTATTAATAAATTCATAAAATGATTTCTGCTAATTTTTGTTTAAGAAATAGGTGGTAACTTTTCTTTAAAGACTTTAGCCATAATGTTTGGTACTGTGCCCTTTGTTAGAAAAAAAAAAGTCATTTAATGAATTAAAGGACATCGCAGAAATCTTTCTATTTTCACAGTTTCTCCACTCCCTCGCTGTCTCCGTAACTTTCATTTTCTCTCCATCAATTACGCATGTATTACTCCACTTTCCCCACTGTCTATCTAAATCACCCTCTTTTAGGACACATGTACACTGAATAGATAACATTGGAAACGAACTTAGAACATGTTAATGTATTTGGAGTTTTTAATGGGATTAATTGTAATTGTGGATTACATTCAACTTAGTATTATATCCCTAATATAGTTTATGATAAAAATAATCAATGTTTTCCACTCCAATTAAACATAAAACCTTAATTTAAAAAATTAAGATCCTCAAGAATAAAGATATTATATTAAAGAATTTGATGTTTGTTTGTTTAATATTTCTCTTGTGTTTCACTATTTACATCAAGCATAGTGAAAGTAAAAAATTAGACGAGACAATTGTAAATGACTTATATTAACAAACACGTTGCTATTACATAGTATTAGATACATTAAAAACAAATAAGTTTTTTTTTTTGTTGAAGATGTAAGTATTATAGAGCAGATGAAGTACAGCAACTTAGGCGCGACCTCCAATATTACAAATAGAGCTAATATTTCAAAAAGATGGACGTAGAAAGTCGCCACATTATTAATGGCCAATACTACATTTGTCCGGGAATGTCTAATTTTTTTGGTAAAGTTAAGCTTTATCTCTTATATTTTTACGCACCTTGGCCAAAATAATATGGATATCGGTTGACTTTTTTTGAAACCGTCTATGGTTGCGCCTTATCTAAATACGATTTATGATTGCAAGGAAAGATACCTTAAGGAGTCTCCTCACCAGTTCTTTGCCCTTTATTTCCCTAATCATCCATGAAAGTTTCTCATTCCATTCTCCTAAAGAACGCTTAATCCCATGTTGCTCAAAGATATTGTGCCGGATCTTGCCTGTCCATTCACACGGGAAGAATAAATGTGATCTATCTTCTATATTAGCCCCGCAAAAGTTACACTGAATATCAATTGAAGTCATCCATCATGATATGATCTCTACCGTCGGTAGTCTATCTCTACAAACTAGCCAGCTAATAAAATTGTGTTTGTTAAGGTCGCTACTCCAAATTAGGTTGTACCACTCTATAGTCGATCCCCCATGTCTCGAGTTCGTCAATATATATATATATATATCTCAACAACGATCAAGTGAGCTATATATAACCGAGGTTAGAAAAGTTCACAATTTGAGGAGACATTGCCAACTCCTAACCATAATACCCCTAATGTCGAGCTGCATAATTGGGGTACCTCTGCATTTTGTGTTGTGAACCCAAATGCTCCAAAGGGAAGAGGATGGATGATTGATGATGTTTCACAATGTGCGGCCTAACAAAACTTTGTTCCATAAGTTCAGATCGAGCAATCATAATCCTCCTTCCCTTTTAGATGAACAAAATCAAATAATTTATAATTCAATGTTTCAATTGTTTCTATATGTAATAAATAAATTAAAATTAGGTTATAAGATGACATCGATTTTAAAAGTACACTTAAAATAAGTTATCAATTTGATTCAGTATATTTTCATATAATTATAAAATTTGAATAGTTTCATTCGTGAGGAGCCGGATGAGAAGAAACTCTCATGTCCAGTTCTATAGTAGAGATGGAATTAAGAAAGAACCACCAATTAGTACCCCAAAAGAACCAAATTTCGTAAACATCATAGAGGAAGAATGAAAGGAATATATTATCGAGGTAATCATATTTGTTTCGGCAAATATGCTCTTCCGGCACTTGAACCCGCTTGGATAACATCTAGACAAATAGAAGTAAGGCGATAAGCAATGGCAAGAAATGTGGGCCGTGGTGGAAAACTATAGGCACATACATTTCCGGACAAACTAGTTACTTGTAAGACCTATGGAAACACATATGAGTTCGGGCAAAGGATGTCCCGAATATTGGGTAGCTGTCGTTAAACCAAGTAGAATACTTTATGAAATGGGTGAGAATAGCAGAAAATATAGCCAGAAAGGCTATTTCAATAGTGGCATCCAAAATGCCTATACAAACTCAATTTACTATTTCGAAATAGGAGAGTAGAACCAAAGAAAAGAAGTCTTGCTGATAAAAAAAACAATTGCAGATTTCTTTTTGACAAACAATATTTCTTTTTTTTTTTACTTCGCCTTTTGCATTAACATTGAAAAAACAGGTTAAAAAATTATATAAAACTCCTTGCTATGCTCTTTGTTAAAGAAATCACTTCGATGAATTGAAAAAAAAATCAGTTGATCTTTCAATTTCTCACTTTCCCCTGTCTTCGACAATATCCAATACTTTCCTTTTGTCTCCATCAGCTATTGTTACATTCCCTTACTTTCTCTACTTTCTCACTCTCTAAACCATCCCCTCTCCCTCTCTTTTCATACGTGTATAGTGAAAATATCATCATTAAAGAACTTAAAATACCTTATTGTATATAAGTATATTACTTGAATTGTTCCAATTATTAACTACATTCATTGTAAATGCATTCCTTTGATATTAACTATAACAACCTATTTTACTGTGTAAATTGGGTAAATGTATTTGTTATTATGTTTTCTTTTGACTTAATTAAAATGGAATAATCCAGTAACCACAAGATTCATCAAAAAGGGTTCTGTTTTGTAGTGAATGTACACTGTGAATAGTACATGACAAGAGTGGCAAAATATTGTTTTAAGGGTAAGATTCTTAACCATTCACTAAGAACTTCTAACATAGTAGACAATAGGCATGCTTATCACATATTTATAATTTGGTTGGGTTTATTAGTATTTAGACAATACATAATGATAGAATTCAAATTCGGTTGGGTACATTAGTCTAGGATGGTTTTTGCTAGCATTAGTGAAACTGCATGAAGCACTCGAAAGTCAATCTTAGTTTGTGTATTAGAGATGATTTCTGCATTAACGAGATTTATTTACAATACAATGAAGGGTTAAACTTGTAAATAGCACTCTAAATTAACATTTCTTCTGTAAGCAACTTCGAGAGCATTCCAAGCACTTCCCTCAATGAAAATACTGCCTTTTAAGTCAAAAGGAACAAAGATGACAAGAATGTCTAAATTTGGCCACAAAGGGTCACAAAGAGCAGCCTCTATCTTGACCAACTCGTCAAATTGAGCCAAATTCCATTTTGAATTCTATACAAAAGTAGCAACTTCAGGATGAGATAGAGAGAGCACCCCCATGGACTATTCTATCATCAAATCACAAAAAAAATATTAGCTTTTCCATCATGGGTGATGCTACGTGAAAGTAGTTTTTATGTGATGTGGGTGTCAACTTGAAATTTTGATTTTTTTCCTCCAACCAAAGAAGGAATTTGAAAAGACAGAAAATAGACCAAAAAGACTTTCCCATCTTCGAGTTTTTTTATAATAAATGTGCATGTACTTTTATGATAACATTCATAATGTAATTTCAGCAAGTTCTATATGGAATTATTCCGTATATTTTTTGTGTATACACACACATTGGAAGATGGGTAATATATACAACATGAATATATCTTCAATCACTGTGCAAATGGATAAATGAGAATGAGCAGACTGGGAAGGTTTGGACTCCTGGGGAGTAGAGACCACGCCCATAAAAGACCTCGTTCATCCATTTTAGGAACCCAAAATCAACAAAAGCCATGGACCACACATTTTATTATTTTTATCTACCATTTCCGATTAAATAATTTGTACTCCAAAGATTTTGGGCAATGAAAGGCAATTCATATTTTAAGGAATTAGTTGATGTCTTGTCTGATTCCCGTCCAAAATTCATTCATTTACTTTTTGGTCGTCCTTATACGAAATCCAATATGATTATTAGGGCAAACTTCGATGAGAATCGATATTGTTTAGTGTGGAAAACCAAAAGCCAAAAAAAAAAGAAGAAGGTGAAGAGCAAAAACAAAAGAGGACGGAGACCAAATTATTATTCTATAATGAAGCATGACAAGACCAAAGAAGTTGCACGCGAGAAAACACCCCCCGACATCGGGGTTGCGTACCTACGGGTCTCACCTAGGTGTACCTATGACGGTCTTGTCTGATCCACTATCCCACTAAAATTTATCTTATGAATTTTATTAACGAGGGGCAGAGGTTCTTTGAAAATTTAACGAAGACGGCACAGTTTTCAATACATCATTTTTTTATAAGATGAACCCTTCTGATTTTTCGAAATTATGAATATTTATGAAAATTAGATGTGAACGGTTCCAGGTTTCGGATAGGTTTCATCCGAAACTTGAAATCTATCCGTCCAAACAAATTTTTCGTTTTTTGAAACCTAAAACCTACCATATATACATTTGAACCTAGAACCTATCATATGTTATAGATTCCGAGTCTATCCAAGTTTCACATGTATTCTTAATTGAATTATTAAAATCAATTATCACATTTAATGATCATCGCTTGCTTTTACAATCCACTCGATCACAATTTAAATTTAAACACACGAAAAATTATAAAATATTAACAAAATAAGAGTCTCCACCATAAATATCGCCGAAAATAGAAGTTCGGACTAGTAGTTTCGGATTACATATTTATCATCGGACGTCACGAAATACCGCAGGATCGTGTGAAAACATATACCAAGAAAAAAATATTTTTTTTTACATATTACAAGTTCCACTTATTTAGAACTTGAAATCTACCCGTCAAAATATGTTCCTCAATTTTTAAAACCTAAGACCTCCCGGACATGCATTGGAACCTGGAACTAGATAGATTCTCGATGGGTTTCACCTACCTATAATTTGAAACCTACTCCTCGATATAAGTTCATCATTTTTGGAATCTAAAACCTATCACGTATACCTTGAAACTTGAAACCGAATAGATTCTCCACCAGTTCCAAGTTCTAATATAGTGCTCCTTCGTAGGAGGACCCATATTTTGTTTAACGATCTTTCAATGAGCAGTCATTTCATGTGAACTTTGCACATGTGAGCAAATCATCAAAAGTAGTGATTCTAAAATTCAAGCTTCACGTGGTAGGATGCAATGGATATCATATGTAACGCGACTTGACATCATATCTAACACGTGAAATACCTTTCCCTTGCTAAGTTTCTAGGAAATTCATCAACACACTTGAAGGAAAATGTTCTATTTTTCATAGCGTTAATTATACACCAAACGGAAGAACTATGTAGTAAAAATGAAAATTCGTTTCATGTTTATCGACTAAGGGCATCGACCGGACACTTGTTAACAAAATAAATGTTAATCTATGAAAAAGCAATGCCTTTCTCAAAAAAGCTGTCGAGATCAACAGTTTATGCATTGTATAAACCCCGCTATTTGCGCCGCATTAGGGTCTCAAACATGTCAACTTTTCGAACAAGCAGGATCCACTAGTTTTGCTCTTCCTCCTTAGTGCCAAGAATATAGTAAAATGGAATGTCCAAGGCAACTTTAATGTCGTCCGCCTCCTCCTCCTCGATCTCTCATTGTCGTAGAGGCCTGAGCTATAGAGCTAGAGCTAGTCTGACTTGTGTGTTCTCAAAATACCAAAAAGTCATCGTTCCAAAGAAACGATTCTCAAGTTGAGTGATGGCTTTTCTTAACGGCCAACTACTGCCCGCATTTCGAGAATATTTGACGTCTACGAAAACTCTAAACTCACTTTTTGACCTCCTTTCTTCTTTTTGAAATGGGAATGAAATCAATTTGAGTGCCCCCTTTTGACGTTCCAAGCGTGGGCGACATTCTCGTGCTAAAGCAGATTGAATCGTTTTGGTATTAATTTGCCGCACAAGAAAGTCTAATCCCAAAGCTGAGATCAAGTGACAACCCTAATTTTGACAGCGGTACAGTACATGAGATTTGACTGATGGGAATGGGCGCATATATGTAAAAAGAAAAGCAATGGCTGTGATACTATATTATAAAATTAAACACAAAAGCTTAGTGGGTAGAAAGAGAAAAATTACATGAATATAAAGAAAGATATATAAATCGTTGTCAATAAATATGGAATATTATTTCAACACCCCATACAAAAATGGGTTAGGGCAAAAAATCGGGTCCATATTTTGTCGCGAATCGTTTCTTGTGTTTTCCCTATCACCTTTAACATATTAGGTGGCGGGAAAAATTATCAAAAAAGTCCTAAATTTATTATAATTTTGTTAATTCAGTCTTAATTTTTTTTGTCGATTCGATCCTAAACATTTTGCAATTATGTCAATTCAATCCATCCAGGTTGGTTGGCCGACGCTGATGGGGACTCCGTACGGCGACATAATAATTTAATTTTTTTTACTTTCTTTTTCCTTTTTTCTTTTCTTTTTCTTTCCTTTTTCTTTCCTCTCCTTCTTCTTCCTCTAGCTAGCCGACAAAGCTCGCCTCGCCAGCCTAGATCTGAAATTCCATCATCGATGCCAGACTGATCGTGGCTCAATGAAGGAAATGCAGCGACTGAGGCTCATTTCTCCGTTCTTCGACCTTTTGCTCGCGTCTCTGTTCGCCTCAGTGACAAACGTGGGCGACCTCCACCTCGTACAGTCAAGTTTCCTCTTTGTCCACGCCAAGAAGCTGATCAAGAAGCTCAATTTATTCCCCCAAGCGGACGCCAACATCGTCAATAGAAGAGTTTCCTAATTGCGGGCAGGAGTTAAGGGTTCCATCAAGGATTTGGGCGGGCGAGGCCACGGCAAGGTCGAGCCTCACGCAGTAATTGTGAGGCCAACCTTGTCTAACAACAATGAGGCTCGCCCTCACCAGTGGCCTACTGTCGACCTCACTGGCTAGAGGAAGGAGAGGAAAGAAAAAAATAATGAATAAAAAAATACAATAAAAAATTTAAGATATTATCTCACCAGTTGACGTCCACTCGGCGTCGGCAGGCCAAAATCGATCGGATGAACTAAATTAACACGATTATAAAAGGTTTAAGGTTGAATCGGTCAAAAAAAAAGTTTAAGGATCGAATCGATACAATTACGATAAGTTTAGAATTTTTTGTTAATATTTTCAGAGATGGGGACATATAAGGTGGCAATAAAAAAATTTGTCGGCTATGGTACTAGAGGCGACAAAATAATACCCTTTGGTCAAAAGGTGACAAAACTCGTATTGTCACCATAAATTGGCTAAGGGGACAAAAAATTCGCTGTGTTTGTATGTAGCCTTCCGTAAATATTTATAATGATAATAATAATAAAAAAGGCAACAATAATCGCCTTTGGTAAATCTTTCGCCGCGTTGGGCTTATTTTTAAGGCTATGCACCGAGACGAATATTCATGTTTTTGTCAAGAAATAGTGCGACGGCGACGGTGACCAGGGTCGCTTGACGACGGCTCGCGAGCGACCTGAACCCAAATCCCGATCGCGGCCGTGACAACCACGGATTAGGTCGACCCTAGGTCGAAATAAAAAAAATTGTGTTTTGGTCCATCATTCCAAGTAATCCATCTTAAGCCAAGCACGAATGGTGGATGCATCCTTTCATATGGAAACAAAGGCTAAAAAAGGCAAATTCATAGCACTTGCAAACTCTCCATTTGCTAGGCCCGGATGCTTCTTAGCCTTCTCTCTCTCTCTCTCTCTTTTGGTGCACGAATCACCACTCTATCACGTCAAGTTATATTCTTGATACGCATTATTGGAGCATCTCAATATGGCTTGATTCGTCCCCAGGATACGGTGAACATGGACTATGATACTTCTCTTCAAGCATTTGGACTACTTCTAGGGTTTTCTTTTAGGGCTTTATTCTATGTGAATGCATTGGAGTTGCATAACTTTTTTTTTCCTTTTTTTCTCTTTTGGATGGCTAATCATATGATTTCATTGCCCACGAGGCGCGTGCAAACATTGGGGTGGAAAGTCTACTCCCAAGATGATTTACAAGGTGGATAAGACAAGAACTCTACATATGATGGTGACAAAGCTTCCATATCACCATGGTAATGGATAAGTTATGAAAATATTATAAAAAATTGTGCGATTCGAATGTTAAATCAATGGGGGATTTATACTTCTTGTATAGGAAAAACTATAAAAAAATTCCAAACCTAAGATAATTATGCCAATTTAGTCCTAAATCTTTTTTTTTTTGCCAATTGAGGAGAAAATTATCAAAAACAAATCCCAAAACTATCGTCATTATGTCAATTCAGTCTCAAAACCCCTATTTTTTCCAATTGAGTAAAAAAAAATTGCATTTGTGCCAACTTTGGCCAGTCATGCTGGCGTGGCAATTTTTAACAATAATCTAATATTTTTTTCACATTTTTATTCATTTTTTCAAATTTTTATTTAGTACACATTAGCCTTTGGATGAATAAAGTTGGCTAGATGGGTGAATTGTCGCAATTGCAATAGGTTTAGAACTTTTTCTATAATTTTCACATCAATTGGCCAAAAAAGAAAGTTTAATATTGAATTAGGCACAATTACAATAGGTTTAGGAATTTTTTGGTAATTCCCCTCCCCCCCCATACTTCGGCATTTTGCCTGTTATTACAAGTATGAGAGAATTTGTCCGAAAAGTCGAAATCTATTGTGGCCATCTATTCAGCCCTAAATCTTTTGTTTTGATCAATGTAGTCCTAAACATTTTAAAGATTTTTTAATGTAGTTCTTTTAGTTAATTTTAGCCGAAGATTGTTGATTTTTGTCGAATTTTGCAAGTATCTAAAGATATTCTGATGTTTTTTCCTTTGCGAAAAGAAAGAAAGAAAACAAAAGGAAAGAAAAGCAAAGTAAAAAATTCATAAAATCTTCTAAAAATTGCAAGAGTTGTACAAAGAATGCCGACTATGCCACATCGACTGAACCGTGTCGGTAATATCCTCGTTAAAATTGGTTGATAGGATCACGTCGGCCAGGATTACAGGAGTCACTCAATGGTGATTACATCATATCCACAAGATAGAATTTGCAAGATATGCTGACAAAGCATTAATCAGATAAGAATTGGTAAGATCAAATGCTTTGGTGTGTATTGGCTAGGCTTGGAACCGAATCCATATCTCCCAGGCGAAAAGCGTACAGTGGCAAAATTCCAGATTGATTTCCTGGAAAGCGCCCAACGAAAATTGCTAGAAGACAAAAGCGACGTCGCCATCGGTTTTATCTATCAAATCTCTCAAGTCTAAGGCTCACCTCTCTTTTAGGTTACACGGGCTCTGCGCTTTTCGCAGTAACATTTGACTTGGGTTAAGTACGAAAGATAATGACCCTGAAAATGATGTTAAGGTAAAAACAAAGGGGAAAAATAATTCCGACTTTTATTTAAAAGGGGTGTGTCCAATTAGTTTGCAGAGCTCTTTTTAAGACGAATTAACAACAGACAAAGGCTCAACCACTGTCTTAAGAGAACCTCCTTAGTGGGAGGCAAAGTGGATGTTTCGGGAGTAGAATAATATGGCCAAAGCCACTAAACACTCAATCAATCAATGGAAGTGACAAAAAAACACTCAATGTAGGGTTTGAATAGTGGGGAGTTCATTTGATTGTGCATTGATTTATCTTTTCATGCAATAAACTTGGGGTTTTACTGAAGGGCAAATGATATGAATAGTCCCCGCATTTTGACCCAATATGTAATGCCATTCATACATTTTTTGTTTGTTTAAGATTGTCTCAAAATTTTTAATTTATTCAATGAAATGTTTCATTTAGTCCCTGGGCCATTTGAAAATATTCAATGTTGTTCCCGATCTGAAATCAATGAAAATATTACATCGAGCATTTTCATATAGTTCATGGACTATATTAAATATGTATTAAAAGTCAGAGATCGCATTAGACAAAGATCGAACGAATTAAAAGTTCATGAACCATATAACACATTAAATCAAAGTTTAAAAACCATTTGTATCGTTATCTCTTTACAGAATTGGAGGACTATTGATGTTGGGCTTTGAAAAGTAAAAGACAAAAGTGTATTATAGTCCAAAGTGGCTTATCCCATTGAAATCTCAATCATGAATACCAAAAAAGAAGGAAAAAAAAAAGAACATTGATTTGGTTGGGTTCGTGATGCTTCTAACAATGGCATTACTAGACCATTCATTGGTGGCAGATAAGTGCGATAAGAGTCAAAGGTGCTTGTGTGGATGTGCTGCCAGGACAAGTTGCTTGTTCTTTGACTTTTTGATGGTTGCTCCATTAATCGACCAAAAAGGTGAGGGAGAGCCAAACAAAAGAGTGAGAAATTCCGGTTATGGAACTAATTCATGATATGGTTTTTGCCCATATACAGCACATATGGGATTTCCATGGGAAGATGGGACCTGCCTAGGGGTGGGAATTTCTGACATGGCAAGATAGCATGATCTGAACACGATACAAAATAAGTAAATTCAGGTTGAGGTTAATTGTGTTCGGGTTAATTCTATATCAATCTGCAAGACGCGGTTAGTATTGTTGTCCGATCGGGGTGACACGAAATTGACTTTGCATAACCCATTTAAATTAATGGGTTAATGTTGCTATGATGATAACCGGTCCATTTCGACATGGTGATAAATGACCCATTTCGACACGATTAGCTAAAAGACTGTTTTTGTTCGAGTTGTTTACTGTTAAAGTCTAATTTGCTGGTATTCCACTATGTGCATGTCGCTTGATTTGATTTGATGATTGTCCATTTATGTACTATCGCAGTTCGTATATAGATTTTAATGAGAAACAGAGGATATTTCAGGTCGGAGGGTTGATGTCGTATCATGGTGAGTTATGCAATTAGGTTGACCCAACAGCTTGATATCTAGTCTGTGTTACACAGGTCAACGGTAGGTTCATGTCGACCCGCTAATTTTTAGATCGTGCTCGTGTCGCATAGATCGACGCGAATAACCAATCATGGCGCGTTTGTGTTGACATGTTTTGTAGTGCACTAACAGAGTCTGCCAACACAAATTGCCACCACTAGACCTTACCCAGGGCCCTTTCCCCATCTCTTAAGGCCGGCCCCCATAGCTTTGGATGGACATCGCTATTCCATAACTTAAAGAGTTCAAACTAGAGAGGCCCAAGGAGGGCGCACCACATAGCTCTATTTTCGCTAAGGAATGGCAATGAGCTTGGGTCACCGAATTCCTGGCCAACACAAATCCAGATGGTTTATATAGAATTTTCGGATCGAAAAAGAGGGTCGGAAAGAGTCACGTCAAATCTGTCCCGCTACCATTTCTAATTCCAGCTCCTCTCCGTCTCTCCCACGTCTATGTTTCCGGTTCGTAGCAGCCGGCCATCGCCATTTCCTTTTGATCCAATATTAATTTTCACATTAGGCCCGTCCAATGTTATTGCTAGATAAAGGGGCGGGAGGAGGGTATGGAAAGGCAGATTCAGGTGGCCCTCCTCTCGATTCCGCCGTATTTTCAACAACTACTTGCTGATTAAAAAGCCCTTCCCAAACTGTACAAGCTTCTTTCAAAGCATACGGCATCCTACTTAACTTTTAAAAGTCCTAAGGGCCCTGTGGTTAAATTTCTAGACTTCTGTTGCTTGGCTATTGAGACCAACTTCCATTTATCGTGCTTAAGGTGTTGATTTGATAGCTTTAAGCTAATTGAATTTGTCTGGTGGCAATCTCATCAGTCGACGCTTCTTGACTTCTTTAACCTTTGTGAAAGCAAGAATCGACTTCATCAGCCTTCTTGGCCCGCATCTTCCTGAAAAGTGACCTTGATTATGGGCTTTCCGGGTTCAACGGTTGGAAAAGAAAGCCGAAAGATGCAAACTACTCCCACTAGACCATCCAAGCCCAAGTTGAAAGACTCACCTAACTCTCGACTGATCAATGTCTGATAGACTTCTTTTTCACTTTTTTCCTGTTAGAACATGTCTTTTATAGACTAGCAAAAAGTACAAAGTTGTTCGAGTCACCTGCGGATCATAGGACGAATGCCTACGCACCATCAAACTCATTTGCCCGATGTCCCGGAAACAAGAATCCAACCACGACTTGGCTATGCTGAAGAAAAAAGTGGGAGGAAAAAGAAACGAGATTGGAATCGGTAAGAGATTTAAACCTGAGATTATTGCCAGGTACACTATTCAGAACCGAAATGGACGCTTCAAAGCACACTTCCAGTAACAAGGTGGCAATGTTTGCATTCCAAGCTAATGTCGGAAAAGCCGACACGAATAATGTTGCCACCAAGAGGTAATGGCAAAAGTATACCAACCGGATATGCTACATCTCATAGGCTTTGTATGACCGAAAGGTAAGACAGGTGACATCAAATAACTCAAACTCGGTCATCGAAATAATTGGTCACTACACAACCACTTCCCATGTAAAGAACAGCAAAGATGGTTAGAAAAACTACATGAAAGGCAGATTTAACATGAAGATATCCTAACATTAACATTCTGATGCTTTACAACTATTGCCAACATTCTGCTACTATTTGGACAAAGCAACCTAGCACAACTTAATGTTGATTTTCTACATCTTTACAATGAAACACCAAGAATATATGAGGAGACTAGATAACGCCGACAACCACTATGGACTAACGCTATCATTAAATATAACCATGCCATGGTGCGGACCATGGCATGGACATCATGGCGAATCTCTACAAAATGGTTTTTCTTCTTTTGGGCTACAGATTGCAGATGTTGCATTTCCACTAACACAAAGTGAAGGAAGAGAGGATAGAGAAGATCACGAACAGCTTCAAAAACTAACACGTTCAGAGGCAGCTGCTAAGGATTAAGCACCTCTTTGTCGCTTTTTCCCTGACTTTGACCCAATTCCTGGTACTGATGGGACCGACTTCTCTTCGTTAGTTTCAGTTTCTGCAGAATCCACCGAGTCATTGTCAATGATTCTATCTTCCACCTTCAATAAACCAGAATTTATCTTGTCAGATCCATTAGACTTCAACTTCTCAGGTTTTCCACTACTATCGAGTTCACTGCCCTTAGAAGCAAACTTTGAGCCTTTCTTAGATTTTGTGGTCTCAGAGGATTCTTCCCCGGAATTTGTTGCAACATGGGGCATGCTGGGGTCTTCATCCTTAAGTTTGCCAGTCTTAGTCGTCTTACTCAATGCAACACTGCCAGATTTAGAACCATTTTGACTGGTGCGATCCTTAGATTTACCAATACCATCTTTCTCGAACTTGCCATCAGAATTACTACCTCCCTTAGACTTTTTGCCAAATTTTGCGGAACCAGTATTGGATTTGCTAGAGGAAGCATCAACCCTGGCAATTATAAATCCAAATTCATTAGAAGTAGTATTACGACAGAAAGGGCTCAGACAAAGACATACTCACTTCTTCGCTGAAGTTTCCGTCTTCCCTCCCTTCATTTTTGCCCTCTTCTTCAGAGGCCTAGTCCTAATAGTCAAAACAAACAAGAGAAATTAGAGACGACCTCACTGGATGTCAAGAAATCGGAAATAAGAGGAAGAGATGTGACCACACGCACATAAATGACTTTCTTAGATTGCAAATGAGGGATGTTATAGAACATATAAATTTGCTTAGCTTGTAAACTAATGATTCAAGACAATAAAGTGCTAACAAAAAACACATACAATTCTGGAGAATCATCAGGACTTCTGCCATCGCCTTCTTCCCCCTGTCCACAAAAAACATCATGTCAAATCCAGATGAAGAGATCCATGATGAGATTTAACCACACAGGCAAATTGCACACCTGATACGATACAGAGTTGCCTTCAACGAACTCCCACTTTTGCTTTTTGAGATTTAATATCTCTTGATCACCATCAGTGTATAAAACCTGCGTACAAAATGGAATCCGTTACATTTCAAACAGACAAAAACTCTGTTCATATGTGAAAGAAGTGAACAGGCACAAGGTGCAGTTAAAAAAAATAGAGAAAATAGAACTCAACATCCTTCCCATGTCTTACCTTATGTCTCTTTCTAACAGGGTCAAAAGAATCCACAACACCTTCATAGAATCTGAAACATTTCCACCAAATAAAAATCAGAAAAAGCTATTAAGTGCTACTCAAATTATAGCTACGCAGATAACTTTCATATATTTCTGTCTCTCTCGAGAAAGCAAAAATTAAGAGATCTGGTCTTACGCTCGATCTTGAGGCCACCACACTTTGATTTTGCTACCAACCAGGTCCTCGCCATATTCTTTCGCATCAGATACCTGATGATCAACCAGTAGACATCTAACTTTAAAAGGTAGACACTAGTTCCAAGGATTGTGCTGAAGGCACTACAGCAAATGATAGCTATCTCCAAAATTTTAAGTTGCACTCCTACAGTTTAATCATAAAAACAGAAGATGATGCATTGTCATCTCCATCTCTGCATTTATTTTCTGAATGCACCATGATAGAACTAATAGAAAAATCAGTTACATCGAAACCAAAAGGTGAAAATGGGTTAGGGTGAGGAATTACATTCTCCAAAAGTAATTAATACATCTCCAAACATCCAAATCAAAAACTTATGATGAGAAGTCTCAAGAAGATGCAAAGAAAATAAAAATAAAATACACATGAGAACCCACACACCTCTTTTCCCGGAGTGCGCTTCCTCTTTGAACCATCCTTAGGAGTCTCATGGGATTTTTCATCACCTCCACCAGCTTTCATGGCAGACTTTGGTGAAGCAGCAGCTTCCTACACAATGTCAAACCAACCTTCACCATTTTAAAAATCGAGAACACCAATCACAAAAATAAAACAGATAGAATATTCAAGTTGAAAAAAAGTTTCTTGTCATCACTTACAGCGGATTTTCTTAAATCCTTTTCAGAGGCCACTTTCCTTTTTGCAACCCCTTTCTTATCCCCTGAACGCTTTGTGGAAGATCCATCCTCTACATTGGTGCTCACAGAAACCTTCTTAGAAGAATTCTTTAGTGATTTTGCCACTACATCACTCATGGCAGCATTTTCCTTCCGCAATATTTTTAGGGTAATTCCAGTTTTAATATCCTCAGATGATCCCCGGGAAGTATTTCTTCCTGTGTTTGAATGTGATTTTACTTCCTTATCACTAGTTCGTTCATTTTTAGATATGTCAGCAGCAGGACCTGTGACCTCCTTAGCTAATTCTTGTTTCTTCCGCCGTCCACCTTTTCTGGGACGACTTTCATCAGGCTGACCTTCATTTTGGGATGGGAAAGCAACACTCATGGATTCATCTCCAGCAGGTTTTGGTGAAGAAGGGTTAGCAGCAGTTTCCTTTTCACTTTCTGAAGGCGAATACTCCGCAGGTGAGTTGTCATGGGGCAAATCAGGAATTGTTTGGGAACCGTCAGGAGTTACATTTGATTTTGTACTTGAACCAGGTTTCCTTCCTCTTCCCTTCTTCTTTCTCCCCAGCTTGCTTTCTTTCTTAGCTACATTCGCACTATTCAACTTGACTATGTTGTCATTGCTTGATGCTTTAGTGACTTTAGGTGGACTACTGCGGTAAGCATCCTCCGGCTTTCTATTGGAGATAGAGTCCAATCCTGCTTTTTGCGTCGCACCATTACTGATCACTGATTTTGGAGATCTTCCAGAAACAAGACCAACTTGATGAGAAGCCTTTTCTTTATTCACCTAACCATGTATAGGTTCAAAAAATACTCGAATTATCTTCAGTCGCAGTTTTAGCCAGATATACCGAAACAACAGAAAATGACACTCAATAACATGACAAAGAAATGTGCAAAGCACTCATTCATAAAAGAAATAAACAGAGTGAGGCATTAAATGCAAGGTTTAGGAAGAGGTTTACGCAGTGTTTGGCCGTTCAGAAATCCTTTGGGTTTGGTATATCCAACGCGTGTTCGTGAAATGAGTGGATATAAAGCAGAACAAAGACATATCATATCCAACTAATATTCGATGGAATCAAAGAAAAGTTGAAATTGAAAACAACAAATCTCAACGGACGAACGAAGGGAGGGAGGGAGAAAATTCAGAGCTCGCTGCATTTGAACAGCTAACCACCGCAGTGGACAACATCATCAGATGCCATGGCTGGCACCAGGTGCACTGAGGAGCGTCAAAAAGCGAGATCTCAGATAAAGAGAAACACGCAGGTGAGAGAGAGAGACCACCACGAGGGGCTGTGGCTCAAGGACGGCAACCACTTCACAATGGTCTGCTGAGAACATAGACCACCAAGAGGGGGTCCTCATCCCCACACAGCATGCTGCCAAGAGGGGGACGGGGAGAGAGAGAGAGAGAGAGAGAGAGGGTGGCAACCTTCTCATGGCATTCATCAATCTCTCTCTCTCAGCAGCAAAGTCTTATTTTTGTTAGTGTCTGTTTTTAAAAGATTTTCCCGACAGGAAACCTATCCAGGTTTATCGCACCCCTCTAGAACGATCATTATACCTGTATATCTCCCGTCCACAGAAACCATTAAACACCAGATTAGACAAATATTCCACCCACCAAACTCAGCCTTAGGATATTAGCGATAGGCCAAGATAGCCTTTTTCAACCTGCTATTGTAAAATAATGAAAAACCATGGGATCCTAATTGCACTAATGCTCCTCTGCAAACAACTTTCTTCTCTAGATCGTACGTATAAGTTCGATCAATCAGGAACTCCTATGCCAGGACATAATGAATAGAGAATACACTCTTTATACTTTACGCACAAGTGCTCTAAGCAATAGTCATCTAGAATAACGAGATACGATGGATTAGATTTGGAGTTCATATATAATAGAGATTAAAGGACATTTGAGTGACCCGGGGCATACCTTATGTTTGCTTGCAGTGTGGTTGTTATTCTCTTCAACTGCAGCACTTGCCTCTTGATATATTGAAGTAATCACATTACTGTACTCATCTATAGAAGTTCCAAGGGCTTTCAATGCCTGGCAAAAGTAAGGCTGCAGCTTGGATGCACAGTTCTTTAGTACCATCTCTCCCAATTTTCTAGCAATAGGTAGAACTTCCTGAAAAAACAAATACAGAATTAGATGAATAGAAAAAACTAAATGCATAGCGTTCTCTATAGTAGGGACAATTGACCTTGTTATCACTCTTTACACTATCTAAGACGGGCGAGAGCAGATCTGGAGAAACATCTTCACTTTCATCAATGATGAGGGTCATTATTGTTTCCATTGATTGGAAGACATGTTCTGGGTGGTAGTCCCTGAAATTGTCCAGCAGAAACCGTTAATGCAAACTACATGGAAACACATGCATATCGTCATACACAGAAGAAAATCGCACATAACTTCAAAAAGTCAGCAAAATCAAAGATAAAAGAACTCCATAGTTGCAAGTACTTTCACATAACTAACAAGCCATTTAGAATACTCATTACAGATAGAAACATGCTCAGATAGATGCATAAAGTCGCAAAGAGAGACCCTAAACAATGACCAAACTAAATGAAAACTAGAGAAAGCAAATACGTTGCACATCTCTAGGTAGGTCAGAAACATTGTGACTGTCAATGTAAAAGGTCAAATCACTAGATACAAAATGCAAATCCCACCATTATTTTCAACTAAAAGGTCTTTTAAAATTAGCAGTGAAGAATCCCATCGTTTTTCTTTCTTTATAAGAGAGAAATGAAAGCATGGAGAAGGAAGCTTAAAAATAGGAAGAGCTGCCACTCTTGTTTCTAAGCTGTCATTGGACAAAACCCCTTTGTCGAACTACCCAAAACGACACAATAACCCTTAAATTTCCAAGAAAAAATCACACGCATGCTTATCTAATAGAGAGCACAAGTACCAATCCAACTCTTTCAATGTCGTTCACAAAATGGCATGTCTAGGAGTGGATTGTTATTATCTTAAAATAAGAGCTTCCACCCCCACCATATCACTCTGCAGCTACATATTGCACCGCAGAAGCACGTCCACAATATCAACAATAATCTTACGCGCGCGCACATACATATAATATGTATCTGATAAAACCCTGGTGGGCAGAACAACAGCCAGCTTATCAGAGTCACTTTTCAATGAATAAGAAAAATAAATGAGTATTCCTTGTCAAGATGAGCGATCAACTGAGGATTGATTTTACCTTATTGAGTTAAGAAGATGCTGAAACATTTCGACAACCAAAGCATCACATTCGAGGTCCAACATCCACGACACACGATCTGACTTTGGCAACAGTTTCAAGGATTGAGGCTCTCCTTGTGTAAGATCTGCTAGACTTGTCATACAATTTCTCAAAAGAGGATACAATCAACTGAAAAACTTCCTGCATAATAGCATTGTGCAAAAGCAAACACCATCATAAACACATAGGAACTATAACAGATCGTACTACTAGAACTCACAATTAAAGGAGCCCATGGCATAAAATCAATAGGTTCAAGCCACCTTCATTAGATCATCATCATAGGGAGCTTCAGGAGCAGTAATTCGGGTAATTTCACTGATGCATGAGGCGGTTGCAACTCTAACATCAGCATCAGAATGCCTAAAAAGCTGATCAGCTACTAATGCCTTCAAGGATGGAGAAAGAGCATCTAGCATAGATGGGGTTGGCGATTGTTCCACTCTAGATAAACAATTCTCAAGCTCCTAAATTCATTAAGGAGACAAACAATGTTAACGACAATTTTAGAGATATTCATAGAGAAAAATACTTGAAAGTTCAAGATCCCAAAGCATTGATAATGCAGTTATCAATTTCAATGAAAATGCTAGTTCCTGACATGCTAGATGAATTATGTAATATCACAGGGAAATATCATGAGCATTTCAATGGTCCTAAACTCTCTCCAATATATCCATACTTATGCTAGAGAATTTCTACTTGGGCAATAATACTCTCCCTGCACTGATTACTAGCAATTTTGATGCATTTGCAGTATTGGTACACAGGACATCCAAACATTCAAACTCAATTTGACTAAAAATGGTCACAGAAACTGGTATTGAGGGGAAAAATTATGCTTTCAAACTGATTTTGAATTTTTCCCAATTTTCTTCACATACAATCATAAAAAAGTCAACTCCTATATTGTGACAATAAGCAGTATGGGCTTCTGTTTTTGACGTGTTATTTTCTGGTTCATCCAATAACAAACTAGTTAGGCACGACCATTTCCTAGATAAGCAAGCATTCATTAAGTCCCAAAGGAGAACACTTCTTATATAAAGTGGAAACACCTCTCCACTCAAGATTCCAACATCCACAAGCTTAGGTTCTTTTCTTCAAGCAGCACGTGATGCCCTCAAAGCCAGGCTCTTGACACATCACTGACAACATGTGCCCCTTTTCACGTTATCAAAGCAGTAAGCATTTCTAAGGACTACATGCCACTAAATTCAACACAACAAGTAATATACTGTTATAGTGTCTCGCGAGACCCATTACTTCTTGACTGGTTTAAACTGTTCTGTTATAATGCATTTGCAGTCTACAGGAAAATATATACGCACTTTGGACATTGATTAGAGCAGAATAGACACATGCATTCTCATATTGCACAAACCACCTCATGGAAGAAAAACGTGCTGATCCCAACAAAGAAATTCATAACAATAGCTACCCGACAATAATGTAATAAACAAAGACTGTGAGCTATAAAGACAGCTCATATTATGTTATATTAGTAAGTTTGTGACACTCAACAGCTTCCCAGTAGTTTCAACTTCAATGCAGATTTAACCAACGCCTGATGGATTTTTGTACCATCATTTTTTAATCTCAAAGTATCCATTGGATATTGCATTAAGCAAACATCGTGATCCTTAAACCCTAGCCACGCACGTAACAACATATCGGTTCAAGAGAAAATCAGCATTCTCAAGCATTTCCTAAACAATACAATGAAGCCTATCTTTGCATTGCAGATCTGAACTAAAGATTAACTATTCCCCAGTTTCTATCTACACTGAATGAAAAGAGATAATTGATGGTCCAAGATAGAAGTCCACAACCTTCAATTTCGTATAATGCAAATTATAAATATTGAGTGAGCAAGCATCCACACACATATCCTGAGAAGCAAATAAATGCAATTGACAGGCCAAGGATATCCCAGTTCCCTCCTCCTGTACAAAGTCATCTCATACAGAATCAACCTCCATATCTTGCGCCTTCAAATATCAGCGTTAAGAGGAAATCCTCACTGAACATATGACCCGGATGCTGATTATATGCTCACAAGCACCAATATCCATTCAGCATAACCAATGCAGTTAAGACAAATTCGAATCCCATTAAACTAATTCTTCTATAAGTCAGCAGCTTTCACTTAAGACATTCATGCTCTGATGCACAAGCTCCGATCTTTATTCTTAATGCACGCAGATACACAGGTTATACGTGGAAATTCTCAAGTGGTGGACCACCAATCTCAAATAAAAAAAAAATCAAATCCTCTCTACTCAATCAACTGGAGAACTGTGAAGCTCTCTCGTCAAGGAAGCAATTTACGATCGAAACAACTGGATGCCACTTCCACTAAGCATCACCGAGACAGATTAGAAATTAACCGTACGACAGAGGCATGCAAAAGTACTCTAACCAATCTCGAGACCCACATAGGAAAAGAGATACCCCACAAAATCCTCACAGGCCCCTCACCGCAGGCAACAGAAAAACCGAAACTTGTCCCGGAAAACAAACCAAATTCACTCGCCTCAAGAAGCGGCATGAGCTCATCAACCGAAGACGGTGGCTCCAGGAGGTTAGTCCCCGCCTTCACGAGCTGCTCCTGCAACTCCTTGTCCGACATCGCACCGCGAACCCCCCGGACGAAACTCCGTATCCCCAGATCTGGCAGAGCCTCACTCACCCGCGTCGAACCCACCGCTCGGCATGGGAAGGAGGAGGAGAGGAGGGGAAGAGGGTCGAAAAATCTCACTGGGAAGAGGGGGAGAGGAACACTAGGGTTCTTCGGGAGAGGAAAGGGGGTGGACTTGGGACTGGGAAATGAGGCAAACAACAGTATTAACTAAGGTGGGACGAAGCTACAAAGGGTAAAAGAGAAAACGGGAGACGATGAAGCAGGAGGGAGTAATTAGATTTCGTCGGGGGTGTCCACCACCATGTCTTTCGATTTTCGCAGAGGTTTCTTTCGATTCGGCTTTTGAAAGAGCGAATCCAGTAGAGTGCGGACTTGGCGGGGTTTTATGGAATGGAGTTGAATTTGGGGGCTCAGACCCGCCCATTTCGAATCAACGCTCTCGTCACGGGAGGCTGTGTAGCAAGCTTTGTGTCCCGAGTCAATTGACACCCTTCTCACCATCTCAAAAAAATATATATATATTTTTTTTTTTTTTTTTACTATACGTAACTGTCGAATCACAAAAACATGAATCTCAATCGTTACATCGAAGCTTTCTAAGTTTTCGTATGTTGTACAGATACTTATGAATGAGTGGCGCTTTGATTCTCTCGTTGTAAATGTAAATCTTATGGAAGATGGAAAAAAAAGCTGGACTAGCTAAGATTGAGCTGAAAAATTTAATCACCGAAACGATGCGTTATGATATCATCGGTTATTGAATAGGGCTCGCTTTGTTTAAAGGATCGCTTACAAGTTTCGAGTCACTTAATAGTGTGATTACGTTAGCATTACTTCAAAAGTTCCGAAGATTAACGTAAATTCGAGGATATCTTTACTTAATATTCTTTCGTCCAATCGGTTATACGAGCATTTTCTCGGTTACCATATTAAGCGGATATTTAAACATGCGGGTTTAAATGTGTATACATAAGAGGTCATTAAAAGTGCTTTATATGTCTATTTCAATGATTTATACCACAGAAAATCTCAAATTTGTATGGTCGTGTCGTATCTATCCAAAACTATTTTTCATACCATAAAAAAAAAATACCCTCAAATCGGTATGCATATGTTACATTTACCCAAAATTGATTTCCATATCACAAAAAATCTCAAATCGATATACGTGCGGAATTATGCAAAACTAATTTTCACACCTTAAAAAAAATCTCAATTCGTTCAGTGTCCCGTTCATTTTCTTCAAATTTGGCTTCATCGAAATATGCTATTTCGGAGACCCGCTTACATTGGATTTCCACAACCGAGTGGCTAGTCATGCAAGTTATTTGCCACATGTGTTTTCACGTAATTAATATTATAAGGACATTGCACATAATCTAAATGGAGAGTAGCTTTACCGTATGATGTATCGATTTGAGACTTTTTGGGATATAAAGATTTATGGGATATATTCGGTAAAAATCGTGAAACTTATCACGAAAGTACAATTACATTTTAAAACTTACAAAAAGTGCAATCAAGTCATAAAACTTGTCAAATTGAAGCAATCGACACATTCCATTAACACCGTCAATTTGTCTAATGAAAAATGCCGACATGGCATTTATATATTAATTTCTCCATCCTACGTGGCATTTTTTATTTTTTTCTTTTCAACTCTTATTCAAATCAAATTAAAAAAACTAAAATATTAGATTTAAAAAGCTAAAACAGAAGGAAAAAAAAAGAAAAGAAAATGGTAGCGCCTCGCCGGTGAGTCTTGTCGCCGCCGCCGCCGCCCATCATATGGGTTGATAGAGGTCGCCGGCCCCGGGCGAGGGTGACCGGCACTCATTGGCCCCAAGCAAGGGCTAGCGAGGCTCACCCAAATCTGGGGGCCGGCTTCGCTCAAGAAATGGGCGGCGAAAATAACTGACCAGTTGTAGGGATCGTGGTGACGATTTCTCCGAGCTTAAGCTTGTACAAGATGGTGGTCTTATCAGCAGCATCTAGACCCACCACCAAGCGTTTAGCCGGCTCTTTGCCAAGAAGGAGATGAGGATTCTAATGGTGGGTGAACGTGGGAAACTATGGGTTGAGAACAGCCAGCCTTTTTTTTTCTCTCTCTCTCTCTTCTGTCTCTTCTTTACACACTTTCTTCTTCAACCTCTTTCATCATGGAAGGCTGGGCTTGAGCTAGATCTCTCCCTCCCCTCCTCTTTCTCTTAAACTATTTTGACTCTCTATTTCCTTTTTCTTACTTTCCTCCGGTTTGAAAGCTTTTCTCTTCCAATTTAGTCTAGATCCTGAAAGCTTTTTTCTCCTTTATTTGAGGACATTTCTAGTCCAATCTAGGTTAGATTTGGAATTTTCTCTTTGGTATACTTTCGGGGTTTCGCTTTCTTGGCTTTCGCTTTCTTGGCTTTCGTTAGTGAACAAATCCAATTTCAAATAAAATTAGAGGAGTTTTATAAATGTATTGCTCCTACGGATGTGAAATCTATGCTCATTTAGCATTTTTGCTCGAATGGTGATGGTGTTAGGGATGTCAAATCTAGGTATGCATAGCCGAAAGGCAAAACCATAGAAATAGATAGAGATCTAGGTGTGCACTCATTGCGAAGATGGATTCGGTAATTGGCCATCGATTTTGGTGTAAAAAAGTCAAAGATTTGCTTTTTAGGCATGTGACCCATAATTGTGCATAATTGTGTTATGATAATTTCCCTTGTTATCGAAACTTTATTTTGAAGTTGCCTAGGAGTTGTTTTGGTTTGCAGTTGATTGATGTATCTTTTTTATATCTCGAGAAAGTGATTGAAATGTTATTTTAACAAAACAAAAAAAACTTCGTAAACATAAGTCCCATGGTCCCAAACACTCTAGCTCGGCCCAACAAAATCACTTCGAAATACGCCACCAACAAAAAATCGAAAGTATTAAAATAGAAATCGATCTCACCAAACAATATGAACTAATCCTAACAGCAAACATTCAAATAAAAATGTAGATATAAACCAAATAAACCCAAAAGAGCTGCGATTCGATGATCAACGGAATAGGCCACACAAAGCTCAATGAAACAACGACAAATTCGCAATATAGCAAATCGCTTCCAACGGATCCGACGTCGCCTAGGAGCAAGGGATGGTCGTCGGCCACGGGGATGGTTGCCGGCCCCGAGGAAGGGCCGGGCTCACCCAAATATGGGAGAGCATCGTATAGGACTAGAGAGTGGCGGTCACCCTTCCTTAGGGCCGGCGACCTCTTCCAACCCCTCCGGCCATGGGCGAGGCAACCGCTCCTCATCGGCGAGGCCTTCCCATCCTCTTTTTTTTTTAATATTTTATTTTAGCTTTTTAAATTTAATATTTTTGTCTTTTTTTTAAAATTTTTAATTTGATTTAAATAAAAATTGAAAATAAAATAAATAAAAAATCCATGTAGGAAAAAGAAATTGATTTAAAATGCCAAGTGAGTATTTTCCGTTAGATAAATTGAAGGTATTAATAGAAAGATTTGATTGCACAAATTTAACAAGTGTTAAGACTCGATTGCATTTTTTTGTGTGTAAATTTTAGGGCTCAATTGCACTTTCGTAATAAATTTTAGGACTTTTAGTGAACATGTCCCAAGATTTATTTAATGTAAATGTAGCAAGGTAAATCGATTTGAGATTTCTCATGACATGAAATTTAATCGAAATAAATAGCACACGAGTTTATCAATTTAGAGTTTGTAAGTGTATTTAACCATTCAATTGGGTCCAATTTTTTTCTTGAAAAAATTTCAAATAAGAGCCCAAAGTGCTCTCATTTTCGAAATAAGGGGTGAAGTGAATGTTGTATCAAATAAATGCCTAAAATGATAACAGTTTCAAATAAGGACGGCCATGTAATCTCAAAAAAAGGCATGGCCTAAAGGGTATTTTCAATTTCATTTTTTTAATTGAAAAAAAAAAAGAACAGAGGGGGACGCGGCCCTCGCCTAGATCCAGGAGAGGGCCCAACCGTCTCCCTGTTTTGGCGAGGGCTTGCTAGCTCTCGCTCTAGTTGACGGGGTTGTCGGCCCTCGCCGAGGCATCGACGACCCCGCGGGGCTTTTGCGATGCCCCATTGGCGGTGGAGCGATTGCCACAGGCTTGAGGGCCCCTCCCGCTTGCATGTGTTTTTTTCTTTTTCTTTTAAAAAAATAGAAAAAGAAAAAGAAAAGAAAAAAATAAATAAGAAAAAGGTGAAATGTGGCAAATGCCCTTAAAATGAGGCCCTTTTTTTGAGATTTTATGTCCATTTTAGATGTTTATTTAAAATAAAATTTAGTTCATATCATTCTTTGAGAAAATAATTATATTTCCGATCTTTATTTGAACAAAGTTCGTTTCATGTACCTTGTGAAATCATAGGGGAGAGGGAGAGGATCCGTTATTTTGACCAAAGACTTGAATCTCAGGAAGCAGCATGACTTGCTCCTCTGGCTGCCCTCCACGTCATGTGCGCTCCACGTGTAAATCTCTCATTGGTTGTCTCAACGTCACCATTTAGCTCTTACTCCTCTCTCCTTTCTCCTTCTCTATCGCCGTCTTCAATCCTCCTGTGTCTCTCCTCTCTCCTCTCTCTGCATCCTCCGAGCAGGTTAACCCAGAAAGCACGCACACCACCATACTCGATCAACGCTCCAAACCCTAATTCCCCTCGAAATCATCATCGAGCCTCGCCCCTCGGCTCGTTCGCTCTGGATCGAACCGTGGCTCCTTCAGGAGCTCCGACAGTCTCTCGCAGAAGACCCAATCCCCAATCTTCTTCTTCTTCTGCTGCTCCGTCGTCGTCGGCTGCACCGACTCCTACGAGGATCATCTACAGAGAGTCCAGGACGAAATCGGACTACCCGTTTTGGCAGCAGAACTGGTTTATCGTCTTGCTGTTCGTGATGGCGATCGGGTTCTTCGGTCTCGCTCTGTTCCTCTTCCTCGGGCTCGATTTCGATCAGGGCTCGCCTTCCCCTGCTTACGCCGCTTCATCGGAAGGCGTCGAGGTAATGCCCGAACGGTTGTTCTCCTTTCTGGTGTCTGGGGATTGTTTGCTTGCTGAGATGAGATTCAATGGAACTGAAAGTTTAGATCTTGACATGTTCTAGAAATGTGAAATGGTTCACGCTGACAGGACTTTGACTACTATGCTTGAATGAGTATTCGTTTTCGCTCCTATGTTGTTGGCTTCCTGTCAAGACGCAGCCGGATGGAAATTGCTCGAGAAATGTAGACGAACAAGCATAGATTAGGGGGGTACATTGAATTTTATCTAGTTAATTTCCTGATGGGGTAGTCCTAGCTGTCTGCAGTGGTGGAAATGATTTTTCTGTTTTTGATCTTAATCACGTGGACGCTGCTCGTTCTTTCTTCCATTCTATGAATGAAGAGGAACCAGCAAGTAAGTGATGCTCCGGTGCTTGTTTTGTTAGTTTCAAATGGGTGGTTTAGGCTATAGGAAGAGGTTGATTGGGGATCCAAATTTTTGTGGAATCAACTTTGTTTTGGTTAGCGTTTGCTAATTCTAAATCTTTGGCAGATAACATATGGGTCAGTTCTCAAGCTAATGCACGAGAAGACAAAATATCGGCTTCATTCCCATGATGTACCTTATGGTTCCGGCAGTGGGCAGCAGTCTGTCACTGGCTTTTCTGGTGTTGATGATGCCAATAGCTACTGGGTAGACCAATCTTTCTGTTTGCTCCATAGTTGATTTTGTTCTGTGGTACACATAATTTGAGTTATGTCATGATCTATCCCTTATGCAGATTGTTAGGCCTCAGCCAGGTACATCAGCTAAACAAGGAGATCCAATCAAAAGTGGGACAATCATTAGGTTGCAACACATGAAGACTAGAAAGTGGTTGCATAGCCACTTGCATGCATCTCCAATAACAGGGAACTTAGAGGTTAGTGCTTATTTTGGCCCTTGAAGAATCTCTCTACATTCCTCCTGAAAATATATATTAAAAAGAGCAGCTTGCTGTGTTTTCCTGACATTGTTCTATCTCATGTTCTCATTCAAGTAAAGTTTTCTCCTTTTAATCTTATTCACAAATCTGGAATTTGCTAGAGCCTCGCTTGGTAGCCAAGGGAATTAGGTTGAAGGTGCTTGTTTGTTTGGGTATATAGAGGTGGAGGATACTGTTCTATTTTCTGTCAATGCCCTTGCGGTGGTCCTTTTAGTGTGATGATAAGTGCTGTTCCATTCTCTTGAGGTCATATTCGATTTGTCTAAGTGACATAAGTACAATTTATCTCGAGGAAAGTTCATTGAGCAAGTAGTCTTGTCAGTGAGAGTTTTGCTCAAAGTTATTCATAATCTGTCTGAACCTTGGCCATTCATTTTTTTCCTGCTCACCTTTTACTGGTTGATATGTTTTGGCGGATATTTCTCGATGAGAAATAGATCACGCTATTTGTGCTTAATTTTCCATTTATGTACAACTGACGCTGGAGTTAATTGATGTACACAGTTAAACTGGTAGTTGTGGGGTTTCTTATAATGAGAATTTTTCTGGTTGGTGTAGGTCAGTTGCTTTGGAGGAGAGACTGAATCCGATACTGGTGATTATTGGAGGTAGGACCAAGGAAAGTTTTTCTACGACCTTTCATCTCCATGTGCTTAGGATTTTGAAATGACGGACATGTTCTGCAGGCTTATGATTGAAGGTACTGGGAAAATTTGGAAGCAAGAACAGAGGATTCGACTCCAACATGTGGATACTAGTGGCTATTTACACAGTCACGACAAGAAATACCAGCGTATTGCTGGGGGCCAGCAGGAGGTAAGATTGGAATGGCATTATTTCCCTTTATTTCGTATTCTTCCACATTACATGATGGAAACTGAGACATCTCACAACATATGGAATGCAACACAGAAGCACTTTCATATAAAAAAAAATGATTCGACTATGCTATGCTGCTTTCCTGGCTCGTGGTTGGATATAACATGTCTCAGTAGGAGTATTGTATTATCACCTTCGTTGAATAAAAGTTCAACCTACTCAAAAATTTATTCCTCCTTGTGTGCATACTTGCTCGAGATGGACATGAATTGTTTGAAAGTTTACTTTCACGGGATGCTCTCTTTCTACAAAACGATTTGTTGAGCAACATTGGTTTGTTTCTGCAGGTATGTGGTGTCCAAGAAAAGCGGCCCGACAACATTTGGTTGGCAGCAGAAGGCGTTTATCTTCCAGTTACAGAAAGCAAATAGAGCACTCCCATCAAGCCAACGCATATTGTAGGACTCTCACTTGAGCAATGCGTTGACATCTTTGGAATAGGTGGATGGGCTTAAAGACTTGTCCTCGTAAACTCACCGGTGCCTTCCTTCTATAATAGCAATTGTAGACTTAAGCTCCTTAAATGAAGAGCATCTTGGGGATTATACTCGAATTACACTATCATCGATTTTAGTCGATGCATTTGACCATGTGGCTCGATTATCATGGCTAATATTTTTGTTCTGTACGCAAATGGGAGTGAAGAAATGGTGCATTGTGTTTGTGTTGGGCTTCATGAAGTAACGGCAGGCCATGGGCCATTTTGAGTGCTCTTTATTTCACTTAGGTGGACCTTTGCTGTTCATCGCGGGACTGGGACGTAGAAGTGTAAAACGTTGTCTGGAAACACCCTGTTGCAGGTGGGCGAAGACAGTGCTTGTAATCACTTGGGTTTCGACACTTTCTGCGGTACAAGAAAGCCGATTTTCTTGCAGAAGTTTTTCTTGGTTGTTCGAATCCATACCGACTCTGTCCTCATTAATCAAATGTTTATTGATTGTAAAACATGATTAAGTCAGATAAAAGAGGTTTATGATTCATACGCTGCCCCTTGCATGAGGCGCACCATCACAGCAGTCGCCACCGACCACCGTGCGGTTGTTGTCATGTTCGACCTCAGCCAGTCGAGATCACTGGCCAACTGATTGTCATGTTGGCCAACCGATCACTGGCCAACTGATTGTCATGTTGGCCAACCGATCGTGCCAAAATTTCCTGATCATTGTCTCTACTTTTGCCCATATATTTGGTGTGATGGCGAAGCTTTAATTCACTGTCCTCGCCAGATTGACAATGGCCGACGGAAAGCAACAGCAACGGCAACGGTAACGTCAGGTTGATGACGCAAAAATGGAGACGACAGAGAGAAGAATTCCCGTTATATTCGGACATTTTCCAAACACTAACGTAAGAAACTACGACATGTCATCACTATCCGATCAGATCTTCTTCTATCTCACGAAAAAGTCCCAATGACCAAATGGAGCTCCCGGGGAATCCGTCTTTCCTAAGAAGGAAAGACAGCCTTGTGGTGGTATTGCCTTTGATCCCTGACTTGGCGAGTCTCTCCAAAAGAAACACAGGTCTCTTTCATATTCAAGGGGAAGTTTCGTCGCAAAAAGCTCACAAAGTGAAACAGGATTCGTGGAAAAAACAATTGGACGCATCTGCCATGGACTCCTCCTCAGCCTCAAGCTCTCGATGAACAGGACCACAACGTCACAAAAGCATCTGTCAAAACACTTAAAATTTAGGTCCCTTTCATTACACCTTATTGGTCACGAGTCCTCATCAAAGATCTTCCTTTATAATTTTTGGTTTTTCCGGTTTCCAGTTGAGTAAAGTGGTTGTCGTGAAGCCAATGATAAATGCATAATTGGGGGCGGCTCCAAAACAGTAAAAGTGAAAAAGAGTTAAAACAAAATTGAGATAGATAGGCTGGAATGAAAGACTCGCAATCGGAATCGTGGGTGCCGTAGAGCTTCTCACAAAAGTATAAGAAGTGCGGTGTCCACTGCCCTACGATCCAGCCAAACCTTGGAGGGTTGGCTACGCAGGATTAGCAACAGTAGCTGCACGGAGTACAATAGAATTCCTTGGTACGGTCATTTCGGGAAGTCCCGGTGAGGACAACTTGCAACAGATTCTTGCGAGAGCCGGAGAAGCGTGTAGAGCGCCGCATCTCTATGACTGCCCCCAAGATGGGTTATCCCGCAAAATAACCCGAAAATGATGGCCCGGTGGATCCACGAGCAGGAAAACCACATTCTCTAGGAGGAGGTCGGCATCGTGTTCTGGCTGTCGGAGGTGTTCCCTTTCTAAATTCTGAGTACTAGGTCAGGTTGCTATCTAGGTCGTGTCTCGGTCGGGGTTGATATACTTATTCAAGATACGACGCTCGGGAATAGATCTGATGCAAAATGGGCACCATTGATTACTAACCGAGGTTTGCGGGACATACGTGTAAGTACATGTCTCTTAGCTTGAAAAGCAAGTTGCTTCTGGATATTCAATTGCAGAATCAGACTTCGCGAGCTCAGTCAGACACCAGCTGAGAGAAACGACGAGGGCGAAAGACGTTCCGAAACAACAACATCCGAGAACAAAACCGAGTCGCGAAACGGAAAGAGAGCTTGCGCATGGCATGAATAGGCAGGCCAGAACAGGCCTCATAATTTGAATGGATACTTTGACTAAATAATAGTTGCTGCAGCAATTATTTTCTTACAAATGTCTATGATTAACGCAAGGTTACAACATCATGACTAGAGGTTGTCTCTCTCTCTGTACTCTTTCTGAGGCACATTAAATTGGCCTTGTCTGTTGCAGAGGCGAGTCTTGCTAGAGTTCGGCCATCTCAGAAGCCATCATTCAACACCTTTCTCCTTGGAAGTCATCCTTTTCAGGAGGAAAGACAGCAGACAATGGGTAGTGTACGTCTAGTATTTTAGGATTTCATAATGGGATCCTAAAGTGGGTTAAGGCGCTAGATCTCTACGCTCAATAAAAGGAGCCGATGATTGGAAAAAAGGTTTCCGGCTCAATTCGTGCTGAGGACGCATTCATTCCTGAGGTTTCCTTTGGACAAGCCCTGTCGGCAGATGAGGCCACAGCACCTCTAATCTCGTTCAATCTTAAGGAAGAAAAGCAGGACGCCCCCACCTCATAAAGTGAACGGTCTCGGTCGGTGAGATTGACAAAATCACATGCGCCATGCAGCGTAGGGTCCCTTGTGGTATGATTGATGCAAGGACAACCATTTGATTTTTTGTTGCGTTTCATCAGAAATCAATGGGATTTTCTCTTGGCTTAGCTTCCTCAGCTAAAAGATGGTCTCTTTCACTTATGACTCTTTGTTCTTGATCTTTCTGTGGACATATGCACAGACGGGAAGGCTTCCAAGAGCTTCCAGCATCAGAAATCATGTCTACTGAAAAGAAATGGGCTTTTTAACCAGCACGTTGGCTTTTCTTGGTAACGATTGACCACTGTCTAAAGCAAGCTCTGGATCTCGGATTGTCGTGAAAGAAGCGAATGTACGCTTTTGCATGCACATGCTTTAAAGCTCGGAGAGTACAGATGCCTCTCATTGGGCATCTGTAAAAGTCTCCCATTCTTAAAAATGTTTCAGGTGTGGTAAGAAAATTGGGTAGGTAGGTGTGCAGTTCAACTCCCACGATCTATAAAGAAGCAGAGTAAAGAGGAGAGTTCGAGTAGGCAGACCCCAAAAATAGGAAAACTCAACTATTACAGGGTGTTTGATTACACCACCAACCTTTGGCCCAATAGCTTTCAGTGTATATGCATCAGATATCGGTTCCTGTGACACTTCGTAATTCATTGTACTACCTATAGATCTCAACGGGTCCTTAAAGTCTCTCAACCTACCATTTGAATGTGGTCGAAATGGTTAGATGAGTGGCCGAGGAAACAGAGTCCGAGAAAAGAGAAAAAATTCTGAAGGGGATGCCAACGTTATAATGGACCTGAATCTACCAACTCAGAAGGACAGAAAGAGATGGGAGAGTGTCCCCAGAATAACCTGAAGAGGACCAGGAAACACCACAAAGCAGAACCTAACATCTTTAAATAGCAAAGAACGAAAGAGACATCAACTGGCTCATCTACACATCCTATGATGCTGGCTCCATGACTCGGGGAGTGCCAACACAACAGTTTCCTCAATGCTATGATAAAGAAACTAATTGTAAATTTCATTGTAGTTAGTCGCTCGAATACACTGCCCCGTACCCCCGATATGGATGAGTTTTGAGCCAGCAGGTATGTATCTATAAACTATGATGTTAGGTGAATGTGAAGTGGAATTGTTGGTGAAGCCCTCAGGGGGCCTACATGTGAAGGAAACAAACATATGAAAGCTACCCAGATAAGACTGAAAGTTGCAGCAGAAGAACAAAAATATATACACCAAACCAAGATCACACAGTAATGATGCCGGTAACCCCTACATTAAACAACGATAACAAGATGATCACTATGACCTAATCAGAGCCACTCCCAATAACATATTTATATACCTTGAGGGGAAGGAAACATGGGTTTATTCTTGATATCAACAAGCTCGGACTCTTCTCCTCCCGCAACCAAAGCGAGAAGGGTGATTCATTTCCTACAGATCTGCAATCCGTAAATAGAAAATTCATCAGAAGACAAGGTGAATCAATGCATTAGCTAGGCACAGGGCGGTTAATTAAGAGTCATGTTAAATTAATCAAGCAAAGAGGGGCACGATCGATCCATGTCCCCTTGGATTATCACAAAAAATAAAAAAATTCCAACCTCCACCCTGTCAAGTGCTAATTAGATTCCATATGAAACCTTTTGTAGAGTTCAGACCCACATTTGAAAAAAGTAACGACAGGAATAGATTCCCATGTAAGGTTTAAAGCAGTGAATAGTCTCTATTTCCAGACAGAAGAAAATGACCGACACCCCTTCCAACACAAGTGAAGCCAATGAATATTAAATAGAAACAGAGCCCAATGAGACAGTTGAAAATGACTCCCCCTTGATTGTTGGGTGTAGCGCTCCTAGTTACTTATGGACCAAAAAGTACCCCCGAATTTCCTAGATTTACATTCATACCACTAACCATGAAGCAACCCTTCTTGATGGCTGTATAAGCCAGATTTGCCCAAGAAAAATAAAAAAAAACAACAAAACCAGGTAGATCTGAAAGAAAAAGTTTGTAACTTTGGGCACTTCTTCCCTTCACACAAATTGAATTGATTCAGAAGAATGTGGGACTGAAGTGAAAGTAGGAAAAGCAAAAACACATTGTGAGCTCAGCTTTTTCACAGTGTAGGACACTTGGGCAATGTTTAAGACAAAGTAAACTAACTTCTAAATAACCTTTCGAGGCATCAGTTCTCAAAATGGCAAGCTCTTTGAAGTAGAACTAGCAGTGAGGGACTTGAGATGATCTGAAGGGACGAAATCTTGAGGCAAATTAGCTCTCTTGACAATCCTCCTCATGTTGCTCTGCAAACTCTGTTGAACCAATTGCTTCACCGCTTTCTTCTCCTCGCTCATCATGTCTTCGTCCTCCATAGGCTCCTTCGAACCTCCATTAACACTCTGCGTAGCTGATGAAGCCCCGTATATAGGAGCAGATACTGCTGCACTCATGCTACTGCCTCCATAGCTCTCCGAAATCTGCTTCCCTTTATCCACTCTCAAACACTCCAGTATCCTCGATGCTCTCTTCTGCGCCAATGTACTGCCAAGAAGCGTCAATTCGAGCAATGCCGATACAATTCCAGCCTCGATCATTGCCTGCCTATCACCATAAGCTTTGTGAGCCATCACCATCAAAATGTACGACGCTTTCTCTTGGCAACCTGGCGAGTCGGTCCAGTTTAATATGTCAACCAGTATAGGGAATGCATCTTTAACTCTGCTGATCGCCTTTCTGCCTTCGGGGTTAGATACGATATTGCTGAGTGTAGATAATATCCGTTCACTGATTTCCATGTCTCCCAAGGAATTCATAAGAAAAGGGACCAAATCAGTTTCGATTATTATGCAGATATTGGAGGGGAAGATCGAAAGGTTGTAGAGAGCTCTGAGAGCATCTTGCTTTGCTTGAGGGCTAGTCTTGTGGTCTACATCTATTAGGGTATTCACCAAAAAGGGGATTGCACCTGACGATCCGATTATGGGTTTGTTCGAATCTAAAGCACTCAAGCCAAGAAAATTCGCCACTATAGCTTCTGAGATTGACGGGTCTATGGTCTCCCCAGGAGATTCAATAAGCTTCAACATCTTATGAACAGCCCCTGCTTTGACAATGGCTGCCTTGTTCCTACAAATGAGTCAAAACAGAGGAGATATATGAGTTCAGAGTCACAAACCAGTAGGAACTGGACAAATCCAAAATGGATTGAAAAACACATGTTGCTTGAGAAGTGACAAAAACTAACAAGATAACACATTCTCTCAAATGCAGAATAATGAACTACATGAAGATGACACATGAGAAGAGGGAAAACGACTTGTCAAAATACCTTCCAGAACAATTGAAGTCATTATAAAAAATTGCGCATTTTACAGATGAAAATTGATGACACTATAGAAGATAGAGCTTAACAGAAAGCCTGAGCCGGCGTGTGGAAATGGATCAAATTCACAAATACATAACAGACAACATCGTGGTTGGTCAAGGTAAGAAAAGGTATCTGATGGCGACACTAGAAACAGAGCTCGAACAAAGAGTTCAAATCTGCAACACAAAACACGATCTAGATCGTCAAGTTGAGAATTTCACTAAAGAGCAGAGGCTGAACTGCAATCACGAAAAACAAGCAGAAAGATTGTTCAGGAAAAAACAAAGGAAAAAAAAAACAGAACAAGATGAACACAAGCTCGTCATGAAAAATCCAGTTATGCATGCAAGAGGTGAAAAAGACTCGACTTTTTTTCCCTGTTAATGGCAGAACAATGTGCCGAAACCGATCAAATGCAGAAATCGGAGAAGAACGATCTAACCCATTTCTAAAAATCCCAAGAACTCACATATCATTGCCAATGCCGAGATTAAGCACAGCGTAGAGGGAAGCAATCCGCGACTCGAGATCCGAAGAATCGAGCATTCCCACCAATGGCGGAATCGCTCCTAGCATCGCGAGCGTCGTCCTCGCCGCCGAGTCCTCCTTCGCAAGCAGCCTCACACTGCGAGCACTCTCTCTCCTCTTCCCTTCGCAGTCCACCTCTTCCTCCCCCTCCGCATTCTGCAAATCTCTCACCACGCGCTTCAGCTTCTCCAAGGCCTCCACCTTCTTCCTCGTCTCCACGTCGCTCTCCTGCCTCTCGTGGATCTCCGCCAGCTGGAGCAAGTCACTGAGCTTCTCCGACTTGGACACGAACGTCGCTAGGGTTCTGGGCCGCGGCGGGCCGGGGTCCGACTTGGGCGGGTCCGGGGGCGTCTCGGGGGCCTGCCGTGGCGGCGGCGGGGGAGAAGGAGCCTCCGCCGCAGCTGACGGCGTCGAGGAGGCGGCGGCGGAGAGCTGAGGCGGAGAACGAGGGCCAGGGTCGGCTCACGGCGGTGGCGGTGGCGGTGGAGGCGCGGTTGAGGAGGAGGGAGCCGATGTCATTGCCCTGTGGGCAGGCTTTGGCCATCTTCTGCGAGGTGGAAGCAATCCCGGGGAGCTACATTTCACGGGAGACGGGTAGAGCGTGGATGTATGCGCGTCATGCTTCACATCTGGAGATGGGTTTGTCGTTTCCTTTATTAAAATTCGGAACTTGGGAGGAAGGACGAGGGAGTCGCAGACTGCGCTTCACTGCTCGAGATAGAGAGAGAGAGAGAGAGAGACAGAGAGACTTTTCTGCTTCTTCTCCTCCTTCGTCGTCTTCGTTTTGTGTGTGGTTTTTTTATAGGTGTCAAACGTGCAGACAGGAGAGAGAGAGAGAGAGAGCGCGACTTGTGAGTGACTTTTAGAGACTTATATTAACAGGGGAAGAATTATTTTGCTAACAATGAAATTGATTTTGTTTTTAATTTTTTTTGTCCAAATTTTGTTTTTTTATTTAATTTTTTTGGTGGAAATTTTGTTTTTTTTTATTTGAAGCATGGAATTTTGGGTGATTTTTGGAATTTATCTCATTTTGAGAACGTTTCAAACGAGCCCAAACGAGCCCCTTTGACTTTGTTTCTTCTTTGCTAGGAGAAACCTCATTTCATCTCGAACGAGAGCATATTCCATAAGTGCATATACAATATGTCGAAATTTTCATTTTTCCCATTTGACTTTTCCCCTTTGTATAATTAAGAAGTGCGAGATAACCGGTTCGACGGTGAACACCGTGTAAAAAGAAAAATACCGAGACCAGTACGTTCATAATACGTGTTTTAGCGGGGTTTTTTTTTTTTTTTAACAACCCTTGATTGCTTGAAATAATATAACTTTCTCTTTTGCATGAATGTAGAATTCTCTTAATATACTTAGCACATGCATGCTTATACAACCCATAGAAAATTGACATGAATGAATAACGAAATTTGCGATCTATCGTTACTCTATCCATAAGTCTAATTCATATTATAAAAAAGGGTTTTTGAGTGGAAATAGCTAAATTAGAGCTCTATTCAAGCAACACCTTCTTTAAATAGCTCATTAACAAGCATACACGAGCTGTGAATTCAATCATAACCTCACAATAGTCTTGAAGTTAAGCGAAACAACTTGTGAGCATGAGGAAATTTTGGGATCTTTGTTAGGGAACGAAGCCAAGTAAGAAAGTTGTTTACTCGAACACAAGAGACTTCACTTGACGTGTAATGTGACATTTGTCCATCCGTATTCGCATTTGGGAAAAAGGAATTAGCAAGGCTAACTCAAAAAAGTATCGATAAATATATGTATTTGTCAACGACTGCCCTGGACATAGAATATTGTAGCTTTTGAATTTAGGTTGATTCCCCTGGAAAAAAAAAGAAGTATATTCGGACTTGGGATCTAATCCTAATTTCGCTTTGAATTTTCTTTCGTCTAAAACAAAAATTCTTAATTTTCATTGCGGTACTAAGTATGTCCGGGCGTTCAAAAATCGTCGCTAGTTTTTTTTAAGATTAAAACATGAGGAGGCTGTTGTTGTCCATACGAAAAAGGGTGCTGACGAAGTTTGATAATGAACCTTTAAGCAAGCACCGATGTTGATACTTTGATACTTTCAAACGATGCGATTTAGGACATATGGGTGAATTTGTGACTGGAGTGAAAATTTGATATTTTTATTAAGAATTTTTTTTTATGGAATTAGGTTGTGCAATGACAGTACTTGTATTGTACATAATAAGCACGCTAAAATTCATTATCGGTGTTTCGGGTACTAGTTAATACTAAGAGATGAGCAAATTGGATCGACTGGACCAAACCGATGGTCCGATTTCGGGTTCTAGAGGACCGCGGTCCGATTTCCTGTCTTTAAAATTGGAACCGGTGGTCGGGTAGTCCGGTTCCCGATTCCAGGAGCATAAAACCGGACCGAATGGGACTACCGGACCAGTGGAATTTTTTTGGCATAGAACTTTGACATGCAGTTTAATCTCCATGGATCAAGTAAGCAAAAGCATTGGGCAGCGACGTCTCTCGCCTTCCACTGGTCGAACCTCTGTCTTGCGCTCCTCCATGGCAAATCCGAGAAGAAGAAGAAGAAGAAGAAGAGGAGGAACCCATCGCTCTGTTCATGGCCTTTGGCACGAAAGGCGACGTTTTTCCCATAGCCGTAATTGGCCCGCCTCACTGTCGCAGCTCCATTAATCTTCATATGTTCTCGTAATCTTGGCGAAGTATTGAATCGTTCTTGATTTCCTCTCTTTGCTCGTTGCAATCTCCAGGCGATCGCTGCTGCATTTGGTGATAAAATGAAGGACCACAGAGTGTTTTCCGTCACTCGTTCGGCGCACCAGGTACTTTTCATCGACGTTAAATCTTTTTATCCGTATCAGAAATGACTAATCGGCAATTATTTGGAGACTAGTTGAGATCAACTAGTTTTCTTTGTGCCTAAGTTCCTTTTTCTGTTATGTCACGGGTTTCGTTAGACCATCCGAAAATCGTATCAAATCGGGTTTATTTTGATCCGATTTTCGATTTTAAAAATTGATAATCGAAATCATCGGTTTGGAAATACATCAATCTTAGTTAATACGATTGGACTCATAATAATAGGCAGAAAATAAAAGGAAAGCCCAAAAGGCAGCGTGCCTCTGAAAAGCGCAGCTTCTCTTTGTAGAGTAAGTGCTTCTCTTGTCGTGCATGGGAGCTCGGGCGGTGCTATTTTACACTGCGGGGTACGGGGCACGACAAAGCATGGAGCGATGGACGTCGCTTTCCTTCTACCTTTCGCTTTCATTCAATCATCCATCTGGTGCAGTCCAGCTCCGGCAGAAGCAGGGTGAACACGTGTCCACGCGAGGAGACTTCCCGGTGGGACCCACGTGGGGCCAGCCGGCTCCTGATTGGCTGGTGTGCGTTAATTACGGTAGAGGAGGGGAGCAGTGGAGGATGGGCAGGGGGGGGGAGTGAATACCTGAGTGGCAGTGACGTGCCCGTGCATGTGCAGGTGCATTTGCTTCTCTGACTTCAATGGGGGGTGGAAGGCTCCTCCGAGAAGCCAAGGGCTTGGCTTTTAATCGACTCCTGAGTTGGTGCTCCCTACGATATTACTGTTTGGGGCTTCGGCTCTAGGTCGAATCACGATCGAGCCACCGATCACTAGATCTGTCAAAATGAATTTTGGGCACAATTCATATTTGCGACTCTCTCTTCGTTTTCTCTCTCTCTCTCGTCCGATCTCGTATTTCTTCACTCCACACTTTCGCCTCGATTTGAGTATAAGTTTTCATAGAATGAGTTAAACATGCGGTTTAGTACATGAGTTAAATTGCATGTGAACTGGTTTAGTACAATGAGCTCAATTGGATCAAGACCATTTATGACCTGGCTCGAATCCGCTGTGGCCAGCTTCGGTTCCCTTGCTTTGTCACGTGTTCTGTTTAGTAGCACCCCCATGGCACGTGCGTTCGAGTATGCCTTTCGCAGCTGGTGTTTCAGATCTGAACTAAACTGAGGAGTGAGAGAAAGCACTTTGATTCTGGATTGCTTCTGTTGTGATCAGCTCGAATGATGAACCGTCGGATTTGGTGGGGGAAAGACTATATACGATTTGGGTCGATTATCGTTCTCGCCCAAATGGAAAAGTGTGGCGCCTCCTAGTGGGATGTGATTTCGTAATTCCCAATTTAAGTTAGGTAGAAAAAATGCCAAAAGGAGAAAGGAATTAATATGGCCAATACTGTAAGAAATCCTCAAAGTGGTAAAGCACAACACATGCATCCAAGACTAATTTTCGTCTCACAAATTATCTCAAGCTGGTGCCTCGAAACATATTTACCCCGAATTAATTTTCGTCGCAAAAATCCCATTTTGGTTTGGCCGGAATCGATAAAATACATATGTGTCGACGCGTGTGAATTTTGCACGTCGGATTCGCCTTTTTATTTTAGACTCGTCTTGCGATCGTGCATTGCGCGTGTTGAGACGTATGTATTTGACGGGATATTGGACGGAATGCTAACGGAGGGTAAACATTGTGTTAGGGGTACTGGTTTTGATTTTTTTTTTCTATTTTGTTGATTAATTTGGGTTAGATGTGTCGTGGAGGCACGAGTTTGACATTTTTGGAATATTTCAAATAAGAGTTTGAAGAGATAAACCGATCTCAAATAAGGGCAAGCTCACAAATCAATCAAATCTTCATATGGCCGAAAGGCATTTTCATCAAGGATTTTATTAGCGTAATAGTCTTTGGATGATTGTTTGAAAGAGTGGATCCCACAATAATTTTTAGTTGATCGTTATTTATTTTATGGCCCAAAATAGGCTGTCAGCATAACATTATCACCTTAGAGACCTCATCTTGGCCCCGTACTAACGTCTTTTGCGTGCTCTCCAGCCTCGACCGTGGCTTCCCCACATGAGCGCCCTCGTCAGGCTCGTTACTTGCTTTTGTCAACTCATCCGCCTCAACAAAGCCCTGTGCATTGTCGAGACGATGGTGATCACCAGCTTCGGCCCTAGTGTCGGAATCCCATCGGCCGGGGCGGCGCCTTTTGAGTGTTAGCTCGAAAGAGGAAAGCCTACGCCTCGATCACGGCTCTTGGATAATTCCTAATTGTTGGGTGGAATTTAGAGCACAACGGGCCGGAGAAGCTGCTTTCATCTCTTCTTGATTTTGCTCGCCTCCTAAGCAAATCGGATGAGAAAACAACAATGGCTATTAATGAACACCTAAAATCTCCGAGTCACCATTCAAAGTGCATGTTAAGAAGGCAAAAGAAAGGGGAGAAAAGAAAACAAAAAAAAAAAAAAGAAAAGAAAAGAAAAGAAAAGAAAAGAAGAAAAAGAGAACACAAAAATAGAAAAAAGGGTATTGGACAAAAATATCCCTAATCATATTAAGATCGGGCTGGTAGGTGATCTTGGGTCTTGCCTTTATACGAGACAAAACTCGTCGTTTCGGGCCTTTATTTGGGACCTGAATTTGTCACATCAAATGCTTATTTAAGATAAGAGGTTTACTCTCGGCTCCCTTTCGAGAAAACGCATCCACTTCGCGCTTTTATTTGAAATTTTTCGAAATACCTTCGGTCGAAAATTAAATCGAAGTAAAACGTGTCATGAGAGTGCATACCGACGTGAACTTTATAATGGTATTAACGCGAATTTCGTATTCTTTCCCACGCACAATGCGTGGAAGGACAAGAGTCTTTGGAGTCCCTCCAAATTTTGCTATGTGATTCATGGCATTAAAGAGAACAAAAAAGGAGCCAGACCTCCTCATTATAATCAAAGCCAAAAGAGCTTTTGGGACCACAGAGATGTGATGTGAAGGCACGTCCCGAAGCAACAAACATCAGACGAAGAAGTGTGTACAAAGAGTACAACTGTACGAGGAACTATACAGTAACATTGCTGTCGTCGCCTTGTTGGGACGCCACCGTGAACCAGAAATTGGTTACGAATGCACAGGGGACGATGCCGACACGATCCACATGGGTTGATATTATAAAAGGATGCCAATTCCTCAGGCGACGGTGTTCGAGTCCCAACACTCATTCTAGCTCGAACAATCCCAAGAGCAGTTAATACAAGCAAATATGTTCTATACATTTAGGGCTTGCTTGGTAATGATTCCAACTCTCCGATTCTGTTTCCGGAGCAAAAAGGATGAGCAGCATGTTTAGTAACGTAAATGATTTTGATTCGATTCCAAAACAATTTTGAAACAACAAACAAGAATAATAAAAAAAAAGTTCATTATGATAAAAGAGAATCACTTTTGAGAACAAAGTCTCGTTTTTTCTAAAAAGATTAAATTCACGTGGACTTCGAACTTTAAAAAAAAATTAAAATTAGATTTGAAAATTTACTAACAACTAATTTTTTAAAAATTAAGTTTAAAAATAAGCTTTAAAATTTAAAAAAAAAAGTTAAAAATTTAAAATGGGGGGGGGAGGGGAATTATTTTTTTTTAAAAAATTAAAAGATGCAAACAATTTAAAAAAATAAAACATGTGGGGGGAGGAATTGAAAAATAAAAGACTTTAAAAAAAAAGTTATAAAAAAATTTAAAAAAATTTAATTTTTTTTTTTAAAAGATAAAAAAATTTTAAAAAAGAATTCTAGATATCTTGTTGTTCTTAAGAACGTAAATTTTATATAGTTACCAAACACGTTTTTATTCGAAAACATAAATTTTTGTGCAATTATCAAACGTGTTCGATTCTCTAAAATCATCTAAAGAACGTAATAAAAAAATATAATTCTAATAAAAATTACTTTTTCGAATTAGAATCGTTGCCAAAAATATCCTTGGATGTAATTTTGATTAGGCTCATAGCCTCTTTTTGAACTCGGTGGTCTCGCCGGCCTAACGGGCTGAATTCGCGATGGTTTCTCGGCACCATCCATTGAGAGGAAGTTGGGTTGCGCCATTGCGAGGCGGCCACATCCGTTTGGCTTAAAGAGCATGCATGGAGCAGTTCTGTTCTGCGATTGTGACTGCCTAACCAACAGAGATCGAATCCTTAAAAAGAGATGGCAACGATTCTAGCGGCGTCGCATCATATGAAGTGCTGAGAATGGGAAGACAGGGAATGGTCCCGTCATCATAATGCAATTGCGCCCGCGAATATAGCAAATAACAGATCTTGAAAGAGTGACAGCTACTGTCCTGTGCAAACGATGGACTTGGACATTCGACAACAACCGATTTCTGGTTTGACGCGGCTTCGTAATAGGATCCAATGGTTGTTCGAAAGCTTTCTCAGATTCTCTAGCTAGTGACGGTAAGCTGGGTGTGCAAGGAACAACAATCAGAGTCAACCCTCTAAATCTTTTGCTCTGAGGAAGCAGGAAAGCTCACGTCAGTTAGCAAAGAAGTTCACTTAAGTTCAAAGAAACATTAACTCCGACATTGAAACGGGCCGATTAACAGAGCGGAACTCGCGCTGCATGGGACATCATGTACAGATACCTTATGGGACAAACCAGCTCAAGGTCCGCCTTTGGTTGCGACTATCTTGACTCATTGTACACTTTGAAGGTAACTTGAACACTAGGTCATCACAACCAAAATCATAATCACCTACCAGCACGATGCAGGGCGATGCACGTACAAGCAGCAAAGGATACGATTTATCGAATGTCAATCATTGGCAACCATCGCATCCATTGGGCTGCTCTCCAATCTCTTGATGCACAACCTTTTCTGCGGGGGGAGGTCCTTGGCTGAAGGCGACGTAACAGCATCGACAATCACCGAGTCGTCCTCCTTGAAATCTCCTCTCAAGATACCCATAGCGATTTCATTCTCGACCAGCTGTTGGATTACCCTCTTCACGGGTCTGGCGCCAAAATTTGGATCGAAGCCCAATGTCCCAAGAAGCTCAACGGCTTCCTCAGTGTAGTGAAGTTCAATCTTCTTCTGTTTCAGCCGTTCCTTCAACCGGTCCATCTGCATCAGGTGGAAAAAGAACCATCAAAATGTTTTCCATAAAAATCATATGCCCTCCATAAAGTAGCATTTAGGTGCTTATACGTGCATTAAACACAGAACATTTACTCATTTGGATGTGCTAAGTGCATTTCAACACAGAACATAAGAATTGTGTTGAATGTGTTAACTCAGAAAGGTGTATCCTTAGCAAACATTCAGGAATTAAAGGGCTCTAGGCATCCTGACATATAAAAATACCAACATTGCTCAACAAAATTGATCATTTGGAGATTTAAGCAAGCCTTGCAATATAGTTCCTTTTCCCACAGACATCAAGTGCTAAATCGTAAAAGTTACCACAAATAAGAATTCAACTTCTGCAACATATTGGACCTTTGCATCACAAAACAATAGTTATCAACGTTTAATCAATAAGAATTCAAGTTACTTAAACTACAGCAACAGAATGCACAGAAGCTTTACGCGAGCAAGCGTTGGTAACCTATGCAATTGCACCACTGTTTGTTAGCATCTCATCCAAGTTAGTCATGATAAAAGGTTAGGAAAGAAAAGCTAGTTCTGCCTTTTCAATTCACCCCCACTGAGAAAAGAACATTGGCGCAAGAATGAAGCTAGAATATGATGGCAATCCAACTGTAGAGTCTTTTTCGTGATTAAACCTTCTGATGCAATGCAACACCTCCAAGGAGAACATAAAAGTGAGCTCAAGATTAGTTACCTGAAGCTTCACAATTTTGCCAATTTCCTTGGAGTCCAATGGTTGGAATACGATGTACTCATCAATTCGATTCATAAACTCTGGGCGGAATGTTTGTCTGGCCAACTCAACAACTTGTCTTTTCATAATGTCGTAAACTACTTCCTTACTGTCCGTTGTGTTACGGAGAGTTTCGAGTATAAAGTGAGAACCAATATTAGAAGTCATTATCACGACACAGTTTGTAAAGCTGACGGTCCTTCCCTGGGAATCAGTAATTCTTCCATCATCCAACAGCTGTAACAAAATGTTGAACACGTCGTGATGTGCCTTCTCAATCTCATCAAAGAGCACAACTGAATAAGGTCTTCGGCGAACCACTTCAGTCAGCTGCCCACCTTCTTCATATCCCACATAACCAGGAGGAGCACCAACCAAACGTGAAACTGCATGTTTCTCCATGTACTCGCTCATATCTATTCTAACAAGAGCATTTTCTGTGTTGAAGAGAAATCCAGCTAAAGCCTTAGCAAGCTCAGTTTTGCCAACACCAGTAGGGCCCATAAACATAAAGCTTGCTATTGGTCGGTTTGGATCAGATAATCCAGCCCTAGAACGACGGATTGCGTCAGCTACTGATTTGACTGCTATATCTTGACCAACCACCCTCTTGTGAAGAACCTCCTCCAGCATTACCAGCTTTTCCTTCTCTGATTGTTGAAGGTTCGACAAGGGAATGCCAGTCCATTTGCTGACAATTTCAGCAATGTCAAGATCAGTGACCTCTTCTCGTAGCAAAGATTTTCCTGATTTCCTGAATTCTGCAAGATTCTTTTCGGCCTCTTCTAACTGGCGCTGAAGGGACATGAGTGTTCCATATTTGAGTTCAGCAGCACGGTTTAAGTTGTACTCACGCTCGGCAGCTTCCATCTCCAAGTTAACTCTATCAATCTGTTGGATGGAGAGAAAGGTCAAATCAAGGTAAAATATGCAAAAGGATGAATTACGAATGAGAATTATATATTGGGCAGAAGAGTTACCTCCTCTTTAATCGATCGAATCCTACTCATAAGAGCCTTTTCACTTTCCCACTGCTCCGTCAGTTCTTTTTGCTTCTGTTTAAGCGAATTTAAGTCATTTTCCAACTTATGCAACCTTTCTTTAGATGCTTTATCTGTGTCATTTTTCAGAGATAACTTCTCCATCTCCAACTTAAGCACAGCTCTGTCTATCTCATCCAATTCAGTAGGCTTGGATGTAATCTCCATTTTAAGCTTTGCTGCAGCTTCATCAACTAGATCAATGGCTGAAGGAGAAACACCATAACAACATACAGTTAGACAACAGAAGGAGCAGGAAAGATGTGTGTTTAATGAGGTAAAGTAGAGAAGCATTCAAGACAAGAAGTTGGAATAAATTATAATATCTTCTCATTATAAATTTAGACTGTCGTATCACGATGATTACATCTGAAAGTATATCAGATGGAGTTATCCAAAACAGTGGCATAACAACATCGTACTCCTAAGAGAGTACCCAGACAATGATCGAAAAAATTAAGCCAAAAAAGGAAGAAGTCCACAGGAAATAAATAAAAAGAATAGCCCACAGAAAATACCATACTACTAGCAACTGTATATTTGAAATTGCAATGAATAAAAGTTTCATAGTTAGACGCCCCGGCAAAAGAAGAAAATAGTGCAGTTGCACGGTCTTTACACATCCTTGGGATTTCATGCGTCATTTTCAGTAAAAGGAACAGTAATCATCATTTAAAAATTCAATTGGAAAATGTCATTATCAATTGAAGGTAATCAATTGGATGCTCTTTCAGTGTGGAAAATGGCCAGAGTGATAAGCACAGAAATACAATCCAACACTGATGACAGTCTTGATTACCTTTGTCAGGCAGAAAGCGTTCAGTAATGTAACGATCTGAAAGGACAGCAGCAGAAACAAGGGCACTGTCTGATATTTTAACGCCGTGGTGTAGTTCATACCGCTCACGCAATCCGCGAAGAATGGAAATTGTGTCCTCAACAGATGGCTGCCCACAAAACACTTGTTGAAACCTACGCTCTAGAGCAGCATCCTTCTCAATGTACTTCCTATACTCGTTCAGTGTTGTTGCCCCGATGCAACGAAGCTCACCGCGACCTAACATTGGTTTCAACAAGTTCCCTGCATCCATTGCGCCGCTTGTCGCTCCTACATGGATAACACGAGGAGTACTTTTCAACACAATTTGAATTCAGCAAGTGCTGGTAAGCAGAAGAAAAGCAGCACATAGGCATCTGAATAAATCCATCACATGAAAAACAAGAGCAAAATGAAATGATGAAAGGATAATTAGCATAGAAATTTCCTGATTATAAAGTTTAATTACATGATATAGGAATTAATGACTTTTTCATGCATGTCCAAAAATTGTTTTCCATTGTTGCTGATAACAATGATATAGATGCAAACAGGAAAGAAAAGCAAGAAGGATACACACCTGCACCTACAACAGTGTGAATCTCATCAATGAATAATATAATCTGCCCATTTGAAGCTGTTACTTCCTTCAAAACAGCTTTCAGTCGTTCCTCAAAATCTCCACGGAACTTAGCGCCTGCAACTAGTGCTCCCATATCCAAAGAAATCAACTGTATAGATCAAGGTAAAGCGGACATCCTTTTAGAAGAAAACTCTCTGAAAAATCACATTATGATCTAACCAACATATCTTAATCAGACAGCCAACAATTACAACCTTTCTGTTGAATAGTGGCTCCGGTACATCCCCACGGACAATACGTTGAGCCAACCTGTTAAGAGTGACAATTATGCAAGAGAAATTACCATAGAATCCATAAAGTTACAACATTCACACTAGGAACCATGTCACTAGACATGGTCACTTCCAAAGTGACAATAACACGTACATAGTTTAACAATGGCTATTCTCTGAATACTCTCTACTGCATAGCAAAAGTTACATGCTAGCTAAAAGGACGGAATCAGCACACTGACCGAGTGCCACCAGCACTCTTTTCAACTAGTTTAGCTCTATATTTGGATCCGTAGAATAACCTAGAGCCCAGATGAGCACTACTGAGCCCAGATCTGTAACACCACTGTACCTTATCAGCTTGAAGGTTAATTACATCTTCACTAGCAAAGTCTCCTATTCATGACATAACAAAATAAAGGAAGCCAGTTTTTGGTCCATCAGAAAAATGATTTGCATGAGTAGTTTGATCCTAATAACTATAACTCACACAGAACTAAAGTTGAGAAAAGGTTAAAAACATTGAACTAGTCATATCATACTAAATAAAAGCAATGTTACACTGGAACACACGAACATTATAAGCAAAAGAGAAGAACAAGTCTAACAACACGTCAGGTACTAAGATACTAATCCTAAGAAAATAAGATTGAACTGAGAACCAACCCTTCAGCAATTGCAGTTTTCCCCACACCTGGCTCACCAATAATTACTGGATTATTCTTAGTTCTCCTACACAATATTTGAATGCAGCGCCGGATCTCATCGTCACGACCGATAACAGGATCAAGCTTGCCCCGCCGAGCCATTTCTGTCAAGTCATTTCCATATTTCTCGAGTGCTTCATATTTCCCTTCCGGATCTGTTTGTAGTAGACCAAAGAAATTTTATGACCAATGCATTAGTAGTCAAAGAAACAAAAGAAATAGAACAGGACTCAACAAAAGAGGTCTTCATGCTTTGGCAGGACAATAACAAATCATGTGCTACAACATGCATATTAGAGGGAATACTTAACTAGCTGAGAAAAATTGTGAAAGGTCCGAGATATAGCTGAGAAATACACTGAAATATTTGAGACAGTTTTAGAAGATTCAGTTAAGTATGACAATATCTTCATCTTCCCTGACCAGATATCCTGAACACTTTTGAGATTCTGAAATATATATTTATCTAATAGTTGAATATTATCAAAAGTTTCAATATGATTATTCCCTGAAATCAGATGGTTTTTTGCAGGATGAAGAATTGTTCAATAGCAGCTGCCAGCGGCACTGCTCTCTCGTCTCACAACTGACAAGCAAACTCTCAATGTCCCTATGGACTTCTAATCGACAGAGTGAACAACCAAAGTCCATAAGGAAAGCAGAAACCCATCCAATCAGCAACCCGGATGGACTTAGTTCGTCGATTAATAAGTTTTATGAAGACAATGGCTAGCCTGTTTATGGGGAATCAATGTCACAAATATGGTTAGCCTGTTCAAGTCCTAACAATTACAGGAACCTCTGAGAAAACATGGGAAGCAATGTTTTGTAAGGACCGGCGCCTTCCATAAGTATCACGTGATTCAGAAAGAAAATCGTTGCAGTAGTGGAGTAAATAGGACGTACTTTGATCTGTTACTCTTTGATTTCCACGTACAGCCTGAATGGCCTCCCTCAAATCCTTCTCACTGAGCTGGAGATTTCGAAATAATTGCTGCCCAAACCTCTTATCAGAATGAAATGCTAGTAAAAGATGCTCCACAGAAACAAAATCATCTCCCATTTCTTTCTTGCACTTCTGAGCATTGTCCAAAAGGGAGGCAAGATGTGAGCCCATTATAGGGCCACTAGTATCACCCACAACCTGGTGCAAGATCACAGATTGTTACCAAACCCCAAATAACCTTTTGAGAAAGACCAAATTTAACTGAAAAACAAACATATAACTGAGTACACGCCTTTGGTTGTTGGGATATGAAGTCGTCCACGGCCTGCAGCACCGATGTGTTGTCAAGACCAGCTTTGGTGAGAATTCTCCTGGCTAAACCATCCTTTTGCTCCAAAAGAGCTTTCATTAGATGGTCAGTTTCCACCACTTGTTGTTTGCAAACTCGAGCTGCATCAACAGCGCCAACAATGCCCTCCCAGGCCATCTCAGTGAACTCTGATGGATTTGTCTGAGGCAAACAAAGCCGGACTTCAAGTACATTTATTAGAAAAAACATATCAAATGAAACAAGTCGACCTCTCTTCCAGACATTCCGACTAAAGGATGAAGAGGAAAAAATTTCCAGGTCATTCCTGCTATATTAAACACAAAGATCCAGTAAATTCAACGGGATTAGGACAGAATTCTTCAATATGAGATGCTTACTCAGTTGGTAAGTAACCTTCTATCAGACTATCACACTAAACTCCTGTCCACCATATCTCGTGCTTTGAAGGAGATCAAAAGCAAAACATGCCCAGTACAAATTCATCACCAAAACACGAAAAAACTACCAGCTTTAGACTTTGGATATTAGACACTTAGTTTTAACACAAGGAACTGTGTTAACTAGTAAAATCAAGGAACCGTCACCTCCACTGCGAAGAGAACGCAATAGCTACTCACACAAGGAACTGTGTTAACTTGTAAAATAAAGGAACCGTCACGTCCACTGCTAAGAGAATGCAATAGCTACTCAAATGTTAGGCAGACCTTCATAAGCAAATGGTCACGGAAGATGGGCAAGTTGAAAGCTGAATTTTGGTAAATTTGCAGCTTATAATTCTCTAACGTATACCATAAAAAACCATCAAACGATATTTTGAATTTAACATTCCTTAAGAATACAGATAAAAAGTAACGCACTTTCGTGATACAAGAGAAAAGTTCATTTCCTTATCTATTCTGTAATTGCAGCATCTTGGGAGATCGTTCCTAGAGGCGACAATTGTCACCAACATAACAGAAAAAGCACCGAACTTTAGTCCCAAAAGCTTCAGCAACCCCGTAAGAAGACTACAGACAAATTACTCTAAACTCAATTTTCACAAACGAGCACTACTCCAAACTCAAACTTAAAAAGCTCAAATTAAATGGAATAGTCCTAGGCTCTTAGCATCAAGCCAACACTGAGCGACCAAACACTTCAAAATCACGACTTTCCATAACATCACAAATACCCGCATTCACATAGTGAATTCTATCGAATTCCAACCTGAGACGCGCTCGCAGCGGTCGAGTAAGCCGGAGAGGAAGGGCCAAAGCCCCGCGAATCGAAGCCAATGACGCCGCGGAGTTTGACGGCGCCGGCAGGCACCGAAGCGAGACCATTAGCGTCGCGAAGCAATGGACCTGTCAACGAGTTAACGGAGTTCCTCAAACCGGAAGCGGAGCCGGACAGCGACCGAGAGCGGGAGAGGGTACAGGCTGCTCCGGCGGCGGAATGTCTTGGAGGCGCCGAGGCTGCGTTTATCGCGGCCAAGGCGGTTTTAGTGAGCTTCGAGGTGGTTCTCCTCGTGGCCATTGAGAAAGCACGAGAGGCTCTGAACTGGGTAGTGAAGAAGAAGAGTTTTTGAAGGAGGAGGAGGAGGAGGAGGAGGAGAAGAAGAAGAGGGGGGGCGATTCGGTGATGCTTGGGGAGGAGGCAAGAGGAAGGTTGTGGAAGGAACAGGCAGCTTCTCCTGCTTCCGCTATTTTTCCTTCTCCTTATTTTTCCCGAACGCAGTTTCGGATTTAAGAATTTCCACGTCGGAATGGGCTGGGCCACTAGTCTTGCCACGTCAGAGGTGCTATACTGATTGGGGCGGATGTGCACCCGAAGCATGTGTTCATTTTTCCACTGGAAGGATTTTGCCCTTGCCCTCCATTGTTGAATCCTCTCTGCTCTGTCTCTGTGCCACCTTCAAGGTCTGATTTTTAGCAACTTCGCTTTCCCAGAAAGTTGCCTTCTTCAACCTGCCTGCGTTGACTTTTCCCTCCTCCTCTTCACCTTGAATTCGAGCTCTTGTTGACAGATAAGGCGCAAGCAAAGAAACTCTGCTCCTGGACATGTACGATGCAATTCAGCCCGCTTGGTTCGTTTTACATTCCAATTCTTAATTCTCGCTCTGGTTAGAACTTTGTGAATTTTTGGCAGGGCTCTGAGGCAACTCACGAAATCTAAGAGGAGGAGGGAGTGGGAGTCAACCTCGAGAACGGACAATGCGTCTGGAGAAGAGAACGAGGCGTCGATGAGGAGCGACTTGGAGTCGACCTCGAGAGCGGATGTTCCCACGACAGAGTACGAGGTGTTCTTGAGTTTCCGGGGACCAGACACACGCGACGGCTTCACCGATTGTCTCTACCGCAGATTGAGACTCGCTGGAGTCCATGTCTTCCTAGACAACGAAGAGCTCCGAGTCGGCAGGGAAATCGGCGGAGAACTTTTGAAAGCGCTCGACAAGTCCAGAATCTACATACCTATCTTCTCCCGGAACTTCGCTACCAGTTCGTGGTGTCTCCGCGAGGTTGCGCACATGGCGGAAGGCACCTCGAAATCAGATGGGAAGAAAGAGATACTCCCCATCTTCTACGACGTGGACCCTGCTGACGTCAAGCTCAGTACCAAGCTGTACAGAAAAGCCATATCCAAGCACAATAAGAAGTTCGGCTCCGATGAACTGAAGCGGTGGGAGGCTGCTCTTGTAAAGGTTGCACGTCTAAAGGGATGGGAACTCAAATGGAAAGGGTGAGTTTCCCCAACCTTTTGCTTATCGTTAATAAACGCGATAGTTGCACTTCTCATTTGAATAGATTTTGTCTCTCCGAATTTCCAGAATTGAAGCATTGCGGCATCTATTCTTTTGAAATTTGCACTAGAAGTCGATGACAGCTAGTCCTGACAGAGAAGGGCATAAAGGGTCCACTTCGATCCAATTTATGAGCCTATTCAGAGGACTCTTCCTTGAATGAACTGTATTTGAATCCGGTCCGATTACCCATCCGATAGGTCTAGCGAGAACTTCGGAAATATAATCTATGCACCATTTGTTTCGCCAAAAATAAAACTTGTTTAACTTGGAAAATAAACTAAACAGTATAAACTATCAACGGTAGCTGTTTTGCTTCATTCGATTTTGCTCAAGACCCCGATTTAATTTTTTTTTAATCTGTTGATGCAACTCTATGTCAACCCTATCCTATAAATCTAGCTCAGTAATGCATGCATTTTGGATTTTATGGCATTGGCATTGCATGCTAGTTAGCAGATCCAAGCATTATGAAAAATTATTACCTTCTCAGATTTTGTGAATCTCGTCCATTCCATTGAGAATATCTGCTTCACATAGATCGGCTCGTACATTGTCTAAAGCATCTCCAATACATTAATTGAGTGACATTGCACGAAATTCCAATGCATGTAATCAACTGATTATGATGCTTAATTTCCATCATTAGTAACTGGTATGGTTGACTTATTTAACCATATGAACCCCTAGAGACTCAGAGAACGACATACCTGGATCAAATTCATACCCTTGACAGCAGTTCTGCTTTGCTGCAGTCATGGAGAACTAATTGATTTGGTTGTTGAAGAGGTATTGTCTAAGCTTACTGCCAATAATGTGGATGTGCCTGAATATTTGGTTGAAGATCATTGTCAGATAAAAGCCATAATAGAGAAGTTGGATGTTGACTCTGATGGTGTACGTTTCCTTGGTATTCATGGAGTGGGCAGCATTGGTAAAACGATACTGGCAAAGGTTGTGTTCAACAAATTATCTTCTCACTTTGATGGCGTTAGTTTCCTCAACAACGTTCGAGCATCATCACAGCAGCGGTCTTATAAACTTGCAGAAAAAGTTAGTAACAAGTTTTGTTGGTGCTATTGTTGCTGACCAAATTAAAGACATTGGAGATGGGATGTGTTGGATCAAAAGAGTATGTAATTCTAAGAAAGTCCTCATTGTTCTCGATGATCTAGACAAGACAACGCAACTCGAGAAGCTAGCCGGAAAATCTGATTGGTTTGGTTCGAGCAAGTAGAATCATCTTCACCACTAGAAACATAGATATCTTGATGACTCGAGTGGAATCATCCAGCAAAGAGGTCGTAAATCAAGCGGAAGGAATTTTGGCTTATGAAGTTCATGAAATGGAATTTGGTCGAGCACTTCAATTGTTTTGTAAGCACGCATTTAGAAGAGACTCTCCCGTGGAAGGATATGGTCATCTTGCGGAGAAAGTTGTCCGTAGAGTGGGCCTGCTTCCTTTTGGCTGTCGAGGTGATAGGTTCATCTCTTTATTGCCGAGCATTGCCTTGGGGCAACATTTTGATAAAAGAAAGCTATGGGAAGACACGTTGAAGCAGTTAGATGAAGGCCCTTTTAAAGATGTCCGGGATGCATTAATGATTAGTTATGAGGGATTGGAGAATAAGCAAAAAGAAGTATTTCTTGATATTGCTTGCTTTTTCACCACCGAGGACCTAACATATCCCGGTTATCATGTGGCATGACCGTGATTACCTTCCTCACCAGTGCAATTGGTGTCCTTATCCTACGGTCCTTGATAAAAATTAGAGATGATAACAAGATTTGGATGCACGACCAAGTTCGAGATTCTGGGAAAGCACATCATCCATGAAGAATATGCTCACAAATTTAGTAGGGTGTGGATTCATGACGATCTTTGTAAAACTACCGGAGAGAAAAGAGGTAAAATGGAAGAGTATGTCGCATGGTTTTCATTTGGCGGGAGAAACCGTTGTTTATGTTTTCTTTTATTTTATAGTTAGCTTTGTTTAACTTCCCATTTTACATAGTCCGTCCCAAGCCGGGATGAAGGAGGAGGGTTGCGTTAGGTGTAGCGAGCCGGCTATAAAAAATTAGTTACCTTTTATGAGATGAACCCTATTGATATTTCGTTGGAGCGTACCCTTCTTAGCGACGCGTTGCATCGGCGCCCGGATGTAGCGAAAAATGGGCAAGGGTCCTTGCACCAAGATAGGCGGGTGCGAGGGTAAGGAAGCTAGCCTTGGGCCATCATTCCCAGAGTGATGCGCCACATCGGTGCCGGGTGTGGTGAGAAGTGAGCGAGGGTCCTCACACTTCTATGGGCGAGTGTGGGGGGCAAGTAAGGCCCCGGGGGTAAGGATTCGACTAGGGAGTTGGAACATAGGAACCTTGACAGGTAAATTGAGGGAGTTAGCGAGATACTTTTGCTAGAAGAAGAGTGAATATTGCTTGCCTACAAGAGACTAAATGGGTTGGAGAAAAGGCTAAGGAGGTGGAAGGCACGGATTCAAGCCGTGGTACACGGGCACAAAAAGAGTGTAAATGGAGTTGGGATTTTTATAGATAAAAGTTTCGGAGATAAGGTGGTTGATGTCAAAAGATCGGGAGATATAATTATTTTGGTTAAGCTAGTAGTGGGAGAGCTAATTGTGAATATCCTTAGTGTGTATGCACCTCAAGTTGGACTGCCGGTATCCGATAAGAACAGATTTTGGGAAGAGTTGGAAGAGATTTTGAGGGGAATACCACGCGAGGAGAAGGTATTCATAGGAGGAGATTTAAATGGACATGTCGGACAGAGTAGTGGAGATTTTGACAGAGTTCATGGAGGTTTTGGCTATGGGACTAGAAATGAGGTGGTGCGGACATCTTGAGCGTCGCTTTAGCTTATGATTTGATGTTGACAAATACCTTCTTCGGGGAAAAGAGAGTCACATATGATTACTTTTCGCAGCGGTCAAAATTGTAGCCGATTGACTTTTTCCTTGCTAAAAGAGATGATAGGGCCTCGTATGTAGATTGCAAAGTCTACCCTGGAGAATGCGTAGCTACGCAACATAAGTTGGTGGTTTTGGAGGTTAGGTATAACAAAGCACGAAAACCGCAAAGAGGTGTCCAGATTCGAGAATAAGATGGTGGAAGCTAAAAGAGGAAAAACAAATAGATTTCAAGGAAAGAATGTTTCGGGTAGGACCGTGGCAACTCGAGGACGAAGTAAATGTGATGTGGAACGAGATGTCTAATTGCATCCAAAAAGTGGCAAGAGGGGTACTAGGGGAAAGTAAAGGGAACGGACATCACGCAAAGGAAACTTGGTGGTGGAATGACGAGGTGCGGGAGGCGATTAAACGAGAAGAAGGAGTGTTTTCATCGTTTGCATATTTGCCCTAATGGAGAGAATTTGGCAAAGTTTAGATTAGCGAGGAAAAATGCCAAGAAAGGCGTGCGGGAGGCTAGAGGCAAGGTTTTTTCCGACATGTACAAAAAATTAGGGAGCAAAGAGGGAGAAAAAGGTATCTATAGGCTTGCAAAGATAAGAGACAAGAAAAGTAAAGACTTGACACATGTTAGATGCATCAAGGATGAAAATAAAAACTTGTAGTAAGAGATGCGGACGTCAAGGAAAGGTGGATGAGCTATTTTCGCAAGCTTTTTAATGGAGAGAGTGATATCATGGAGATGGATTTGGAGGACGTTTCGATGATTCAAATAAAAGGTTTGTGCGTAGAATTAGAGTGCACGAAGTTAAGGAGGCATTAAATAAAATGAAGGCGAGTAAGGCCTTGGGACCCGATGGTGTCCCTATTGAAGTGTGGAGATGCTTAGGAGTTGTGGCAATACGTTGGTTGACTAACCTTTTTAACAAGATTCTCCATACTAATAAGATGCCCGATGGATGGAGGAAAAGTATGCTTGTGCCTATCTATAAGAATAAGGGAGATATCCAGTAATTGTTCCAACTATAGAGGCATTAAGCTTATGAGCCATACTATGAAGTTGTGGGAGAGAGTTATTGAGCATCGTTTGAGACTAGAGACTAAGATATCCGTAAATCAATTTGGATTTATGCCGGGAAGGTCTACTATGGAGGCTATTTTCTTGATATGACGGTGATGGAGAGGTATCAAGAAAAGAAGAAAGATCTACATATGGTGTTTATTGATCTTGAGAAGGCGTATGATAGGGTTCCAAGACAGGTCTTATGGTGGGTGCTTGAGAAGAAAAAAAGTACCGTCAAAGTATGTAGAGGCAATCAAGGATATGTATGATGGAGTTACTACATGTGTGAATGCTTGTAATGGAACATCAAGCTATTTCCCAATCACAATGGGCTTACACCAAGGCTTGGCTTTGAGTCCTTATCTTTTTGCCATGGTTATGGACGAGCTAACAAGAGATATCCAAGATGAGGTGCCGTGATGTATGCTATTTGCGAGATGATATTGTGCTCATCGATGAGACAAGGGCGGGGGTTAACGCTAAATTAGAATTATGGAGAAGTACATTGGAGTCCAAAGGGTTTACGTTAAGTCGAAGTAAGACCGAATACATGAAGTGTGAGTTCGACAAGGCAAGAGGGGGAGATGAACCCGTTAATTTGCTCGGACGGGAGGTACCCAAGAAAGATACTTTCGGGATATTTAGGATCAATATTGCAAAAGGGGGAGAGATTGATGAGGATGTAAGCCATAGAATCGGAGCGAGGTTGGATGAAATGGCGCGGTGCATCGGGATTTTTATGTGATCGCAAAATCCCTCTTAGGCTAAAAGGAAAATTCTATAGAACAGTAGTAAGACTCGCAATGATATACGGAGGCGAGTGTTGGCCAAAGACAGAGGCAACATGAGCATAAGATGGAAGTAGCGAGAAATGAGAATGCTAAGGTGGATGTGTGGCCATACAAGAATGGATAAAATAAGAAATGAGGATATTCGACGAAAAGTTGGAGTAGTATCGGTGGCCGAAAAGATGAGAGAACATCGTTTGAGATGGTTTGGACATATTCTTCGAAGACCCCTAAATGCTCCGGTAAGAACAGTGTGTTATAGGGAGCATGACATGAGGAAAGGAGAGGTCGGCGAAACTTACTTGGGGAAAAGTAGTAAGACAGGATTTGTTGGAGTGGGATATAGATTGACGTCATTGTTTGTCTTAGGACAGAGTGGAGGAAAGCGATTAACATTGTGGAGGGGCAAAATTCCTATGTTCCCGATTGCCGTTTGAGTCCTAGCCCTTTGTTTTCTTTATATTGCTATAGCTATGTTATTGTATTTTGTTTTATTTTATAGCTCTTTCGGTCTTGCTTTTTTGGGTTCATCGACCGCCGACCCCAACTAGTTTGGTAATTTGGGTTAAAGGTGATGTTGATGTTGATGTTGATGTTGTTGTGTTGCGAGTGAGATAGCTCTCTCTCAATTTGGTGGAGAGAGACCAGATAAATTGCCTAATGGTTAGCTGCGTTTTCTAGATTCTATAGAACAGAAAAAGTGAAATTCTGAGACAACAAAGCTCCGAGCGAAGTCAGAAGAAAACTAACTGTATGAAGAAATTTTAAATTACTTTCAAACGTAATTAGAGAGAAGAAAATGGGAAATGCTTTATAAGATATCTTCAAATGGAAGCTGACAATTTTCGTTAGTGGTGTGAACGAAAACATATGTAGTCTACTTGCTGGGAAAAGGTGTGTACCATGGTAGGTTTTTTGTTGGAGAAATTGTTTACCAGTGTTCATATGCTTCCATTCTATATAGCTCTGTAAGAGTGTTAAAGTGTTGTGCACGCAATTAATCTCGAGTCTCCATTGGTAGAGAAATGAAGATGTAGAAGCACTAAGCCTGACTTCCTATGGCTGTAGTCGCAACTTTGGACCAGAAGAATTAGCTGCTCTGCCAAATCTGAGGTTTCTGCGGGTGAAAGGCTCGGATTTTTTCGGCGACTTCCTAAATCTTCTTTCGAAGCTAAGGTGGCTTTCTTGGGAGAAGTTTCATGAGGGATTTTATGTGGAGAATTTTCACTTTGCTAGTTTGGTCGTGCTGGACCTTTCATGCAGTAGTATCGAAAATGATTGGGGTGGGTGGAGCCAAATGAAGGTACGAGACGTCTTATTCTGTTCACCTTATGGTTGGGATTTATTGAGGCCCTAAGAGTAGCACTGGATGGGTAGAGAATCCTTTTTTTCTTTTCTTTTCTTTTCTATATATACGATTTTATGCTCTCCTGATCTTACGTGAGTCTAGGAACAAAAATTATTTTGCACGAGTAACATCTAGCATTGACAACAACCAGCAAAATACAGTTAGAAAAGGAGTGGGAGCTATAGAATTACGTCATTTTTATCGAACTTTATGTCTCATCATATGACTTCCATGTCATCTAGACTGAGTAAACCTGTTTGTTGGTAAATTTCTTCTTCAATTATCCCATTTCGAATCCCATTCCGTTAGACCAAGAAAGAAAAAAGGAAAAATTATCCCATTCTGGACACCTATTTCGTCATCTTTCTCGTACTCAGCAAACTTGTCAGCAATTGCACTCATGATCTGATTCAACCTTTTACCGTCTTCTTCTTCATCAAGCTGTGCTTGCAATTACCATCGGATTTACTTGAATAATAAAATGCGGATAATTAGGTTAACTTTCCCTCCAGATATATATCCTAGGATGATTTGTGTGTTTAATTTTTCTAATTCCAATTCTTTTCAGCAGATGACAAAAAAACTGAAAGTCCTGGATTTAACAGGTTGCACAAAGTTGACAAGGACACCCAACTTCTCTAACTTCATGTCTTTAGAGATGTTAATACTTGCTCGGTGTTCCAAGTTGATCACAATTGACTGCTCCATTGGTAAACTTGAACTCCTCAAAACTTTGAATATCAAGGGGTGTAGTTCTCTTGAGGAGTTGCCGGAAGAAGTTGGTTCTCTACATTCTTTGACGCAGATTGTCATGCCCCAAAATTATAAACTTTTGAAGCTTCCAGAGAGATTTGGGGATCTGAAATCTTTGTTAAGTTTTACATTAGACGAGCACCCTAAAATCAGCCAACTTCCAAAGTCTATTGGAGGGTTGGTGAAACTTACACAGTTATCTTTACGTGGGTGTGTGGGAATAAAGGAGCTTCCATGCTCCGTTGGGGAGTTACAAATGTTGGTTGAGTTGGATGTATCAAAATCAGGAATATACACACTTCCCAATTCTATTGGAAAGCTAAAGAAACTAAGGGTGATGAGGATAGATTGTACGAAGGTAAATATGTTTACTCATACTATCGGAGGAATGGAAATGCTTGAAGAGATCCATGCCAAGAAATGCTGGAATCTGACAGAAGAAAATTTGGAGGAAATTGGGAAGCTATTCCGTTTGAGGATATTGAACTTATCGTATACTAATGTTGGTAGATTGCCGGAGGAGATAGGTTGTCTCTCTCATCTTAAAAAACTTCAATTGGGTTCGACTAAGCTTCGACAAGTGACAGGTCTTCCATCAAATTTGACTTGCCTTAAAGTTCAAGCCAGTAACTTATCCTTTATAAGCCTCTCAAACCTCATCAATTTAGATTATCTCAAGTTGTATAGATTAACTGCTTTGCCTTACTCAACTGGGAGCTACGATCTGCCAAAAATGGAAGCAGATTGGATAAGAGAGCAACCGACCTATCTGCCTCCATCTCATTTGTCAGCCTTGAAACTCACGGGCATTAGTCCACTGCCAGATTTTTCCAACTTAGGAAGTTTGTCTCTTCTGCATGTCGCTGTATCTCGAATATCATGCCTACCTGTCTCTCAAAGCCTAATACATTTGACGGAACTGCAAATAAGTAGATGTGAATTCCTTGAGGAAATACCTGGTCTGTCACTCTTGAAGCGGCTACAGTGGTTGGTTTTGAAGAGGTTGAATAGGCTAGTTGACATTCAAGGTTTATCAGAAGTGGTATCATTGCAGTACCTCCATCTTTCCAGTTGTGGTTTGATTGGAGGATTACCCAACTTATCGAAGTTAAATAAGCTACGACATGTTGAGCTAGAAGATTGTCCTAATTTAAGAGCAATTGAGGGAGTCGAGGGCTTAGAAAGCTGGAAGTTGGATCAGGGTCACATTGTCCTGGAAAGATTGTTGGATACCTCAAGAACGACATGGCTTTGCCACAAAATAACTTCGTACGATGTGTTCCTGAGTTTTATGGAACGAGACACTGGTCTTGGCTTTGCAGATGCCCTTTACAATGGGCTGGTTGATTGTGGAACTTCTGTTTGTAGAGACGATCATGAATTGAGTTTTGATGATGGAATTGATGAACAGATTGAGCGAGCAATCGCCACCTCTCCCATCTACATGCCCATCTTCAGTTCGAATTACGCTTCCAGTCCGTGGCATCTCCGTGCACTTTCCCACATGGTAAAATGCATGTCAAAGTCAAAGGTCGACAAAAGAATTCTCCCCATTTTCTACGATGTCAAGATTCTTGATGTTAAGCTTGAAAGCGATTTATACAGAAGGGCCCTAGGCAGGCACCAGAAGAATTTCCACCACAATGAAGTGAAGGCATGGGAAGAGGCTCTAAGAAAGGTCGCAGATTTCAAGGGATTCCAAGTGACGAAATATGAAAGGTAACTGCTTCCATTTCCTTCAATCTTGAAAGTATGAGTCATTCAATTGCCTCAAGGATATTAGTGCAAATGGTCCTAAAATTTGGCTAAATATGCAATGTCGTCTTTGAATTTTTAATTTGTGTAACGTGATCTTTGAACTTTGGCCAACCGAGTATTGTCGTACTTTTAATTTGTTCAATGTGGTCCTTGAACTATTGGTAAACAATGTAATCTCGGACTATATAAGAATATCTTAAAGTTCAGGGACTATGTTGAATATTGAACCAAAGTTTAGGAATCACATTAGACATATTAAAAGTTTAGGGAGGACATTGCACATGGGACAAAAGTTCAGGGACCATATTAAATAAATTAAAAGTTTATGGATGATATTATGCATTGAACCAAAGTTTAGAGACCGTTTGTGTCATTTTCCCTTTACTTAAATATCATATATAACTTCAAAATTTCTACAATTACTACTATACAGCCTTTTGCATCCAAATACCCGTACACTCAGATTCTTATTCTTGGAGTACTGATCTTTAAGTTAAAGGACAAAGAATGGGTGTTCTCGTATTTTGAAGGCCAAAATCCAACACCCCCCCCAAAAAAAAAAAAAAAGAATGCATGCATTTATATCCACGAGACAAAAATATCCTTACTTTCCGAAAGACCCAAAAGATACATATGATTTCTACTTCGGGGATATAAAAACCTACTATTAAATTGTTCGTCCATTCTATTTGATGAAGTTTGCCCAAAATAGTTGAATTGAAACACTAATTTTCTGTTGGGGGCAAAAAGAACTCGGTTCGAGAACCTTAACTCTTTCAATTTGGGGCTGCTCATTTTGTCTCTCTCTTTCCTCGTCGAAACCGATGAGTCATTGATTCAGTCTAAAAATGGCGATGTTATTTTTTCTTTTGATCGAGTTGATGTCGTTATTGATTAGCGAGAAATAAGTTGTTTTGCCTTGCTGACATTTGCCTTGTTGACATGTCTAATTTACACGTCCAGCCATTAGCCACGTCAAATGACGCATGAGTTTGTATGGACGAAATGGTAGACATCTTTGTCTTTTAAGTAATAACTTGTGCACTTTTTGGGTTGTCTGAAAAGTGGAGATATCTTTGTCCAGTGAATGTAAGATCATGTTTTGTTTTAAAGGAAGATTTGTGCCTACTTGAAATGTAGAGATGAAGAAAATGCTCAAAGAAAGAGCAGCACTTCTTCTGATCACATGTTAATATAACACTTGCGCTCTAGAAATAGCTAATAAGAAGATGCCCTAGTTTCTCAAGATATTTATTGGAACCGACATCTAAATCCATTTGTTTGCTGCAGCAATTGACATGTTATTTCAGATAGATCCCTGCATTTTAGATGGTGTTGGGCAACACATTATCGCCTCAAGTTTGGTAGTTGGATCCAATTTCGTCCATACCACCAAGAGTAGCTTGTTTGCATTGATTCCAGAATTCGAGCGTAACTTTAAGTTCTAACAGAATTGCATGGCAGTACAGTCTCACATCTTTATCGACTACTTTTTTGTTTTCTTCGGATCTTTTGTGTGCTGAGTTAAAGATCCTCAGGTTAGAGTTGTTTGAGACATCAAATCAACAATGAGATTGTCATTTTGATATCTTTTTACTTTCTGCCCGTCCGACTAAAATAATTTGTCCTTCGCCTGTGCATCGTTGCAGTTTTGGAGAGCTAGTTGGGAAGGTTGTTGAAGAGGTTTTGAGAGCAAGGAAATTGTTAGATGTCGACTCCTGAAGCCTTCTTTTGATTTGTTGTCAAAGAAAAGAGTGAATTTGCTTCCTATGTAATTAAATTCTGTACAAGTGCATTCTATATATATTGTTCGGAGGATCTAGACGTTTTGATGCATTATCCACAAGGTGAGCTTATATGCATGAACGAGGATATCACTGACTCCCATGCTTCATTGGAGGATAAGTGAAGCTTTCACATTGTCTCTGCAGTTGTGCCTGGAGATAGAGGAGCTTTCGAACTGTATTGGAGGGTTAGCTAAGATCACACAAACTTAGAATAGCTGGTTTAGTTGGATTGTCAACGTTTAAAGAAAGTTGATCTACCAATCTAAAGACATTGACTAATTCAATAAGATAAAGAATTGAGGATCATCAAATTCAATACTAAATTATCAACTACTTTCTGCTAGGATTAGGTGCATAAACACAATGAAATAGAGAGTAAAGGCGAGAAATATGAATTGAGGGATATGAGTTTATCCCGATTCATTCTTAATTCTCCCAACTTTCTGTTAGAACTCTCCGTTACAAGAGAAATGGAAAAATTATCAAAAAAGTCCTCAACATATTGCAAATTGTGTCAATTTATTTATAATTTTTTTTACAAATTGAATCCTAAACATTTTACAATTATGCCAATTCAGTCTATTTGGCCGGTGAGTTGATGTGGCAAATTCTAATGTTTTAATTTTTTTTAAAATTTTTTTGGGTCTTTTATTTATTTATTTATTTATTTATTATTAAGGACGATAGCGATGGATGTCGCGGCCCTTGCTAATCTTTGGCAAGGCGAGAATCGAATTGACACAATTACAATAAGATTATGATATTTTTGATAATTTTCGCCAAGAGAAAGAGATTGTATATAGACAACACAAGAAAACTCCCATGCTTTCCTATCAATAGAGAGTATGAACCACATCCTAACGCTTTCTGCATTCACCATGAGACCCTTTATGCCTCAACCATCCTTCTCATTTATAATATTCTCAAAAGTTCAAGAGCCAATTTCTTTGTAATATCCACACGTGATAATCTGAAGCCAACATCTCCTGTGAATAATCTGCCAGGACAACAAACTATGCTAGAGAATATTTGGACAAAGCTGACTAATCTCGTGCCATGCGAACAATTCATAAAGCTTCAATATGCAAAGGTGAAAATCGAAGTCAATTGCCTTAATTAAAATTCAGAAGTAATACGTTTTGGAAAACTGTAGTAATTATGATCCGTCCGAAAACAAACTCTTTAAGAAAATCAAGAGTGAAAATTTATGTATTGCGATAATAGGTGCCGAGGTCTACGTCGCACAATTGACTAAGCAATTGTATCCAAAACATTTAGTCGAGCGCAATCTGTGCTCATCATCCATGAGGTCAATGTCAAGAGAGATTATCTCGTCCATTTTCAAAGACTAAATTGTCACGAAATTAAAGTACTCAACTCCTGATGTTCATACATTGAACTAATAATCAAATGAAAAGCCAATGAATTTTTACCTCGATAAGCAATTATTTATCATCGTCTTTGGCTGATCTCTTGCAAGCTTTCTTTCCTCCTATCATAATTGTTCCTCCAATTTTAGATGGAGCTTCTGATTGGAGACTATGCGAGGTGCATGGAGGATGAAAGTTCATTTGTATAGCTTGAACCTTGAGAAAGAGAAAAAGAGAAATGGCCACCGCGTATGATCTATGGGATAACATATATGGCAAATAGTTATCCAAGAAGCTTAGAGAAATATTTTATTTAATGTCTTTGAGAGGTTAGAGACCAACTCCCAAAAGAAGTTAATTCTTTTGGTTTTTTTGCTTTTCTTTTGCTTTTATCTTCTTTTTTTTTTTTGGATTGAGGGCCGGCAAGGTTTGCTTGCCGGCCCTCACCGGCACCGGGCGATGGTGCCGCAGCCCTCGCCTAGATGGTGAGGGCATAATGACCCTTGCTCAATGCCTTTGCTGGCCACATTGAGGGTGTCGTGGTCCTCGCCCGGATCCGGCAAGAGCGGTGGTGCCCTTGCTACGGCTGGTGAAGGCTTGGGTGAGGACCGCATGCCCTTGTCAAATCTTGGCATCGCCGATGAAGGCGTCCCGGCCCTCGGTCAAAAAAAAAAAAGAAAAGAAAAGAAATTTTTTTAAAAAATAATTATCAAATTATAAAAAAAAATTTATTGTTAGCGCATGCCGTACAACGTAGGATGAACAATGTCCATGTCAACTATTTTCGGCCTAAATTAGCAGCATGGACTTAATTAAAAGACGTGAGAATATTTAGGACTAAATTGACGCAATTGAAAGATGTTTAGAACTAAATTAGCACAAGTGCAACAAGTTTATAATTCTTTCCGTAATTTTTCCGTCCAATTTGCTACCGATCCTCTAAGCTGCATTCACCAACAGTTGAATCAATGCCTGTAGAAAGGGCTAATTGTGAGATACAACATCACGAACTTCTTTGCTTTTATGCCAATCGATACTACAATAAAAAAGTAGTATCCAGAGCCTTTTCAATTCATCAAGTGATATCAGAATCAGAAGGTCAAGACTGTCCGCATGTTATTCGACGTCCGCATAAAGCTACCTACTATATTTAACATCCCTATAAGAGATCTAGAGAAATAATTGCAATATCAATATCAAATGAAGTAGGCATAGTGGATACAGGGAAAAAGAAGCAAGTGAGAGATACTGAAATGAGATGTATACGCTTTGAGGTGCAACTCGTAAGGCATGCTACGTGTGGTGCACTTCGGCGAAAGCGCCCCAGCCCAGCAGCCTCCTGACCTCGTACTTGCCGAAAATGGCGTCCTCATGTCGGTGCTGTTCTTGTTCGGTCGCTGGCATTAGTGCCGTTTCCTGGGACTTGGCTTCTCACAAGTTAAACCAGAACGCCATTGAACCCGTGACTCAAATTCGAGATTCGTTAAAGCCCGAGAGAGAGAGAGAGAGGAACCAAAACTAGAATAGGATTTGGATCCATCGCCCCCTCAAGATTTTCCAAATTTTCGTCGTTCTTGGTGAAAAGGGCCAAGATCTTCATATTTTCGTTCATGGTGGAAGCGAAAGAAAGAGGAAGAATGGAAAAAGAAGAACGAAATAAACATAAAGGACTAATATATATATAAAGTAGTGATTTGCAAAAAGAAAATGACATAAAATTCGCACATCGGACCGTTAACAGTGATATCAGATGGGAAGTTAAAAGGGGATTGAATTTGGGCACGGAGTGAAATGCAGTGATTTTTTTTTAGACACACGAAAAATGTTTAAATCGCAGTTGGGACACGCCCTAAAGTTGGTGTTTTCTTAGAGAATTAGGCCATACAATGGATTTATCCTTTCCTGGTGTTTGAGATGGACGAGCTCTAGAAAGCTGCTAAGTCTCCATAAATGGAAGTTCAATGACTTTCTAGTTCATACACAGGAATAATTCCGTTCCCACTTTAAGCTAATCTTTCAATAAGAAAAGTACAAATCATTAGAATCACAATTATTTTCATTTCTCGATGAAACTTCTAAATCCAACATAATCTGCGAACAAAAACTTAATAGTTTAATGACTCTAGCGATTAAAAACTACACCAAATTATCACCAAATATTGGTCGTAGGAAGAAATTAAGATGCTCTAGAATTTAGGAACCGATGCGAAGTAGCTATTCTTGATGTAATCAATGATATTGGATCCACTTACCAAACTTGAGGATATAATCTCGTAAACAACATTTAAAATCCAGGGATCTACGTGAAAATAACATATTGATCGCTACAATTTGGAGTATTAGACGCGGGTTCCAAGCAAGATCTTGAGAATTCAGGGCATTTTCTTTCAAGCTATTTTTAGGGCTATTCTGAAGAAAATAATCGGTAGTATAAATTTAACATATGATGAAAAGAGGTGCTCCTCTTTCTTTGAGCGTTTTCTTCATCTCTACATTTAAACTGGGACGAATCTAACTTTTTCCTATAAAAAAGACATGTACCAACATTTGGAGGACAAAAATATAAGGACCCAAAAGTGCACGAACCATTACTTTAATTGACAAAGATGCCCACCATCAAATTTGTAAGCTAATGAGGCATTTAACGTGGCTAATGGTGTGGATGAGTACAGCAGAGATGTCAGCAAGGCATATGTCGGTGAGACCAAAGAAAGTTGTTTCTCGCTAATCAGTAACCACATCGTTTCTTAAATTTTGAATCAATGACTCGTCTCTTTCAATAAGGAGAGGGAAAGAAACCCAGATTGAATGGATTCTTTTTGCCCCAAACTGGAAATTAGTGTTCCAAGGGGACTATTTCCAGCGAATTCATCGACTTGTTTTTTCTTCCCTCAAGTAGAAACTCGTAGATCCTTTTGGGCCATTTGGGAAGTGGGGATAATTTTGGTAGAGAAAATCTCCTCTAATACATTTTGATTTTAATAAAACTGTTCTTGCTCTTGTTGAATCTAGTAAATACATTGTTGTACTTTATTTCAAGTGACACACGTGAGAAAAGAAGCTTATGTTGACCATAGTTGGATATTTAGATTCAAAGCAAGAATATCACGTATCAGTTTATAAAGGGATTGAATCATGTTGTCCAAATCAAGTGAAGTTTCACTTATGTATCTTCAACCACACCTTTGAATGAAACTTATATGCGAACATCAACAATGATTTTATTAACTTCAAACTTAGTGTTCTCTAGGTTCGGATTCGGAAGAGCTGGTCGTGTTTATGAAGACTATTCGGACACAACAATATATTCAGATTCTATTAAAGATCCATGATTAACATGTGCTCTATATGGCTGAAAGATTTTTTGTAAGGAAGATGTAATTTTTGATTTGGAAGATAATTCTATAACGTATTGAAGAATATCTCAAATTGGAAATTACCTTTCAAGAGACAAGCTGACTTCCATAAATGAAGATCTCTACTTATGGAAACTGAAAATTTGGTTGCATTCAAATATCTTCAAGAAACAATATTGTCCAATTAAAAACTGGAGACATGCAATTAAAGATTGAAAAGTGATCCTTTGAAGACCTGTCCAACAACTAGTTTGGAGGTGGAGGAATATAAAAGGAGATCTCGTTGCTTGTTACGAGTGTGAGAGTTCGGAATTATAAATTCCAAAGTGCTAGAGAATTTCAGATTTTACATACTTATCTTCGTGAGCTTTATATTACTATCATTGAGAGGCAAGAGTGATTGAGAGAAGATAGTGTGATCTATCAAATGGAGCTTCATCACTTGTTGTAAACCTAATTGATTCATCTAGTGGAATTCAGCCCATCGATCGTCGGCGTGGGATAATGGACGTAGGCTTGATCTATAGTTTGGTTTGTATGAGGGCGGCGAGTCTAATGATGGTGTGGGGTAGTTCGAAATGAGCACGCAAAAGTGTGCCAAACAACAACCAAAGGCTTTTGTCTTGGTTGAAAATGGAGAGAGACGTGGCTAGTGCCGCTGGTGTCGTGGGCGCCACCTTGAAAAACAAACACGGCTGATGAAGCTGGTGTTCTAAATGGACTCGATGGGCGCTTCCTCAAAAACATTAGCTTTTATACGAAGTTGAGAATAATAGTAATGAGAGAAAAATGTAATATTCTATACATTCTCAAGTGAAGATTACATGAGCCTATTTATAGCCAGACTATATGAAGAAACAAACTAAATAGGATCAATTAAGGGAAATATACAGAATCAAAGATGTAACATCCTAGGGCGCTGCCTCCTTATTAATCGCGGTATGTTTTAATATGATATTGCATAATATAATAGCACATGCGAAAGACTATGCCTAGCAAGTCGGCCATCAATCATACAAGTAATAGAAAATCCACTAGTGAATACGTTCTTTACACACCGCCCGTCAAGTCACCAAAGTTGGCAATGCCCGATAACCCACAAGGGAAGCGGTTGACAATTTGGGCTAAATCGTAACAAGTTATCCATAGGGAAGATGGATAAAATGATTTATAACAAGTTCTATCTAGTTGTGAGGCTATCTTTCTTTGATAACCGAAAGAAAAAAGAATTTTGCCGAAAAATAAGCTATTTAATGATTAATGCCTTGGGACTAAGAGTCGAAGAAGGATGTGACAATCAAAGGGATGTAGGCACGATACCTAAAGGGTGGTTTCAATAGCGTTCACTAACCTGTATCAGACAATTACTAAGAACATCCATAGCCCAATACTCCTTATATATATTAGACAGGTTTATATACATCATCCCTTACTCAAACGAAATACAAAAATACATTGGGAAGATTTGAAAGCTAATATCTATTCTTGAGTACTAATCGCACCACCGTCGGCGTGCTCCAACGCCACCATCATCCAAAGCCACTTGTACTTTGGTATTCGAAAAAGAGGACAACAACTAAAGAGTGAGCCGAAGATAAGCAAGTAGGACATCTAACCGAATGACTAAACTATCCATTCACCATTCATTTGAGCATAAATTAATAAAGACACGTCAACGGATACCAAGGAAAATATAAAAAAATACATACACGAAGGGCCACAAAACTTCATTGAAGCTCTCCTCCAATCTTATGGCCGAACCCATATAATCCCAATTTCAATCCGCGTCAAACCGGTGACTTAGCGGGTGATCCCACTCCCATTTCAACTTACATTATATGGTCCTACTTTTTTTTTTTTTTTTGTTGGATATACGGTCCTACTTCAATTCATCAAAAATCGACCCCAATTAGAACGATCAACTCATATATTCTGCTTACCCAAGACCTTGAGATGCCAATTCAAGCAACGGATCGGACATACAACACTGTTTTCCTTACCATGCAAGTCCGACTACCAATCAGTATACCCAAATTCAAAACCAACAATCCGCGCTAAGACGAATGACAAATGAGTAATCTAGTAGTAAGGGTAGATATCTACTTGCCTTAGGATCGCGTATGAAGAAAACGGAATCAGATTTGCCGTCCGAACGAGCTTGGGTCACCTTCCTCCTTCCTTGGCGTCGCACGTGGGTGAAGCCAACGAGGAGAGAAGGAATGAGCTAGTCAAGGGCGAGCGGAGGGGCGAGGCTGGGGTTGTCGCCAAGCTCAAGCTCGAGGGAGGAGTAGCGGCGTTGGGCGAAGAGAACGAGGGAAAAGAGAGAGGAAGCTCTCAGCTAGTGGGCGGTCCACGAGAGGAAAAAAGGGGGGAATGAGAGGAGAGAGAGGGAGTGCCCTTTTTATAGAGCTAGAGGCGGTGGGTTTAGGGCTGCTCAAGGCTTCATTGTTTAATAGCGAGCCAACTTCGCGTCGGGACCGGTTTTACCAAAAACTATCACACAATCAAATACCAACAATTCGCCTTAAAATATCGTGCTCGACTATCATAATCTCAAATATTCCACCACTCAAAATACTAATAATCCCCCAATTCCACTATTGTCATAATCCAAGTTTGATAATTATATTCCGTTTATAAATCCGTTTGTCGTTAAAGCGGGTCGTCACAACGGAATATCCTAAATACATAATATATCTAAGGAGAAGGCTACCATGACCGTCCCACCAATTCGATGGTGGGACGGTTAATTTGTAGACATAAATTGATTTTGGTGAGACCGGATCACTTGCTGATTCGGTTTCACCCTTTTGACTGCAAATTTTCCTTTTCAAAAAAATGTTAGCTAAAATTTTAAAAAAAATTATAAGAGGAAATATCCGATTAATAATATTCAAATAATAAGTTGTAACTTTCAAAATAGTAGATATTATTATCCGGTCAAATAAAAAGATCACATGGATATTATTCCCAAAATACGAAGATACTCTTAATAATTAAAAAAAAATCGGAACGTAATTATCTCTTATATTTTGAACTTTTGATTATCGTAGGATTTTGTAATCGAATAAGTCATAACTCTGGACAAACGTTCTTTAATCTATGCTTCTTCGATCACAAGAGAGTAAGAGGTATTCATTGTTGTCGAGTTTTAGTTTGAATCTATATTCTAGACATATAATGCTACTACATCACAACATCAGAACGTCGGATGAGCATTTCAAGCACGGAAGACCATGCTAGATTCGTTGGGTACATACGCCACGGATTCGAACGGCCCTTCTCGAATGAGACTTGTACTTCCGATGTCTTTAACTTGGAAGCAGAACCATTGAGTGAATCAAGTGATGATATAAAATGGGTGTGGACCGTCGATTTAATCACGTGGACTCATATGGGATCCACCATTTTCGTTTGCCGAAATACTGGAATCTCTCTTTTAGAGATACACTTAATGAGATCCACTTTGTTGCATTATGAAGTTCTAGAACACTAGCATAAAAAGGGTGATATTTTTTTGTGAATAAATGATGCGATTGAATAAACCACACGGAACAAGAAAATAAATCGGACTTTAAATTTATGTGGTTCGATCTATGTAACTTACGTACACATGAAGAGTAGCACATAACGCCACTATACAACAAGTGACACAACGGAGATCACAACAACGAGTCGAGCACTCAAATACTATTGTTAACCTAAATTTTGATGGTCTTTAGTCATTAATTGCATTTGAAAATTAGGGACTAAGTTTAGTCCCTACCAAAAATTAATATTCTGCATTTTACTTTTTAAAATCCATTGCATTACCTTTTGCATTCAACCGAACCGGATCGGCAATAGATGAACTTAATTGAATACTTTGAACTTAATGAAGATAAGCCCATGGTGACATAATTTAGCCTTGCCCATTAATTCTCATGCGTGAAATTAAGGGCAAATGTTTTACAGGTCAATAATCTTGGGCTTTTAAGTAGTCGACGGTGAGAAAAATAAAGGCATATACTCAATTAAGGAAAGTGGGTCTTCTGGAGGTCATAATCTTGATCAAGAAAGGCACAAAATATTTCTTTGGTCTTAAAGGAAAAGCAAAGATAATATATTCTGATCTCCAAAAAAAGAAAAGAAAGAAGAGATGTGATCGTAAAAAGAAACGATCAGTTTCTTGGCTTATAAAAGCTCACCTACGGCAACATTAACGAGGGGCATACAATTGTTTCATACGCCCATATTGGAGAAAAAAGAGAGAACGTGAGAAAAGTTGAGGTTCATTCACGAGGAAGCTCACGGCAGTTCCAGTGACTTTGGTGTTCCAGCCAACTTTTGTCCCTTGTTGGACGTCCAGTCTTCCCGTTCGGCGACGCGTCTGCCTAGCTGAAGCGACAACTTCAATGTTCATCATCGACATCTGTTGATGGTTCTTCGGGGACAAACTCATGTGAAATTGGAGAAGGAAACCGAGTGGTGGCTAAAGAATTCTGTGAGGTGTTCAATGAGGATGAGAATGGGGCTGCACGTATAGGAAAAGTGGTGGACACAGAGGAGTCAACGGAGGAACATGCACGAAGACCTCTCCTCTCAATTTTTAGCCGCACCATGATCGCGACGACCTACAATTTCTTATCCTGTGCCGTCGATTGCCTGCGGTCTGATCCAGTCGTTCTTGCCCACCATGACGATTGCCTACGTCGACATCGCCAAGAGAGGATTTGTCCTCTTTGGGCGTTCTTCAATCTGACAATAACAGGGTGAGTCCTTTGAGTTTGATTTTCTTTATGCAAATCAAATATTAGCTTCTTGCAGAAAGATTGTGGGAGATTTGGATGTTGGCGAACACGAAGGTTGGTCCTCATCGAAAACACCCATTTGGCGAAGATGCCGAATCAAGCAATATCGCCGTCGAGCCGTTCGATCAGCCATCCTACCCCGAGTCCACCATCGGTCCAATCCGTAAACGATCTTGAGCAATTCGATCAAGTTCAATTAGGAAATCTATATTCATAGGGTATATTTTCTTATCTTCAAGAATATTATCTTACCTAGTTTGATTAATTATATATTGCATCAAAGTGGATATTTTTTCAAAATACGGTAGATCGGAAAGTTTCTTTCCCGATCCGTAACTTGCCACACGACCGAGAAAGTCCATCTTTAAGATTATTGATGGAATACTCGATTAGGCAGATTTGGGTTCAATCGTTAATCGTAAGATTATGAATTAAAGATTTCGGATATTCGCAAATATTTCAAAACTTGATTAATATATCCACTTTCTTGATTGACATTGATTGTCATATTCACTTCCTAATTTGATTTGAATTGTTTGATTGTATATTTTTAGAATATATCTTGTATGATGTAATCTCAAGATTCTAAAGATTTGCATTATTCACTTTCCATATTTGAAAATTGCTATCTTTTCAAAATTGCGTCTGTAGATAATTGCATATCTAATATTTTTTGTAAAATATTTAGATTAGATTACTTTAGGATAGAAATTGCATGTTTAAATATAATTTTATGTCTCAAAAATATATCTTAATATATAGGGTTTAGGTCAATTTGAACTCTAAAATATGTGAGATAAATATTGTTTTGACATAGTTCTATTTTAAGGAATAAATTCATCCGAAAATAAAATAAAAATAAAAAGCATTCATCCTTGCTACGTCATCCTTGCCATGTCATCATTCTTGCCATGTCATATTAGTTTGCATTTTAGCTTAGACTTCATATAGAATTGCTATTTGGTTTTAATTAATTTGCACGTAACTTAGTTAATTAAAATTTAGTCTTATTTCGTATATTTGCATGTCATTTAGCCTAGCTTTGCATTTAGACCATAACATTGCATCATTTAGGATAGATTTCATGCATTCATTTAAAATCGAAAATTAAAGAAGAACTATCTCGCGGCATGCTCTCTTGATTATCTTGATCGGATGTTTAATTAATTGATTGACCATGATGACCTTTGTTAGTAACTTAGGTTAAAATCAATTAACATTGCCTTCTCAATGATTCTCAAATGATTTTTCATGAAATAAAATGGTACCGAAAGGGCGTTAGAGTAATCTAGCGTGATCAGTTCCCGAACTCTTATCTCGGTTCTAGAATAAAATAGTTCTCCACTATTTTATTTAGGTTTCTAATCGACCTACCGTAAATGATTGTTAATTCAAATACATTGCATGTTAATTAATTGAATCTTAGTTGATTTGGTATGACTTGGAGAGTCCAATTAGGTTAGTTGAATAATTAACTTGATAATCCATTAGCCTAAAAATTCGATTTTTAGGTCGCGACAACTATTAGTGCTTTCAACTCTCAATTACAATTAATAACTTATACAATGTTTAGTTCTCACAATTTAGAGTGAAATAATTTCTCAATCTCATCGAGGAATAAACAATTTCCGAGGACTGTATCATCTGTGCATTAGTAAGCCATCGTCTCCTTTCCACTAGACTTAACCTAGAAAATAAAGCCAACTATCAGTCAATCTCTTTTAGCTCTCTTTACAAACTTTTGAGACATGAAGGCTTGACTGAGAGACTCCTCACGCAATTATTGGTGAAAAAGCACCCTTTGTTCATAAGCCCATCCACATTTATTATTCACAGCTGGGTGAGGGCTGCGAAACTCGCCGCTCAAATTTGGGCTCAGGCTCGTAGGCCCTGGACTAGTGGCCGGTGGAGGTCACCGGGCCTTGGCTAGCGATCTCCTACCGGCTTTAACCATAAAATAAGAAAAGACAAAAGGACAAAAAAATAGTAAAAATTAAAATAAAAAATTCACGTCAGTGCTCCATACACGTAGGATGGTCGATTTTCATTTCATCCTTAGGGATAATTACTAAAAAATTTCTAAACCTATTGTAATTGTGCCGATTAGTTTCTATTTTGTTTATATCAATTGAATCATAAACCTTTTTCACATATTCCAATTGAGTTTATCCGGTTTTCATTTTTTTTTCCTGGTTCAAATTGAATGGATCGATCTTGTTATTGATTGGCATATTTTCCAGTGAAAGACAAAAACTACCCTCAAAGCTTGATTGAAGTCTGGGTTATATCATGTTGACTGGGAAATTTATGTAATTTCGCCGTGGACACCCCATCTTATGGCCTGTGGCAGAAACTTTCAGCTTCAGCTTAGACATCATTCTCTTGCACAAGCAGCTTCGCCAGCACTTATGCCCGTCTACACCACATTTGAAAACCACGTCTGTGCTATTACCTCAGACTATGACCCACCTGCGTATCACAAAGTTCCAAAGAAGGTAAAAATGCAGCATCCAGTAGGAGGGAACGGTTGAGATTGCCTTCCCTTTCCCCTCCATTTTCGCAAGTCGGCTTAGAGCCCTGAGGATGACTTGATCAGAAGGCACTTCAATTTGACCATGTTACCAGACGTGCAAGTTTCAATTGAATGGCCAAAAGTAGTTTGAGGGTTAGGCACAATCGTGCATCACCTCTCAAATCCGAAACAGAAAAATTTCACGTTCAATCAGTTTTTCCCTTACCTTGCCAAGCGCTAGGATAGAAACTTATCGCGGAACACTGGGAAATAGAGATAAATTTGGACGAGTCCTCAGCGAGTTTTGGTCATTTTGGTTGCGTCGAAAACCTTCTCTAGCCACGGCGGTGCCTCATAAAACGGTTGGCATTCACGTTAACGATTTTCATTAAAATTAGCTTGATTCCGAAATCCGTAAAAATTCCATTTGGCCGGATGGACTTAATTGAGTAAAATGATCATGATTCAATTGGCAAAATTAAAGGGATTATAATTGAATTGGCAAAATTACAATAGATTTAGGATTTTTTAGAGAATTTTCCCCCAATGGTGGAGATCAGCTGCAAGAAGTAGCAGTGGGCGAGGTCCTCGGGAGGCGGCCCTTGGAGAGCTTGGTGGAGAGCTCATGACCGTTGGCGAACTCCATGACGACCTAATTGTTGAAACGGGTGGGAGGATCTTGAAGAGGGGTGGCGGAAGCGGCGGAGATCTCGCGCTTGATGTTGGACATGAGGGTGGCAGAGTTGGAGGAGGAGAGCTTCTTCTCATGGATGAACTTGAGTGCCATGCTCTTTCCCGTGTGAAGGTTGTGAGGGTGGTGCACCTTGGCAAAAGCGCGGCAGCCCAGCAGCCTCCCGACCTCGTCCTCGCCGAAAAGGGCGTCCTCATGATGATGCTGTCGACGTTCGGTCTCTGGCATCAGTGCCATTTAAGCAGGACTTAGCTTCTGATTAGTTAAACCACAACGCTATTGAACCCGCGACTCAAATTCGAGACTCGTTAAAGAGAGAGAGAGAGAGGAATCCAAGCTGTCCCCTCAAAATTTTCCCCAAATTTTCATCGTCATCTTTCTTACTGAATTGGGCTAAGATTTTTAGGGAGTGAAAGGAAGAAGAAGAATGCTTTCCTAGATTGTTGTTCACGGTGGAAGTGAAAGAAAGAAGCACAAGGAAATAAACATAAACATACACATACATATGAATAAATAAATAAATAAATATATATATAATATACACACGTATATTTTTATAATATTGTGATTTAGACTAAGAAAATGAGGCAAAACGACACCGTAAGAGCCAAATTTTGTGTACGGTACTTATTTTTGGAGCCAAATTTTTTTTACCGGCTCACTTAAGTAATAAATCGGAGAAAAAATGATAAATTGAATGCCAATGACGAGAGATTACGCCGGCCACTGGTCGCAACTCAACACCCCCGCCCACCAGCCCTCACCCCAAGCCCTCGCAGCTACGATCCTACTTTTTCTTTTTTTTATTTTTTATTTTTTTTTTTAGTTTAAGACTGAATTTTTCTGAAAAAAATTCCCAGTGGAACGATTTTCTTAAATAAATCACCACGTGGATTGATTTGTTTTTAAAAAAATCTCACGTGGACTTATTTCTTAATTATAAACCATGCGGCACTAAATTATTTTAAATATAAATGCCACGTATATTTACACCACCATTATCAACACAGAGGAAGCCCAAGCGCCACGGTAAGCCATCGACCACAACCAGACCACTGTCATTCTTCTTTTTCACTTTCCGTCGATCTCTGCGTTGGTCAGTCAAGTGGGCCCTAATCTTCTTTTTTTGTCTTCTTCTGACGAAACCCTAGGATGGGAACCACAGCGAGGGCACAAAAGGGGGAAAATGGCCACGCCCCATATGAACCCGAGGGCCGGGGGCGGCCCTCTGCCAGACCTGGGCGAGGACCGGGGTCCCTCGCCCGATTTGGGGAGCACTATGACCATCTCCAGCCCCTGATCAGGGCTCGGCAATCTCTGCTGACCAGCCCTCACCCATCGCCGGCCTTTGCTAGTGATGGTTGGCGATGGGCAATCCTTCTTTTTAATTTTTAATTTTCCATTAATTTTTTAATTTTTATTTATTTATTGCTCGTGCTGTTGTGGAGCTACACGTGAATTTCCCTACGTGGGATATTTCCTATTGAGTCAACTTGTTCATCGAATGTTTATGTTTTACTTTTTAGCTTATTTTTTAAGGTTTTTTTAAAATTTTTTAACTTTTAGATTTTTTTTTTTATTGCTGATTGGATTCCTTCGGCGAGCCATGTGGGATTTCGGCAACGCTCATCGAGTTGACACTCAAATAATTATTTTTCTAAAAAATTGACATTTAAATGATCTAAAAAATTTAATATCAAAGTGAACACCATACATAAATTTTAGCACTTGAGATATCCTTCGGTCAAGAAAATGACATGAAATTACCACATCAAACCATTACGATTGATTTTAGGTGGGAAGTTAACGGGGATAGAATTCGGGCGCAAAGTGAAAGTTTGTGATCTTTTAATAGACAAAAAACTGTCAGTGTCATAGTTGAGACAAAGTTACTACTGAATGTTGAAAACATGTATGCATGTTTGTGGCGTCCCGGGCACACCACCTTCTTACTAATCGCACTCTATTTTAATTTGATATTAGTTATAACGGGCGCATGTGGAAGACAAGAAAAACATACATGAGATCGAAACTTAAAAAAATCAACCAAACCAAACATGTGCGCCAAAATTTCATTTGGTTCTATTGACCACCGCGCCATTAATCAATCCGCAAGAATACAAATTCCACTTTGTAATGCCAGAGCAAGCGACTCCGCTTGTTAAATTATTCTGGCGAAATTCAGCTCTTCACAATGTTACTCTAACCGGGAATTCTAAGATTGGTAGGAATTGCAAAAAATCCCACGAAGAACTAGAAACTTTAAACAATGAAAAATATGGACCAAGGACGATTATTTGAAAGGTCACCTTTTGACTTGGTGCCTCGTGCCGAGGAGAACTTTTACAACTGTAGTTTGTTGAGGCTAGTGGTAACACCTAGAATTGGATGAACAGGTGATCTCAAAGAAAACGATAAAACAACTCAAAATTTAAAAAACCAAGTTGAGAGCCTAGTTCATAACCAAGTCAAAGTCTGATCAAAGTAAAGATTTGAACTAGCTTTAGAGTCTGTCTATGCACAATTCTACTACTAAGAATAATATAAAGGAGTTAGTGGATAGAGAAATTGCACACGAAAATTTATAGTGGCTTGGCTTAAATTAAGCCTATGTTCACTTCTTTATACTAACAACCAATTGATTGGATTCCACTATTGAATCGTTCAGGGGTTACAACTTAGTGACAATCCATGAGTTGATAAACCACTATATCTTATACTCAATCACTCGAATATGAACCTCTAATGGATAACTTGTTTATAGATTAAGAATGAATATGTAATGTAGAAGTTTTCTTGCACTTTGGAATTTTAGATTATGGACTCTCACGTTCTCTTCAACGTTGAAGTCTCCTTTTATACTCATCCACCTCCAATCTAGCCGTTGAAAACTCTTTAGAGGATTACTCTCCAATCAACTCGTCGGACGAGATTGTATAGGCAGGATTTCGTAGTAGTTAAGAAACAAGATTTCAATATATCATAATCTGAATTTGAGACGTAATCTTATATAAGAATCGAGGGTAGTATATGATGCTCTCCTCGTAGTCCGAGCTCGTTGTGCATCAGCGTTTGAGTCTAAATTATAGATTTAAATCCTTCAACAAACATTCATGTGTATTCCTTAACATCCGAATGCAGTTAAGATGTTCTCCTTGTAATAAGTAAAATATGCACAAGAGTATATCTACGCATTTATCAGATTCAGGATTGTTTTGTCAACTTCAAAATCAATTAGGAGGTTTTTTCAACATAGTTTGCATGTGTATGGAATATATGTGATGTGCAAGGTACAAATAATTACTGAAATGTCTTCAAGTTGTGCTGACTTATCATGGCTAATGGAATTATGGTTACCATGCTATTAAGATTGGATGCGAATTAGTAAAACATTTTCATCAAAACGCAATTGAGATAGTCAAGGGAAGTGTTTAAGGATTGAGAGGATTATATATATTTTAGTATGCGCGAGAAATGCGACACATATAACCTTCATGTAATACAACTTGATCCGCGTTCCTTGATTGTTTTTTTAATTCATGCCATAAGAGTTGCTATATAATATTCCTTCTGGGAAGTAACTTAATTCTTTGAGTAAACCTAGATGATTCGTTTAAATTGTTTTGATCACATCGTGAGACATTTTTATTCTACGAAAATGTTACATGTGATTAGAAGATTTCACTTATTTCACTTAGCTACTCGAGCCCTTGAGGATCACTACTAAATTTAAGCTAATGTCAGATCTTTCCTTCAGACATAACATTTAATAACATGAAAGTTTTCTTTTTGACCGTATTTATCCTTCACGGTGTTTGAGACGGACAAGCTGCTAAGTCTCCATGAATGGAACTTCAATGACTTTCTAGTTCTTACACATGAACATTTTGTTCACACTTCAACTAATCTATTAACGAAAAAAGAAAAAGAAAAACATAAATTACCAAGCATTAGAATCACAATTATTTTCATTTCTCAAAGAAACTTCTGGATCCTCCAAACATGAAGAACACCGTCCTACAGAAATTTATTACTCGGAATGGAAGCTCCTTCCTTTCGGTGCACGGCACCGCTGCGAAGACAAATGAAAGCTTCACTTGAAGCATAAACCAATTTCATGGCGGTTGTACGGAATATTATTAGCTACAAAGCAGATCCATTCTCTTTTTTTTTTTTCCTCCTTTGACAAAGAACCAAAAAAGGCTTCAAGAGTCGACATCTAGTAACCCCTTGCTCCCAAAACCCTCTTCAACAACCTTCTTAACTAGTTCTCTGGACTTATCTTGTCATAATTAATCGAAATGGAAGCAATTACCCGTTGGTTTTCAGGCCGACTCCCTTGACATTCCGTACAGCTTCCTTTCAACAACCACTGATCCTCAACTGCTGGAGGCCTCCTTAGGTTGGCAAAGAGACCTCTTCAGTAACCAAGTCAATTACTTTTTCGAGGCTGCAGCAATGCACAGAGAATGTAATGTTTGTTTTCGTCAAGCATGCAATAAGAGGATATCGAAATGACAACCTAATTGATCTACAACTACACCAGAATTTGGCTTGGACATTGCTCAATATGAAGTACCATTAAAAAATTCGCAAATCAATGTGATGTTGCTGTTCTAGATGGAATCGGGGAAATCGGATCCAACTATCTGAAATGATATGTCGGAGCACCCCAGTGAACACGGATGTGTGAGCTTAACTAACCCTCTAAATCTAATAAACCATAGGAGTTCACTGATATACTTATTCATACAGACATTCTAACCTTGTAATTAATGCATCTTAGCATTGCCATCGTAAACCAATTACATTACCACATAAGATATCTAGATCCTCCAAACAATGAAAACAGAACGAAGTTGGGGAGACTTTTCATTACATTGATAGCAATTCCATTCGCCCTTTCCTTGACAATCGACCAAAAGATGGCTTCAGGAGTCAACTTCTAACAATTTCCTTGCTTTAAAAACCTCTGCAAGAACCAATTCAAGTACTTCTTCGTAGCTGCAGCAATGCACAATGGAAGGACAGCTCATTTTAGTTGGACAGAAAGAAATTAAAAGGATATCCAAATGACAATCTAATCTTTGATTTGATTTCTCAAACCACTGTAGCCTGAAGACCTTTAACTCAGACAACAAAACAACGGAAAACAAAATATGTGTGGCTGTACCAGTATGCATTTCTGTTCTGTTCGACCACAGAGTTCCTCCGGATAGTTCTAACTACGAGGATCTATTTCGTATTCTGAAGGATTTGATTTGATTGAGTGGACAATTATTTGTATGCAAAAGGGTTGCATTGCAGTAACTTTGATGCTCACTGAGTTGGGACAGTTCAATTGAATAACTTATTTACCTCATGATTTAGTGGCGAAATAGCAGAATTACCTGTTATTTTTCAAGACGAAGCCCCTCATTGATGCAACCTCAATTAGGGCCTCTTTCCATGACTTCACTTCGTTGTGGTCAAAGTTCGTCCGGTGCTTGTCCAGGTCGCGTTTGTATAAATCAGTTTCGAGCTTAACATCATCAATCTCCACATCGTAGTAGATGGGGAGGATTCTTCTTTTCCCTTTGATTCTGACGTGCATTTTACCATGCGAGCAAGTTCGCAGAGACACCAATGACTGGAAGCGTAGTTTCTAGAGAAGATGGGTATGTAGATATTGGAGTTAGCAAGTGCTTGCGGAATCTTTTCCCCAATCCCTTGATTGGACCTAAAGTCATCAATATTACTGTAAACAGAAATTTGATTGCGTAACATCCGAGCATGAAGATAACTGACAATGCTTTGATGAGTGTCTGCTCCCTTGGAACTCAGGAACACGTCATACATAGGTAATCTGTGGGAAAGCCAGGTCGATCTCGAGATATTCAACAATCTTTCCAGGATAGTGTGGCCACGAGTATCCAACACCCAGCTTTCTAAGCCCTCGATGCCCTCAATGGCTCTTAAATTTGGACAAGCTTCTAAATCTAGATGTTGTAGCTCACTCAATTTGGATAAATTGGGTAATTGTCCTATTAAATCACAACTGGAAATACGGAGGTGCTGCAAAGATTCCAGTTCCGACAAACCTTGAATCTCAACTAGCCTGCTCAAGCCCTCTAGTTCCAACCGCTCCAAACTCTTCAAGAGTGACAGACCAGGTATTTTCTCAAGGGATTTACATCTACGTATGAACAGTTCCCTCAAATGTGTTAGGCCTGGATAGACTGGTAGGTGTGAGATTGCACAATCAATTACATGCAGAACTGTCAATTTTGATAAGTTGGAAAAGTGTGGCAATGGATTGATACCCCTGAGTTTCAAGGTTGACAAATGAGATGGAAGCTGATAGGACGGTTGCTCTATCATCGAAGCTGCTTCAATTTTTGAATGATAGTTCCGCCAAGGAGAGCGCGGTATATTTGTCGAATTGTTGAATCTTTGTAATTCCAGATGTTCCAAACCGGTGATGCTTGAGGGGTCAGGGAAAAGAGAGAAGTCTAGAGCTTGAACAGCAAGGAATTTCAAACTCGATGGAAGAGCCGGCACTTGTTGAAGCTCAATCGAACCCACTTCAAGCTTTTGGAGATGGAGATGACTTATCTCTGGAGGCAATCTAGAAACACAGGTAAATGCTAAGTCCAATACCTTCAAATGCAGTAGCTTCCCAATTTCCTCCAAGTTTTTATCTGCCGGATCCCGGGATTTGTGGGCATGTAAACGTTCAAGCTTCTCTAGTCCTCCGATAGTAAGAGGAAGTTCCTTTATCTTCGTTCTACTTATATTCAACACCCTTAGTCTCTTTAAGTTTCCAATAGAATCGGGAGTTCAATTATGCTTGAGTTTGTTACATCCAACTCCGCCAACATTTTTAACTCCCCAATTGAGTTTGGAAGTTCCTTTATCCCCACGCACTCGCGTAATGTTAAGGATGTAAGATTCGCCGCCCTCCGATTGAGTCCGGAAGTTTGCAGATTTTAGGGTGGTAGTTTAATCTAAAACTTGACAAACATTTCAAATTGCCAAATCTCTCCGGAAGCTTCAAGGGTTGAAAATTTTCGGGCATGATGATCTGCTTCAAAGATTGTAGAGAACCGATTTCTTCAGGCAATTCCCCAAGACAACTACACCCTTTCATATTCAAAGTCTCTAGGAGTTGAAGCTTAGAAATGGAGGGGTGAATTGTGACTAAATTGGAACACCGAGCAAGTACTAATGTCTCCAAAGACGTGAAATTAGAGAAGTCGGGTGTCTTCCTCAACTTTGTGCAATTCGTTAAATCCAGAACTTTCAATTTTTTTGTCATCTCGTAGAAAAAGAAAATGAGGAATTAAAAAGAATGAAACACATCAATTATCTTAGATTTTTTATATAAGTAATTATTCTAATTTTCATAACACATGAATTATCTTGGATTTTTTATCAAGCGATGTGTGACAATATTTCAACACTACGGACTAGGGATTTTACGCAGATCATATTTATCTCGTAGCTCGATTATTAAAGCTGTATGTACTAGCGGAATATCATTTATGGGGATGATATGCTGCTGCCATGTGATTCTATAGGTTCCGCTCCTTTCTTTTCAAATGTATTTAGCTGGTTGTAAGCAGACTCTAGATGTTAGACTAGCACAAAATTTTTCAGATCAGGGGAGCACCCCACCTATACGTACCATGCGTCGAATGATCCGTGAATGTGGACAGAAGGTTAACAGAGTGAGGGATATTGTACCTGGATTTGGCTCCATCCACCCCGGTCATCGTCGATATCGCTCCTTGAAAGGTCTAGCACAACCAAATTAGCAAAATGAAAACTCTCTCCATAAAATTCCTTTTGCGTAATTTCCCAAGAAAACCATCTTAGCTCGGAAAGAAGATTCTCGAAGTTGCCAAAAAAATCAACGCCTTTCACTCGAAGGAACCTTAGATTTGGTAGAGCAGCTAATTCTTCAGATGCAATGTTGCCGCTACAACCATCGAAATTCAGGCTTAGTGCTACAACATCTTCCTTTCTCTGCATATCACAAACTCAATACTGAGCAATGAATACGGTTTACACAGCTAAAATAGAGAGGAATAATTAAGAACTATAAAAAACTTTCTCCAATGGTTGAGCACGTGACCTACGGTTTCCATAACTATGGCTTACACTATTTCCCAACAAGAAGTTGTTTCTTCCTATTCTACATAATCTACTTTTCAAGTTTCCATTTCTCACTGAAGATATCATCTATCCGGATTTTGATTTTTAGGAAATGTAACTAGTATGTTAATTCAAAAACTTCATGGTTTACCTCTTTTCTCTCCAGTAGGTTTAGGGCTTTCTCACGAATCCACACCCTACAAAACTTGCGAGGATATTCTTCAAGAACAATGTACCTTCCAAAGTCTCGAACTTGGTCGTGCATCCAAAACCTATTATCATATCTAATTTTTATCAAGGACCTGTGACAGAGAACCCGCGTTGTAGTGTGAGGAGAGTAACCACAACTTTTCCACATGATGACCGGGTATGTTTTGTCGTCATTGGTGAAAAAGCATGCTATATCCAGAAATACTTCTCTTTCCTTATGCTCTAATCGGTTATAACTTATCATTAATGTTTTCCGGACTTTGTCGAAAGGACCTTCCTTTAACTGCTCCAGCGTCTCGTCCCATACTTCTCTTTTATCAGAATGCTCCAAGTCATTGCCCAACTCAAAAAGATGAGACCCTATCACCACAACGGCCAAAGGAAGCATACCCACTATGCAAACAATTTCCATTGAAGTATCTTCATATTCTTTAACAGCCAAGTCATTTCCGAATGCATGCTTACAAAACAGACGAAGTGCTAGCTCAAATCTCATTGGATGAACTTCATGAGCCAAAATTCCTTTGGATAGATCTACTTGAGTCTTCAGGATGCTTTCATCCCTAGTTGTGATAAGGATTCTACTACCAGAACAAAACCAATCAGATTTTCCGGCTAGCTTTTGGAGTTGTTCTTTACTATCGAGATCATCAAGTACGATGAGTACTTTTTTATTGCTAAACACACTTTTGATCCTTGTGATCCCACCACCAACATCTTTAATTTGGTCAATAATCCATGAACCGACGAAATATGACAAGAGCTTTTTCTGTAAGTTTAAAAGACCATCATGAGTTTGCGATGATGCTCGAACATCTTCAAGGAAACAACAACCTTCAAAGAGAAAAGATAATTTGTTGAACATGACTTTGGCAAGAGTTGTTTTTCCAGCACCACCCATGCCATGGATACCAACAAAACGCACACCATCAGAACCAACATCCAACAATTTCATTATGATTTCCATCTGAGCATTATCTTCAACCAAATACTCAGTCACAATCATGTGTCTTGTATTAAGCTTACGGCAAACCTCTTCAACGATCGATTCGATTTGTTCTCCTTGGCTGCAGCAAAGCATGAAAATTTCGTTTCTGTCAAAGATATGATAGACCACGGGGCTCTAGGGAACATGTGGATGCATAACTCAGCTATTTCAACAGCTTAAACGGGTGGAAATTAAGCATTATAATCAAGTGCACTGGAAATTATATTTGCGACAGCCGACAAGTGGATAAGTTCGATTCAAAACTGACTGGAAAGATTGAGGATACAACATTTTTAAGGGTTGCTTTGAAATGCCAGCAATGGAAAGACAAATATCTTTGGCACCGTTATTCAAAATGCCTCTTTTCTTGTCTGGCCACAACATGAAAATCCTTACACATGCACATATATGTACGAGATAACGCGCGAAATTGCTACGAAATTACAGCTCTGGTTGCTGCTTGGACCGACCAGCTCCTACATCTAGGGACTGAGAAGGACATAAAGATCTTCAAGCATTATATGTTGGGTTTGACATAGTTTTTTTGCGGATTTGAGAAAAAGTTCCCCTTCACCCACACCTCATTTCCTTTCGTAGGTTTTCGACCTCAATTTCTTCCGGGCAGACGTAGTTTGCAACTATTGACCATCAGAAAAAGTGCAAATCTTGAAATATTATTCTCTTTCACATATTTTGTTCAATTTTTCCTTATTGTGTCGATAATTTTACTTCCATTTTCTGCATACACATCGCACGCATACTTCAGTAATGTTTATTGTGCACTCTTTTAGGAACAAAGTCTATTCATGTCTTGACATAGGCTTAAAATCTCAATACTCCTATAGATTCGGCAATTTACCTTGAGTATGTTAATTCTGCGAAATTTTGTGATTCGAGAATTTACCTTGAGTTCTTCCAATTTACATGATTTCCATTATACCTATTGTGATTGTGACCAAGAATTTTTTTTTACATATTGTGATAGTATGATTAAGTCAAAAAGTGACTAAGTAGAAAATATGATCAAGTAAAAAGTTGGTCTCACTTTCGGGTCATATTGGGTTGATGGGACATGAATTGAAAAATGCCTTGTCTGGGTCGGGCTTGACACTGGCTTGTTGTGCTTTAAAAAAATCAGCCATATTCTATTTTCTATTCTGGATTCTCGGATGTTTGGTCTAGCTTTCATTACATTGTAATGCAAATCTTAAATACATGCCCGAATGCTTTATGTTCGGAAATTTGGATGGACAAACTTTTACCCAGTGAAATGTAAATACTGTGCTTAGTAACCTTAAGAGGTTGAGGAAATTTACCGTTTGCCAATAAGTTCCCGTCCAATTCTACCTCCAACTGTTTTAAGGGCATTTTCCCACCGCTCCAATTCAGCGGAGTCAAACTTCTTCTTGTGCTCGAGTATGGCGTCCTTGTACAAATCAGTTTTGAGCTTCACATCATCAGTCTTCACGTCATAGAAAATGGGGATGATCTCCTTCTTTTGATCTGATTCTAAGGTGCATTCTACCATGCGGGCTACCTCACGGAGACACCATGAGCTCGAGGCGAAGTTCTGAGAGAAGATGGGTATGTAGATCCGAGATTCATTCACTGCCTCGAAAACTTCATTGATTTCTTCACCACCTTCAAGTTCTTCACTGTCGAGGAAAACGCGAATACCTACACGTACCATGCTGCGGTAAAGGTGATCAGTGAAGTTGAGGCGCGTGTCGCTTCCCCTGAAACTCAAAAACACATCGTACTCCGCCGAGCTCCTCTTCCTCTTCATTTTGGTCAGTCGTCTTAGAACCCTACCAATAATTATGGAATTCAACTTAACGATACTCGGAAATAGGAATACCATCAAACAGGCACAGCCAATTGCATCAAACATTTATGTGCGCAAGTTTCTCTTTCTCGCCTCAACGTCTGTCAAGATAAGGATACATCTCAGCAACTATTCAAGTAGGTTACGTACTTAGAGTCTCCCCAGTGGACGAAGTTCCGAGGGTGATTAAAGCGACGCCTTGATGGAGTTCAATTTGCGGTCGATCCTCTGCTCTGCTTTCAGCAAAAAATCCCAAAACAACTGGCCACGGCGCGTGAAAACAGCTGATTGCTACAAGATTAAGCGAAAGAAGATCGACTATCGCTTGAAATTTTGGCTCTGCGATTGCTCTCGATATGAAGAAAACATCAAGAACGCCGGGAGGAAGAAGGTGAACTTCTGTGCAAGAGAGGACTCGGATAAATAGATGAAGCAGAGGAACGAAACAATAGGAATAGGTGAGGTAATAAAATATGCGAACCCCTAAAGAAGTTAAGTAAATTATTCGTTCTGTCTCTTATTGATGACTAGTCTTGGCCAGACTTCGTGCATCTTTTCGCCGCAGAAGAACATCTTTCACTATTGTTTTCGCCATCTACAATCATCACTGCCGTCCAAGGTATTTTATTCATTCTGTCTATTATTGATGACTATTGTTTTTGATAATTTTCCCGTCCAATTTGTGGTTGATCCTCTAAGCTGCATTCAACAGTCATTTCAATCAGTGCGTGTAGAAAGGGGTAATTGTGAGTTATAAAATCACAAACTCCTCTGCTTTTTGTGCCCATCAATATCACAATTTACAATAAAAAAATTAGGGCAAAAGGACACCATAAGTGTCAATATTTGTGTCTATGCGCTCACTTTTGTGTCAATATATTTTTTTTGGATCACTTAAATGTCAATTTTTTTGAAAAAAATGATTATTTAAGTGCCAACTCCTAGTAAGGTCACCGGAATTTCTTACCATTGGCACTAAAATGATCGTTTTCTCCAATTTGGCACTAAAATGATTGTTTTTTTTCTCCAATTTAGCACTAAAGTGATAGTTTTTGGAACAATTAGGGGCCAATTTTGTTGAAAAATAATTATTTAAGTGCCAACTCCAGGTGAGGTCGCCGAAATTTCTTGCCGTTGGCACTAAAGTGATCTTTTTTTTCTGCGATTTGGCACTTAAGTGATCCAAAAAAAAAAATATTAACGCGAAAATGAGTGTCGTACACAAATATTGGCACTTGAGGTGTCCTTACGCGCAAAAAAGTAGGATCAAAGCTTTTCCAATTCATAAAGTTATGTCAGAATCAGACGGTCAAGACTATCCGCATGCTATTGGACGCCCATATAAAGCTACATACTATACTCAACATCCCCATCGGAGATCCAGAGAAAAGATTGCAATTTCAAATCAAATAGGCATAGTGGATACTGGGGAAAAAGAGGCCAGTGAAGAGATACTGAATTATATGCACACACACACATGCTTTGAGTTGCAACTTGTAAGGCATGCTATATCAGATGCAAGGCTAATCTTGAAAATAGGCAGAACTATTAGTTTAAGAAATAAATCTCTTAGGGGTTTTAATTGGGACAGCTAGTATAATACGATAACAATTCATAGATACAAAGATTTTGGACAAGAGAAGATCAACTCAAGTGTCGACATGTTTATAAACTAGTGCATGATGGGATGAAGCACTCACAACTCAAAGAACTCAAGAAGAGAATGAAATGAATAGGCCTTTCTTTATATTTCACCTTTATTTCACGTTGATGAAAGGATCGTAAGACTTGACTTTATGTATACTTGTTACATGACTCTATGGCTCATAAATAAATCTAGCTTTCTGAGGAGATAGTTTCGTAGGAATTTACAAAGCATTAAACTAGACATAGAAACACGAAGAGACTCTTGAAAACCACACTACAATAAAGACTCTATCAATTCGTGCAACCGTCTTTGAAGTCGAACATACCTCGACAACTGTGTAGCTGATCGACATCGACAACTTTTCCACCGAGAGTGACAACATTGATGAATTTGGTTTAGTTACCAACAGATACGTCAATGCTTTGGTATAGTATCTTTGGAGGGACAATAATGGTAGTGAGATCACAGGTTATGTGGATTCGATCATGCATGTGACTTGAATGAGTCGCAGGTTTTTAGCGGGTACGTATTTACGCTTGCGGTTGGTGCAGTTAGTTGGAAGGCGTTCTTACAAGATCACATAGCTTTGTCGTCGAGCGAGGCGGAGTACATGGCACCGACTTTTATAGCGAAAGAGGCGATATGGTTACAAGGTTTGCTCTTGAACTTTGGGTTAGAATAGAAAAGTGTTGATATACACTTCGTGATAACTAAGGTACGATTTATCCGGCATATAATCAAGTTTATCACAAGTGGACAAAGTATATCAATATCGGGTATTATTTCATCCGAGATGTCTTAGCGAAGGGTAAAGTTGCGGTGAAAAAGATAGAGCAATGCAGAGAACCCTGCGGACATTATGACTAAACCTATTCCTTTGGCGAAGCTTAAGCTTGCTTGAGCACCATATAAGCGTCTGTAGAGGGTGAGCGCTCTTCGGGCGTTGGGAGATTTAGCATGGATGATGAGCACTATTGACTTGATTTCAAACATCGAGCCAATGTGGAGAATTATCGAATTAGGTCTCGAGTTTGAATTGTTTACGAATATAGATTGATTTGTTAAATATGCAAGATTTGACCGATCAAGAAGTGAGTTCTTTGAATCTGGGGCAATGGAGGACGTGTTCAGAAAGTGAATATTGGACACTACAGGACAAAATAAGGGGCACATGTGTTATAAATATGTGTATTCATTATTTGGGGGTAGAGAAGTCTTTTGTCAGGAAATAAACAAAAGAACAAGGTTTTCTTGGCTTTTGTTTCTATCCTGCAGTAGCCGCCTGAGATATAAGGTCAAAAGGAGACTTCGTGGGCCCTCTTCTAGCCTTGTTTTGAATAGCCGAGATGAGAGCACGACGAGCGCACAAAATAGTAAAGAAGCCACGCACAGTAACCTTCGGGGAAAAGGAAGCAGCGGGACGTTCTTTCGATCGCGCGAAGAAGTCTGAAGAGAGAAGATTTGTTCGGGATTATATATATATATAAATATTCTAATTGAGTGTTTATTTGTAAACAACTAGGGTTTGATATAATTTAGATGCGAAAAACACGAACGTATTGAGCGATTATAACTCCGATTATTCGATTATAGGGGATTGTTTTATTGGCTCTCCCCGTGGATGTAAAATCGATATTCGGACCGAACCACGTAATCTATGATGTCCTTTATCGTTTATCGTTATTTTTCTAGGCTTTTGCTTTAACTTAATTTATAAAATCCTAGTTAGTTTTCGCGTGTTATATTTCAACACAATGCATGCATTACCATATTTGTTTCTCTATGCTTCTTGGATAATTCCATGCCATATATGTTATTCCTTATATTATATGTGGCTGCGAATTTTCTTTTTCTCTTTCTCTACGTTGAAGCTAGACAAATTACTTTCATCAACCGTGCACCTCGGATGGTCCCTAATGAGAAACCCGATCTAAAATTGGAGGAACAATTGTGACAGGAGGAAAGAAAGCTCGCAGCAGATCAACCAAAGACCATGAGAAGTACCTCCTTATTGAGGAATATACTCATTGGTTTTTCGATTGACTATTAGTTCAATATATGAAAATCAGTGGCTTGTTGAACACGTAACATACACATGTTGGGAAAATTATCAAAAAAGTCCTAAACCTATTACACTTTTACCGATTCAGTCCTAAACCTTTTAATTTTTCCAATTCGGTCCTAAACCATTTCATATTTTGCCAATTCAGTCCTAAACTTTTTAATTTTTCCGATTTAGTCCTAAACGCCTATCATGAATCGCGCTCGCTGATTCGTTTTTGTTCTTCTTTTGACACCCACAATAAATCAAGGCATGGGGTCTTAACCAACATGCTCAAATATTCAACAATCAATTTTATATTTTTCAAACAACCTCCCTTAAAATTAATTTTTGAATTTAACAACACCGCGCATCATATTTAATTTTCAAATGAATCCCCTTTTAATGGTTTCGTGAAATTATCTACAATTTGATCTTCTAATCTATAGAAATTAAGCTCAATTTCATCATCTTTGACTCGCTCACGAATGTAGTGATACTTGATGTCGATGTGTTTGCTCTTGCCATGAAAAACTGGATTCTTGGCTAATGCTATAGCCGACTTATTATCATACATCATTTTAGTAGGACCTGTTTGTTCATGCATTAATTCATACAAAGCATCCTACGAAGCCATATCGCTTGACAAGCCGCCGATGCCATGTATCCCGCTTCGGCTATCGAGAGTGCAACAACTTGCTATTTTTTCGGAGACCAAGCAATTACTTATGATCCAAGAGAGAAAGAATATCCTGAAGTACTCTTCCGACTCTCTCGTATCACTTGCTCAATCACCGTCTCGTGTACCCTACTAAACTAAAATTGTCAGCACAAAAATATAGATTTCCATGATCACAAGTTCCACTAACATACCGTAAAATTCTTTTTGCAAGATGCAAATGTGATCGGCATAGTTTTTCCATAAACTTGCTAATAATTCCCGTGCCATAGGTAATATCTCGGTCTCGTTGAAGCAAAATATCTCAAACTACCAATAATGCTTTTGAAATAAGTGGGATTTATCAATTCACCGATTCCTTCTTTCTTCACTCCAACCGTTCTACTACGGGAGTCCGAATTGGTTTGAGCAATTCCATTTTTGGTTGCTTCAAAACATCATTTGCATATTTATGCTTGTGAAATAGATATGCCATCATGTGCTTGCTTCACTTCAATGCCAAGAAAATAGGACATCAATCCCAATTCAATCATCTTGAATTGGCTAGTCATAGCCTCCCTAAATCCAGCAAATATTTTTCACAGTTCCTTGTAAATATCAAGTCATCAACATAAATGCACACAATTATGATGTCACTATTAGTATTTGACTTGATATACGGTGTATGCTCATACGAACACTTTTGAAAATCATGCTTCAATAGGTACTTATCAATCCACGTGTACCAAGCATGAGTGCCTGTTTTAACCCATACAATGCCTTTCTCGGCTTGTAAACTTGATTTTCATGCGCTTTCTTCTCATAACCCTATGGTTGCTCCACGTAGACTTCCTCTTCAAGAACTTCAATAAGGAATGCTGACTTGACATCCATTTGATAGATCATCCAACGGTTTTGAGTTGTAAGTGCAAAGATCATCTAAATGGTATCCATTCGTGCCTTTGGTGCAAATACTTCAAAATAATCAATACATGGCTTTTGCTTGTAGCCTTTTACAACCGGTCGGCTTTGTAACGGTTCACCCGACCATCGGGTTTGTACTTCGTCCGGTACACCCACTTAACACCAATGGGTTTCTTACCGGATGGTAAAAAAGTTAGCACCAATGATTCATTCTTCTCGATGGAGTGAATTTCTTCATCCATTGGTTGGATCCACTTTTCATCTGCAGTTGCTTCATCATAAGTTACAAGGTCACATTCAACAAATAAACAAAAGTGTAACATTGTTTCATCGGTGATTCCATCACTATCGTTGTCACCGTCTCTTGTGACAACATAATCCTTGAATTTTGCTTTGGCGTCTCCCTCGGTTGTTGTAAATGACATAGTGGTGGTTCGAAGCTGCTATTGGTGAAGATGTACCACCGGTTGAAAATGATGGAGGTTCTATGTTTCTCTCTCCAATGGTTCATCTTTGATGGTGATGCTTTTCTGGTCACCCTTTTGGTTCCAGGTCCCAGGCTTCATCTTCAAAAAACTGGGCATCCCTGCTGATGATTACCTTTTCATTGACTTGATTATACATTTAATAACCTTTGGTTGTGTTACCGTAGCCAATGAAGATGCACTTCTCTCTTTTGTCATCCAACTACTTTCTTCGTTCATCCGATATATGGAGATATGACACACACCCAAATACTCGTACGAATGAAATATTTGGCTTGTTACCGCTCCAAGCCTCTTTTGGGATTCTTCTAAGAACACTCATTGTTGGACACTTGTTTAGTAGAAATACATCACATGCAACATGAATTTTTAGCTTTTAGCATACTTCTTGTCATTTCAAAAATTATCCTGTTCTTTCTTTTCGCTATACCGTTTCTTTGAGGTGTATAGTGGCGATCAATTGATGTTTTACTTGATGAATGTTACAAGTATTTGTCAAATTCAAATTCATTTGAGGTAAATTCTCTCCCTCTATCCAATCTCAACATCTTTAGATTAAAGCTACTATGTTTTTTAGCATAGACTTTAAATTCTTTGAACATGCCAAGTGTTTCTGATTTTTTCGTCGAGAAATACACTCAAGTTTTTTGGTAAAATTATCCACAAAAATTAGCATGTACCTTTTTTGTTCGAATGATTCAATCTTAACAGGGCCACATATATGTATATGTTCCATCTCCAAAAGTTGCTTTGCTCTTCGGCTTTCCCAACCGGAAATGATTCTAGATGTTGTTTTCCAACGAGACATTCTTCGCATGGACGATTTGGACAATCAATTAAAGGAATCTCGGTCAGCATCTTTTTCTGGATCGGTAGTTTTAGTCCACAAAAATTTAGATGCCCGAATCGAAGATGCCACAACTAATTGTTGTCTTTTATCATCGCTTGAAAACTCAAGAGATTCTTTGTCGGAAGAGTCATGGGGAACATCCGGTTCTTCGTCATCTACACCATCGTGATCAATTTATTGTTGACACATTTGATGATACAAACTCCATTTTCAATGTGAACTTTGTGGCCATTTTCGGAAAGTTGCCCAAAGCAATTAGCAAATTCCAAAAGGTCCGGGCACAAAGTAAACATCTACAATAGCAACATTAGTACCATCTTTTGGCTTGATATTAATGTTACGTTTGTCCATCGGGGGAGTTTTTGATTTATTCTCGAAATTGACTTCACCATAGCTCGTCTCATCCTACCGGGAGAATAATTCCTTCCGTCCGGACATATGATTACCGCAACTAGTATCCAGGTACCATATGTTGGTGCCTATAGTGCTCAAGTCATCCTTCTTACATGCTAGCACCATGTATTCTTCCGCATCGGTGGCATGTGCATGCTCCGCTTGCTCGTACATTGTCTTTACTTGGTATTTGGATTTATAATGTCCGAACATGTTGCACTTAAAACACATTCCTTCCGATTTGTCACGTGTTTTAAATTTTCTGGTGAAATTTGAATTTCCACCTCTACCTTGAGCTCCTCCGCGACCTCGATCGCCTTGATGGCCTTCTCTACTTGATGGAGAGACCCAACTTTGTGATGCTTGCTCGGGAGTTGAATCAATAGATTTTTTATTATTCTTTGCTTATGTGAGCAAAATAAATCCATCAACCGCTCCAACGTTAAGGTAGACATATTTTTCCCTTCCTCAATCGCTGCGACGATGTAGTCATATCTTTCGGACCTCAAGATTTTTTCTACAACGCGTACATCGTAGAGTTCTTCACCATTAACCCTCAATTGATTAATGATGTTTGTACACGATCAAAATACACCGAGATTGATTCGAGTCATTCATGAGTAAAGACTCAAAATCACCTCGAAGTGTTTGCAACCACACCGCCGGACATGATCGTCAACTTTGTAGGATTTTTGTAAAGTATCCTAGGCTATTTTTGCGGTCTCCCAACTCGATACTTTTTGAAATATCGTTTCCTCCACAGTTTGAAAGATCGCATGCAATGCTTTCGATCTTTCTTTCGGGACTCCACCAAAGATTCTTTCTCCTCCTTTCTTAAAACCTCGAATGCTTCGGCATCGGCCACTTCGTTGCAGCCATTTTCAACCAGATTCCACAAATCCTGCGATTTGAAAAGAACCTTATATCGGGTGACCAGTTGTTGAAATTCTTTCCGTTCAACTTTGGAAGCTGCAATTGGACGGAACTAGTGGATGTCATTTCTAGCTCTAATACCAAATGTTGGAACCAAAACAATAATAGTAACTTCAGAAATTTAGAACAATGGCACAAAATAAAGATCGAAGGGTGAAAATCTCTTATTGGAATGCTTTCTGATGGATGCCTATTACAATACTCACCCTCTGGTCTTTCTATAGAGTTCAACATATGAAGTACATTTTATGAAGACGCATTTGTCAAAGGCTACAATTAATGAGGACATGAGTGAAATTTTCTCAGCACTAAAGTCCAGAAAAAAAACACAAAAGTCCACAAAGTTGAAACATGAAGAGAAATCTTTTGACACAAAACTAAATGCACGCATAGCAACCAGAAGGTTTGTGGTTCCTTTGGTCTTATTTTTCTTCAAACGCCTACCATGAATCGCGCTCAGCCGATTCGTTTTTATTCTTCTTCTGACACCCACCATAAATCAAGGCATGGGGTTTTAACCAACATGCTCAAATATTCAACAATCAATTTTATATTTTTCAGACAACACACATATATAAAATTAACTAGTGCTGGCTAGGAAATGTAAACATCAGCAGGTATGTATGCATATAAAATTAACTAGTTGTGCGAACATTAGTCATGCGATTGTTGATCAGGAAATGTAAACATCAGCAGTCAAGTTGGAGTGCGGAGAAAGAAAGAATCTGGACTCCTCAAAACCAAGTCTAGAAGGTGCACTAATACAGATTGAATCATTGGCCGTTCGAGTAAAATAAGAGGTTAAAACAAAAGTGGGTTTGGTAATTACTATGAGTTATCTAGTGTGTTTGTTTACAAATTTTCTATGCTTTTAGTTGCGGACTATGTGCTGATTATCATGCCTATCCATGTCATCAGGCAATAATTTTCTCTTAGGGCAATCTGAGAATGGACGAGATAATCTCACCTGATATTGACATCTTTGGATAGCAACTAGCCGAAAAAGAGAAGAATTTAAAAAAAAAGAAAAAGAAAAACATATATATGAAGAAATGGGAAAAAAACTACACACAAGAAAAATTAAAAATTAAAAAAAATTAAAAAATAAAAGTTAAAATTCGTGCAAATGAGCGCATTGAGGAAAATCTCCATACTGAACGGTGAAAATTATTTTTCAAGTCATTTTCAGATTTCAGTCGAATACCGAAAAATACTATCATTTTTCAGAAACATTTCATTTTTCGCGAGATGAACGGAGTCTGGATAACCTTCTCTTGAAGAGTAACTCCCATAGAAAAACACTTTGACTGAATATGTTATACTCACATTAAACCAAATATAAATTTGTAACCTTCAAAATGTAGGAGGTACTCTCAACATGGATGACCTTGAGTACCACGCGCCGCCCCGTGTGGAGGTCGTGAGTGTGGTGCTACTTGGCGGAAGCGCCGCAGCCCAGCAGCCTCGTACGTGCCGGAAAGGGCGGCCCCATGTTAGTGCTGTTGTCGTTCGGTCTCTGGCATTAGTCCTGTTTAGTGGGACTTAGCTTCTCACTAGTTACACCAAAACGCCATGAAACCGCGACTCAAATACAAGATTCGTCAAAGCCCCAGAGAGCGATGAAAAAAAAAAAAAAAAGCCAGAGAGAGAGAGAGAGAGGAACCAAAACTAGATTAGGGTTTGTATCCATCTCCCCCTCAAAATGGAAGTTCAGTGACTTCCTAGTTCATACACATGAATAATTTTGTTCACACTTCAAGCTAATCTTTAAAAAAAAAAAGTACCAATCATCAGAATCAAAATTAGTTTCGTCTCTCAATGATACTTCTAGATCCAACAAACATAAATAACACCGTCCTACAGTAGTTTATTACTTGGAATGAAAGCTCCTTTGTTTCGTTGCACAGCACCAAGTTGAACACTGACGTTTCAAACTCCTCAATCTCCCAGCACCGCTGCAAAGACGATGCACAGGTGAAGGACAGTCATTTTGTCGGACAGATAGAAAGTAACAGGACATAAAAACGACAATGTAATAGTTGCTTTCATGTCTCGGACAATGGTGACCTGAAGATCTTTATCTCAATACACGAAAGAAACGAAACGATGAAAAAAGTAGACTGTGAAGATACCACCATGCAATTTTGTTCGACCTCAAAATTTCTCCGGATATGATAACCGATACGGATCTACTTCTGAGAACATAATGCGAATGAAAACTTAATAGTTTATCGACTCTACCAAAGTTTAGCACCCATTAATCTACAGCTATAACAAATTATCATCGAATACTGCTCGTAGGAAAAAAATTAAGATGCTTGAGAATTCAGGAACCAATGCGAAGTAGCGATTCTTGATGGAGTGAAAGAAATTGGATCCACCTACCAAACTTGAGGATATAACCTCGTGAACAACATTTAAAATTTAGGGATCTATCTGAAAATAGCATGTCCATCTAAAAAAAAATAATTTCGTGTATTAGACTCGGATTCTAAGCGAGATCTTGAGAATTCAGGGCATATTCTTTGAAGCTATTTTTGGGGCTAATCTGAAGAAAATAATCGATAGTATAAATTTAACACATGATGAAAAGAGGTGCTCCTTTATCTTTAAGCATTTTCTTCACATCTACATTTAAACGGGGGGCAAATCTAAACGTTTTCTATATAATAAAAAAAAAGACATAAACGTACATTTGGAGGACAAAAATATCTCCGCTTCTGAAAGGACCCAAAAGCGCGCGAACCATTAGCATAATCGACAAAAATGTCCACAATCAAATTTTTCATCAGTGCAAATTAATGTCGCATTTAACGTGGCTAATGGTCTGGATGATTATTACAATAGACATGTCAGCTAGGCATATGTCAGTGAGACCAAACAAAGTTGTTCCTCGCCAATCAATAACGACAGCGTTTTTTAAAATTTTGAAATCAATGACCCGCCTCGTTCCACGAGGAGAGAGAAAGAAACCGAGATTGAGAAAGTCGGGGTTGTTGATAGAATTCTTTTTGCGCCAAACCGAGAAATTAGTGTTCCAAAGAGACTATTCCGAGCCAATTCATGAATTTGAATGGATGGAAAACTTAAAGGTTGATTTTTTTCATCCCTTTGGGCCATTTGGGAAGTGGGGATATTTTCGTCTCGTCGATATAAGTTCATGCAGTACTTTCGGATTTGGCCTTCCAACTAGTATAAAATTTCCATGTAAATTTTAAAAACCCTCTTCGTTAACTTAAAGATCTTAAAATTGTTCCGAAGAATAAATACTTGCTCGAGTGTACGGCTATTTGGATGCAAAAGGCTGCACTGTAGTGACTTTGAAATTCTATGTGGTGCTTAAATCGGGAAAATTACCAAAAAGTCCTAAACCTTTTGTAGTTTTGCCAATTCGATCCTAAACTTTTTTTATTTGCCAATTCAGTCCTAAACCTTTTGTAATTGTGCCATTTAAGTCCATCCGGCTAATTTTGACCGGTCGGCGCGACGTGGACACCGGCCGGCCGGCGATCCAATATTTTAATATTTTTTTTGATTTTTTTATGATTTATTTTATAATTTTTAGGATTTTTTTCTTTTTCTGGTTTTTTTCTTTCCTTCCACCTCCTTCCTCCTTACGGACCTCTGCTCCTTCTTCCTCCGGCGCCGCTCCGTCCTCCTTCCTCCGGCGGCCCGGCGATGGCCATGACTCGGCCCGGCGAGCTCGAGGCGGCCGGTCCCGGTGATCTCGCCCGAGGCCGGCAAGCCACGAGCTCGCCGGATCCCGGCGAGCTCGAGCTCGGCCATGGCCGGCGAGCTCGGGGCTTGCCGGATCGGCCGAGCTCGAGCTCCGCCGAGGCCGCCGAGGCTCCATCACAACACCCTCCTTCGGCCACCACCTCCATCGACACCCTCCCTCGGCCATTCCTCGAGAATCCACCTCGCCGTCGTTGCCTCGCCATGGCCGGGAGAGGTCGAGCCGCCATGGCCGAGCGAGGCTCGACCTCGCCCCGATCTAGGCTTGCGAGGCCGAGCCTCGCCCGCCATGGCGGGCTCGACCTCGCCTCGCCATGGCCGGGAGAGGTCGAGCCCCGCCATGGCCGAGAGAGGCTCGACCTCGCAGCCCGGATCCGGGCTTGCGAGGCCGAGCCTCGCCCGGCCATGGCGGGGCTCGACCTCGCCGTCGCCGCCTCACCCGAGCGACGGCGAGGTCAACCCCTGCCATGGCCCGGCTAGGCGGCCTCTCCGGCCGCGCCTCGGCCGGTCGCCGGACTATGGCGACCGCCTGCTAGGTTGCGGGGAGGGAAGGGAAGGGAAGGGAAGGGGAGAGGAGAGGGAAAGAAAAAAAAAAAAAAAGAAAAAATCCTAAAAATTATAAAACAAATCATAAAAAATTCAAAAAAATATTAAAATATTGGATTGCCGGCCGGCCGGTGTCCACGTCCACGCCGGCCGGTGTCCACCCCGGCCGGTCAAAATTTGCCGGATGGACTTAAATGGCACAATTACAAAAGGTTTAGGACTGAATTGGCAAATAAAAAAGTTTAGGACCGAATTGGCACAACTACAAAAGGTTTAGGACTTTTTTGGTAATTTTCCCTGCTTAAATCAACTGAATGACTTATCTTGTCATAATAGATCGAAATGAAAGCAATTTCCCATTAATTTTGAGGTCGACTCCCCCTTGATATTCCTGCAGCTTCCTTTCAGCGACCCCTAATCTTCAACCGCTGGAGGCCTCCTCACGTGGGCATCCAACAGCTCTCTCGAAACCTCTTCAGTGATCAAGTCGATTACCTTTTGGAGGCTGCGGCAATGCATTAACAAAGGAAAAGTTTGTTTTGTTCAAGCATGCAATAAGAGGATATCAACAACCTAATCGATCTAAAAGCTACGCCAGATTGATGAAATGATATGTCGGCCTCAACAGAACTTGAATTCTGAGATGAGCAAATTAGGGAACCGGGGTCTAAGTAAAAAATCTCGAGAAGACTACATATTCCATAGAAGAACCTATTTTTTTTCTCCTTCATACCAATTTTTTAAAAAAAATACTTGGAATAGACAAAAAAAAAAAGTGGCTTCCATTTATTTCCGTATACTTTAGTAGTATCCTAAGCGTCAGCAAAGAACATAATTTCTCCACCTCAGATTTCTTCACCCACCTTAAAAGCTCTTCGAAACATAGCGGTAAGAATCTACTTTGAATGAACTCAAGAGTATTTTTGCGCAAAAGTTTACATTGCAGTGACTTTGAAATTCTTTGGTGGTAATGTTGAATTGAATGACTCATTAGCTCATAATTTAGAAGATAAAATGCAATTAATAAAAAGCAGCATTACCTGTTACTTTTCAGGTCGTACCCCTCCATGTCCCCGACATATCTAAGAGCCTTTTCCCATTCCTCCACTGCGTCGCAGCCGCCCGCCCACCTGTGGCAGTTTAGGGCCTGTTTGTCTAAATCGCTTTCAAGCTTAACATCAGCCTTCTCCACGTCGTAGAAAATGGGAAGGATTCTTCTCTTTTCATCCGACTTCGTGCATTCTACCATGCGAGCAAGTTCATCGAGACACCCAACACTAGAAGCATAGCTCTTGCATAAGAAGGGTATGTAGATATGGGAGTCGTCGAGTGCTACCAGAAGCTTTTCTCTTCCAAGAAGCATCAGGTTCTCATCATCCATATAAACCCGAATATTGTTACGAAGAAGGTTCTTGTAAAGGATCTTGACAATGCTATAACGAGTGTCCTGTCCCCTAAAACTCAAGAACACATCATACGTAGGTATTCTGCGAGAAAGCCACGGTGATCCTGGGTCCTCTAGCAATCTTTCCAGGACAAGGCAACCACGATTATCTAACTTCAAACTTTCTGTGCCCTTGAAACCCTTGACCTCACTTATATTTGGACAAGCTTCTATCTCAATGTGTCGGAGCTTATCTAACTTTGATAAGTGGGGTAACCTCTCTACCTTATGACAATGGGCAACACGGAAGTGCTCCAACGATTTTAGTTCCAACAAACCATGTTTTTAAAGTATATGATATGTCTTATTTTCAAGTATCAATGCATCACCTACTTTTGACACCTGATTTCTAATTATTTTTTATTTCATTTTGTTTTTAAAAAATTATTTAAAAATAGCTAAAAAATCATAAAAATTGCAAAAGCAACTTTGGAAGTCTTGGCCTAGCCTTACGAACCAATTTTGAACAAGAAATATTTTTTCATAATATTTCATATTTTTTGAATTTATTTAATTATAAAAATACCCTAAAAATCAGGAAAATACCATTCGTGGTCAGAAAAATACCAAAATATAGCCAATATTTATTTTTAATTCCCTCTTTAGATTGGGTATTTTAAATCTAAAAAATTTGATTTGGGTCACTATGTTCCTTTACAAGCATAAACCCGAGTCGAGCATAAAAATTCCTTTTTGAGTCTCTCAATTTTCATTTTTCGCTCCCCATAAGCTATGACATTAGTATTTAGGGCTTTGTAGTGCAATTGGGTCAATTTTCCCCTTCGTTTGCTCAATTTTGATCAAAAGGGCTTAATTGCATAAATTTCTTTCGATTTAGTCCCCGGTTTAACAAATCATGAAATTAAATTTTATACGAGCATGCTCATTGAAATCAAACACCTCTTCCCTAAATTTTCCGTCATTCTAAATCCATTGGTGGTTTTGGTTTGGACTGATTTGATCATTTGGACTTTGAATTAATCAAAAATCATTTTCGGATCCTAATCCCATTTTGGGGTTTTCATCAAATTTCAAGGCATCAATCCATGAAAATACCCACATTATGTGTAAAAAGTGTTGGGCAACCCGATTTTGGCCTTAATTTCGTGAAAAATAGTTGATTGGGACCTCAATTTGATCGAAAACCTGAGGTCGGATCCGTCAGGTCGGACTCGACTCGACCCAATAGAACCGGGTTTGCACCCACAGCTTCAAATACACATATTCTTGGTTCGTTTGCTCACGTTTTGAGTGACGCCATCATAGAATCTCGTGTTTATCATCTTGCACACGTGTCTCTAGTGCGGGAATGGCAGTTGGACCTCGTTTTTAGCAAGAAAAGGACGGCTGTTGCATGGGGGAATGTCGGGGATTACGAGAAAGAGAGAGAGAGAGGGAGCCGAAAGGATGAGGGGGGAAGTAATCATTTTTTCTAGCTCAAGGACTGCCTTTCTTCTAGGACACACATTCGCAGAGAAAAAAAGCAATACAGAGAGCACAAGAGAACAGGAGAGAGGCCCTCGGCCGAAGCTCCAATGTTAAAAAAAAAAAACAGAGCATATAGAGGGACCGAGAGTAAGCGAGTTGTGAGGGAGAGGTTTGAGTGAAAGCGTGTCCAAACGAGACCTATGGTGACCTCAGGTGACCAACAAGCCATCGTTGGAGCTCCATCCACCCCAAGTTCTTGCCAAACAGGTCGGTTCTTGCCTCTCCATCTCATACTCTGTTTTTGCGCACATTGTGATTATGGCTCGGTTTGATCAAAGATCAAACTAAGCTAAACCAAACCAATATCTGCGTTGCATTACCTCCCTATAGTCATGTATGAATCATATTTACTCTCGTTTTTCCCAGTGGAGTCTGTTTTTTTTAAGTTGACTACCATTTTCCACATACATATAACCTATTCGACAAAATGCCCATGGGTTGTTTGATGCGTGTTCGCCTTCGGCTGTGTTATGTCTGAGCCATTTTTGCCAATCCCTTGCCTGGAGTGCGTCCTAGAATCAACTCTAAGTCTTTCATGGTCTTTTCTTTGCATTAAATCGCACTGGAAATGGTGATTGGACCCTCATTGCTCTCGGCCGGGACCGAGAGCTCTCCAATGTCTCTCGTGCGATCATTGATTTTCGAGGAAGTTCAGGTAAGCCTCCTAGCTTGCTTTGGATGCTGTTTGATTGTTGCTGGAACAATTAGAGCGAAGTTTCGAATATTTCTTTTTGGAAGTTGAGGTCTCCGGAACCGGTTCTGTGACCGGCCATTTGGCCGAGCTCCGGCCCTCTTTTGGTCAAAACCTGAATGTATATTGATGTGGGAGAGTTGAGGGTTTGATTGGTGTCGAAATGGGTGAAAAAATAGCAAGTTTTGCCCCGGGTTCGACTTTTTGGCGAGAATTCCGGCAACTTCACTGGAATTTCTACTATTTCGGCGTTGTCTCCCGGTGGTGCATGGCCAGGGTTGACTGGTCAAGGCTGACGTGGGCCACAATGCGCGCCGCATCAGCCGACCACTCTCCCTTCTCTTTTTAGATAAAAGTGTCGGATTGGACGGTCGTGGGTGCGCTACGTGTCGAGATCCGGCATTTTCAAAAAATATATAAAGATTAATAAATGATTTTCAGAAATCACTAATAAAAAAGTACATCTGATGAGGGGTTTGTTTTCAAAAATTTGGGTAATTCGTTAAATAATTAAAAAAATAGAAAAATTTTGCAAAAATTAAAACTACGTTGTTTGGATCGGTTTTCGACCCATAAGGTAGGGCCGGGCGCCCGAGAGGCTTAGGCCGGGTTGACCCGGTCCAAAAAATTATTTTAATAATAAAAATTTGGATTAAATAATGAAAAAATCATAAAATTAGAAAATTCAATAAAATATAATAAAAATTCAAAAAAAATCCAAGAAAATCCCAAAAAATGGGAAATGGCCACAATCAACTGGCCATAGCTTTTTTTTTGGGGTGTTTTGACCCCCAATCTCCTCAAAAATGACGATTTCGCCCTTATGGCAAATTGTCTTCGGAAAAATTCTGAAAAATTCCTAAAAATCCCTAAAAATATAAAATGGCCACGATCAACTGGCCATGGACTATTTAGGGATAATTAGATTCCCGAACCTTCAAAAAATGATGATTTCTCCCTTCCGGCAAATCATCCCCAAATTTTTTCAAACTACCCCTAGCCCTTAATCACACCTTCTCTATGCCATTACGGCTCTACTAGGAAGCCTTTGATTTGTTTTGGCGTGTATCGATGTGATTTATGCACATGATTGAATTTATTGATTGTGATTAATTGGTTTAGTCTTCTCAACTTGCATGAAACCCCGATTCGGACTCACTTCACCTAAAATTGCACTTGCATGAAATCTTAGTTAGGATAATCACTCGCGTTAGGTACCCAAAAGGGTGTTGGTAATGTTACCGACGTAACCAAGTCCCCGAACCCAAAATCTTTGGTTTCGTAGAACCGATCAACCTCTCCCAATCGTTTAATGAGGTTTCCGGTCCACCTTCTAAGAAGGACCAGGTGGTGACTCCAAATGCATGCATGCGTTGCACATGCCACCCGACCACACTAAGGTCGAACCCCGATCCGACTCTCAATGTCAAAAAATTCAAACACTCCCGCCACGATTTGGTATGGATCTAAGAGGGCCCGCGCCAAGAAAGTCCGAAGGCCTCCTCATCTCGAAGCCGAAGGCTCGATCGGTAATCCATTAGCCCTCGAGAGCGTTCCCCTACTCAACGGGAACCTCGCGAGAGAGGGTCGCGACACCTACCATATTTTCGAAATTGTATAATCATTCATTATAATTTTCGAAAATCATGCATTGCATCACTTGATATGTCATTTTTTATGTGTTATGCTATGTAGAAATCATGTTGAGACTTCGTGCATCTAAAGTTAATAAATTAAACTCGCATGTTTAGTTTGTTCTCTTATGTGATTGTTTGCATGCTATCCATGTCTTCCATGATTTTTTTTTTGTTCAAATAAATTGTCGTTGCATATAGTTAGAATGTCATTTTTCACGCCTTAATTTTTATTAGTTAACTCTTGCATATAGGGCAATTCAACATTAAATTTGCATGGCTTTGCATTATCAAGCTTTCCGCGTATAGGCATCTCTAACTCTCGAGGCTTCCCCAATCACACAGCAAGGGCAACCCATATCACACAGTATGGGCTTCTCAAGCATCTAGGGCTCCATTGATACGTTGTCCGATGGAAATTTCTTTGCAATTTTTTTACTTCATGATCCATGCACACATTTATTTATATGATATGCCACATGATCATGCCATATGCAATTCACTCAATTTACCATTATTTGACATTCACGGGAACATTTCCTCATATAACAATTTAATTTATCCCAACACTCGAAATCGGGCGATTTAGGCCTAATTAATCGTTGTGATGAATTTACTAATTAAAATCATAAAATTCCAAAAGCGCACGGAGTGGTAGCTCCTTTAGTAAAGATCACTTTTTGTTTGAAGCTCTTAAGCATCGGACCCACGGATTAAAGAGTTTTGTCTAATTTTCGATGATGAGATAAAATCAATGCCACTTTCATTATTAAATTTAAGATATTATAAATGTATTCATATTGATCTAAAAAACTTAACGAGTAAGTTATATAAAGAAACTTGAAGAAGAAGCAAGGAACTATAATTAATTCATAATATATATATATATATAAATATATCATTAGAAAGATTAATAAAGTTGAAATGTTCTTAAACGAATTTCCATAGCAAAACAAAACTTACTAAGATAAAGTGTTGTTAATAAATCGACTTAAGATATCTTCTTAGAGTTTGTAAAGAAAGACGTAGAAAAATAATAATTACATAACAAACGACGATAGATTAAATAAAAACGACGGATCATAGCAAGAAATACTAAAGCCAGCGACGGCATGACGAGTCCGGCCAACTCACGTCTTAAGTAAGTAGATTTATCTTGAACACTTCAACTAAATTGAAAGTGTCAGAAAGTTAATCTTAAGCAACATGACAAGTTAATTAAGTACGATCATTAAATGATTTTATTACAAGAAGACAAATAACTCGCACTAATTATAGTATCGACTTTTAAAAAGGAGTTTATCATAATATTGCTTGGAATTGAGAAAAGTTCATCAATCATGAAGTAAATTGACTCCAAGAAAGGAAGCCATCATGTTGTCCCAAGAAAGAAGAAAATGAAAGTATATCTTTTTGTAAAACTCACGTGCATTGCCTTCATCTTCTTCTTCTTTCATTTTCCATAAGAACCGACACTCTTCCCTCTCCCCCTACCGCGCACCGCCGACACCGGAATGCCACACGGTGGAGAAGCCCGACCATTGTTGCCACCACTCAAGGCATCGTCGGTCGGCCACCGCCGATGGCTTTGCCGACCGCTCCGTTCCGTCTCATCATTCACCAATAGTTGTCCGTCATTAATTACTTTGAAAATATTCTAAACGGATGATTAAATTAGATAAAGTTAGATTAAAATCTATGATGAACTTAATTAAGCTAATGAGGATTTAACTAAGAGGGTTCTAGAATAGAAAGATGTGGACCAATAGAATCAAGAAAAGTAGCTAATCTATTATTAGGTTGTCATAGGAAAGTCTTAGGTTGATAAAATGTTACGTAACCAATCAAGTATGGTTATGGTATAAATTAGATGTTGATTTTTACTAAGTCAAATTGTATCAAGAAATCAATTAAAGGATTATAGTATACATTAAAGGGCTATAATATACATTAACTTCTAAATAAAATTATCAAGAGTATAATACATGATATTAGAATCAATCGGATATCCCAATAATCAAAACATGTCACGTGATTAATTATATAATAATGAATTTAATATTATATATTAATAAAAAATGCCAAGTAATTATAGAAAAAATTATAGTCTAAACTAAGGTTTAATATGCATATTGTACATAATTAAGATTATGGAGGCAAAATGGATATTTCACCCCACATATGGCCAAATATTGCTTAGGAAATGTACCTAAAAATTCACTCAGGTAACCTCTTCAAATAACCCTAAGTTACTATTCACACCTTTCATGAGAACCAATGGGATTTTATAACAAATTGAAGATTTCACTCAAGCTATTCACCCTCTTTACACCCATTGGCTGAAAATCCCCCTCTCCCTCTCACTTTCATTCTCAAAATTTCACTTACAATCTCATTTTTCTCTCAAATGAGTTGCAAGGAAGAATCAAGGATGATTTTCACAAGAGTTGAAGTTGTTTTGCATTTGAGACAAGTTTAACATCTTCTTATTACACTTTTATGATTCAATGTTGCTAGGCCTGATTTATGTGAAATATGTTGTGCCAATGGATGTGTATCTAGTACATTTCATGCCTATGTGGAAGCAAAATGATTAACTAAGTGAATCTTGCAAGCTGCCCTAGTTTAAGACTACTACGATCTCTTGTTTTTACTATTTTCGTATACCTTTTTGTGAACACCAAATTTCTAAGATACAATTATGAAAAATGAAACTAACATCCTAAACTATGACATATATTATTTTAGGAATTTTTGAAGTTCATCTAGTTGGTTAAAAGCCCTCACTTGTCCATGATTTTAACTTGGACCTAAACCGATACCATTCGACCTTTCGGTTTTACCATATTTGTATTACCTTTTGTGAACTTCAAACGTATGAAGCCAAAATATAAAAGTCACTTCTAACATCCTGAACTATGAAAAATATTAAATGAAGAATTTTTTGAGCATGTGTGGTCAATCTTGCTATTTTCTACTTCTACGGGTCTGCATATTCCATTTTGAGTATGATCCTACCTTTGATATTAGTTATTTTTGTATCTCTTCCTGTGGACACCTTCGACCTTAGAACAAAATATAAAAATTGGAGCTAAAATCTTAAGCTAAAAGTTTCTTAAAGGATATATTCCATAAGATTTATTTTACTTTCTAATTATTTCTAATGTAGGAAAAACCCGGAAATGTCACATTAACATCTGGATTTTTGCCAGCAAATCAAACATCCATTTTGTACAACAATAAGAAAAGTAAGATTAATATAATCGTAAGAAGACCAAACAAAGTTGAAATGGGGTCGTTTTGGTTTCTCTAGACACAAGTTTGTTCCACAACAGTTTTGTTTGCCTGCCGTTGTCCACTTAAGCCACCATGTATGATTTTTAACGGCAATCTTGAATGAAATTGTGGCAAATGGTATATTTTGCAAAACTTGTACATGTTTGAAATTTTTTGAGATAAGATAGGAGAAAAATCCCCTTGATACTAAGGGATACATAGTTATTGTCAAGTTAAAATCTTTCAATATGATTTTTTCTGTGTGGTTTCATGGAAGAAACAAAGTTGGCCGACTCTATTTCCTCGGAAATGTCCGTCCTAGGATCTTTCACCAAATGCATAGAGCCTTCGATTTGATGATTAATCGAGTTCTTGTGGAGATTCCGGACAAAAAATAACTACATTAATTGAACAGAAATTGTGCGATAATGATAAATGCAATAGAAGTAAAGCAAGTAAGATAAATTGCAGAGTAACATTAATAAGTGTTGGTGATTGTTGGATCCATTACAAGGATTCATCTTCAACTATGTATAGCTAGGTACAAGCTGCAACCATCGGCAGCGGCTACTTCGGTACATTTTTTCCCGGATTCTCGGTTGGCTTCGTAATCGCTCTCTTATCCATTGGACTATTGAACTGCGAACTTATCTGCTTTGCTTGTCTATTAGTTTGACATACCGATTTCGTGATGACACCGATACTTCATTCAGTCAAGTGCTTGGTCATGCCACGTGTAGGCTACTGACCAGTGTTATATTCAGACCCTTTAAGTGCATACCATTCTTATGGGCTTTCTGACTATTTGAAGCCCATGCCAATTTTTAGTATTATCATATGTCCTATGTAAAAAATAAATAAATATATTAATGCTTTTGAATTTGCTGGTGAGTTAGTCCATTTGAAAGTTGCATGATCTCACTTGTTGCCTCTTCCTGACAGACTTTTTGTCTTCTTGTATAGCATGCACATCGCTCGACGGTATTTCATCATTACTAAGTCCCGACGGTTCGATATCCTTTCTTAGATCTCTCGCCCCTTTTCTTATTCTAAATCATCTTCCAAGATACGACTTTTATTCTATTCTCTCCTTTCTCCTTCAAATCTTTGACCTCGAAACCCTAAACCCACTACAATGGCCACAAAGGACAAATGATCTCTCTCGCTTTAAAGTACAATAAAGTTTAGAGACGCCTCTCAAATGAAGTATTATCAAGTTCTACCTTAGTCCATTTCATACCTAAACGACCTAAATTTGAGCTTCTAAAATCACATATTTTGACATCTAACGTCCATTTTTGTACGACAATAAGAAAAATAAAACTAATATAATAGTAAGAAGACAAAAAAAAAATTGAAACAACGTCAGTTTGGCTTCTCTAGAGCCAAGTTTGCTCCATGTCGGTTTTGTTTGCCCGATGTTATCCACATAAGCCACCACGTGGGATTTTTAACTGCCGTCTTGGATGAAACTGTGGCAGAGGATATATTTGTGAACACTTGCACATGCTTGGGATTTTCTGTGACATAATCAAATTAGTATTTATAGTCATGACAGGTCTAGTTAATATCTTCAGTGGTATTCTTCCTTTTTATTATCTTCAATGCCCATGTAATGGACTTATGTATATTCACAATTGAATGCATGACATACTTACGTAGAGATAATTGTCTGGCCGAATTCGTTCACCCACTATCCATTCAAGGATGGAAATGTAAAGAAAAAAGTTTTATATTGAGGATGGACGCGGCAATCGTTAAATTTAATATTTTATTCGCAATTCTTCTCCTTCTCCCTCATTCACAATGGTGGCTGCGAATCTTTCGTTCTTTTTTTTATCTGCTTAAGTCCATAAGATATGTGCAACCCCAAAGGTTGGGAGCTGCATTTCCTGTAAAAACTGAGGCGCCATCTTCTTAGACTTAAGCAGATAAAGTCCCACAAACTCAACCCCTTTTCTTGGTAAATTTCTATTTTAAAGATAGTACGAAAATCCCCTTGAAACTAAGGGACACATGGTCATGGTCTTCCAAAAAAGAATTAAGAAAGTTTTTCTTATGGTGGTTTCAAAGAAGAAACAAAATTGTTCGGCTCACATTAAGATTAAACATATTTGTCTATTTCCCACCTAAAGTTCTGGATCAGCAAGTGAACTTTTTAAAAAGGTTTTGAAAATTTTCAGAGATCCGTAATGTCCAAGCATTTTTTTTGTGTGTGCAACATGTTCAATCAAATCCCTCAATTAATTTTTTCAATTGGGTTTCTAACATGTATAATTTTTTCGCCCAGCAGCTCAGGCCCATCACCAGAAGTCATGGCCCTTGCAATCCGTATTAATTCAATTGAGCCCAGAAACCGAGGCCCATCAGCTGCACTACTTCATTCGGACTATAGAACTGATAAGTGAAGCCCAATGGTGGAAATCAAGGAGAGAACGGATACAAAACCTTGAAGCCCGGCTCTCTCTCTCTCTCTCTCTCTTCCCAATGGAATTCCTCTCTTCTCTCAAGTGCCCTCCTAGCTCTCTGAACGCACCCATACGCCAGAGATTGTTTAAATTTGAATTGTTACAGTTTGCTTATATGAAAAGAGAGAAAAAAAAACATGGAAACGTCCTGTTATCTTGAACAAATTGAAATCGAACTATCCATATTTCATAACCGCTTGCATTGGTCGTGAAATTCATGATTTTTTTCAATAAAGCCTCTTGATAGATCTGCGAAACTTGTTAAGTGTGATTGTTCGAGAGAGTTCAGCGCCTATATTGTTTTTGATGAAATTCCTAAGTCGGCAGTGTACTAGGCTATTGATTGTTTGTTCATGTAGCATGTGTGCTTGGTGGTTGTTGATGGTTGGTATATATATTCAAAATCCTCGCAGTACCAGTGCTTTATTTTTCTTTGGATAATTTCTTATTCAACCATGAGATTTCCATAGATCAAGCTTGCTTGGTTTTACTCCCGTTTCATCTACGCATTGTATCTTCAACTCTGGTTCACTTTGTTATTTCCTCTGCTATATATGGATCAATAAATGAAACAAGTAAATCTGCCATGAGTTGCACGGTATAACTGAGTGAATCATTGAAAAATGTTAATGGAATAGAAGTTCTTGTTTGCTGGGAATGATTGAATGAAGAATTGGGAATAGATAATTGAGATTAAACAAGTGTTTGTTTGAACATAAAACGAGAAAAGAAGAAGAAGAAGAAGAAGAAGAAAGAGTGAAAGAAAGGAAAGCGTAAGAAATAGAAATCTGCAGGAATACTTGTTCATGAAACAATGGATCAAAGAAGAAAATAAAAGATGGGTTATGCTTTTTTCACTCCCTTCTTAGCTAACATACTCCCTAAAATTATATTTTGACTATAATATCCCTTATGGTTCTCACCTTTTAGACATCATTTTCATTGACAATTATTAAATTCAAATGTGGGCCCCATTTTGTGTCCTCTTTATTTTTTCTTCCCTAACTCTCTTTGCGTGTCCATCACCTTCTTCCTCCTCTTCATTCGCTTGCTTCTCCGTGTCACCGTCCCTTCCACCTCAATCCGCTGCCCATTGGAGTAGCAGAGTTCGAGCCGAGCTCGGTTTGCTTGATGAAGATGGCTCAAAACCTCATTGAGGGGAGTAACGAGAAGCAATTGGTGGCAAAGTGCAACCGCAACCGTTGTAATTGTGTCAACGACAGCAACAATAGTAGCTTTGAAGACGAATTAGACATATTCCAAGGCTTCATTGAGTTGATGACCGACATATTATGAGGCGAGTTCAAATGCTCTCAAGTTGAAAATACCGCATCTCTCGGGAGGTATCTCTAAAGTAGATGGTGATTAATAGAGGGCTACGGTCCTTTCACAAATCCATACGGTTAAAACCTCCTCTTTCTCTACCAGTACTCTCTCTCTCTCTCTCTCTCTCTCTCTCTCTTTTTTTTCTCTCTCTCTCTCTCTCTCTTAAGTTGTTCAAGTTCATTATCATCGGTTGGATCTTTGTCCTAAAAATTGTTCGGGCATACGATGGGGTCAAGCGATGCCTTGCTAATTTTGTGCCCCTTTACGACAAAGTATACGATAATCGGGAAGGTTTCGAAGACGGCGAGTCGAGGCCACGGGGGTAGCAAGGTAGAGAAGCAAGCGAACGACGTGGCGAGTAAGAGGCGTGGGTGAAGGAGGTTCGGAAGAAGACAATGGACACACAAAGAGAGAGAAAAGAGAGACAGGGAGAAAAGAAAAAAGAAAAAAATAAATACAAATGGGGCCCACAAGGGATATTATAGTCAATACACTACTTTTAGGGAGTGTGGTAACTAGAAAGGGAGTGGAAAAAGCGTGACACTAAAAGATATAGAGAAAGACAAAATTAAAATCTGATTGTGCGTCATTTTATAATAATAATAATGACAACAACAATAATATAAAGACCGCGATAAATATAAAATTTGGTTATCGAGCATGAGCCTGGATGATTCTTTGGCATTTGTTTGTGAATCCAACCCATGAGAGTCCCCATCTAGTTGATAGTTGCTAGATAGCATATAGCGGTGCAATTAACATGTTGCATTTATCATATATGAAATTCTAACCCGTAGGAAGCCAAATCATGATGAATCAAAACTTATAGCGGGAAACAATAGTAAAGTTGACGTCAATTTCGTTCAATATGTCATTTTAATTTTTCATTTTCATTTTAATGTGATGTTAAAAAACACGTTATATGTGAAAACTTTACCAAAAGAGGGGAGAAGTATCAAAAAAATTCTAAACCTATTACATTAGTGTAAATTAAGTCCTAAACCTTTTTTTTTATGCCAATTCAGTCCTAAACCTTTGGATTTGCACCAATTAAGTCCTAAACCTTTTGTTGATGTTAATTTAATACTAAACCTTTTGCATTTGTGTCAATTCGGTTCTAAATCTTTTGTATTTACGCCAATTAAGTTAATTCGGCCAATTTTGGACAAAAATCACCGATATGGACGTCGATTATCTTACGTGGCATGGCTAGCATTGACTTTGACATTTCTTCGTATTATTCGCCATTTAAAATAATTTTTAACCATTTTTTTGGTTTTTTTTTATAAAAATTTAAAATTATTTAAAATACAAAAAAATATTTAAAAAGTGTCACATTAGCGCCAATTGTGCCACGTAGGACAATTGATGTCCACGCCAACGATTTTTTGCCAAAATTGATCGAATTGACTTAATTGGCATAAATACAAAAGATCTAGAATTAAATTGGCACTAATAGATAAAGTTTAGGCCTAAACTAGCACCAATAAAAGGTTTAGCACCGAATTAACACTAATGCAACAAGTTTAGAACTAAATTGGCACCAAAAAAATGTTTAGGACTAAATTGGCACTAATACAATAGGTTTATGACTTTTTGACCAAAAGACTCCTAAACCTATTGCAATTGTGTCAATTTAGTGCTCAATATTTCTTTTTCCAATTGAGTCCAAAATCTTTTATATTTATGCCAATTCAATCCATTTGGCCGGTCGGCGTTGACATGGTCTTTGTCGGCATTGAAGTGGCCAACTTTTAATAATATTTTAATTTTTTGATATTTTTGAACTTTTTAATTAATTTTGCATTTTTGTTTCTTTTCTTTTTTTCCTTCCTTCCTTCACTTTCTGTTTGTGGCTGAAGCTTGCTGGCCACTAGGCGAGGGTAGCCTCGCTATGGCCTTGCCCGTAGCCGGCGAGGTCGTAGCAGCCTTCGCTAGCAACTCGGCGGCCTTGGGCAAAGGCAAGCCATGGCTTCATTAGTCGCGAGGCAAGGCCACCTTTACCTGCGGCCTGGATCATAACCCTTGCTAGCCACAAACAAAAAGCAAAGGAAGGAAGGCTCCTTGTTCATAGACAAAGCGGATTCGAAATTGTCTTTTATTCTCTCCCTCATCCTTGTGAGGATGTCACTTCCTTTAAACTTTTTAGTGTGCATAAGTAGAAGACAAGGTAAATGGTAGCAGATAAATGAAAGAAGGAAAATTCAACCAACCATCCAATAGCACACAAGCTATCAAGAAAGCATAATGAAGAACATAAACTCGTAAGGAAAGTGAGTGTATGTTAATAGGGGATTACTACTTCTCTTAGTAGAATCTATTAGCAGCTAAACACTAACAAAATAATAAAGAAAGTCGAGTGAGAGAAAAATATGACTTAATTGGCACAAATACAAAAGATTTAGGACTCAACTAACAAAAAAACATTAGAACCGAATTGATGCAATTGCAATAAGGTTAAGACTGTTTTAGTAATTATCTCAATTTTGTGTACCTTCATTTAGATGAAACTTAGTTTTTGTATCATGTCTTGACATGTATTGCTACTCTTTTGAAATAAGGAACAATGTTGTTTCCATGTTGTTTAATTCAAATAATGTTGGGTCTTGGAATATTTCCAATGGATTGTATAGATTATTTTTAACTCCTAATAATACATATATTGGATCTGTACATATTATTTTTAACTCCTCATAATATATACCGCTTATGTGGCTGAAAATTTATTTTCAAAAGACCTTTACCTAAGAAACAATCTTGTGTGTTGAGGCATAAACAACTTGGTCACATTTTTGGGAAAAGAATGATGGAAAGGCTAATAGAAACCGACGTCCTGGAACCTCTTAAAAGTGACCTAGAAATTTATGTAGATTGTTCAAGGGGTAAGATGACTAAGATATAGAAGAAAATGATAGCCCGATGTTATGAATTGTTGGAAGTCATTTACATTGATATTGGTGGACCAAATACTACAATATTATATAGAAATCTTTATATCATCACTTTTATCGATGACTATTAGCGATATGATTGTCTATGCTTGATCAAGGAAAGGTTCGAGTCTCAAGATTTTTTAGAATGAAGTCGAAAAACATTTGGAAAAAGTTATAATGGTTGTCGGATTTGTGGGGGTGGTAAGTATTTTAGCGGGCATGGCGATCTTTGGATGGCTTAAAGGGTCATTTCCCAAAAACTTGGAGGATTTTGGGATAGTAGCTCAATGTACTTGTTTGGGAGTTATGAACAAAATGGTGTGGTCAAAAGGCGCAATCACACCCTTATAAAAATGATTAGGAGTATTATTAGTAAAACTAATTTACCTGATTTTATGTGGGTTGAAGTTTTGAAAATAACCCTTTACGTACTAAACTTTGTCCATATTATAGTTGTTCCATGAACTCTTTTTGAGTTATGGACTTTAGTAAACTTAGCTTGAACCATCTTAATGTTTGGGAATGTCTCCTAGAAATGAGGTTATGTAATCCAAGAGTGACGATCGGGAATCGACAAATATATTGTCATTGGACATTCGATGACAAGCGATTTGCCAAATCTCTTTAAGTAGAGATAGCCACGGGCCGGAACCGGCCGGTTCTCGTACGTGACCATGGGTGAACCGGAACCGGGAACCGAAACCTTAAGGAGCGGTTTTGATTTCGATTTTGAATCGGCGGTTCTGGGTCGATTCAAGACCCGGTTACAATTCAAAATCGAAAATGGAACCGCCGATTCCGACTTTTAAATGTAATTTTTAAATAATAAATTATGAAATTATGAAATAATAAATTATCAAATACAAATTGTAATCAAATTGTAAATTGTAGTCAAATTTGGGGGAAAAGGAGAGGGAAGGGGCTTGAATTTAATGCATTATCATGAAGTACTTACATATCTTCTTGGGGATAAAATAATCAAAGCTCATGTAGTTCTTTTATCTTTGATAACTTCATATCTACATCATCGTCAATCGTCGCTACCCGTGGCGGTATCCGTGCCCGTGGCGGTGGTATCTCCATCATCGAAGAATACGGCTTCATTTCGGTGATCCATCTCTTGTTGTCGATATTGAATCTTTATCCAATCAACGACACAAGTTTGAGCCTCCACCGAATCCGGAGCTAATCTTGAACGTCGATCGTCCAAAATGTTGCTTCCAACGCTAAATGCTTGTTCAACCGCAATTGTTGAACAAGGGGTTGCTAAAACTTGTTTTGCGATGAGAGTGAAAATTGAAAATTGGGTTGAATGCCTCTTCCACCAATCTAAAATCGTGAAATATGTGCCGTTTTCGGATTCATCAAACTCAAAAGAAATGGTCAAATAAATTTCTATTTTAGAAATATTTTTTATTACTCCCTTTTATTTTTTGTTTTGCCTATTCATTATAAGCTTGTGCCCTCTACTAATTTTACCTATGTCCCTATCTCATTAGGTTGGGAAGATCCACTATCACCTAGATTATATTTATAACAAAATTCATTATATAATTCTACTATTGCGTTTTTAACCACTTGTTTGTATAGCTCTAACATTTACTATTTCAATCAAACGTAAACATTCATAATACATAGTCAAATAATCACCCAAACCTGTCTAATTTGATACGTGGATAAAAAAATAGAATCAACAAATTAATAAGAGAAATTTCAGTATAATAATGCATCCATTTTGTTAACATTGTTATAATAGTCGACCTATGGATCATCTTTTTCATTTTCTTCAAAAACACCAGTAATATTAATATACTCTATTAAAAATAAATGCGTTGTAGGATAATAAACATCGGATAAAGTATAAATTGCATCATTAGAAACTTTTAAAAAATATAATTTTTTTTTTTTGCAAATATCTCACTCTTGTGGGAATAAATTAATTTGAGAAATATTATTTGAAATAAATGTACATAATAAATCTTTATATGCAAAAGATTGATTAAGCAACTCGTATGTAGGATTTCAACGAGTTGGAACATCTCTTGAAAATCTTTTTAGTCTTCTTCTATTTACTTTACAAAATCTGCCCAATTTTTTCATAATTTGAGGATGTTTTCATTAAAATTAACCGCTATTTTTATTGGGGTGAGAAAAATATCAAAAATTTTTAAACTATCTTATACACATAAATTTAAAACATGGTAAGTACATCTAATGTGAAACAATTGTCCACCAAAAGCAAGTTTACAAATTTTTTCTAACTTGAGAATTGAGTTAGCGTATGCTATTGAAACCTTTTTAATGCATTACCAATAACCAACTTTATGAAAAATTTTTATTAAAAGTCATAAAAAATTAAATATTTTTTTTAAAAATATCATTTTTTAGCTTTTTTAAATTTTTCTATAAATATTATTTACCGTATGTACTAATTCATCTTTATAAAACTACGAAATAAATGAGGTGTTGGTTCGAAAAATTTTTTTTATTTAAATAATGTTCTTTTTTAATGTTCCATATCATCATTTTCAATATGTAAAATTCAATGATATGATAATACCAATATAAGAATGAAATGAATATTTATAATATTTAATTAATTTTTAAAAGGTGGGATTTTGAGGGCGGGGAGGGCTCTTTTATTTATTTTTTTTAGTTTTAAATGGTATAAGCCGGTTCCCAACATGGACCCGTAACCGGCCCTTCGACGGGCCGGTTCCGGTTAAGCAGGCCCAATCAATGGGCCTGTTATGGGTTTGACCCGAGCTGGTTTTGGGCCCAAACCGATCCGTGGCCACCACTATAGTTAAGTTTGAAAAGTATGGCAGCGGACTAATGCCTTTTGAGTTTCACGAACTTTGAGAACCGAAAGTTCTTCAAGATTGAAAACTAGCAGTATTTCTAAAGCCAAAGTGGCAAGAATGACAAAGTACATGGAAGCTGGTGGATATTGGTCAAGGGAAATGTCAAATGCGTCCAGAAAATCTAAATTAACCAGATTCACGAGACCATGAACAAACCGGATGTAGATGCATTAAAGAAGCTCGCGGTGACTGTCAAATTCGATAATAAGCGTCCACCAAGATCCTCGAACTACCAGAGACTTCACCTGTCTGACCTCTATACTGGCATCAGATAACACTCTTGTGGATGAACAGTATATCCAAGTCAGTTTCAATTGTTTTTAGATTTCCGATTGAATCAGGTAGATCAACTATCTTTAACAGTTGCCAATCCCTACTCCAGCAGCAATTCAAATTTTCCCAACTGTGTATGGAACCTCCTTTTCTTTTGTTGCAGAGCACCCTTCTGAAAAAGCACCTAAGCATTACCATAGTAAACCAATTACATTACTAAATGAAAAAGAATGCGGTTGGGGAGAATTTCATTACATTGATAGCAAATCCATTCACCTTTTCTTTGACAACCGACCAAAAGAAGTGTTCAGGAGTCAACGTCTAACAATTTCCTTGCTCTAAAGATCTCTGCAAAAGCCATCTGAAGTACTTCTTCGTAGCTGCAGCAATGCACAATTGAACGACAGCTCATTTTAGTCTGATAGCCAAAAATTTAAAGGCTATCAAAATGATGATCTAATTGTTGATTTGGTTTCTCAAACCATAGTAACCTGAAGATCTTTAAATCAGAAAAAGAAAAAAAATATGCAGCTGTACCAGTATGAAATTCTGTTCTGTTCGAACACAGAGATCCACTGGATAGTACAAACTATTTGTATGCAAAAGGGTTGCGTTGCAGTAACTTTGAAACTCTCTGTGTTAGGAAAGCTCAATTGAATGTCTTATTTACCTCATGAAATTAGTGGCGAAATAGCAGAATTACCTGGTATTTTTCAAGACGAAACCCCTCATTGTTGCGACCTCAATTAGGGCCTCTTCCCAGGACTTCACTTCGTTGTGATCGAAGTTCATCCGGTGCCTGTCTAGGTCGCTCTTGTATAAATCAGTTTCGAGCTTAACATCATTAATCTCCACATCGTCGAAAATGGGGAGGATTATTTTTTTTCCCTTTGATTCTGACGTGTACTTTACCATGTGGCCAAGTTTGCGCAGACACCAATGACTGGAGGCGTAGTTTCTAGAGAAGACGGGTATGTAGATATTGGAGTTAGCGAATGCTTGTAGAATCTCTTGCCCAATCCCTTCATTGGAAGTGAAGTCATCGTTATCACTATAAACAGGAATTCCCTCTAACCACATCCCATTGTGAAGATAATCGACAATGCTATGATGAGTATCTTGTCCCTTATAACTCAGGAAAAGATCGTACATAGGTAATTTGTGGGAAAGCCAAGTCGATCTGGAGATACTCAAGAATCTTTCCAGGATGGTGTGGCCATGGCTATCCAACGCCCAGCTTTCTAAGCCCTCAATGCCCTCAATGGCTCTTAAATTTGGACAAGCTTCTAGCTCTAGATGCCGTAGCTTACCCAACTTGGACAAATTGGGTAATTGTCCGATTATGTCACAACTGGAAAGAAGGAAGTACTGCAAAGATTCCAGTTCCGACAAACCTTGTATCTCAACTAGCCTCTTCAAGCCCTTCAGTTCCAAGCGCTCCAGACTCCTCAAGAGTGACAGACTGGATATTTCCTCAAGGGACTCACATCTTGTTATGTTCAGTTCCCTCAAATGAAATAGACCTGGAGTGACGGGTAGGTGTGATATTGGACATTCAGTCACATGCAGAACTGTCAAATTTACTAAGTTGGAAAAATGTGGCAGTGGACTAATACTTTTGAGTTTCAAGACCGACAAATGAGATGGAAGCAGATAGGATGGTTGCTCCCTCATCATAGCTGCTTGAAGTTTTGAGTCATAGTCCTGCCTAGTAAAGTGATATCTACTTCTCAAACTGCTGAATCTATGTAAGTCCAGATGCTCCAAATCGGTGATGCTTGAGGGGTCAGGGACAAAAGAGAAGTCCATAGCTTGAACCGCAAGGAATTTCAAACTTGATGGAAGAGCCGGCACTTGTTGAAGCTCAATCGAACCCACTTCAAGTTTTTGGAGACGGAGACGACTTATCTCTGGAGGCAATCTAGAAACACTAGTATATGCTAAGTTCAATTTCTTCAAATGGAGTAGCTTCCCAATTTTCTCCAAGTTTTTATCAGTCAGATCCCAGGATTTGTTGGCATACAAACCTTCAAGCATCTCTAGTCCTCCAATAGTACAGGGAATCTCCTTTATCTTCGTCCTACATAAGCTCAACACCCTTAGTTTTTTTAAGTTTCCGATAGAATCGGGCAGTTCAACTAAGCCTGACGATGATACATCCAACTCTACCAACATTTTTAACTCCCCAATTGAGCTTGGAAGCTCCTTTATCCCCACGCACCCGCGTAATGTTATGCGTGTAAGATTTGCCGCCCCTCCAATTGAGTCCGGAAGCTGGCAAATTTTTGGGTTCTTGCTTAATGTAAAACTTGACAAAGATTTCAAATTGCCAAATCTCTCTGGAAGCTTCAAGGGTTGAAAATTTTGGGGCATGATGATCTCCTTCAATGATTGTAGAGAACAAACTTCTTCAGGCAACTCCCCAAGAGAACTGCATCCTTTGATATTCAAAGTCTCTAAGAGTTGAAGCTTAGAAATGGAGGGGTGAATTGTGACTAAATTGGAACACCGAACAAGTACTAATGTCTCCAAAGACGTGAAATTAGAGAAGTCGGGTGTCCTCCTCAACTTTGTGCAATCCGTTAAATCCAGAACCTTTAATTTTTTTGTCATCTGCACGGAAAGAAAATGCGGAATTGAAAAGAATGAACAACCTAGTTTCCGTCTACCAGTTGAAAAATGCACTCGAAGTCTATCAACAATACAAGAAAGAACATAGCCCTTGGAGACGTTATAGAAATCTGCAGAAAAAGACAAATGCGTTTTACAAAGCACAAACAAGTTTCCGTTTTCGGCGATGAACTTATCTTATCAAAATCTGCTTGCAAATAGCCATTGAAGTTCAATCTTCCCAAGTTTACAAAAGTTACACATGCAGCTATATTTTGAGCCTATCGACCACACAAGAAAGATAGATGGCAAGGCATATCGTACCTGGATTTGGCTCCACCCACCCCAGTCATCTTCGATGTTGCTCTTTGAGAGGTCCAACACGACCAAACTAGCAAAATGAAAACTCTCCGCATAGAATTCCTCATGCGTAACTTCCCAAGAAAACCATTTTAGCTCTGAAAGAAGATTCTTGAAGTTACCAAAAAAATCAATGCCTTTCACTCGAAGGAACCTCAAATTTGGTAGAGCAGCTAATTCTTTAGATGCAATGCTGCGGCTGTAGCCATCGGAATCCAGGCTCAGCGCTTCAACATTTTCACTTCTCTGCATATCAAAGACTCAATTGATCATGCAACACACAGATTGCAAAGCTACAACAGATAGGACGCAGAAACACTGTCAAACAATTTCTCCAATGGTTGAGCTCGCCACATACGCTTTCCAGAATCTATAGTACCCTCTTTTTCCTAACAACGAGTTGTTTCATCCTCTTCTACATGAACTGATTTTCTAGTCTGAAGCTCTTGATAAAGCAAGTTTTCTTGTCATTTTACCTGGAAACTGCTCTTCGTATTTCCAATATTACAAAAGAGCAATTTCCCATATGCTGGAACCTAGAAAATAAAGCCAACTGTCAGGTAATCTCTTTTTGCTCTCTCTGCAAATTTTGAGTCCTTTGACCTGAAGGTTTGACATAGAGATGTGACCCCGCAAGACAAAAGCGATGCTAAACAAAACTATTTATTGGATGCATACTTTAACTAAATTGCTGTTTTAAATGGGAAAGAAAGACTCAAAAGTATTTCTTGCACCAAATATTTTCAAACATATGCAGTTCCTGTTTACCTTTTTTCTCTCCAGTAGTTTCAGGGCATCATCACGAATCCACACCCTACAAAACTTGCGAGGATATACTCGAAGCACAATGTCCCTTCCAAAGTCTCGCACTTGGTCATGCATCCAAAACCTATTATCATGTGTAATTTTGATCAATGACCTTTGAGAGAGAACCCTCATTGCAATGCTAGGAAGGTATCCACAATCCTTCCACATGATAACCGGATAAGTTCTGTCCGCATTGATGAAAAAGCACGCTATATCTAGAAAAACTTCTTGTTGCTTATCCTCTAATCGTTCATAAGTTATCATTAATGTATCTCGGACATCCTCGAAAGGACCTTTCTTTAACTTCTTCAGCGTCTCATCCCATACGTCTATTTTCTCCAAATGCCCCAAATCTTTGCCCCAGTCAAAAAGATTCGACCCTATCACCACAACAGCCAAAGGAAGCATGCCCACTGTCCGAACAATTTCTCTTGAAAGAGCGTCATATTCTTCTACAACAAAGTCACTTCTGAATGCATGCTTATAAAACAGATCAAGTGCTAAATCAAATCTCATTTCATGAACTTCATAACGCAAAATTCCTTTGGGTATGTTGAGGACCTTTTCATTGGATGAGCCCACTTGAGTCAGTAGGATGCTTTCGTCCCTAGTTGTGATAATGATTCTGCTACCAGAACAAAACCAATCAGATTTTCCGGCAAGTTTTTCGAGTTGCTCTTTCTTGTCTAGATCATCGAGAACAATGAGCACTTTTTTAGTACTTAATGCTTTTTTTATCATCTTGATCCCACCATCAACATCTTTAATTTGGTTAGCAATCCCATGACCGACCAAATCGACAAGAGCTTTTTCTGCAATTCTATAAGGCCACCATGAGATTGCGATGATGCTCGAACGTCTTGAAGGAAACTACAGCGTTCAAAGAGAAAAGATAGTTTGTTGAACATCACTTTGGCAAGAGTTGTTTTTCCAACACCACCCATGCCATGGATACCAACATAACGTACACCACCAGAGCCAACATCCAACAATTTCATTATGGCTTCCATTTGAGCAGTATCTTCAACCAAATGTTCAGTCACAATCATGTGTCTAGTATTAAGTTTACGAGAAACCTCTTCAACAATCGCCTCAATTTGTTCTCCTTGGCTACAGCAAAGCATGAAGATATCTTTTCAGTCAACGACATGATAGACTACAGGACTCGGGGACACATGTGGGTAAATAACTTACAATTACTCAAACAAAGGGAAATTAAGTATTATAATCAGTTTAACTTGACATTTTCGGGTGCAGGTTGGTTTGACATAATTTTTTGCGGGTTTGAGAAAAGCTTTTCGCCTATTGTAGGTTCTCGAGCACATCTTAGTCAGGATTCCATTAACTTCAAATGTAGTGCCACAAACAAAGTTTCTTCCAAAGAAAAAGTGCAGGAACATTCCCCTCTGCAAGAGCCTTCTTCCGCCGCTTCGATCCATTAGGGCCGAACTTATTCTCATTTAGACGCTTGTCCGTAGATATAGTTTTTGAGTTAACATTACCCTTCTAATATTTCATAATAAAAGATTTTGTAAGATCTTTTAAACGTCCCTTTTTGCATAGATCCATCGTATGTGCACTGATGACTGACCTAATGTTAATTATGCACTCTATTAACAAAAGGGCAAAAAAAATTTACTAATCATGTCTTGGTATAACATTAACGTTACAATACTCTTACTAATTCAACAATTTCGAACGAGCTTGTCACTGAACGAAAGTTGTGACTACCCGACCCGAATCGGAAAAATGCCTTGTCTGGGTTGGGTTTGACCCGATTTGTTGTGCTTCAAAAAAATTATCCATTTCCTATTTACTATTGTGGGTTCTAGGTTGTTTTGGTCTCCTTACAATAACTTTTTATGCAAATCTATAATAAAAGTGTCCAAATGCTTTATGCGTGGGAATTTTGTGGGGGCAAACTTTCATTCAATGAAATGTACTGTTCATATTAACCATAAAATGTCGAGGAAATTTACCCTTTGCCTTTAAGATCCCACCCCTTTATACGTGCAACCTCAAGAAGGGCATTTTCCCACCGCTTCACTTCATCGGAGCCAAACTTCGTCCTGTGCTTGCGCATGGCTTTTGCATACAACTTGGTTTTGAGCTTAACATCGTCGGAATCCACGTCGTAGAAGATGGGAATTACCTCCTTCTTCCCATCTGAAGTTGAGGTGCATCGTACCATGTGCGCAACCTCGCGGAGACACCACGAACTGTCGGCGTAACCCTTAGAGAAGATAGGTATGTAGATTCGAGACCTGTCGTGTGCTGCCAAAAGCTCTCCTCCGACTTCTTTGCCCATCCGGAGTTCTTCGTTGTCCAGGAAAACACGGATTCCAGCATCTCTCAAGCGATGGTATAGGCAATTGGTGAATCCGTTGCGGGTGTCCGGTCCCCGGAAGCTCAGGAACACATCGTACTCTTCCCCAGACGAATGGTCGGTTCTCGAGGTTGACGCCAAGTCCCTCCTCAATGCCTCCTTCTCTTCTCCATACCCATCTTCCGTTCTCCAGCTCGACTCCGAATCCTTACTTTTCCTCGAGTTCGTGGGGCAAAAATTGCAGACTTGTAACCTAATCCAGACGTGAAACAAGGAGTGTGAGTAGAACAAGCAGGCTGGATTGTATCAAACAATTGCAGGAGCAAAGTGGAAGTAGAGCACTTACACTCTTGCTATAGCCAAAGGGAGGATGGTGAGCAAAGCCTGACTTCCATCGGATCCCATCGGCCGGCCTATCCTCTCAGCTGTATGCTCACCCAAAGAAGAGAACCACGCTTCTGTAAAAGGTAATGTGGGGGAGGTTGAAGGCGAGTTTCTGGGAAACGAAGGAAGTCGACAGAGGTCAGAACAGGGAGGTTGCACAGAGGAGTGACCGAGAGGACTCAACAATGTCGCGCACGGGCAAATTTAGAGCCCAATACGACAAGATCATGTGCGGTACACGTGGTCCCCCGCTAGTACAGTTAATAAATAGGTAGTTGAAGATTAAACAAGAAAAAAAATGTCAGTAACACTAACAACCCAACAAATAAAAAAGGGTTTGTTGGGGGTGGCGGCGTTGGGGAATGTTGAAGATTTTATTTAGATATTAGCCTATTTTCTTCATTGACAAAAAAATTATCAAAAAATGTATTAAATCTATCGTAATTTTATCACATCAATTCTAAATATTTTTTTTGTGTTAATTCAATTTTAAACATTTTACATTTATATCAATTTAATCATTTTGACCAATTGTGGCCGGTAGCGTTGACATGGATCCTTACTTAGTGCTTTCATGTGATGCGGCGTTGACATAAATAAATTTTTATAATATTTTAATATTTTTTATAATTTTTTTCCTTTTTTCCGTTCCTTTTCTTTGTGTTTTCTCCTCCTTCTCGATCGGTGACCAGCCGAAGTCCAAAGTAGGCGATCGGGAGGTCGACCTTGCCCAGCGATAGTGAGGTTTGGCCTCGACCTCACCATGGGTGGGCGAGCTCGTGCTTGAGCAACCATGGCAGTCGAGCTTGCACAACAATAGCGAGGCCGTAGCTCGCCACCATTGGGCTAGGCGAAAGAAGGGGTGTGGAATTGAAATTTTGAGAGGAATTTAATAGCATATTCCATGTTACAACGATGCTAGGGGTAAATTTTCTAGAGTTGTCTCGAATTTGAAAATGCATGCCTTTTTTTAATTTATAAGTAATGCTTTATTTATTTTAGGAAAAATAAATGATTTGAAAAATGATTTTCTATCAAATAACGTTTTTATTGCTAATATAAAGAAATGAAAGAGAAATATTTTCATCATTCACGAATATGTTTAGACAAAAATTTTTTGTCAATAATGAAAAGAATTTCAATTGAATAATTATTTCGAATGATGTAAGCGATATTTTTAAGAAATTGTATTTTAAATCACTTACTTTTCACAAAATAAATGGAGCCAAAATGGTAACTGGTTTTTTTTTTCTTCTGACCTATTCGTGCTTTTCATTGAGACTTGACCAAAGAAAAGAGTACAAGAGCTGGAAAATTGAGAAAAGCTAGGTTTGTCTATGCAACAAAAGACTCTCGTTAAGTAACACGGTTGGATATACGATGGTATTTTTTCCAGTTAACTAATTAGTTCGTCGGATTGACTTTTATTTAATTTCTTTTCAAGCTTTCCGACCCACATTTTGATTTTCTCATGAAAACCTCCAAACCGATAAACATATGCTAAATTTACCCCCAAACTATTTTTTTAGAATCAAAAACCTAAATTGGTACACACATGTCAAATTTACCTTCAATTAATTTCCATTAAATTGGTTTATGCTACGAAAAACTTCACATTAGTTCACCTATGATAAATAGAGGGTAAAAATCACAAATCGGTACACTCATGAACGATCACTTATCATCAAACTAACCAATTTGACTATAAAATTTAATAGAAACTAAGAGAATGTAAGTTTATTACAGGTGTACTAGTTTGAAATTTTTGGTGGTTAAAATAAAAGTTTGAAATAAATTTATCGTTGGTGTATCGGTTTAGAATTTTTCGTGGTATTAACATTTTTTTCAGCCTTGCGATCCGAGACTTTCGCGTTGTACAACTATTGACATGCAAATTTAATTACATCATTTTTTAATAGTTGAAAGAAAACTTTAGTTTATAAAGAGAGGGTGAAAAAGTAGATTTTCTGTTTAATCAGCTAAGAATCGTAAACGAAACATTCGACATCAATATATTTCCGAAGTGTATCAATCAACAAAGACCTAAATTTCGAAACAAAACAACAAAGACCCAAATTAATATTACGATTTACCTTTGGTGTAATTCGATTTGAATCTTTCCTATCTTACAAATAATTCTAATAGCGAAAAATTCGAATCCTGAAATTATTTTATCTTTCCGCATAAAAGTGTTCAATTTCTTCGCGCGTGCACTTTTGTAATGTCGATAATTCCATTTCATTTATTTAATAATCGTATTACTTCATAATAGGGAAATTTTGTAAGACCTACTAAACGTATGTATATTGCTTGCATGCATAAGCATCGCGGGGTGCACTTTTGTAATGTCAATTATGCACACTTTCAAGAAAAGCACCCAAAGAAGCTAAGTCATGTGCATTTCCAAGGGATCTGAACACTTTTGCAGTACCTTGGGCGACTCAAATATGCAAGCCAGCTGCTGGGATTCCAAAGTATGACCTAAGTCAAGTGTGTGTGTGTGTGTTTTTTTTTTTTTTGTGGTCAAAACATAAGTCAATGTGTCGTCGTGTATTAAACGTAAAGAAGTGGTGGCATTACACTTTGAATTTTTATGTAAAAATGAACTACTAGCATCTCCACAAATTTCTTTTTGACCGTTGAATGAGGTGCGTTCGGATTAGACAAAAGGCCTTTTTGACCAATTGCTTTTTGCTAGGTGCTGTTTACTTTAAAGAGAATCTTCCACTTTTCAGGTCTCCGTCCCTTATCGACCAGCAACAACAAAAAAAAAAATCTTTGTCCTTTTTTATTTTTAAAAAAATTAATATCACGAAAAATCTCAAATTAATCCACATTTTTACTATAAAAAACCTCAAACTAATACACATGTGATAAATTTACTTTCCGTTAGTTTTCATTAAATATAATTAATACGATGAAAAATCACATGTGACAAATGAAGGGTAAAACCCCAAATTGATACACCCGTTTCGCTATGTGTCACTAAATTCAGCAATTTGACAAGTAAAATTTAATGAAAACTAATGAATGATAAATTTATCACGAGATATATCGGTTTGAAAATTTTATCACAGGTGTATCGGTTTTAAATTTTTCGTGACGTAAACCCTAAACAAAAATGCCATTAGGAGTTTTACTCCATTAAGAATACAGCATTGAGCGAAAAGGGAAAGGGAAGCCGATGGTTACAGAAGAAAACCTTGTACCATTCCATTGACATGAGCCTATACTGGCCAAATCAAAGGTATGCATCATTCCATACCAAGATACCTTTGATTCCTGCAATTTATAACCAATGTTGCGTATATTATGTGCGGCCGCCATTTCTCTTTTTTCTTCTTCAACTTTCACGCTACACAACTGAACTTTCATCCCCCGTGCACGTCACTTGGTCTCTAAGGAAATGCTCAGTCTAAAGTTAGAACAACAACTACAACAGGAGGAATGAAATTGATGTCATGAATGACGAATAAAGATTGTGCCCGGCATTCACTCTTTTGCATATGATTGCTTGGTCAATTGTGCGACTCAAGACCTCATCAACTGCAATCTCACTAATTAAATTTTGATATTTGAGAAGCTAACAAGATAACAATATAGCGGTGCAATCTTAACCGCAAATGTTATGAACGGCAAAAAAATATTTTTGGCAATTATAGCAAGACCCACCTCGATCATTATCTTTGTCGCACCGTATGCTAGCGGGACCCTTAAATTTTCACCCTTGATTATCTTAACAAGTTGTCGCCAAACGAATCATGATTGGCACAATTTTCCAAAAAGTACTGCAGCTTAACTAATTTGACGCAATTCACTTCGATTTTCACCTTCTCCTGTTGAAGCTTTATGACCTACTCGTAGGGCACACGATTATTTGGCTTTCTCCAAATATTCGCCAGCGTAGTTCATCGTCTTGGGTGATTAACATAAGAGACGTCAAATTTAGATTACCAGGTGTAGATATGGCATAGAAATTGGTTCTTAAACTTTTGAAAGTACTATACATTAGATGGATGGTTGAGGCATGGTATGCTCCATGAACTTTTTAGGTATATATATATATATATGCTTTATATTCTTTACTTATAAAACTCGTTTCCAATAAGAAAAAGAAAAAGAAAAACATTGGCTGAACTCAATTATTAGATCCCATGGGTTGGTAAAAAAAAATATAAAATAAAAAAACGGAAAAGAGGAGGGAACTTGCTTCGGGAGTCCGACCTTGACTGAGTAAAGTTCCCCGCATCCCCTTCAACAATCGTAGTGCGTTATCCATATGGCTTGTCGATAAACATTGGTTTTTCGTTTTTTCTCTCGGACAAGCGCCACATCAGAGGTCCACTCATAAACCAAAAAAATTGCTGGGAGACAAAGACATACTAACAACGACTTGCCGATATCCCATCACCGATGAGGCTCATGCACAAGAGATAGCGTGGACTGCGAAGTCTTTTTGTTAGTTTATCGGTAAGGATTTGTACACCAAAAGAATTCTAGGTCTTCCAAGTCATCGAAGTGGAATTCTTTCAAATATGAAAGTTTTCTTGTCCCATAATATCCAATCGTAGTTATTCCACTAATCATGTCATAGAATAATCTAGTTAATCAAAGACTACGGACTTCCGTAAATAACTTAGCCATTACCGAAAGTTGCGAAACGTGGGTTTTCGAATACGAAAATAGAGTATCGCAGAATCTAAATAATATTCAGAGAAAGACTTCGAAATAGAAGCGGTTTCTTGAATCGGACAGATTGGAACATTGAATATGAGCTCGATAATGTCTTCGTTGATGCATTCACATAAATCTTCTTCAAAGATGATAGTTGAATCTTCTTAAGTGATATTCCTCTCAATCGGAATAATACGATTCAACTTTTTCAAAGCAGATATGCGATGACTTTATCTTGAGTCGGAACACCAACTTGGATCAATATAAGCTTCTCCAATCATGTGTTAACACATGTGATAAAATACTTAGAGCATTTACAAGATTTTATAAAATAATGACAGTTTTGTCATAATCAAAATATTCAAAAAGGAGATTTACTCAACATAACGTGCCGATGGAATGAGACTAAAACAAGGCAAGCTTAGGTGGGAAATAGACATTCGAGGGATCTATTTGAACATATTGCAATAGTTTAGCGACTTTATTCCTTTCTTCCAAGGAGACCCAAAAAAGAGTTTTGATTGGCCATTATGGTCATCCAAGGAGTCTTCGAAAATTTCCAAAACTTGCTAAAAAGTCTTGGCGGCTTTAACATCGTCCACTTGCTGATGCAGTACATTAGGTGGGAAATAGACAATTACATGTGATTTTGACCTGAGCCGGCCAACTTTATTTCTTTCTTGAAATCACACCAGAAAAACTCTCCCATTCTTTTGTGACAGATTCTGACTTCACCGTAACTGTGCGTCCCTTAGTACAAAGGGATTTTCACCCTATCTTGAAAAATAAATTTTACCAAGAAAAGGGTTGAGCTCGTGTGTTTTTTGCGTTCTAGTCTAAGAGGTGGGTCATTTCAGGAAATGAGCGCATATCTTATCAAGCCAAAAAAAAAAAAATTGCATCGTCAATATAACGTCAAATGTGGCGCGCTTGTGTGGGTCATGGCCGCCATTGCTCACGAGGGGAGACGAATTGTTGATTGCAATTAAGGCAGAATTATTTATTGAATACAAAGAGGTGGGTATAAAATATTTGCAAGGGAAAAGCCCATTAGGGCAAATCAAACCTGCCTCTTTGTGACGCTTTTGCAATTAAGGCTGTTTTTATTGAATACAAAAGAGAGATGATGGTATCTCTCTTCTCCTGCTGAATGTACATCGTTCTATTATTATATACAAAACTCTCTCCAAAACTCTCTCGATAAAAATTCTCTTGAAGAACGATCGATCGGAAGATTCGGATCGTTTTCTCACCTGCGATTGAGACTTTTAATATGTGGCTATCGATGTTTGTTTGTTAATTGTGATATACTTCTCCGATCAGTGATTCAAGTTGATCTAAATCATATAATTTAGTATAATTTGATGCGTATTTGTACGTATATGTTATTGGGATCCGTTCCATTCATATTCCAAACATGGATACATATTACGTGAGCAAACCTCCATTAAACCACACGAGGTCCAAGCTTTGACATTCTTCTCTCTCTCCACATTGAACGCCACCAGGGAGAGATACTTTAGGCATTCATTTTCAGAAAGCAAACACTTGCTTAGTCTCAGTTATTTGTTCCCATTCATTCATCCAATCATACTCATCAAACAAGAACCTCCATTGCAGCAACATTATTCAATGGTTCACTCTGTTATAGGAAAAATTATCAAAAAGTCATAAACCTATCCCACTTTTACCAATTTAGTCCTAAAAATTATCAAAAAGTCATAAACCTATCCCACTTTTGTCAATTTAGTCCTAAACCTTTTAATTTTGATAATTTAGTCATAAATCTTTTGTATTTATGTTAATTCAATCTAATTTTTTTCTAATTTATTTTTTTGCTAATTTAATCTTAAAACGGCGTTGCGTGGCAATTTTCATAATATTTGAATATTTTTCAATTTTTTATTTTTCTTTATTTTTATTTAATTTCATTTTTGTTCTCTTCGTCCGGGCTGGGGGCGGGCCACCGATGTGTGCCATTGGACAAGGCCGACACGCGTTGTTGAGCGAGGCCAAGCCACCCCACTTTGAGCGAGGCGGCCCGCCATGGCGGGCGCTCAACCTCTTGGATCTAGGCAAGGCCGAACCTCGCCAACCATGGCGTTGCCATTGCCAATTCATTCGTCCGATTCCAACCCTAGACGTTACAGAGAGCGACCGAGTGAGCCAGAGAGAGAGAGCAGTGGCTAGCTTGGGAATGAGACGAGGGGTTCAACGGCTTAGATTCGGAGGTAGGAATAGGCAACGGGCGACGCCATGGCCGCCTTGACGCCTTTCTCCTTCTATGGATTGTGGCGATTATTTGGTAGAAGATCTGACAAAGTTTTAATTGGTCTTCTTTTTCCTTTCTCTTCAAGATTTCACTGGTATGGAGTTTTAATAATTTGCATTTGCATTTTCTTGATCGGAATTTTTACGGAGGGACTGTCGATGAGCTCGATTTGAGTAGTTGACTAAATTTCGCTTTTCTCGTGCTTCATTTGATTCGTCCTTGAAGATTTTTCGTATAATCCTGTCGTGTCGCTCTTCATAGATAGATCTTGGGTGTCTTCTCTTTGATGAGGTTTTCTCCCAATGACATGTCGTCGTCGAACTCTCCCGGTGCGCCGCGTGCAAGTGCCACCGCAGGAAGTGCACCCAGGAGTGCGTCTTCATCCCCTACTTCCCCGCCGACCAGCTACAGAAGTTCGCCTCCATCCACAAGGTGTTCGGTGCCAGGAACGCAACCAAGCTCCTCAACGAGCTGAATGTCTCGTAGCGTGAGGACGCCGTCAACTCCCTCGCCAATGGGGTCGAGACTCCCCTGCGATTGCGTCGGCTTCGTCACTATCCTCCAGCACAAGCTCAACCCGCTTTCTGGCCGCGCCAGCGCCAGTGGCCTACCGGCCCTCTCCTACAACTGCTTCCAGCCGGTTGCCGGCATCTGGAGGAAGAAGGAGAAACAAAAATAAAATAAAATAAAATAAAATAAAAAAGAAAAGAAAAAACCAAAAATAAAAAAAAATTGAAAGAATATCAAAATATTATTAAAAATTGCACGTCGGTGTTGGTGTCGAAGCTGGCCGGATAGATTAAATTGGCGTAAATTTAAGTCTAAATTGGGACAAAAATGTAAAAAGGTTGTAAAGACTGATTAGGACTTTTTGAAATTTTTTTAAACAATGCAAAATGATTTGTTCATGTATTGATCCAGACACAGCAGAGGAAATAACAAAGTGAACTAGAGTCAAGACACGATCGTAGATGAAAAGGTGAAAACAGCAAGTTGATCTATGGAAATCTCGTGGTTAATCTAGAGATAATGCAAACTAAAATAAAGAGCACACCCTGGTGTGGTTTTTGAATACGTAGAAATTATTAACAATAACCAAGCACACATGCTATATGGATAGACAATCAATAGCCAATCGTGCTGCTGACTTAGGTATTTCATCAAACACATTTTTGGGGCTAAACTCTCTCTCCACCAATCACACTTAAAAGTTTCTCAGATTTATCCAAGAGGCTTAATTGAACAAAAATCACGAACTTCTAAAATATCGATAGTTCAATTTCAATTTGTTCTCAACAACAGGACAATTTAACCTTTTTTTTTTTCATATCATCAAAGTGCAACAATTCAAGTTTGAACAATCTTGGATGTGTGCGTGCGTCCGAATTGCAAGGGCTAGCACCTAGGCGATGGGCCTGAGCTGCTGGGCTAAAAAAATACACATGTTAGGAACCCTGACTTAAAAAAAATATGGATCTAATCTTTAACATCTTGTAATAGTTTAGGGACTTAATTCCTTTATTACAAGGAGACTAAAAAATAAAAATAAAATTGATTGGCCATTATGGTCTCCCAAGGGTCTTTAAAAATTTCTAAATCTTGTTGAAAACTCTTGGCACCTTCAACGTTGTCCACTATATCATAAAAAATCCCAAATTTGTACCAAATTTCATAAAATAGACCCTCTGCAATAGTTTCATCCAAGGGCCATTAAAATCCTTATCTGGTGGCTTACGTAGACAATGATAGGCAAATGGAATTCATATACATCCAACGTGGCTTTAGAGAAGCCAAAACGATGCCGTTTCAACTTGTTTTTAGTCTTGCTGGCAAAAATTCATGTGTCAACACACGTGATTTGAGAAGATCAAGTTTAGGCCGCTTAAGTATGAAATGGACTAAGCTCGAACTCGTTAATACTTTATTTGAGAGGCCTCTCTACATTTTATTGAACTTTTGTACATCGTGAGTGTCAAGACATCACATGTTACACTGTGATGGAAGAAATGTAGACTAATTTGTGCATTTAATCCCCTCACATGTCTATCAAGGGCTCAAAATAGAATTACATTTGGGTCGCGCTTTTTCCCTCTCAATTTGACTTAGACACTCCCTTTCATAGTGTACTGACCATATTACCCCTGCCTTTTTTCCTCCTTTATAATTCTATACCTGTTAAGAGTCAAGGGGGGGGGGGGGTTGTTCCGGGTAGGGTTTATTTTATTTGTTTCTTCTTTTTCTTCCACTTTCCTTTTTCTTCTTGTGATTTTGTTGATTAGAGATTCTTGGATATGAGGATGACATTGCCTCACGTGATTTGAGGATCAAACGATGAGAAAAACCCAACCAATGCGATAAAAGAATTGTATCAACCCCAGAAAATATTGCTCTTGAATTATTCAATAATTACAGGCGATGAGAAATCGTATCTCTTCACGTGAACAAGACTCTTCCTAGAATGATTCTGTTGATTTAGTCCGTGACGCTTTTGTGATCTGGTTGTTTTTTCATAAATATGAGTAATCTCAAAGAGCTCATAATCAAATTCTCTCTTTGTTCATACTGTTTATTACAGCTATTAATTTCTGGTAAAATCAAGCAACAAGATATTTGACTTAATTCAGAAACATTCGCAACAAAAGTGGCTTCTCAATCACAATCTAAAGATCGTGAGTGGATTTATCATGTCACTTCAATCGAAGGTATTCTAATTTCAAAGGGGTTCCACCATGCATCCGATTCTTGATTGTTCGACACGAAATGAGTAGAACTATTTCAACAACTACTCCACAGGGTCTCCTCCTTCATGGATTTGATTGTACTTGTAAGTCATCTATGCACTCTTGAAAACTTCCTTTGTTATCTTTTGGCAACCGGATGACTTAGACAATTTCCATCTTGATCATAACAAGTATACTACAGAAAAACAAAAGAAAACAAACAAACAAGAAAATAGAAGAAGAAAACAAGACGGACAAAAAGTAGGGGTGAGCCGCCCAGGGGCTGATCTAGGTTTTGCTTGGAATGTATCCATTTGTGTGCATAGAGGTCTTAGAGAAGGAAGATGAAGAAGTCGCTGACGCCTCTCAACACAAGTGAGAACAACAAGAAAAAAGTGGAAGAACAAAAAAAAAAAAAAATCAAAATGGGTTTCACATCGAGGGGTAATATATTCAAGTGCACTGTGAAAGAGAGTGTTTAAGTCATGCAAGGAATGAAAATAGAGCCGCCCTTATTTTTTTCTCCCTAAATATTGTTTTAATAGCTTGATTACAACACTAATCACTCGCTTACATGCCCGACTGGCGATATATTATGGCCTCTCGGAATATTCTCATTTGAACCTGAATTAGCCGAGCCCAAGATGGTCAAATGAGGAAAAAAATGTCATTCACAGTGAGCTACTATAATGCATTTATCATGATTTCTTATTCCTAGCAATCCAAACATATTACAAATATGTATTAATTCCAAGCTATGTTGCACGGGCGCGACGTGTCGGTGTCAGATACGCCCCGACATGCAATCAATGCATGTCGGGATTTCCGACAGGCAATCAACAATCATGACACGGTGAGACCCGCATGTCCTACTATTATTTTAGGCAAATCTTGTGACTTGAAAACAAAAATTGTGTTAGCCCCATGGGCCTTCGGGCCTTTCGGTAGCCCATCCATCTCATCCGGCTCCAAGCATTGCACTGCGTCCCCTTTTATAAGAAGTTTCCCATCACTTTTTTTTTTAATCTTTTGGCCGATGTAGGACACGGAAGTTGAGGGCGCACATGATAACACTACGAAGCAAAATTTCGCTTCAAAAGTGCTTTTGGAGCGTAAACCGTTTGATAATGCAACTTCGAAATAGAAATTCGTTTAGTTCACAACTTTAAATTTCTACTTCTAAAACAACTTTTTACTTCAAAAGTGATTTTTGCAAAACCTTTGAGAAGTAAAAAAACTTACTTCTCACCATCATCGAAACTATTTTTTTTCCTATTCATTCCTCCCTTTTCATATTTTCTTCGTTTAGAGGGCTTTCTCTCTCTCTTCGCTTGTCGTGCACTCACTTTCGAGAGGTGCGGGTCGGGTTGACCCGGTCCGAAAAATATTTTAATAATAAAAAATATTTAACAATAAAAAATTTAAATAAAAAAGGAAAATTTTAAAAAAATAAATAAAAAGTATAAAAAATTCATAAAAATTTCAAAAGTAATAAAAAAATTCAGAAAAAAATCGTGAGCTCTTAAAAAAATCATTAAAAATTAAAAAAATCATTGAAAAAATCGAACAATTTTGAAAATCCCAAAAAAAAGGAAATAACCACAATCAACTGGCCAATACCTATTTTGGATTTTTTGACCCCGATCTTTTCAAATTGACGATTTTGTCCTTCTTAGAAAATTGTCTCTAATTTCTCCCAAATCATCCATGAACTTTAATCACACATTCTCTAAACCCTTAAGGCTATATTAGAGAAGCTTTGATTTGTATTGATGTGATTTATCCGTGCCCTTGATTGCATATCTATTTTATTGAATGTGATTGATAGGATTAGTCTTTCGACTTGCATGAAAACCCGTCAGTATTTATATTTAATTTTTCTTGAATAAAATGCATTTTAGGTTAGGATCAATAATTTTTCATAGAAATTTTGTCATATTATCAAACGTCTTTCTTTGATCGAAATCAATTTCTCAAGTAGAAGTAGAAAAATCAACTTCTATTTCTAAAGTTATTTTCGAAGCGAAGTGTTGTTATATGCACCTTGAGTTACTATTTCCCTTTTGATCGTAACACCTATTTCCGTATGTGTTCATTACATGCTTTTCATCGAGCATAAAAAGGGGAAGGTTTGAAGGGCAATATAGTAATATCCTCGTTCAAAATTCAATATATTTGAGTGGAACCCTTTTTTGAGTGTCATTGTGGTTTCGGGGAAATTGATAATTTATCATGTATAAAAAATAGGTATTTAATATGCAATTTGTCCCACAGGTATCGGAATTTTTTTATTTTTTTGAGAAATCACGTGTCGACGTATCCCGTCGTGTCCCGTGTCTCTTGTCGTATCGGTGCAACATAAATTCTAAGCACGTTTCCAAAAGAAAGAGGATAGAAACTTCCATTTCGAGCCGATGAAACGGTCCATTGGACTTCATTCGAAAAGCTGAAACTGGAAAAAAAAAAAACAAACAAACAAAAAAAAAAAAGTAGTCCCTAGAATTTTTAACAGCAGGACAACGTACTTAGATAGGATCAGATATTGAACGTTCGATCCTTGCGGACGACCACCTATGAATCATCACTCAACACAGTAAATTCTGCTAGCCAATATTCAGAAAAAATCTGACCAAAAAAAAAAAAAATCGGAAAAAAACCAAATAATCTCGTGCAATGCGGACAAGTCATAAAGCAGGTGAAAATCTTACTCAATTGCCTTAATTAGTTCAGCAGTCATTATTTGGGGAATACCATAACTATTTTGATGGAAAATTGTCAAAAAACTCCTTAATTTTTTGCAATTTTTTCAATTCAATCTCAAACCTTTTAAGTTTTGTTGATTCGCTTTTAAATTTTTTTACCTTTTACCAATTCAATCCCTGTTGGACAGAAATTACAAAGAATCATCCAAGAAGCATAGAAGAATAAATTTGATAATGCGTTGACCCACACATTCATGAACATGTTGACACTCCGAGTTAATCTTGGCCTAATATCCGAAAAAACCCAACTTTATCATTTGTTCCGATTAAGATCGAATAGCTTTTTTTTGTCTCATATACCCAAAAAGCCCACAACTTTAGCATATATCTCAATTATATCAAAAAAAATTTCTATTTCATAAAAAACCCCTTAACTTTTATTTTTATTCAAATTCTACCACCATCGCTTTTCCGTGCATAATAACCATTAGCTTATTCTATATGCCTCAAATTTCCTTGCCGAACTCATCAATGAATCTTTGAAATTTGAAGACAACACGTTTCAAGGATGATGAGATGTGAGATCGTTTTGTTCAAATAATCTTAATCTCCACGTCTAGTCGTTTTTTGGGCTATTAAGTCTGGAGAGAGTTCGAAATGCGCCGCCTCTTGAGTGGCTCTGTATCTACCAGCTATATGCAGGGGAAGCAAGCAATAGAAGAGAAGTTGAGAGATTTTTTCATGTTAACTTTGTTGAGTAGTAATTCATCAATGATGTGAAAATGCCACGTAATATTAATTAATGGTGATTATGAACGGAAGGTTAACATTGGTAGAATTGGGGCAAAAGTAAAAATTATAGTTTTTTATGAGACAAAAAAAGTTTTGAGTATAATTAGGACATATGCTAAAGTTGGGTTTTTTGATGTATTAGGTCGGTATAATTGAAACAAAAGTAAAATTGAAATTTTTTTATGAGACAAAACTAAAATTGCGATAGATGCTAATGTTGTGTTTTTTTGGGGTATTCGGTCCTTAATCTTGCATTGTCCGAAATGTTTGCGTCGATGGATTCCTATCGTATTTTACTTCATGTTGTAAGCAAACCATCTAATACCTTAATTTCTCAAACTCACGGTTATGCGTACTTTCTTGATCAGTCCAGCAACTCAAAGCATATGTCTTGAGTTCAATATCTTTCACTTGTCTCATTTTGCCCTGTATGCACTATACCTATATCATTTGAAAATGTAACTATTCCTCTAAATTTCCTAAATGTATATTGAATCTTGCAGGTGGCTTTATATGCACGTCTAGAAACACATGGACGATCTCGACCGTCTGGTTTTGATGGCATTCGTCGAATCGGAAAACATCGAGGTAACTCCATTGGGGAGGTTCAAAAGCAACTTCCTTCTTATGGAATTTGAAACAAGTGCAGACTTAGTACTAAAACAACCATTCAACTTCTTTGACATCAGGACGAGGCTATATGAAGCAGAGTCATGGTGGGTGAGTACGCAAACACCGGAGATTGCGGTGTGAGATTTTGAGAAGCTTGTGATGAGCTTCGTGCTTTTGGTAGAGAAGATGACGTGCGATTAGTGTTAAGCATGAGGGATTTCTCTAGAAAAGAATCTTGCTCAATGGCGTGTTTTTCATTTGGACTTTGTCATGGAATTTAAAAATGCAGTGAGCACAAGTGATGTGGGGGCATGTCATTGACTTTTTCTCCATCATCTCCTCAAATATAAGTTGTATTTATGTTTCTTTTTTCTCCTCAAATAAACCGACCGGATAGAATTAGATATGAAAGTGTGTTAGCAATATAAGTCGGATCGAATATGTATTAGGTCAAGTATGGATTAAGAATTTTTTATTGCATTAAATGAATCATAAACTGGTTATATGCAGTAATGTGGCTGACTCAACTCACAAGTTTAATAGGTCTACATAAAAGGTATTGCAAAAATACCAATCCCGAATAAATGTTGGTCCTAAGTAGGGGAAACCATATGTACATATAGTTCCTACAATAAAGGTCCAGAAACATACATTATAAAATACCTTGTACAGTAGCGATGATTGTTGATGGCAAAAACAGTAGTGAAAGATGCTTCAAGTTTGACCAAGACCAGTCATCAATAATAGACACGATGAATAAGTTACTTAACTTCTTGTAGTGGATTGCATATTTTATTACCTAGCCTACTCTTGTTATTGGATAACACCGTCCAAGGTCTGCCATTGCAAATGCGAATGTAGTTCTAGAGACAGATGTCCACGACAACACATTATAAAATACACTGGACGGCTTGAAATTAATAGCACCGATGATTAACCATGGCAAAAAAAAAAAAGAAAAAGGAAGATACTTTTCTAGAGCAGCAAAAAGATCCTCCAAGTCTGGCCAAGACCTGTCTATAATAGACAGAATGAATAAGTTGCTCAACTTCTCTAGTGTTTTGCATATTGAGAGCATTCGCTGAGCCAAAGATTACCTGTCCTTGGGAAGCCATATTCGATCTTCTTTCACTAAATCTTGTTGTAATTAGCTCTTTTTACACAGCATGGTTGAATTTATATTGATGTTAAAGAGCAAAAATTAAAATTTTCAAATGAATTTCAAATATTAAAAAATATGAAAAGTAAAATTTAAATTTCCATATTAATTTTTCAATAACATACAAGTTTCAGAGCGTGCAATTGAAAAGAAAATCAAAGTGCATTAACCAATTTACCATTTACCATTTACCATTTACAGATTGTAAAACAATCACAAGTATACTATTGCGTTAACCAGCTGTAAAACAAATGAAAGGACATTGCTTTGACTTTTACGTTCTACTTTTTGTTCTGTGAAACAACTTTTTGGAGTTTTCAAAAGAGGATTGAGGATCCGAAAGGGGGAGGATTTTTGTTTAAAGCAAAAAGGAATCATACAGCCTGGTCCTCTCTTTTCCCAGAAACTCGCCTTTTTCTTCTTCCCTGCCTTGGACTTTTCCCTTTCTTCTCTTCACCTTGAGAAGTTACAGTCGATCTTCCTCCTCCCAATTAGCTCTTATTTACAGAAGCGTCTTTCTCTTCTTTGAGTGAATACAGCTGAGAGGATCGGCTCACAGAATGGGATTCAATGGAGGTCAGGCTCTAGTCGCCATTCTCACTTTGGCTGTGGGAGGACTGTAAGTGCTCTGATTCGACTTCTGTTGGAGCTCTTGTTGACAGATAGAACACACCCACTAAGAAAAAAGAAGAAAAATTGCTCCTTTACACGTTTGATGCTATTCAGCCTGCTTGTTCGATTTGCATTCAAGCGAAACCAACGTTTGCAATTTTTGCCAGGGTGGTCCTGAGACGACTCAAGAAATCAAAGAGGAGGAACTCGGAATCAACCTCGAGAGTGGACGGTGGGTCTGGAGAAGAGAACAACGCATTAAGGAGGGACTCAGAGTCAACCTCAAGAATGGAAAATGCGTCTGGAGAAGAGTACGAGGTGTTCCTGAGTTTTCGGGGACCAGATACTCGCAATGGATTCACCGATTGCCTCTATTATGGCTTGAGAGTTGCCGGAATCCGCGTTTTCCTCGACAGTGACGAACTTGAAGATGGTGAAAGAATCAGTAAAGTTTTAAAGGCAGTTGATGAGTCTCAAATCTATATACCCATCTTCTCTCCAAGCTTCGCTTCCAGTCCATGGTGTCTTCGTGAGGTAGAACGCATGGTAGAACGCACCTCGAATTCAGATGGGAAGAAAAAGATCATCCCAATTTTCTATGAAGTGAAGGCTGATGATGTGAAGCTCAGAACTGATTTATACAGAAAAGCCATACGCAAGCTCGAGAAGATGAAGAAGTTTGGCTCCGATGAATTGAAGCGATGGGAAAGTGCTCTTAAAACGGTTGGAGGTATAATTGGACGTGAACTTCAGGGCAAACGGTAAATTTCCACGACTTTTTACATTCCATTGGATGAAAATTTGTCCTTCGAAATTTTCCGAACATGAAAGCATCGGGGCATTTCATTTATGATTTGCATTTGTTTAAGTAGTTGAAATAGTTGAGTCTATCATGTCTTTGACTTAAAACGAAACTTTCATGCTTTGCTGCAGCCAAGGAGAACAAATTGAATCGATTGTTGAAGAGGTTTGCCGTAAGCTTAATACAAGACACGTAATTGTGACTGACCATTTGGTTGAAGATAATGCTCGTATGGAAGCCATAATGAAATTGTTGGATATTAGCTCTGGTGGTGTACGTTTTGTTGGTATCCACGGCATTGGTGGTGTTGGAAAAACAACTCTTGCCAAAGTCATGTTCAACAAACTATCTTTTCACTTTGAACGCTGTAGTTTCCTTGAAGATGTTCGGGCATCATCGCAATCTCATGGTGGTCTTCTAGAATTGCAGAAAAAGCTCTTATCAGATTTGGCCGGTCATGGGATTGCTAACCAAATTAAAGATGTTGACGGTGGGATCAGGATGATCAGAAAAGCACTGAGTAACAAAGAAGTACTTATTGTTCTTGATGATCTAGACGACAAAGAGCAGCTCGAAAAACTCGCTGGAAAATCTGATTGGTTTTGTTCTGGTAGCAGAATCATTATCACAACTAGGGACGAAAGCATCCTGATGACTCAAGTGGACTCATCCAGTAAAAAGGCCCTTAACCAACCTGAAGGAATTTTGTGCTATGAAGTTCATGAAATGAGATTTGATTTAGCTCTTCAGTTGTTTTATAAGCATGCATTCAGGAGTGATTCTGCTGTGGAAGAATATGAAGCTCTTTCAAGAGAAATTGTTTATACAGTGGGCATGCTTCCTTTGGCTGTAGCTGTGATAGGGTCCAATCTTTTTTCCTGGGGCAAATATTTGGAGCATTCGGAAAAAAGAGAAGTATGGGACGAGACACTGAAGAAGCTAAAGCAAGGTCCTTTTAAGGACGTCCGAGATACATTAATGATAAGTTATGAACAATTAGAGGATATGCACCAAGAAGTGTTTTTGGATATAGCCTGCTTTTTCATTGGTGCCGAGGGAACATATCCTGTTATCATGTGGAAGGATTGTGGATACTTCCCCACCATTGCAATAAGGGTTCTCTCTCAAAGGTCATTGATCAAAATTAGAGATGGTAATAGGTTTTGGATGCACGACCAAGTTCGTGACTTTGGAAGGTATATTGTTCTTCAAGTATATTCTCGCAAGTTTTGTAGGCTGTGGATTTCTGAGGATGCCCTAAAGCTACTGGAGGGAAAAAAGGTAAACAGGAACTGCATATGCTTGAAAATATTTGATTCAAGAAATTCTTTGAACTATTCTTTCCCACTTAAAGCATCAATTTGGTTAAAAGATGCATCCAATATTTGAAGTTCATGAAATGAGATTTGAAGAGAGAGCCAAACGAGATTGCCCGACTGTTGGCTTTATTTTCTTGGTTCTAGTCTATAGAAAGTAGCTTTTCTGAAAAATTGAAAAAACAAGGAACAGTTTACTGTGATCTAGGCAAATTGAAAAAAAAAAAAAAAAAGCTTGCTTTATCAAGAATTTCAAGATTATTTTCAACCCCATTTTTAAAACTTCGACTATGTAATTTGTTTTTTCTGGAAAAGTAGAAACCGAAAATGTGATACCTTTAGACTCGAATATTAGTTTATGTAGAAGAGGAAGTTGTTGGGAAAAAGAGTTTCCAATAGTTTTGGAAATCACATGCTCAGTATTGATTCTATGATATGCAGAGAAATGAAGATGCGGAAGCGCTAAGCTTGACTTCCGATGTCTGCAACCTCAGCATTGCATCTGAAGAATTAGCTGCTCTACCAAACCTAAGGTTCCTTCGAGTGAAAGGCATTGATCTTTTTGGCAACTTCGAGAATCTTCTTTCGAATCTAAGATGGTTTTCTTGGGAAATTATGCATAAGGTATTTTGTGCGGAGAGTTTGCATTTTGCTAATTTGGTCGTGCTAGACCTTTCAAAAAGTGACATCGAAGATGACTGGGGTGGGTGGAGCCAAATCCAGGTACGATATGCCTTACCCCATTCACCTTTATTCCATTTTTACGGATCATCCAATGCGGGGTACACATCCTCGGTCTGCTCCCCTGATACAAAATATTTTGTGCTAGTCTAACATCTAGAATCGACTACAACCAGCTAAACACATTTGAAAAGAAAGGAGAGGAAGCTATAGAATCGCATGGAATCAGAAATGATATTACTAGCAGAATATCATTGTTGTTTCTTTGAGAAAATTGTCCAAAAAGTTATAAAACTATTATACGGCGTCTAACTCAGTTTTAGACATTTCAATTGTGCAAATTTAGTGCTTAAACCTTTTGATGATTTGCCAATTTAATGATAAATCTTTAAATTGTTCTAGTTTAGTTCTCAATATTTTGATGATTTGTCAATTTAGTGTCCTAAACAAATTGATGATTTGCCAAGTTAGTCATTTCGACTAATTTTGGCCCGAAAGGTGTTGATTGCCCTACGTGGCACGACCGCATACCGACGTGGACATGTATATATATTTTACATTTTTTAAAATTTTTTCTGAATTTTTTAAATTTTCCTTTCTTTCTTTTTGCTCTTCTTGCTCGGGCCCGCAACAACCTCGACAGATCTCATTGGCCCTCCCCCGCCGCAAGCGAGGCTCGACCTCACCATCACTAGGCGACGGTTGACCTCACCACGCTAGCTTGACAAGGGTCAGCCCTTGCCCAAAGGCTTGCGAGGCCGACCTAACTAGATCCGTCAAGGTCAAGCCTCACTAGTAGCTGGGTGAGGCCGATCTCATCAGCTCTTGCCTATGGCCGGTTTTTGACCATCGCCAAGTCCTAGTGACTAGCGGAGGAAGAAGGAAAAAAGAAAATAAATGCAAAATTCAAAAATAAAAAATAAAAAAATTGTCCATGTCAGCTCCGATTATGCCATATACGACGACCGGAGTTGACTGGACCCCCACGTGAATGATTTTTAGCAAAAATTGATTGAAATAATTAAATTAATAAATTGTCACAAGGTTCATGATTAAATTGACAGAATTGAAATGTTCATGACTGAGTTGGCCGCCGTATAATATGTTTGAGATGTTTTTGACTATCTGTCTTCGTTCATTTGGTACAATCTTGTACTGTATATCTATTTTTTCTACCACACTTTTGAGACTTGATCACAAAGAAATATTGTTACCACGTAACTTTCTTTTACTACGCTATACAAATTTTTTTTTAACTCATTTTCGACTCTACGTCGAGAAGATGCACGTTTTTCAGCTAGTGGATTATGAATTGCTTACATAGTTTACTAGTACTATTGGTTGGCGATTGTAACTTACGAATAGAAAACTATTCTTTTACTATAAAATCATAGTAGATTGTTAGATTTATTTTGATTTTACGAGTGTAGCTTGTGAGTCAGTAGAAGACTAACGAAATAATAGATTTACCGGGCTTTCCCCGGTAGATAATAAACAGCCTTTTGTAACTGTTTTGTCACTACTAATCTCTAGGAGCTTATGAATTTCACTTCTAACTTACTGTTCCACCACTAAGATCTACTTATAAGCAATACATTTATCAAAAAAGGACCTAAATTTTTTCAATTACATTGACGGTGCATGCTCACCACGGAAGATTATTCCATTTTCCTCGAAGGAATTGTTAGAAGCGACCGTGTTGTGCCATTTGCTAGTAAACATTCCATTATAAAAAATGAAATAATTACTTACATAACAGATCTAGGATGATTGATGTGTTCAGTCCTTTTTAATTTCACATTTTATTTTTCTGCAGATGACAAAAAAATTGAAAGTTCTGGATTTAACGGATTGCACAAAGTTGAGAAGGACACCCGACCTCTCTAATTTCACATCTTTGGAGACGTTAGTGCTTGCTCGGTGTTCCAATTTGATCACAATTCACCCCTCCATTTCTAAACTTCAACTCCTAGAGACTTTGAACATCAAAGGGTGTAGTTGTCTTGGGGAGTTGCCTGAAGAAATCAGTTCTCTACAATCTTTGAAGCAGATCATTATGCCCCAAAATTTTCAACCCTTGAAGCTTCCGGAAAGGTTTGGCGATTTGAAATCTTTGTTGAGTTTAAGATTAAGCTACCACCCTAAAATCTGCAAACTTCCAGACTCAATTGGAGGGGCGGCGAATCTCACATGCTTAACTTTACGTGAGTGCGTGGGGATAAAGGAACTTCCAAACTCAATTGGGGAGTTGCAAATGTTGGTAGAGTTGGATATATCAAGCTCAAGCATAGTTGAACTGCCCGATTCTATTGGAAACTTAAAGAAACTAAAGGTGTTGAGTTTATGTAGAACGAAGATAAAAGAGATTCCTCGCACTATTGGAGGACTGGAGATGCTTGAAGGTTTATATGCCCATCAATCTTGGGATCTAACGGATAAAAACTTGGAGGAAATTGGGAAGCTACGTCGTTTGAAGACATTGAACTTAGCATTTACTAGTGTTTCTAGATTGCCTGCAGAGATAAGTGGTCTTGATCTTCAAAAACTTGAAGTGGGTTCAATTGAGCTTCAACAAGTGCTGGCTCTTCCATCAAGTTTGAAATTCCTTGCGGTTCAGGCTCTAGACTTCTCTCTTGTCCCTGACCCTTCAAGCATCACCGGTTTGGAACATTTGGAATTACAAAGATTCAGCAATTCGACAAATATACCTCGCTCTACTTGGCAGGACTATCATTCAAAAATTGAAGCAGCTTCGATGAGAGAGCAACCATCCTATCAGCTTCCATCTCATTTGTTGACCTTGAAACTCAGAGGTATTAGTCCACTGCCACACTTTTCCAACTTATCAAAATTGACAGTTCTGCATGTAATTGACTGTGCAATCTTGCACCTACCTGTCAATCCGGGCCTAACACATTTAAGGGAACTGTTCATACGTAGATGTAAATCCCTTGAGAAAATACTTGGTTTGTCACTCTTGAGGAGTCTAGAGCGCTTGGAACTGGAGGGCTTGAGTAGGCTAGTTGAGATTCAAGGTTTGTCGGAACTGGAATCTTTGCAATACTTCCGTATTTCCAGTTGTGATTTAATAGGAGCAGTTACCCAATTTATCCAAGTTGGGTAAGCTACAGCATCTAGATCTAGAAGCTTGTCCAAATTTCACGACCCATCGAGGGCATCGAGGGCTTAGAAAGCTGGGTGTTGGATACTTGTGGTCACACTATCCTGGAAAGATTGTTGGATATCTCCAGATCGACTTGGCTTTCCCACAAATTATCTATGTACGACGTGTTCCTGAGTTCTAAGGGAGTAGACACTCATCGAAGCATTGTCAGTTATCTTCACGATTGGATGTTCCACAATCAAATTTCTGTTTATAGTAGTCTCGATGATTATAGGTCCAAAGAAGGGATTGGGGAAAAGATTCTGCAGGCACTTGCTAACTCCAATATCTACATACCTGTCTTCTCTAGAAGCTATGCTTCCAGTCATTGGTGTCTCCGTGAACTTGCCTGCATGGTAAAATGTACGTCGGAATCAAAGGGGAAAAGAAGAATTCTCCCCATTTTCTTCGACGTGGAGATTGATGATGTTAAGCTCAAAACTGATTTATATAACAGTGCCCTCGACAAGCACGGGACGAGCTTCGACCACAACGAAGTGAACTCATGGAAAGAGGCCTTAATCGATGTTGCAGCAATGAGGGGTTTCGTCTTGAAAAATAACAGGTAAGTCATTCAATCCAACTTTCCCAACTCACAGAGTTTCAAAGTTACTGCAATGCAACACTTTTGCATATAAATAGTTGCCCACTCAAGCAAATTCAATCCTATAGAATGAGAAGTAAATCCTTCTAGTTTCTAGTATCTGCAGGAGCTCTGTGGTTGAACAGAACAAAATTGCATTGTGGTACCCAGCTGCACATATTTTTCATCTACTCTTTCATTTTTTTTCTCTGGTTTTGTTTTCCGAGTTAAATATCTTCAAGTTACAGTGGCTTGAAAAATCAGATCAACAATTAGATTGTCATTTTGATATCTTTTTTAAATTTCTGTTTGTCCAACTAAAAATGAACTGTCCTTGAATTGTGCATTGCTGCAGCTATGAAGAAGTACTTCAATTGGTTGTTGCAGAGGTTTATAAAGCAAGGAAATCGTTAGATGGTGACTCCTGAAGCCTTCTTTCTGTCGGTTGTCATAGAAAAGGTGAATGGATTTGCTATCGGGGTAATGAACTTCTCCCCAACTGCATTCTGTTTCATTTGGTAATGAAGTTGGTTTACGATGCTAATGCTTAGGCTCATTATCTACAAGTGGAGCATATCTGTAGGAATGAGTATGTCAGTGATCTCCCATGCTTTGTTAGAGGGTTAGAAAAGGGTACTCTGCAGCAAAGGAAAAGGAACTTCCTTACGCGGTTGGGAAAATTTGAATTGCTGGTGGAGTTGGATTGCCGACCGTTCAAGATAGTTGATCTACCTGATTTAATTGGAAATCTCAAAAGAAATGAAATTGGCTTCCATAAAATTGTTACCTGATGCTATTGTCCATTCACAATAAATAATTGACTGTTCATACAAATCTGACAGGCGAAATCTCTGCTGAAATTGGGAGACTATCCTGGTTGTTCGAGAATCTTGGTGGTCTGTTACTATCGAATTTGACAGTCACCGCGAGCTTCTTTAATCCGTCTTTTGTTTTGATGCATCTACTTCCGGCTTGTTCATGGCCTCATGAATCTGTGGCTAATTTAGATTTTCTGGACACATCGGACACTTCTCTTGACCAAGATCCACCAACTTCCATGTACTTAGTCATTTTTCAGATTCTATGTTTGTCAGAGCTGGAGTTTTTTTTTTTTGGATTGTTTAGTTTCTCTTGTTCTTTGTAAAATTTTTCTGACGTAGCACTCGTGTGGCGCTACATCAAAACCATTTATCCTAGAAACATGCTTATAATACAATGCCAGCCATGATGTAGAAACAGCTTGTGAGTTTGAAATATGGATTAGACCCATGGGTTTGAAATGGTGGTCGACCAAACAATTTACGTTGAGTGAATGATGATATCCACAAGTGTAGTAGGTGGATACAATTTCATCCACTCCATCAAGAACACCAACTTCGGATCACTGTATACTGGTGATTCTATTACTTATTTTCACCGGCTTGAGTGATAAATTTGAATACTTAGTTGGGTCGGACTTCTTTTTTATCAGAATGGAAATCTTCATTTCATATAAAAGGGGAGTACATAGCTTCAAAATAAAGATGCAAATTTTATAAAGCAAATAAAACAAGTAAATTTGAAAAGTGAATCAACTTGATATTGCTTGTAGAGATTGGTCTATCCCATAAAGACGATTTGTAATAACATCAAAACTCAAACGGTGGTTGATCACCAAATCTCGCACCAGCATTGATGATGAGCACGCACCGAGAAATTCCTTTCCAAGTGACTATGCTTTTGCCAAAAGATGGTGCGGACCTAAGTTCGATGTCTCCAACACCATCATTGTATAAAGATCATAACAACACCAAAATGTTGAAAAAACACAGAGTTCTTTGTAAATTCTAGATCTATTTTTAGATTGGGATCGAAGAACACCCAAATCTAACTCTAACTTTAGAGCGGGAGAAAATAGATACAAAAATATATTAATTGATCATAAAATTACTTTCAAATAAGCTGATTGCTAAACTCAGTAAAGGAACCATTGATATTTGTGGAGCTTGACTATCTAGAGCAAGTACCTGGAGCAAGCGAGTAGATTAGGATAGAGCAAATTCATCCGAGGCACTTGGGCTGCTATCTTCAGAACTTACTTCCGTGGAGTATATGTCGACTACGTCATCACAATATCGTGGGAGAAGCCTAAAATACATAAATAAAGAAGCACAGTAGGGAACAATAAATCGGGAGGAAGAGGAGGGCGTGTGAACCTATGAGAGAATGAGGAGAGCGTACAGTGAGCCAAAAAAAGTCTGAGCGTTAGTTGGGGAAAAGAAGAACCACCCCCATTTTCCACGGCGTGGAGATCGATAATGAGGCTCTTCAGCTATTTGGAGTTCAGAACAAGACGAGACTATTCCGATTTCAGTCTACTCTTTAACTAAACACAGTTATTATATTTGTTGTTAAGGTGATGGAAATGTCCTAAATCTATTACACTTTGCCAATTAGTCCTAAACTTTTTAATTATACCAATTGAGTTATAAATCTTTTTATGTTTTGTTACTTCAGTCTTAAAACTTTTAATTGTGCCGATTGAATCATAAATATTTTCACGTTTAGTCGATTGAGTCAATCCGACTAATTTTGCCCGAAAAATAGCTATCGTGGACGTCGGGCGTCCTCCGTGGCACAAATGGCTCTAACGGGGACAATTCCAATATTTTTTGAAATATTATATATGTTTTCTATTTTTTTCTCTTTCATTTTTATCTTTTCTTCTCTTTTCCTTATTTTTTTTTTTATTTTACTAGCTAGAGAGGGTTGTCGGTCCCTCATTGGCCTTGAACGAGGCTAGCCTCACCGGGGACCATGATAGTTTGGGTGAGGGCCGCAAAGCCCGCGCTTGTCGCTAGTGAGGGCCACGACCATCGCAAGCCATTGGCGAGCGCTTCGCGGCCCTCGCTCGCAATCGATGAGGGCCCGACGATCCTCTGATGGCCTAGCCATAGCTAGCCATAGAAAAAAAAAGGAAAAGAAAGACAAGAAAATAAAATAAAAAAAAAATTAAAAATGATAAAGTATTATTTAAATTATTCATGTCAAATATTGATGTGCCATGTCGGTGATTTCCCATCAAAATTGGCTAGATGGACTAAATTAAAAAAATGTGAAAATGTTTAGGTCTTAATTAGCATAATTAAAAATTTTATGAATGAATTGACAAAATTGTAATATATTTAGAATTTTGCACAAAAAAAAAGAAGGTCTAGAACAATTTTGGTAATTTTTTCGTAAGGTAATTGGATGAGTGTGTTTCCATAGGACTTTCAAATCAAAGTTTGAGATTGAAAGTTGTCTTTGAGTCCTCAATAACTAAGAGAGGAACAATTCTAACATTCCGCAGCCCCAAAAAAAAGGGTGGTTTGGCATGGTAAATTGGACTAAGGAACGCTGAAATCATTTAATAGTAATCACAATTTTAGGATTCGGGTCATTTCCTAAATGAATAATCGTGTGGAGATTTCAACAGAAAAAGAACGGAAAAGAATCGTGTAAGAGCGAATGAAATTTGCAGTATTTTGTATTAGGAAAATGCTTCGAACAATCGAATCGAGTTATTTACCGTTTTTTTTTTCGTAAGACTTTTAATTGCGAAAGTACGGTGATGGTGTGTAGATTTGTCTAAATAATAACTTTATATTTTTAGATATAGCGTGCTTTTTCACCACCGACGACAAAACATGTGCGGTCATCATGGCTATTGGTCCCCTCTTGCAAATCCTTCCCTCCATCTCAGATTCTTTCTATAAGTTTTCAATTGAACTTTGCCACCATAGAATTTCATGGTCATTGCAATGCAAACTTTTGCACATAAATACTCAAGTACACCCAATCCGTTCCCTAACAAAGTATGGCTACCTTTTTATTACCTTTTTTTCACCAATTTTCGTCATCATAAATACCACGATACTTCCATCCAAATATATTTTAGCTATTAAAAGTATAATATTTAGAGTTATATTGACTAACTATACTTGAAAAAAATTGAACATCTAAGTGTGAGAAATTTAGAGTTGATATCGTCATGAAAACACTTATTTTTAAAGTTTTATTAATCGGATTAGACCTTTAAATTGAAGTATGTTTTTACTATTATAGAAACCATAATTTAAAGTTTACTTAAAGAGAACATTAGTAATACTTGTAAATAACATATTTTTGTTAATTTGGGAAATGGATTGAAATGAAATAGATATTCTACAATCTAGGCAGTAGTGCCATTATGTAAACTTATGAATGGCACCAAAAACTGTTTTGACTTTGCTATGGAAAGTTGAGGTGCTAAATTGAACAAACAGAATACTAGTGACTAGATTCAACATTTAGGAATAATTCAAAGACCACAATGAACGAGTTAAAAATTCAATGACAATGCATATTAGGCCAAAGCTTAGGGATTATTTGTGTCATTTTTTAAGATAGAAAAAGGGTGAAAATTTAGTTATTGAGATTGAAAGGTCATGAGTTCTAAGAATGACATTTAATTTTGACAGCCATTGTACATTGTACAATTGGCCAAGCAGTCATACGCAAAAAATCATACAAGGGGAAATCAAAATGATGTCAGTTTCAAGAGAGATTTTCGTCGTCCTTTTCAAAGACAAGGTACCATGAATATGATGATGATAATGGTAAAGAAAGAATAGGATGAATCGCTGACTGTGGTGTGTGTACAACCTATACCGCCAATAAGTATAGGTGTGATCCCATGGTTTAAGCTCTTCCTTTATTATAACAACTGGGAGCACCTTACTGATAATCTAAGTGTGGTTTTCGCCTAGAGCCATCGGCTCTGCAGCCAGGCGGCGTAGGTGACTCTTGCCGGCACAAGGAAAAAGAAAAGCAAAAGAAAAAAAAAAAAAAAAAAAAAAAAATATTAAATTACAAAAATTATCCATGTAATGTCATATAGGACGATCGACATTCATGTCAACCATTTTATTTGATATAAAGGACTCAGTTAGCCAATTGACACAAGGTTTGGAATTAAATTGGTTAAGTTAAAAAAATTTGGGACTGAATTAGAACTTTTATAATTATTTCCCCAAATTTTGGCGGTCAAGACCTGATTTGGAATGTTTCTTATATCGTTAACAAAGGACATTCCTCTAATCGTCACAAGTGACAGGAAAGTCTAAAACAGCTGTCCAATCCTGGACATATGTTCTTTTATCGTGTGGGCTCAGGTATCTATCATGTCTAGAAGATTACAGGCACCGATGAATAATGATCGCCAGTGATGAAGGTAGAGCGATGGCTATTGAACTGGCTGGATCGGACGTCTCATCAGACCTGTTGGGCGTAGTGGTGAGGAACTGCAGAAATGCCGTGAAATACTTGAAAGCATGATGGAGACACAGCCGGACGTCGTGGAAGCTTGCTAGGATTTTTGCACCCCGCAAGTAGCTATTGTTGCTCACTATTGAAAGCTTGCGTTGTAAGCCGTGAAAAATGGCACCCTAAAGATCTCCAAAGCCAGAATATAGAACACAGTAATGAAGAAAAAGCGATTTCACACTTGATTTGAAATATATTATTTTTTATGCAAAATGCCAATGATCCAAAGTTCAAGTGCTTGCCTTTATTCCCCTCTATATCAATAGTTGAATAAGACTGCCCCTCACGAACTCGTTCAGAATCGTTTCTTACGTGAGACTATTTGTTTATCGAGTTAAAGGAGAGATTTGAGCGCTATTTATAAAATTTTCAGCCACTCGACACTTTCATCACAAGCCAAGCTTTATTCGGCCCATACTAGTTAGGCCATATTAGACTAATTGAAAATCTTTACATATTCCCTTTTTGACCAGCCTTGTAAAATAGTAAATATCAATTACAATTAATGTATCCCACATTAGGAAAAACTCTTATATTCTCTCACTTGAGCTATATCGATTGAAACCTGGCTCAAACACCGAATCATGACGATAATTGCATCAATAGGGGCAGAGTTGTTCATGCTCATAAGTGCTTTTAACTCTACTTATATGTATTTAATATGCTAATGTGGCAAGTGGATAACACTTCGTAGGGAGTAAAACCTTACGTGTCATCTCTTTTGTTAGACAACATTCTCTCTATTTAAGTGTTACAAAACCCAATGTATCACAAGAGAATATCCTTTGATAACATTTCTGTTTCTCGGAACAAAAAAAAAAATCAGAAATATGTTTAGTGACGCAAATGATTCGATTCTAATTTCCTCTTAGGAACACTTTTGGACAAAAAATAAGAAACAAAAAAAAGTTGTTTCTCCAAAAAATGAACACTTTTGAGAATAAAAAGGCAACGATGGTCTTCTTTCGCTTTTGTCGGGTGCCCGTGAGGCGTGGGGCTGGGTCAACCCGATCCGGTCCGCATAAATTTTTAATAAAAAATTTGGAAATTAATAAAAATAAAAAATGATTAAAAAATCCAAAAAAATGAAAAATTTGTAAAAACTCTAAAAAAATTGGAAAAAATAAAAAATTTCAAAAATTCCAAATAAATCTAAAAAATTAGGAGATGAGTCATTTTAACTGGTGAATCCTATTTTTGATGATTTTTCCTTTTGGATTTCGTCCAAATGATGATTTTTTCCCTCAAGGGCAAATTGTTTAAAAAAATCCCGTAAATTCCAAAAAAAAAAAAAAAAAAATAGAAAATGGGTCCATTCAACTGGCCAATCCTATTTTTGATGATTTTGCCTTTCGATTTTTCCTAGGCCTTGCCTAATTTGTTTGCGGAGTACCATGTTGCGTCGGTTACCATTCGCATGGTATCCAAGTGTGAAACTAAGCCACCTATATGACAATGGTGGATTTTATTCATTCTAAGCAATAAAAGATAATTAGAGTCACCTCTTTATGCCAGTCTCAAGAGAAGCATGGAAAAACAATAATTTTATCATATTATCCTTTGAAGAAACAAATGTGAAGCATCCCTATTTTGGCCAAAAATATATCATGGTGCAAGAGGATCGCACTTGTGGGGGTCCGAACAAAGTCATCAAATGTGATTATGTAATTATTTGATTTAAATAACAAATTGAGAAGATAAATTATTTTTCGGAATAGAAACTTTGTGTAGTTACCAAAAGCGTTTCCGTTCCGAGAATAGAAATTTTATGCATTTATCAAACGCATTCCGATTCTTTAAAACTCATCCAGGGAATAAAATACAAAAAATTGATTCTAATCAAAATTGCTTTTTTTGGAATAGAAACATTACCAAACGGGTCCTAATGAGCCCACATATGTCTTATCCTTATAGTTAACTTTACTTTGTTTGTAACAAGACATATCCTTAAGGCTAATAGCTAAATCCTACTAGCCTTTACTCAAGGTTTACACATATATATATATATATATATATATATATATATATTAACATGATAAAAATACATTCATAATCATTTTATGAAATACAAGAGTTGATACATGTCAAAATGTTATAAAATGCAACAAGCATAGATGTTTAGAGCGAAAACAAAATAGCTACTACTAAATAAAAATATCTCATGATGCTTCTTGGTCAATGCTAATGACATGTTATTCAAACACATAAGGGCGAAGACTTTTAGTTAGTAGATCTTCAACAATGTCATATGTGGAAATATGCTTTAGTGTAAAGTCACAATTCTGAACTATTTCCTTTATAATCAAAAACTTAATCCTAAATGGTTAGACTCCTTGAGGCCTTTGATAAACAACACTATAGAGTTATTGTCACAATTCAACTTTATAGGCCTATCTATAATGAGGTTCGGAGCTAATAGTCCGAGTAGTGGCCGAAAAGAATGTTACAAACTCCGCTTGCATAGTCGAGGATGATATAGATTTATGTTTCTTGCTTGCCCATGATATTATATCTCTTGCCAACATAAAGATCTATTACGTTGTGTCACCCCGACAACAAGGAATGTATGTATTTGAATACCCTAGTAGCTACGGGTTCAATATGTCTCTAAATTAACATATAGTCTTTTGTCTTTTTTAAGTACCTCAAACCTTCTTGGCTACACAACTAATGAAGTGTCTTGGATTTGACAGTATCCGCATGGAAGCCCTATTACAAAAGCAATGTCATAACTAGTGCAAACTTGAGCATACATGATACCTCTCAATGCACTAGCATTAGGTACATTCTTCATGTGGACTTTCTCAACTTTAAAATGAGGACACTGTGATAGACTTGGTTTATCACCCTTAACGATAAGAGCAATTCCTAGCTTGAAATGTTGCATACTAAATCCTTTCAAAATAATGGAATCTCCACAATGACTGCAAATCCCTCCGAGATAATTTGAGAATACAAATTTTGGTTGTGCCTAAATATGCCCTCCGAGACAAACTCAATCCGTGGCGAGAACGATTCCTATGGATCTCAATTCCAAGGATAAATAACGCCTCACCGAGGTCCTTCGTGTCAAAATTCTTCGATAACATCCATTTCGTTTCATGCAATAATCCAAAATCACTACTCGCAAGTAAAAGGTTTAGGACTGAATTAACACAGAAAAGGTTTAGTACTGAATTGACAAAAGTAAGATAGATTTGGGACTAAATTGGCAAAAGTGCGATAGGTATATGACTTTTAACAAATTGAACCAAATTCGAAGACACGATACATAGATGAAACGAGGCTAAAACAAAGCAAGCTTGATCTATGGAAATCTCATGGATGATTTACAGATAATCCAAACTAAAATAAAGAACCAATACCACGTGGATTATGAATACATAGAAATCATCGACAATAACCAAGCACACATGCTATATGAACAGATAATCAATAGCCAAGCATTCTGCCGAATTAGGAATTTCATCAAACTCTCTCTCGAACAATCACACTTAAAAGTTTCACAGATTTATCCTTAATTGAACAATAATCACGAACTTCTAAAATATCCATAGTTATATATATATAATTATGTATACATATGTATACACACACACACATATATATATATATATGTATATATATATATATGTATTGATCAATCTAGGATGTATGGGTGCGTCCGAATTACAAGGGCTGGCACTTAGGCGACGGGCCTTAACTGCTGGGCTAAAAAAGAATACACATGTTAGAACCCAGTTTTTTCTTTTTTAAAAAAAAATTGGATCGAATCATAGCATCTTATAATAGTTTAGGGACTAGATTCCTTTATTACAAGGCGACAAAAAAAAAAATACTTTTTGATTGGCCATTATAGTCATCCAAGGAGTCTTTAAAAATTTCCAAATCTTGTTACCTTTAACGTTGGCCACTTGCTTATGGAGAACTTTAGGTGGGAAATAGACAATTATATGTGATTTCAATGTGAGCTGGCAACATTTGTTTCTTCCTTGAACCACACCAGAAAAACTCTCTTATTCTTTTGTGAAAGATTCTGCACATGCTGGGAACCTAGTTGCACGAGAAAAATAACATTTGGATATGACCATAACATTTTGTAACAGTTTAGAGACTTGATTCCTTGATCACAGGGAGACAAAAAAAAAAAAAATTGATTGGCCATTTTGGTCATCCAAGAAGTCTTTAAAATTTTCCAAATCTTGCTGAAAAGTCTTGGCACTTTTAATGTCCACTTGCTAATGCAAAACATTACGTGGGAAAGAGATAATTATATTTGATTTCAATGTGAGCTGGCAACCTTTGTTTCTTCCTTGAACCGCACCAGAAAAACTCTCTTGCTCTTTTGTGAAAGATTCTGCACCCGCTAGGAACCCAGTTGCACAAAAAATAAAATTTGGATCTAATCATGACATTTTGTAATAGTATAAAGACTTGATTCCTTGATCCCAAGGAGACCAAAAAAAAAAAAATGATTGGCCATTATGGTCATCCAAGGAGTCTTTAAAAATTTCCAAATCTTGTTGAAAAGTCTTAGCACCTTTAATGTTTTCCAGCTGCTCATGCAGAACATTTGGTGGGAAAGAGACAGTTATATTTGATTTCAACGTGAGCCGGCCAACTTTGATTTTTCCTCGAACCACACCAGAAAAAACTCCCTTGTTCTTTTGTGAAAGATTCTGACTTGGCCATAATTGTGTGTCCCTTAGTATAAACAAGATTTTCCAACCATCTTAAGAAAATACGTTGATCAAGAAAAAAGTGCTGAGTTTGTGTGACTTTATGTCTTCTAGTCTAAGGTGGGACCAACATTTCATTTCTGGGAAATGCAACCCCCAACCAGAGGCGTTGCGCATATCTTATCGAGCCAAAAAGAAAAAAAAAATGAACGTGTAAAATGTAGACGTAGCTCATGAATTCTCGGAATAAATGGATGCATGTTTGGATATGAAGACAAATGAGGCGGTGTACGTGCTAACATTCGCTGCCACCATTGCTCACGAAGAAGAAGACGATGATTAGGATTTGAAATTTGTGCAAAGCACGCCTAAGGGCCGGCTAAAAGGTTGTCAATTTGCCCATTTAAAACGACTAATTGTCACGTCCACCGTCAATGAAAAAACAAATCTTTTTACATTTCCATCTTTGAATGGGTAGTCGATAAATGAATTCGGTTAGGCAACCATCTCTAAGTACACTCAATATGGATGTATTAAAAATCCATTACATTTTCATCGGAGAATACCACGGAACACTACTATGCCCACCATGACCAAAATTTCTTTTTTTTTTTTTCTGACAAACATCCCAAACGAGTACCAAAATCGCAAAATAGACCCTAATGCAATATTTTGGTCCAAGACGGTCGTTAAAATCCGTATGTGGTGGCTTACGTGGATAACGACAAGCAAACGGAATTCACGTGGATCCAACATGGCTTTAGAGAAGCCAAAACGATGCTGTTTCAACTTGTTTTTAGTCTTGCTGGTAAAAGTTCATGTGTCAACACACGTGATTTGAGAAGCTCAAGTTTAGGCCGCTTAAGTAAGAAAGGGACTAAGTTCGAACTTGGTGATACTTGATTTGAGAGGCTTCTCTAAACTTTATTAAATTTTTTTATGTCGTGAGTGTAAGGACATCACATGTTACACTTGATGATACGAGAAATGTAACCTAATCTGTGTATTTAATCTCTTCACACCTCTGTTAGGGACTCAAAATAGAATTATTTTTCTCTCTAAATGTTATTTTAATAGCTCGATTACATCACTAATCACTCGCTTACAAGCACAATTGGCGATTTATTATTTCGTGTTTTGCTCTCGGAGTATTCTCATTTGAACCTGAATTAGCAGAGCCCAAAGATATGCTCAAATGAGGACAAAAGGACGAACAATAAAGTCAAGTCAACTCTCGATTAAGACAAGCCGAGGAAGGAAATTCCTGTGTTCATACGGCTTGCCTATGAACATTGGTTTTTGGTCTTTTTTCTCGGACAAGCCTTCGCGTAAAAAAAAAAATTGGACGGACAAAAAGACATACAAGCAACCACTTGGTGACATCCAATCGCCGATGAGTTTCATGCGCAAGATATAACTGGGATTGCGAAGTCTTATTTTTCGTTTATAATAGGAAGAATTATGTAAACAACTAAAAAAAGTTGTAAGTGGACCAAGTCAGTAAATACCATGAAACATTTCATGGCTCCACCATCCTTCTAATGCATGGTATTTAAATATCTGCACGTAATAAACTTGATTTTTTTTGTGCAATAATAATTTGAATTTGACATCTCTTATAATTGACTGAAAAATGTAATTCACAAGTGTGACATCCCGTATTCGACCCATTTTCGAAGCTTTGAATGAATGAAATATTTCATTGATGTATTTCAGCTAAATCTCACTCGAATTGATCCCTCTTGAGAATATTAACCAAATGGGAATGGCTAGCTAGGAAAAGCAAAGACGTGGACCCAAGAACTTGATCGTGCACCGACTCTTTGACTATGAAAATTGTCGAGGGAATATTTTGGACCAATATAAGCCAATCCTAGAACGGTTAAGGAACGATTTGGGTAATACCCTACGATTGGATCATGGGTGACTCCGTTTGACCATGTATGGGTTTCAAACGTCCTTGAATCATTTTCTAAAGATCGTGTCCATCGAGACTAGTGATTGACCATTGCAATTACATGACAATCAAAGTTGCCATGGCTCGAGTAATTCTTAAACGTGATATTAATCACGGGTCGATACCGTAACTCCTAAAAGTCGTCTGTTAGTTTGAGGTACGCTGAAATTTCAATTGATCGAGATTGATTGCGAATCGGACTTCGAAATTAGACGTCGGACCTTTAGGGGTTTCAATAATTATATTTTGGACGTTGCCTCACCCGGAGTACGACTACTTCACGGTTCGCCTTAAAAGATTCGGAAAAGTGAAATCTGGACTGGATAAAGAAAATAAGATAAATTGTTGGTGGGACCCACAAGACTTGGTCTCATCAATTCAAGACCAATAATTCCACATAATATCTTGCCAAAATATCTTATTCTAGCCTAATCTATCCATCCACCCATCAACATCATCTTCTTCATTCAAGCTTTCATTTTCCCCTCACTTCTTTCTCTCTCCCTCATTCGGCCACCACCACCACCGAACACCCCCACCTCCGCCAAACCACCATCCAGCCTTCATCGACCCATCGTCAACCACCGAGCACCGTCGGAGCACCAGCCGCCGCCGCCGAACCATCCGTCGCCGTGCACGTCGTCGTGGACCGAACGCCAGCCGAGAGGAAGCCACCGGTGCCGCCGCTTGAACCTCAATTTTTTCAGCTTTTTCCCCGAAGGATTTAGCAAGGAATCAAGGTAAACAAGTTTCTAAACCTTGATTAGGTGGTTAGGTTGCTAAAGGATGTTAGATTGATTGAGTTTTGGTGAGAAATTGCTTGGCTTTGTGCTTGAGATGCTTTGGTCGAAAATGAAGAGAGGATAGAGAGAGAATTTTGTGATCTTGAAGTGAATAGTCTTTCATGATTGAAATCGGGTGGCTAATATTGAAAGGTACTTTATTTAGAGTAATCGTACGGCCAAGATTGAAAGTTGCTTTATGAAGATTGATCGTACGGCTACGATTAATTGTTGCTTTTGATGCTTTAATCATGTGGTGGACATTAAATGTACTTTATGGTGATATCATCGTACGGTCCCAATAAATTGCTACGTTAGCATATTTTAATCGTGGGGTGTAAATTAATTATTACGTTAGTATAAATTAATCGTGTGGTTCCGATTGGCCATTAGCTTTATTGTGATTTAATCGGGTGGTCCCGATTAATTAATTATTCAACGTGAGTGAATCACGTGATACCGATTGAATATTTCTTCGATATAATTAGATCGAGTGGTCTCGATTGAGTGAATGGGAAAAATTAGAAAGATCGCATGGTCCCGATCTTTTATTAGAAAAAATTAGTGAGATCGTGTGGTCCCGATCTCGCTATTCAAGAAATTTAGCGAGAATAGTACGGTTTAGACCGATCGATCGGAAGGCTTAATGTAATCGTGTGATATCAGTCGAGCGATCGATGAATTATTAGCATTATATGGTCTTTATGAGGAATAATTGAGCATGAGTACGGAAATTTACCCCGAGGCGTTATGACGCGGGGTTTGTATTTATAAAACCGTATTTTACCATGAAGCATTATGACGCGGGGTTCTGTTTATTATTTTATCCTGAGGCGTTAAAGCGAGATGCTAACCTCGAGGCGTTAAACACGGGTTATATCGACCGCAGGCGTTATTACGTGGGTCCGGAGTATTATATGGCCCGAGACGTTATTACGCGGGCATTGAAAGTGATTATATCGACCTGAGGCATTATTACGCGGGTCTAGAATATTATATGGCCTGAGGCGTTATTACGCGGGCATTGGAAGTGATTATATCGACCTGATGCGTTAAACGCGGGTTCGAAGTATTATTATGGCCTGTTGCGTTATTACGCGGGTCCGCTCCTATATTATGACCTTGATGAGGGATTTGAGAGTTGGAGGAATGATATGCATTTAATTCAATTGGATAAATGATCTTTATCTTTATTTTATGATTGAGTGCATTTAGTTGAGTGTGTTGGTTTTTATAACTTGAATGATAGGATGTATCTGGAGACACTATCACCCTAACCTAGGTTTAGGAATTTGTTTGTTGAGATATATTCTCACCCCGTCGTAGGCTAATATTTTCGGACCCCAACCCTTAACTATGCCTCCCGTACGTTTTGGCGTCCCGATGGATATGGATACGTCCATCGAGGAGTTTTTAGTAGGCCAGGATAGGGTGTATATTCGTAAGGGTACTATGGTGTGGGTGGATGAAGGGGCGAGTATTGGAAGCCTCACCGCTACGAGTGGTGGTACTACCGCTTTGGAGATTTGACTACCGGACCTCCGAGCCGTCGGAGATACCTAGGGATGAAATTCCTGAATAGTGCCATCCCGCCCCTATGGTGACCTGGAGCATTCCGTAGCTGGATCTAGGAACATCCCGGAGAAGTCCCGGATCATTGAAGAGGAGATGGAAGTCATTGAAGTATCTACATCGAGAGGAAGATGAAGACGAAGACTCTCTGGAGATAGACCCTAATAGTTCCTCCGAGTACGATCCCATTGAAGACGAGGAGTCCAATGGTAGTGATACTCGACTAGTAGGCGTAGGAGAGATAGGGTTCATTTTTGGATGTTTTATTAGGTTGGAGGCATAGTAGAGGAACCTAGAGGGTTATCTTTTAGTTTGGTCTCTCGGTTCCCTTCGACCCCTGCTCCTGGTTGGTTGTAAATAACTATTGAGCTTTTGTATTATAAGGTTGTTTTCATCCCAAGTCATATTTGTTTATTTGTATGGAGTTGCATTCGCTTTCGCATGTGCATTTCATTTCGCCAAGCTTGAATTTTTTTGTTATGGCCGTTGGATCCTGGAAATCATTTAACCGAATGGTCGTCGCGGGATATTATCGAGCCCGAAGAGTTCGGGCGTGACATCCCCGTTTGAATTGATATCGAGAGCAAGGTCAGCTCAATCCAAGTTGATTGAGCTTTGGAGTAATAAGGAGTGATGACGTTGGGATTGTTAGATAACGAGACCTTGGGGATTCGCTAGAATTAGGCACGAAATGCATATCATGTGAATTGGCGCTTGTGATTGGCACAATTGATTGAGATCACTTTGGGTGATTATAAGATCAGAGAGTCTCGCACGTGGCATTGCTTGATGTTTAACCGTTGCCCATCTTATGTGATAGATGGTTGTGTTTGTTGTGATTATAACAAGTGCGAGATGCGTCGGGAGCCGAGCTAAGAATGAGGAATGTTGGTTGTGGTACTCTTGATTTGCTTGTTGTGAGTTAATCGCATTGAATGCGAATGTTGCCATGATATGTAGTTTAGAATCGCTAGACTTGAGTAGACGACTTAGGTCTCTAATTCTTTGGTGGGATTATAATGACTCGGGTGTTGTGAAAGTTAGCAAAAATGGATAACCGAGGTAGAGGTTCCAAGGGAGGTTCCAAGGGAGCATCTAGTTCTAGGGGAGCGTCTAGTTCAAGAACGTCGGTTAGAGCGGACCCAAGAGTGGATGAAGTCGGGGCTCTTGAGGAAATTGGGAATTTGATGGGTAGGCAGACTCAAGAACGAGTGCCGCTATTACCCAACTTGCCGAGGTCGCTACGGCTGCATCTCCGCTGCTCATGGAACAAATGTGAATTAAGGGAATGACAATGGGAATAGACAGATGCATCGGTTAGTGGAATTATTTTTGAAGTTGAAACCGGCGAGATTTAATGGAAAATGTGATCCAGAGGTTGCTCCTCGTTGGATAGAGGACTTGGAGAAAGCGTTTGAAGCGGGGTGCACGGAGGAGGAGAAAGTAACTCGGTGGTGTACCGGTTGAATGATACTGACTAGTGATTGGTGGAATGCCACCAAGGGAAGAGTTTTTCCCGAGGGTACCGTTCCAAACTAGACCGTCTTCTTTGAAGTCTTCAACGTGAAGTATTTCTCGAGACCGCTCGAGGAACGGAAGATGTTGGAGTTTCAAGAACTCCGTCGAATCGGATGACAATCGACCAATATGAGGCTGAATTCTCAAGATTGTCAAATTATGCACCAAGGATGGTGGAGAATATTTTGGACAGAGCTAGAAGATTCCGAGATGGGTTGAAGTCGGAGCTTCGCGATCACTGATCTTGCTAAATTTGAGGGACTACGATGAACTTTGTGAACGGGATCGGATGGTGGAACGTGATATGAGGGAGAGGGCTGCCGCATCTAGATCGCGATTTATGCGGGCTAGGGATAACCGCCAATTTGGCAAAAGGCCAATGATGGGAAATCGGCGTTTCGTCCCTCTTGTCGGGAAGAAATAATGGAAAACCGGCATACCAGTCTAACTGGAATTGTCGACTTTATGGGAGGAGGCATGGAAAAGGACCTTGTTCGAAGCGGGACGAGAGCTTGTTTTAGATGCGGCAAGTTCGATCATCAAATAAGGAACTGTCCGGAGCAAGCCACGGAACCCTAGTTTCAATCCCAAGCAAACTCAAGCAAAACCTCAAGTTGGAGTTGCTCCACGGAATAATCAAAATCGACCACCAGCTCAAGGGAGAGTTTATGCAATGGCGCGCAATGAAGCAGAGAATGCACCTAGCGTGATCACAGTGTACGGTCTCCTTATGTGATCATGCTGCCTACGCTTTATTTGATTCTGGCGCGTCACATTCTTTTATATCTCGAATAATTTGTGGAGTTAGGCGGCATTGAGTCAAAACGCTAGAAGTAATGCTTGCATGTAACTACACCCTTAAAGGATAAGAATTGATTTCATTAGGGTGTTCGGGATGTAAGATAGTCATTGGTGATAGAGAAGAATTGATAGATTTGTGATTTTGACTATGTATGACTATGACGTTATAATTGAAATGGATTGGCTAGGAAAACAAAGGGCTGTCTTTGATTGTGGTAGCGTGGTGATCCAATTTAATCCGATTGGTCATCCTAGATATGAATTTGTGGGAAGTCGAGGAGTAATCTCGATTCCCTTGATTTCGTCACTTGAAGTGACTAAACCGTTAGCGAAGATGCCAAGGGTATCTAGCTACGTAGTTGATTCATCGGTTAAAGGACCGGTTGAAGGACCGAAGCTAGAGGACATGGCCGTGGTGTGCGATTATCTCGATATCTTTCCTCAAGAATTGCCGAAATTACCATCGAAAGGGAAGTGGAGTTTGTAATTGAGTTAGCCCTGGGACGAGAACCGATCTCTAAGGCACCCTACGGAATGTCTTTGTCGAGTTAAATGAGTTGAAGGTTCAAATGCGGGAATTGCTTGGATAAAGGATTTATCCGCCCAAGTGCTCACCGTGGGGAGCGCCGGTGCTATTTGTGAGGAAAAAGGATGGATCATTGCATTTGTACATTGACTATCGGCAATTGAATCAAGCAACTATTAAGAATAAGTATCCATTGCCAAGGATAGATGACTTGTTCGATCAATTGCAAGGGGCTTCGGTATTTGCTAAGATCGACTTGAGGACGGGCTACCATCACTGAGGATTAAGAAGGAAGATATACCGAATACGCTTTCCGTACGAGATATGGGCATTATGAATTTGCGGTTATGCCGCTCAAATTGACTAACGCCCCAGTTGCCTTTATTGATATGATGCATCGGGTATTTAGAGAATTCTTAGATCAGTTTGTCATCGTATTTATCGATGATATATTGGTGTATTCGAAGAGCCTGGAGGAACACGAATGCCATTTGAGTATCGTCCCTACGGACCTTGAGAGAACACACTCTCTTTTCTAAGTTTAGCAAATGTGAGTTTTGGCTTGATCGATGTAGCATTTCTTGGACACATAGTTTTCGGGAATGGAATCTCAAGTAGACCCGACAAAGATTGAAACGTGGTAAAGCGGCCAAGACCAACGTCTGTTATAGAGATTAAAAGTTTTCTAGGCCTGGCGGGTTATTATCGACAATTCGTGGAAAAGTTTTCGTCGATAGCTATTCCGTTGACGCGATTAACGAAGAAGGAAAACCATTTTGAATGGATAGATAAGTGCGAAAGAAGTTTCCAAGAACTTAAGCACAGGTTGACGACACCACCGGTTCGACGATACCATCTAGTCTTGGAGGATTTGAAATTTATAGCGATGCCTCGCTAAAGGGACTAGGATGTGTCCCGATGCGACATGGCGTAGTTGTTGCCTATGCATCGCGCCAATTGAGATCTCATGAGCTAAACTACCCGACCCATGTTTTGGAACTTGCGGCGATCGTTTTTGCGCTGAAGATTTGAAGGCATTATTTATGGGGAGAAAAATTTCAGATCTACACGAGACCATCGAGTTTGAAATATTTATTCTCCGAGAAGGAGTTGAATATGATACAACGTCGATGGATGGAGTTGCTCAAGGACTATGATTGTGATATTTTATATCACCCTGGGAAAGCAAATAAGGTAGCGGATGCGTTGAGTTGAAAGTCAAGCCTCTCGCATTTGATGAGCAAAGAGTGGATTTTACTTGAGGAATTGAGGGATTCAAAGTTTAAATTTGAAGTTTGTCACCTCTCAAGTTTGTTGGCAACTTTGAGAGTTGAACCCGAGATCCAAGCGAATATTAAAGAATTGCAGTCCATGAATCCCGATATTCAAAAGATTCTAGAAATGGATGCAATCTAGAGGAAACCTGAATTCCAAGTGGTCGAGGACGGAATCTTGAAGTTCCGTGGATGTTTATGTGTCCCGAATGATGAGGAGCTTAAGGAGAAGATTTTATCAAAAGCTCATCGTAGTAGCTACAAGTGTGCATTCAAGTAGCACCAAGATGTATCGAGAACTGCGTCAGCATTGCGGTGGAATGGGATGAAAGTGGACGTGACTAAACATGTGGCTAAATGTTTAACATGCCAATAGGTAAAGGCACAACTTTGTAAGTTTGGAGGATTACTTCGACCGTTGGAGATACCCGAGTGGAAATGAGAGCACATCACTATGGATTTTGTCATAGGATTACCGAGGAGCCGGAGATGGCATGATTCGATATGGGTGATTGTTGATAGATTGACAAAGTCTCGCACATTTTTCTGGCAATGCGAAAGGACTTCGCAATGGATAGTTACGCTGAGTCTGTATATGCACTAGATACTTCGATCGCATGGAGTTCCAGTAACAATTACTTCGGATAGAGACCCTAAGTTTACCACAATTTTTTGGAAAAGTCTTAGAATGCTATAGGGACCAAAGTGCAGTATAACACTCGCTTATCATCCCCAGACAGATGGACAATCGAAGAGGACAATTCAGACACTTGAGGACATGTTGCGGGCATGCGTGATAGATTTTAAAAGGGGTTGGGAAGAACGATTACATCTACTCGAGTTTGCCTACAACAACAGCTTTCAGCAGAGTATCGAAATGGCACTATTTGAGGCGTTGTATGGCGGAACTTGCAAAACTCCGGTATGTTGAGATGAAGTTGGTGAGAGGAGTATAACGGGTCCGTAATTAGTTCAGCAATCCGTCGATGCGGTAAAAGTAATCGGAGAAACACTTAAGGCGCCCAAAGTCGTCAAAAGAGTTATGTGGATAGACGACGTAAACCTTTGGAATTCCGGTGGGAGATCACGTTTTCCTTAAAGTGTCGCCAATGCGAGGCTTATCTCAATTTGGAAAGAAAGGAAAATTGAGTCCAAGGTACGTAGGTCCATTCGAAATCCTGGAACGGATTAGAACTTTAACCTATCGTCTCGCCTTGCCGCTGAACTTGTCCCAAGTTCATAATGTCTTCCATGTATCCATGTAGAGGAAGTACGAACCGGACCCAACCCACGTGCTGGATCATGAAGTTGTGGATGTGGATGAAAGGGTATCTTACGTAGAGAGGCCGGTGCGAATAGAAGACGAAAAGAACAAGTTCGAGAAATAAAACAATTCTACTTGGTGAAAGTGATTTGGTAGCACTATGGAACGGAAAGAGCAACTTATGGAAATGAAGAAGTGATGAGCCACCAAAACCCCTAATTGTTTGAGTAGTTAATTTTATTGTAAATTTCGAAGACGAAATTTTTGTAAGGGGGAACAATTGTGACATCCTGTGTTCCGACCCATTTTCAAAGTTTTGAATGAATGAAATATCTCATTGATATATTTCAGCTAAATCTCACTCGAAATTGATCCCTCTTGAGAATACTAACCAAATGGGAATGGCTAGCTAGAAAAAACAAGTACGTGGACCTAAGAACTTGATCCTGGACTCGACTCTTTGACCATGAAAATTGTCGAGAGAATGTTTTGGACCAATATAGGCTGATCCTAGAACGGTTAAGGAACGATTTGGGTAATACCCTACGATTGGATCACGGGTGACTCCGTTTGACCATGTATGGGTTCCGAACGTCCCCTGAATCATTTTTTAACGATCGTGTTCATTTGGACTAGTGATTGACCCTCGCAATTACATAACAACAAAAGTCACCATGGCTCGAGTAATTCTTAAATGTGATATTAATCACGGATCGATACGCGTAACTCCTAAAAGCAATCCGTTAGTTTGAGGTGTGCTGAAATTTCAATTGCTCGAGATTGATCGCGAATCGAACTTCGAAATTAGACGTCGGACCTTCAAGGATTTCAATAATTATATTTTGGACGTTGCCTCACCCGGAGTATGACTACTTCGCGATTCACCCTAAAAGGTTCGGAAAAGTGAAATCTGGACTGGATAAGAAAAATAAGATAAATTATTGGTGGGACCCACAAGACTTGGTCTCATCAATTCAAGACCAATAATTACACATAATATCTTGCCAAAATATCTTATTCTATCATAATCTATCCATCCACCCATCAACATCATCTTCTTCATTCAAGCTTTCATTTTCCCCTTACTTCTTTCTCTCTCTCTCATTCAGCCACCACCACCACCGAACACCCCCACCTCCGTCGAACCACCATCCAGCCTTCACCGACCCGCCGTGAACCACCGAGCATCGCCGGAGCACTAGCCGCCGCCGCCGAACCATCCATCACCGTGCACGTCGCCGTGGACCGAACGCTGGCCGAGAGGAAGCCCACCGATGCCGCCGCTTGAACTTCAATTTTTTTAGCTTTTTCACCGAAGGATTTAGCAAGGAATCAAGGTAAACAAGTTTCTAAACCTTGATTAGGTGGTTAGGTTACTAAAGGATGTTAGATTGATTGAGTTTTGGTGAGAAATTGCTTGGCATTGTGCTTGAGATGCTTTGGCCGAAAATGAAGAGAGGATAGAGAGAGAATTTTGTGATCTTGAAGTGGATAGTCCTTCATAATTGAAATCGGGTGGCTAACATTGAAAGTGTCTTTATTTAGAATAATCGTACGGCCAAGATTGAAAGTTGCTTTATGAAGATTGATCGCACGGCTACGATTAATTGTTATTTTTGATGCTTTAATCCTGTGGTGGAAATTAAATGTACTTTATGGTGATATGATCGTGCGGTCCCGATAAATTGCTACGTTAGCATATTTTAATCGTGGGGTGTAAATTAATTGTTACATTAGTATAAATTAATCGTATGGTTCCGATTGGCCATTAGCTTTATTGTGATTTAATCGGGTAGTCCCGATTAATTAATTATTCAACGTGAGTGAATCACATGGTACCGATTGAATATTTCTTTGGTATAATTAGATCGAGTGGTTTCGATTGAGTGGATGGAAAAATTAGAAAGATCGCATGGTCCCGATCTCGCTATTCGGAAATTTAGCGAGAATCGTATGGTTTAGACCGATCGATCGAAAGGCTTAATGTGATCGTGTGGTATCGGTCGAGCGATCGAGTAATTATTAGTATTATATGGTCTTTATGAGGAATAATTGAGCGTGAGTGCGGAAATTTACCTTGAGACGTTATTACGCGGGGTTTGTATTTATAAGACCATATTTTACCCTGAAGCGTTATGACGCGGCGTTCGTTTATTATTTTATCCCGATGCGTTGTCGCGACCTAAAAAATCAGGCTAACGGATTATCGGAGTTAATTAAATCAACTAACCTAATTCGGACCCTCCCAAATCCTACCGAATCGCAACTTAGGTTCAATTCATGAAAAATTATTCAATTGGAGCCGCCACGAGAAAAAGTATATGCTAAAATGATGAAGATGATTCAAAGACAAGCGCGATGTCGTATGCATGCTTTATTAACCCGGTTTTTAGAGCTCTCGAGGGCAGAATCGACTTAACGATGTACATCGTATCTAGCCCCTTTTAAGCTTAGGGAATGTTAAGAAATCCCCTCGTGTCCCATGATTCGGGCCGAACGGGGAGTCTTAACATGGTCGGGGTCAAGGGTAAGAACGTCCATTCCTCCATCCCGAGGCCAGGCATATTCTTATCCAAACACCATCCTAGGTTCAACTAGCATTTTAGGTCCAATGCAATGTCATGAATCATGCACGACAAGGTTATAATCCACTCAATCATGGCATTTTTCGATAAAATAATTAAATTAAATGCCAAAACTAAGTATACATGCATAAAAGGATTAGAAAAATCACGTGCGAAAGAGTATGATCATCGGGATATAATCAAATGAATATTAATAAACTCCAAATCAGTCAATCCAAAAATGAATCACAATCAATCAATCAAGACAAATCACAACCAAACAATCAAGGCATAGATCATGAAAATCGACGGCTTAAGTCCAGAAAAATTTTGATTTTTCTAAAAATTAAGGGCGATTGAATTGAAATTCTAAAAATCAACCTTAAGATCTGAAAATTAATTTTAATTCCGAAAAATTAATTTTAATTTCCGAAAATTAATTAAAACTTCGGTTGACCCCTTTTAATTTTCGAAAAATTAAAATTTTAAGTCCCCAGTGGAGTCGCCTAAGTCGTCGCGACCTAAAAAATCAGGCTAACGGATTATCGGGTTAATTAAATCAACTAACCTAATTCGGACCCTCCCAAATCCTACCGAATCGCAACTTAAGTTCAATTCATGAAAAATTATTCAATTGGAGCCGCCACTAATCATTTATGGAAGGTTGATTAGAAACCTTAATAAAATAGTGGGAGAACCATTTTATTTTTGCGAACCAGAGAAAATGAGTCCGGGGACTTGGTTACATTAATTTGGAAAATTAATGCCCTTTCGGTACCAATTTCATGAAAAATATCTTTTGATTGATCGATGTGAATTTGATAACTAAAAAGATGGAACGGACCATATGATACTTAAAAATGAGAATTTGTGATTTTCGGATTTAATGATGGTTATGGTGAAAACATATCACAAAATGTGGTAACATCCAATTTTAATTAAGAAAATGATATCTCAACGTCTTAATTTATGTTAGATGTTATTTTTGATATAAAAACAAGATTCGACAAGTTTGACCATATGATATTCGAGAGAATGATTTTTTGTATTTTTTTTGAAAAAATGAAAAGCACTCAAAAGCAATCAAAAATTTGAACAAAAATAAACAAAAATGCCCATAATATACCTTTTAATTTTCGATTTTTCCGAAAAAAATTCACTCATCCCCAAAGATTTGGGTTAGAGAAGAATTTTTATCCACTACATCCTCGAAAATTCGAGCCAAGTATGCGGATAGGGGTATAAAACAACAACGTCCCTTTTGCCAAAGGGAAAGAACACGAAGTTTTATACTAAATCACCATCCCATTTCGTGAGATCACGGCTAAGGCGTGTGATTTAATTTTTCCGAAGGGTCTAGGCACATGGGAGCATATATTATGAGCATGTTTGTTTAAAGATATGCAAATTTTACGACAAACAATCAGGACAAAAATAAAATAAACAAGTGAGTCAATTAAGTGAAAATTTTGAAAATTCAAAGAGGGGTGGTCGAAAATATGAATTGGGGATCCACCTTTCCTTATCCAAAATTTGATCCGATTTTAAGAAAATTACCTTTAAGGTTTGAAAATTTATTTTCGGATAATTCTCAAAATTTTAGATAGTCATCCAATCCGATCAAACTCCATCTCAAGTCAAATATATCCAAAAAATTTACCAGAGATAAGATCAAATAATCATCCCAACCGATTCACATGTTAAAGATAAGTATTCGCCCCAAAATATTATCCGTGACAAATTCGACGTTATCTAATTTAACGATTTCCAATGATTAGATAAGATTCGAAGCTAACAAACCTAATCTCAAATCAAATATATCATTAGAAAATCGCAAGATAAATTAAATCAACCAACGGATATACATTCTCACCAAAACAATCCTTAGAGTAATCTTTAAGATCGGGAGAACAAATCCACGGCACATGAGATAGCATCAAGTAACTATGAGACAAGATAATCCAAACGAACATGATAGCTCAAGACAAGAATTGTTCCCCATTATACATAACAAATCTGATCATGAAGATATATGCGAAAATCTGTTTTGTCTGCCAAAATTCTGTTTTGTTTTTCTTTTTGCCAATTGAATAGCTTGTTGATTGGAGGAAAGACAAATTTTCAAGTTCACTCTATCAACCCTAAGAAAAATCAACATAGAATTCAATTTGTGGATTAATTCGTCTAAAGAGAAGCAAACAGATATTTTGTATCAAAAACATCAACTTCTTGTTCAAGCATGAATTTGATAAAAAGTTTAATTTTTCCTTAGCCTTAATTGCAAATCATACATGTTCAAAGGGATCCAAGAACGACAATGCATATTTCCAAGCAAATATGCATAGATTAGCAATTAAAAGTCAAGAAAAATTACCTCGTTAGCAAATTTCCAGCACACTTTCAAGCTAGGATCCACGCCCAGAACAGTCCGCCTTTAGGCTCGTTTCGTCACCAAAATATTCCGAAAGATCTAACACAAGTGATAGAGAGGTTAGAGCTTCAAAAAACTATGAAAAGGTGGTCGATCAACCTCGAAACGTCGCTGGACAGTAGCAAATTGTATCGCAAAACAGCCACTACACTTGGACCCGAATACGATGGAGAATTGCGCTCGAACGGAGGAGAAAACAGCCACCTTTAGACCTCAAGTGCTGACCAACAGCCCCTCTTTTTCCAGTTTTCTACACACCATGGACGGATATTGAGCGTTTCGGTGGACTCGCACGAGGAATTCAGCCGCTGTCCTCTCTTGCCCTTTCGAATTGCCATTTTTTTTAGTGTTTTCGTCCCCTCATGAATTCAAAGTGGAAGAATGAATTAATGGAAAGGAAAAGCAACTTCCCTTCCCGTGCAAGAAGCCTGGTGAGCTTTTGACTTGGGCTTCTTGGATAACACTTGATCAAGATTTCCTTTCGAGCGGAGGGAACTAAGCGGAAGGAGCAGCTTGCTCGTAAAGCTTCGTAGAAGAATGGAGCAGATTGACCCAGTCGCCCATGTCTCCCTCGTTCACTAATGCTTGCTTTCTCTTCCTCCTTTTCCACGTCAAAGACCCTCTAAAGATCTGCCGTGTGCAGATTATGTGTCCCCCCCTCCACGCTAGGCTATCATGATGTATATATAGGACAAGATAAACCTTGAACCCTAATTGGCCTAGGGTTTATTCTTGACAACCATCTTAAAAATCCAAGTCAAGGTAGGATTTAATATGGGCCATTAGATAGAAATTTCTGATCTTGAGAAGTCCTAATGGACTAGGACACCTCAAAATTTCGGCTATAGAGGAGTGCAAGAGAGCTGGCTGAATTTCTTAAGTTCATGAGCTTAATCGTGCGTTTATGGGTTCTAATTGGGCTCTAATTCATCAAATAACTAATGAATTAAAAGCCTTGAATTTTAAATGCACATAAACGGGGCTAAATTAAACTCAAAATGGGCCTCAATCACCTTGAAGTTTCGGCACGACCACCCTATTTGATTCCAAGATGATACGATCTTGAATTGACAAGGAATTCCGACATAAAAAGAATTCTGGAACCAGCTCTTTCACGCTATTTGCATCCAATAAGCAATTCCTATATGTTCCCCTACGTTGCTCGTCACCAAACACTAGATTGATCCAGTGATAAGGATTTGACCTAACATGTCCACCTTCAAGGGCTTCTTGATTTTATTGACGAATTCTTCAAAGCGATCCCTTCATCCAAGGAGAAAAACAGATGTTACCAATAGGCTCGCTATCCTTCCATTGTCGAACATTTGTGATGAGCTTCAGTCCAACTCGCCTATCAAATTAGGTCAATCTCGCGCCACCGATGCGAGATGAATCCTAATGCAATGCACACATAACAAGAATAAAATATGTCACGCATGAAAATTATTTTTGGCGAGAACTAAATTTAATTCTCATTTTTATGAAATATGATTTATCTAAAAAAATAAAATAAAATTTTGGTGTCAGCATTTGCCCCTCTTTGAGTGGAGGCTCGCAGAGGTTTTGCTCAAAGACAAAATTGAAACCTAAATTTTGCAAATGCAAGTGAATGAATGAGAATTTTTTTTGCGGGAGTTTGAATCCCATTTTCTCGATGCAAAAGAAATGATGCATGGTATGCGGGACTATAGATAACATGTGTCAAAACTTCTCTTTTTTTATTTTTAGAGAAACTCGCACACGGATCGCATATGAGAATATTGTTTTACCGAATACCTCATAATGCGATGATTCCCTTAATCTCTAAGTTTCTTGCAAACGCGAGGATCTCAAGGTACGGGGTGCCTTATACGTTAGCGAAGTTTCCTTCGATGCGAGACAACGCAAGATATGTGTAGTGTTGAACACATGCTTTCCGAGATCACAAGAGCTACGTCGTTGTGAATCGGAAAAAGGACCAAGATCACAAGAGGATCTTAAGGTACTAAGGCCTTATCCGTTACAGAGGTTGTTCCCTCCGACGGGACAGCGCAAGATATATGTAGAGTTGAAATGTGCTTCGAGATCACAAGAGCTACGTCGTTATGAGTCGAAGAAGGTATAATCAAGATCACAAGAGCATACGTCGTTGTGATTCGATTAAAAGACCAAAATCATAAGAGCTACGTTGTCATGATTTGGTTAAAAGACCAAGACCACAAGAGCTACGTCGTTGTGAAATGGTTGGGGATCAAAATCATGAGTGCTTATGTCTTCATAATTTGATAAGGGTCAAAACCATAAGAGCTACGTCATTATGATTTGACAAAAGATCAAAAATCGCAAGTGCATATGTCATAGCAATTTGATAAAGGTAGAGATCATGGGTGCATATGTCGTCATGAACCAATACCATCAATGCTGTATAGCATAATTATAAAGGATGTACTATCGAACCGAATCGATAAATACAAAAGGGATGCGTTGCCCGAAATGAATCAAGACAAACACAAGAGGTTAAAATGACAACTTAAATGAGCAAAGCTGTCGATTTGAAAAGGGTTCGGAAAACTTACCTGGATTCCCCGAATGGTTTCAATGAATGGTCAAGTTGACTATATCATACCTGTTTATTCACTTGAGGTATATTTATGAACAAAATCAATGTAAATACAATATGACATGTCCACAAATCTTTGAACTTTTTGCTTGCATTATACGGCTTCACCGGGGAATTTTTTTAATAAGGAAATTTATCGATCCTCATGATAAATCGAACAAATTGAATAAGGAACCTTCGATCAGAAAGGACTTTCACTCATTCTCATGAAAAGGCTTTTGAAACCCGACCATTGATGCGGGTACAAGTAAACACTCGGAACTGCCATCTTCACATTCGACAAGGGTCCGGGTATTCTCGCAATTAGTATGACCGAGACCAATCCATGAGGTCTTTTGCAAGGTTTGTAATTCAGGTTTGGTCAAAGGTTGATCAAAGGAAACTCATATGAGCCATTAGGCTTATGAAATGAAAATCCTCATCAGCTGCATTGGGTTTACAAGTCGGGAACCCTGCGAAATGAGATAAAATGATCTTGCTCGCACTTCTTCGAGCGATATTTATAAGCAATTTTGAAATACTACATCAATCCAAGTGCCCTAATCCGAAGAGACTTTTGGTGAGGGTTGTAATGTAGGTTCGGGGTAGGCCTGAGAATGAAAGGCTTATTTACAACAAGAGGAGTATAATGGTGAGATTAGTGATCATCTCTCTTCGCCATTTTAAGCATGGCGCTCTTGTGAATTTTTCTCTCGAGGAACATTTGAGCATGTTCGGCGAGACTTTCCTTCCTTCTAGAGATTTTTTCGAGAGAGCTTCTTCTTTTTTTTTTTGCTTCTCATGATTGGAGAGGGCCTTTTGTCTTTCGGGCTACATTTCTTAGATTTTTTTTTTTGCATGGCAAGCCTTTGCTTTTCTTATTCCCTTCTTACGCCTCTTTCATTGAGCTTTTTTTTCTTTCAAAAGGAAGGAAGGGGTCTCATCCGGATCTTTTGCATATTTTGCCAAAGCAAATCTTTCGAGTTTTAGTTTGCCCCAAGGTACTCTACTTTTTGTCGGGATGGCTTCAAATGATTCTTTGCGAGGATAATCACCAATTGGATTTTGAGAAATGAATTCGCCGCTCAAATTGGGTTAAGCAAAGGATCAAGTGTGTGTGGTATAGAAATGAAATGCTCTTCATCATTCCTAAGGCACTCAAGTTAATATAGGATTCGCATGCAACAAATACACTTGAAGATTGATGCAAGTGAAAGCAAGAAAATTTTACTCATCCTCCGAATCTCGAGAATTGCCCCAATGTGGGGTTGTTCATGACAGGGGTATGAAATAAAATCGCCGTTCAAGGGGGTTTAGCAACGGATAACTTGTGTCTTGTTTGGGTAGAGAAAGCGAATGCCTTATATCACTTTGGTCGTCATACTTTTCGCGAGATAACCCTTTACCTTGTGAGCATGGGAACTCTCGCTTTTCTCACTTTGGGGATTAAAATATAGGACGTGTATGGAAATGGCTTGCCTTTCATCGTCCCGACGTTCCTCATTCAAAATGATCGGTTCAATTGGATCGGAGAAACTTCCTAAATGAAATCATCTCACAGTGTAGATTAATAATGCTAACGTAAACAAGCAAACAAGCAATGCATGAGTAAACATCAAAATGGATTATAACTTGATTCAAATGTCGGAACAAATCAAGCATAATACTTCTTTACAGCGTCGAAATTATGGATTGGTGAAGACACGACCTACCATCCACAACAAATGGACCCTTTGTAGTTCGGAGCGAACTTCCCTTTCGGAAGTGGAACAATTGGCAACAATTTCCGCAAAATAAGGTCATTAACTCTGGAAATGTCGAGGCCGAACTTTTTTGTTAAAGGATTTAGCAACCCTCTCGTTGATAGCACTGGCCATGACATACGGCTCTAAGCCGTTTCTCATCAATCAAGTTCGGTTGATCCATCCTCCGTTGGACCCAATCGGCTTGATCAGCTTCACTTGAGACAATATCCGTAAAGAGGGAATCTCCACCTCGACCGGTATCTGCTTCCATCCCATATACAAGAGAATATGGGGTTGCCCCGGTAGATGTTCGGATTGAAGTTCGATATGCCATGAGTGCAAAAGGCAACCTTTCATGCCGATCACGATAATTTTCTGCCGTCTTTGCTAAAATCTTCTTGATGTTCTTATTAGCCGTTTCAATTGCTCCATTCATCTAAGGACGGTACGGAGAGGAGTTCGAGATGCTTGATCTTGAATTTTTTGAACAGTTCATCAACTAGCTTGTTGTTCAAATTCAAGCCATTATCGGTGATTATGGCCTCGGGTGAGCCGTATCGTGCAATGATGTCTCGACGGACGAACTTCACAACATTCGTGCGGTGACCGCTAGGTATGATGCAGCTTCAATCCACTTAGAAAAATAATCGATGGCCACTAGAATGAATCGATGTCCATTAGATGCTTTTGGGTTGATTGGACCAATCACATCAATGCCCCACATAGAAAATGGCCAAGCTTCCGACAAGCGATGCAATTCGTTTGGAGGAACATTGATCTTGTCTCCATGAATCGGCATTTGTGACATTCTTCAACATCTTGAATACAATCGCTTTCCAACGAAAGCCGATAATAACCTAACCCTCATGATCTTCTTAGCTAACATGTGACCATTCATGTGTGGACCACAAATTCCTTCATGTACTTCCATCATTAGACGGATCGCTTCAGTAGAATCAATGCATCTCAAAAGGGTTGAGTCGAACGACCGTTTGTACAAATTCTCTCCACTAAAAAGAACTTGAAGCCATCTTCTTTATATACTTTTGATCGACACGGTACTCTTCTCGGGAAACTCCCGCCTCTGAATGTATGTCTTAATGTCATGGAACCATGGCTTGCCATCGGGTTCATCGATTCACGGCCATACAATATGCCGGCCTTCTTAGTACTTCGATCGTCGGGGGCTCAACCTCAAGCCCATTGGTGACTTGTAACATTGAAGACAAGGTTGCCAATGCATCGAACCGATTGTGAGTCCTGGATAGATACTCAAACGAGATATCATCAAATTCATCCACCAACTCATCCAGATACTCATGGTAGGGTAGCAACTTAGCATCCCGTGTTTTTCATTTTCCAACGATGCGGAGGATAATCAAAGCGGAATCTTCGAATACCTTGAGCCGAGTTATGCCCATTTCAATTGCGGCTTGCAAGCCGAGAACGCACGCTCGTATTCTGCTATGTTATTTGTACAAGGAAATACCAACTTCGCTGCTACAGGATAATGCTGGCCACTAGAGGATATTAGAACCGTTCCGAGTGCTCGATCCGGATAAATTTACAGCTCCGTCGAAATACATGGTCCATACATAATCATGTACTAACATGATTCGATTCTCGGGATGATATGTGTCATCGTCTTGCCCCGGAATTTCGGCTAGGACATCGCTATGGCCCGTCCTTTGACCGACTTTTGGGACAAATATTGAATATCAAATTCAGAAATGAGGATTTGCCACTTGGCAAGTCTCGATCAAGGAAGGTTGATTCAACAGGTACTTGATAGGATCGCATTCCGTCACCAGGAGCACTTGATAGTGCAAAGTATATTGCCGAAGTCCGTGTAGCACCCGGACTAATGTTGCACATGTCTTCTCGGCCTCGGAATAATTCATCTCGAAGCCGTGAATTTCTTACTCGGATAGTAAATAGCTCGTTCTTTCCCATCCTCGTGACTTACTTGAGCTAGCATCGCACCCAAGGACTCGCTATTGATAGTAAGATAAAGGATCAAAGGTTGCCTGGCGTAGGTGGAACAAGTACGGGCGGATTCATGAGATGTTGCTTCAATTTTTCAAAAGCCTCTTCGCACTCACTATCCCAATTGACTAGCGCATTCTTTTTTAACAATCGAGGAACGGCTTGGTAGTCTCGGATAATTGAGAAATGAATCGAGCAATATAATTCAGCCTACCCATGAGGCTACGAACTTCTTTGACCGTTGTCGGTGGCTTGAGCTCACGGATGGCCTTCACCTTGGATGGGTCGATCTCGATACCTTTATTACCGACAATAAATCCAAGCAACTTGCCGAGCTAGTGCCAAAAATACATTTGGTGGGTTGAGCCTCAATCTGAACTTTCGAAGTCTTTCGAACAGCTTTGTCAAGGTTTCAACGTGATCCTCCCCATGTCTTGTCTTTGCAATCATGTCGTTGACATAAACTTCGATTTCATTATGCATCATATCATGGAATAAAGTAACCATGGCCCGTTGGTACGTAGCTCCAGCATTCTTGAGACCGAAGGGCATTACCTTGTAATGAAACAATCCCCATGGTGTAGTGAATGCGGTTTTCAACTTATCATTGACATTCATCGAATCCGATTGTATCCAGAGAAACCATCCATAAATGAAAATAGCTCAAACCCCGCTGTCTCGTTGACGAGTACATCAATGTGTGGGAGCGGAAAATCATCATTAGGACTAGCCTTGTTCAAGTCCCGTAATCGACACAAACCCGAACTCGACCGTCTTTCTTTAGTACCGGGACTATGTTAGCGACCCAGTCGAAGCATTCGGTAGTCTCAATAAATCCCGCATCAAAAAGTTTTATAACTTCTTGTTTAATCTTTTGTGCCAATTCTGGTTTAGCTTTCCGTGTCCTTTGCTTTACGGGCTTAACCGAAGGATCGATCGTAAAACGGTGTTCGACGATCGATCGATCGAGACCGGGCATATCTGCATAGGATCGGGCAAAGATGTCTTGGTAATCTCTCAAAAGCTTGGTCGGACGTTCAGCTTCATCGTTAGGAAGGTTCACCCCGATCTTAACTTCTCTAGGGTTTTCTGCTTCGCCCAAATTGATTGAGATAGTTTCTTCAACGGTCAATGACTTTGCCTCCTCGTGCCGTTCAAAATCCTGACGAATTCCCTCATAGTCAAGAATGGACTTATCTAAGTCGTATACTTCCAAATCCACTAGGTTTCCCTCCTCACGTTTGCCCCTGAAACATAAAATAGCGAAATCGAGAAAAACAAAATGGGTTTAAAAATGCATGAGTTTTTTTGTGATTTTCAAAAGTCATTTTTTTCGAAGGATTTTATTTTTCAAAGACCGCGGGACAATAATTCTTGAAGAAGCCCAGCCTCGGTTCTTACCATGGATGACAATTTTATTCGATCGTTGGTCATCGTCATTGGGCTAGTTTGGGGTACCTCGACAAGATTCAAAGAATTTAATGGAGAACATCGTAATTTTATTGATAATGAAATTAATGCATTACAACTTATTGGAAAGGAAATTGAAAAGTGCAACATACAATGGAAATGAAGATCCTAAAGAAGTAATGCAACCTAAACTCCTAAAAGCAAGAAATATCCCACGCAGGGGATTGCATAAACATAAAAATGTTACTCGAATCTAAACCCTCCAATGGATCATCGAATATGGCATTGATGATGACTTCGGGGGTCTAAGCACCATGTAAGGCTCTTCTTCGGGTGTTCCATCAATTTGCATGGGATCCTCAAATATGGCAGCAATGGTCAAATCATCGAACCATCCAAGTAAGATCGGGGATTCCATTATCGCCTTCATCGTCGTCCAAGTCCATTATCTCAGTAACAACACCTTGGTCCATCGGTGAGTCAAGGACCACAATCCCTAAATCATCTTCAAATTGAGCTAACTCATTGTAACCACCAACCGCTCCAGGTGATCGAAAGGTAGTGTACAGAGGTGGTGGGAAAGGACTACATTCTAGCTTACCACGACCCATCGCGCATCGCTTGCTATGCCCGGGATGGCCACGTCCTCGATATCCCAAACCAGCTGTATGGGACTGGCCTCTAAGCTCAATAGGGTTGCGGATCCCTTGGCCATGTCTCGCCTAAACCCTTGCCGGGCTCGAAACCATTGCCGATCATTACCTTAGCCACCATGAGGGAAGAGGTCGATACCTCCTGGAACCGGTAGAGGACTCTCCGGCGAAGCATGAATAGTTTGTACCAACTCGAAAGCATGGTACGAATCTTCTTCAGTGTGAGCTGGCTCGATGTAAGGGATAGCCGTTTCGTTGAAAATCCGATGATCTTCTTCACCATGAATGATCACTAACTTCTGCTCAACCACGAACTTGATTTTTCGATGGAGACTTGACGGGACAAGCACCCGCATTGTGAATCCATGGACGTCCCAGCAATAGATTGAATGCGAAGGGATGTCTAACACTTGGAATAAGACATCGAATAAAGAGGGTCCAATCTGGATCTCGAGATTAATTTGCCCCATAACGTTCTTTTTCATACCATCAAAGGATCTAACCGAGGTCTTAGCTGCCTCGCATCCTGGCCAAATCAACTCCCATGCGGTTCAATGTAGTTAGGGGACAAATATTCAACGCCGACCCATTGTCAATGAGCACCCGAGCCACATAAGTCTGTTTATGCTTGATCGTTATATGCAAGGCCTTGTTGTGGCCTCGTCCTTCAGCGAGGATCTCATCATCAGCAAATGCGACCCGATCCTTTAGAAGGATGGTCCCAACAAAATTCTCCAACTTATCCCGGCCAATATCTTGAGACACATGAATTTGACCCAAAACCTTCATCGGAGAATCTCGATGCTTTTCGGATGACTGTAAGAGCTCGAGTAGAGAGACTTGGGCCGGCAGACTTTCGTAATTGATCGACGATGCTTGTATTCACTTGTCTTGATTACAGCCAAAAACTCCTTTGCATCCTTCTCGGTGACACGCTTGTCCGGCCGATCATCATTATAAGTACGTCCGGACCTTGTTATCAAGGCAAGATCATAGGACCAAGGAATCGCCTTGTCATCTTTATAAGGAAAAGGCTGAGGCGAAGTGATCACCGTAGTCTCGGGTAGGACAATTCCAAGTTCATCATCCATCGCGTCCTCCCGGGGCGGGCATGTCGGCTAGCTCCGGATCATTCTTAATCGGATTAGCCATATCGGCCTCTCTTGCTTCAATCTTTGAAGAAGACCCGGATTGAGACAAAGTCGGAGCGGCAAATTCTTGATCCCGATCAATGACAATCTGGGATACAATGGCTACTATCTCGGTTTGATTCACCCGGATTATCAACCCATCCTTCATGAGAGTCAAGATTCTTTCTACCAGGTGGTTGAACGATACTATTTCCCCAACTTGATAATAACTCTGCTCTAACCAGAGCATTGAAAATATCAGCCACCCGGATCTCGAAAGCACCTACCCGTCCGGCTTCGAGCTAAGTATAAAGCATTAACCTTGCCCGAGTGATCCGGCAAAGGATTGTTCTTAATATTTGGCTGACTATTGTTTTGGAATGAGAACGCTTTAGAATCAAGCAAGTCTTGAATACGGTGTTTTAACACATAACAACCATCTCGCATCATGTCCGGGTTCACCACAATGGTAGTCACATTTCTTGGACGGGTCATACTTTGGTGAGTTTGTATTACTCGGTCGTAGAGGTTCGGAAGTCGAAGCCCTTTCTTACGTAAAACCGCAAGCACTTGCGATGGGGTTCCGGGTAGAGGAGTAAGTTGCCGAGGAGGGCGAAAATTTCCTTTTTGCCGTTGCGCACCAAAGTTGGCCGGTTGTTGGTTAGGGATCCGCATGATCGGCACTTGAGCCACGGGTTTTCGGGCATAGGTCATGTTAACCTCGTGAAACGGGTTCTTTGTCCTTCTTTACCGCAAATCTTTTGGTACTCGTGACAAGCATCTCCATACCAGCCTTTCTTCATGCCACTCTCGACTTCTTCGGCCATCGCAATAAGGTGATCGAACGACGTTGCAGCAGATCCGAGGATTCGTGACCGCATCATCCGAGGTAGAGTGGAGACAAACAACTTCATGAGCTCTCGCTCGGGGGTACCGGCTTGAGCCGAGACGCCACATTTCTCCACCTGGTTGCGCTTCGCTTAATCGTTTCTCCTTTCTTCATCTCTGCCTGTTCTAGGTCTTCCCTAGAAACGAGAACATCCAAATTGAAACTAAAATGCTTGACAAAAGCATTAGCTGCCTTCTCCCAGTTCTCTATCTTTGTAGATTTCATAGTCCGTATACCATCTCATAGCTGCATCTTTCGGATCGGCCTGAAAGGTCGAATCATCGGAGGGCCGTTAGCCGCATACTTGCCCATCCCGGCTTGATACATCCGGACATGTTGCCTTTGGGTTGGAAGTGCCATCGTATTTCTCGAAGTCGGGCATTTTAAACTTCTCGGGTACACCGACCTTCGAGAAGGCGGAGAAATCAACTCTGAGGGATATTATGCGTACCCTCAACCTCTCGAATTCTCTGCTCCATCTGGGCCAACAGCTTGGCCGTCTCATCCTTCGTCCCAATAGCTACGGGATTGGCTTGGGGAACTGGGACCAAGGGCGATGCGTTAGAGCTCGTGCCGGTGATGATTACGTCTTCTAGTGGCATTGTTCGATAAGGAGCAGCTTCGGGGTTTTACCAGTGTTACCTCCCGTAGGAATTGGAATGGAAAGGCCTGGAAGCAGGCCGAAGCTAGGTGGTTGAAGCTTGGCGGTAAAGGTAGCCATCATTTCTTCCATCTTTTAGGACATCATCCCTTCAAGCGCTCGGTCGGGGAGGCAAGTTTCTCATCCAGGGCGGCATTGACGACGCTGTTGATGTCGGCCATCCTCTTTGCGGACCGATCGAGTAATATACGGAGGATTCGTGATAAATTACCTGAAAGGGACGATCATGTGATAAGTACAATGTGTGAGAGACGTCGAGTCGATCCATGGCTAATCTAGACTTATGAACACCACTCAAACTTGACTCAAGACCCTGACCAGGAAATTCTAGTTTCGTCGGAATTTGGAAAACAAATCATGAAAAATATTCAGCTAGTCAAAATGGTGTAAAAGTTTACGAGCTTGTAGTTGAGAGACCGATGAACAACTTTCATGTTGGGCGATAGGACTAGAAATGAACGGATCAATACAGTTTAATGTGTTTTTCTGAAAAATCATGTTCATAAAACTGTTCTGTCCGCCTGTTATAAAAATACCGAAGGGGCCCTTTAGAGCGTGAATTAAATTTTGAAAAGTTTCAGGATGCTAGTTGAAACATAAATATACAACTTTCAAGTTTAGTGGTTCCGTAAAAGGGCACGTTTTCCGGTGTTAAATTGCAAAACCATTCTGGAGTCCGAAAAAGTGTGAAATTCCAGCCTGCTCCACTCCGGCCATTAATTCCATAAAAAATGGAAATCATATTGGATTAGCACAAAATGTTTTGATACGGTGGTTCAAGATCTTATGAACATTTTTCATTTGAAGTGTGGAAATTGAATACCACTCAAACAAGGTGAAACAATTCGAACAAAACCGCAAGGTCAGTCTGAAAACAGAACTGAATTACTGGCTGAAAGTATAATCAAAGGTAACAAGCCTAAAATCCGACGAAAATTCCCTAACAAGAGACCTAATGAAGGAAAATAATGATAATGACAAGACTCAAATGACTAAAAGCCTATCACTTCGAGGGCCCGGCTCCATTCTTCGACCTCTTGGGTTGGGGACCGGCTTGAGTCTTCAATCGCTTGATGGTCTTCTTCGCCATGACAATCTCTTCATGAGCTTCGGCCAGCGATCGCCTTAGCTCATTATTCGTATATCGGGCTGGTGTGACATGCAGAAGCTTCGGGCGCCACTCTTCGGGAATGAAGTGCTTCAGTCGATACTCCTTGGTGGACCGATAAGCTTCCTCAGCGGGCTCCAAGTGGCTTCCTTGGGAAATTGAGCTTGATCGGTTGACAAGCTGCCCATAGGTATCGAGTGGTGACGACTGTTTGTTCATGATCCGTCATAAGGTTCTCGAAGTTCAGCTGGGTCCGGGCGGTCGGTAGAGGCGGAGGCAACTTCTGGACACATCCAAACCGGCGAATGACTCGGGACGGATAATATTCAGCTACTCCAAGAATACCCAAGAGCGGGACCGGTCCGGTGCGACCGAGGTAAGGCGAGCCTCCTTACATTGGAACCAGCTAGCGTGCCATTGGAGGGACTTGGCGGATGGATTTCTCACGAGTTTTAGCCATTCAGAAAAATGATAATCGGGGGTATTGCTTTGCTTTTCTTTGAAAATGACTAATGGAGGGGCAAAGTTCCTAAGAGTATCGATCGACAGCCCTTGACATTCTTTGATATGTGATAGAAACCAGACTTTGTAACACTCGGCGGGGGCTCTTAAGACCTTAGACTTGCCCCGCCTAAAATTATTCAAAGAAATAATGGTTTCAGCCAAAATAGCATTTACAAAGTTCCTTTCCTCACAAACTTGTTGAACAAAATGAGCCAGGTGAGGAATGATAGAATTTTTGTGATGAGGAAAAATGATCAATCCAAAAAATGCTAGTAGAAATACCTTCCCCTTTTGCAATGATCGGGCTTTGTTAAAACAATCGGTGAGAAAAGTGAAAGAGCAATGCCCATAGTTTGCTTTTAAAACCCTTTGTACAATGGGAAAATCAACCATTAGAAATTCGGCTAAAATTCGTGAGGCGTCCCCTTTTAAGTATGGGCTAATAAGCTCAGCATCAAGAGACTTACCAATGAGCACGCTATACTCCTCCAAGGTAGGGGGTGAGCTCATGCTTACCGAGCAGAAATGTGGCCGTCCGAGGGACCCAACAGTGGACGAGAGCTTGGATCATCCCAACACGAACATTAATATCAAGCAAAAGAATAAGCTTCCCCAATCGGCTCTCCACATAATGGCGTGCAACCTCATCCAATTGAGGGAGCCGATCAATGAGATCCTCTTTCATTATCTCAACGAAGACGAATGTTGCGGTGCCCCATGAAGTGATAGATCGACACAACGACAACACCTAATAGCCATGGACCGACTCGGAAAAAGTATATGCTAAAATGATGAAGATGATTCAAAGACAAGCGCGATGTCGTATGCATGCTTTATTAACCCGGTTTTTAGAGCTCTCGAGGGCAGATCCGACTTAACGATGTACATCGTATCTAGCCCCTTTTAAGCTTAGGGAATGTTAAGAAATCCCCTCGTGTCCGCAGATTCAGCCCGAACGGGGAGTCTTAACATGGTCGGGGTCAAGGGTAAGAACGTCCATTCCTCCATCCCGAGGCCAGGCATATTCTTATCCAAACACCATCCTAGGTTCAACTAGCATTTTAGGTCCAATGCAATGTCATGAATCATGCACGACAGGTTATAATCCACTCAATCATGGCATTTTTCGATAAAATAATTAAATTAAATGCCAAAACTAAGTATACATGCATAAAAGGATTAGAAAAATCACGTGCGAAAGAGTATGATCATCCGGGATATAATCAAATGAATATTAATAAACTCCAAATCAGTCAATCCAAAAATGAATCACAATCAATCAATCAAGACAAATCACAACCAAACAATCAAGGCATAGATCATGAAAATCGACGGCTTAAGTCCGGAAAAATTTTGATTTTTCTAAAAATTAAGGGCGATTGAATTGAAATTCTAAAAATCAACCTTAAGATCTGAAAATTAATTTTAATTCCGAAAAATTAATTTTAATTTCCGAAAATTAATTAAAACTTCGGTTGACCCCTTTTAATTTTCGAAAAATTAAAATTTTAAGTCCCCAGTGGAGTCGCGTGTCGCGACCTAAAAAATCGGGCTAACGGATTATCGGGTTAATTAAATCAACTAACCTAATTCGGACCCTCCCAAATCCTACCGAATCGCAACTTAAGTTCAATTCATGAAAAATTATTCAATTGGAGCCGCCACTAATCATTTATGGAAGGTTGATTAGAAACCTTAATAAAATAGTGGGAGAACCATTTTATTTTTGCGAACCAGAGAAAATGAGTCCGGGGACTTGGTTACATTAATTTGGAAAATTAATGCCCTTTCGGTACCAATTTCATGAAAAATATCTTTTGATTGATCGATGTGAATTTGATAACTAAAAAGATGGAACGGACCATATGATACTTAAAAATGAGAATTTGTGATTTTCGGATTTAATGATGGTTATGGTGAAAACATATCACAAAATGTGGTAACATCCAATTTTAATTAAGAAAATGATATCTCAACGTCTTAATTTATGTTAGATGTTATTTTTGATATAAAAACAAGATTCGACAAGTTTGACCATATGATATTCGGAGAATGATTTTTTTGTATTTTTTTGAAAAAATGAAAAGCACTCAAAAGCAATCAAAAATTTGAACAAAAATAAACAAAAATGCCCATAATATACCTTTTAATTTTCGATTTTTCCGAAAAAAATTCACTCATCCCCAAAGATTTGGGTTAGAGAAGAATTTTTATCCACTACATCCTCGAAAATTCGAGCCAAGTATGCGGATAGGGGTATAAAACAACAACGTCCCTTTTGCCAAAGGGAAAGAACACGAGTTTTATACTAAATCACCATCCCATTTCGTGAGATCACGGCTAAGGCGTGTGATTTAATTTTTCCGAAGGGTCTAGGCACATGGGAGCATATATTATGAGCATGTTTGTTTAAAGATATGCAAATTTTACGACAAACAATCGGGACAAAAATAAAATAAACAGTGAGTCAATTAAGTGAAAATTTTGAAAATTCAAAGAGGGGTGGTCGAAAATATGAATTGGGGATCCACCTTTCCTTATCCAAAATTTGATCGATTTTAAGAAAATTACCTTTAAGGTTTGAAAATTTATTTTCGGATAATTCTCAAAATTTTAGATAGTCATCCAATCCGATCAAACTCCATCTCAAGTCAAATATATCCAAAAAATTTACCGAGAGATAAGATCAAATAATCATCCCAACCGATTCACATGTTAAAGATAAGTATTCGCCCCAAAATATTATCCGTGACAAATTCGACGTTATCTAATTTAACGATTTCCAATGATTAGATAAGATTCGAAGCTAACAAACCTAATCTCAAATCAAATATATCATTAGAAAATCGCAAGATAAATTAAATCAACCAACGGATATACATTCTCACCAAAACAATCCTTAGAGTAATCTTTAAGATCGGGAGAACAAATCCACGGCACATGAGATAGCATCAAGTAACTATGAGACAAGATAATCCAAACGAACATGATAGCTCAAGACAAGAATTGTTCCCCATTATACATAACAAATCTGATCATGAAGATATATGCGAAAATCTGTTTTGTCTGCCAAAATTCTGTTTTGTTTTTCTTTTTGCCAATTGAATAGCTTGTTGATTGGAGGAAAGACAAATTTTCAAGTTCACTCTATCAACCCTAAGAAAAATCAACATAGAATTCAATTTGTGGATTAATTCGTCTAAAGAGAAGCAAACAGATATTTTGTATCAAAAACATCAACTTCTTGTTCAAGCATGAATTTGATAAAAAGTTTAATTTTTCCTTAGCCTTAATTGCAAATCATACATGTTCAAAGGGATCCAAGAACGACAATGCATATTTCCAAGCAAATATGCATAGATTAGCAATTAAAAGTCAAGAAAAATTACCTCGTTAGCAAATTTCCAGCACACTTTCAAGCTAGGATCCACGCCCAGAACAGTCCGCCTTTAGGCTCGTTTCGTCACCAAAATATTCCGAAAGATCTAACACAAGTGATAGAGAGGTTAGAGCTTCAAAAAACTATGAAAAGGTGGTCGATCAACCTCGAAACGTCGCTGGACAGTAGCAAATTGTATCGCAAAACAGCCACTACACTTGGACCCGAATACGATGGAGAATTGCGCTCGAACGGAGGAGAAAACAGCCACCTTTAGACCTCAAGTGCTGACCAACAGCCCCTCTTTTTCCAGTTTTCTACACACCATGGACGGATATTGAGCGTTTCGGTGGACTCGCACGAGGAATTCAGCCGCTGTCCTCTCTTGCCCTTTCGAATTGCCATTTTTTTTTAGTGTTTTCGTCCCCTCATGAATTCAAAGTGGAAGAATGAATTAATGGAAAGGAAAAGCAACTTCCCTTCCCGTGCAAGAAGCCTGGTGAGCTTTTGACTTGGGCTTCTTGGATAACACTTGATCAAGATTTCCTTTCGAGCGGAGGGAACTAAGCGGAAGGAGCAGCTTGCTCGTAAAGCTTCGTAGAAGAATGGAGCAGATTGACCCAGTCGCCCATGTCTCCCTCGTTCACTAATGCTTGCTTTCTCTTCCTCCTTTTCCACGTCAAAGACCCTCTAAAGATCTGCCGTGTGCAGATTATGTGTCCCCCCTCCACGCTAGGCTATCATGATGTATATATAGGACAAGATAAACCTTGAACCCTAATTGGCCTAGGGTTTATTCTTGACAACCATCTTAAAAATCCAAGTCAAGGTAGGATTTAATATGGGCCATTAGATAGAAATTTCTGATCTTGAGAAGTCCTAATGGACTAGGACACCTCAAAATTTCGGCTATAGAGGAGTGCAAGAGAGCTGGCTGAATTTCTTAAGTTCATGAGCTTAATCGTGCGTTTATGGGTTCTAATTGGGCTCTAATTCATCAAATAACTAATGAATTAAAAGCCTTGAATTTTAAATGCACATAAACGGGGCTAAATTAAACTCAAAATGGGCCTCAATCACCTTGAAGTTTCGGCACGACCACCCTATTTGATTCCAAGATGATACGATCTTGAATTGACAAGGAATTTCGACATAAAAAGAATTCTGGAACCAGCTCTTTCACGCTATTTGCATCCAATAAGCAATTCCTATATGTTCCCCTACGTTGCTCGTCACCAAACACTAGATTGATCCAGTGATAAGGATTTGACCTAACATGTCCACCTTCAAGGGCTTCTTGATTTTATTGACGAATTCTTCAGGCGATCCCTTCATCCAAGGAGAAAAACAGATGTTACCAATAGGCTCGCTATCCTTCCATTGTCGAACATTTGTGATGAGCTTGATCCAACTCGCCTATCAAATTAGGTCAATCTCGCGCCACCGATGCAGATGAATCCTAATGCAATGCACACATAACAAGAATAAAATATGTCACGCATGAAAATTATTTTTGGCGAGAACTAAATTTAATTCTCATTTTTATGAAATATGATTTATCTAAAAAAATAAAATAAAATTTTGGTGTCAACATGCGTTAAACGCGGGATGCTAACTTGAGGCGTTAAATGTGGGTTATATCGACCGAGGCGTTATTACGCGGGTCGGAGTATTATATGGCCGAGACGTTATTACGCGGGCATTGGAAGTGATTATATCGACCCGAGGCGTTATTACGCGGGTCCGGAATATTATATGGCTTGAGGCGTTATTACGTGGGCATTGAAAGTGATTATATCGACTTGATGCGTTAAACGCGGGTCCGGAGCATTATTATGACCGATGCGTTATTACGTGGGTCCGCTCCTATATTATGACCTTGATGTGGGATTTGAGAGTTGGAGGAATGATATGCATTTAATTCAATTGGATATATGATCTTTATCTTTATTTTATGATTGAGTACATTCGAGTTGAGTGTGTTGGTTTTTATAACTTGAATGATATGATGTATCTCGGAGGCACTATCACCCTAACCTAGGTTTAGGAATTTGTTTGCTAAGATATATTCTCACCCCGTCGTGGGCTAATATTTTCAGACCTCAACCCTTGACTATGCCTCCTGTACTTTTTGGCGTCCCGATGAATATGGATACGTCCATCAAGGAGTTTCCAATTGGCCAGGATAGGGTGTATATTCGTAAGGGTACTACGGTATGGGTGGATGAAGGGGGCGAGTATTGGAAGTCTCACCAAGATGCAGTGGTGATACTACCGCTTTGGAGATTTGACTACCGGACCTCCGGCCGCGAGGTACCTAGGGATGAAATTCCCGAGTGGTGCCATCCTGCCCCTTTGGAAGGTGACCTAGAGCATTCCGTAGCTGAATCTAGGAACATACCGGAAAAGTCCCCGATCATTAAAGAGGGGATAGAAGTCATTGAAGTGTCTACATCAAAGGAAGATGAAGACGAAGACTCTCTAAAGATAGACCCCGATAGTTCCTCCGAGTACGATCTCATTGAGGATGAGGAGGAGTTCGATGGTAGTGACACCGACTAGTAGGCGTAGGAGAGGTAGGGTTCATTTTTGGATGTTTTATTAGGTTAGAGACATAGTAGAGGAACCTAGAGGGTTGTCTTTTGGTTTGGTCCCTCGGTTCCCTTCGACCCCCGCTTACGGTTGGTTGTAACTAACTCTTGATGCTTTTGTATTATAAGATTGTTTTCATCCCAAGTCATCTTTGTTTATTTGTACGGAGTTGCATTCGCTTCCGCATGTGCATTTCATTTGCGTTGAGCTTGAATTTTTTTTTATGGCCGTTGGATCCTGGGAATCATTTAAGCGAACGGTCGTGGCGGGATGTTATCGAGCCCGAAGAGTTCGGGCGTGACACACCGTGAGCAACTATAATGCAAATATCATGATTCCTTATTCCTAGCAATCCAAACATGTTACAACCTATGTTTTAATTCCAAGCACGTTTCCAAAAGAAAGAGGATAACAACTTCCATTTCGAGCCAATGAGCCATTGGACTTCATTCGAAAAGCTGAAATTGGGAAAAAAAAAATAAAAAAAAAAGTAATCCCTAGAATTTTGGATAGAAATACAACGTACATAAATAGGATCAAATATTAAACGTTGGATCCATGGCGGACAATATGCAATACATTTTTTAATAATCTTATTTAAAACTTTTTTTATTTTTTTCCTTCTTTTTTCCTTTCTCGCTTGGAGGCCGGCAGGGGTTTTGGACCTCGTGGGTCGTTGGCCTCCGCTAGCTCTTGTCCAAAGGCCGTTGGCCTCTGAACCAAAAAAGAAAAATCAAAGGAAAGTAAAAGTAGCAAAAAATTAAAAGAATATGAAAAAATATTAAAAATATCCACGTCAATGCCGGCGGTGCCATGTAGGACGGTCGACGTCCACATCAGCGATTTTAAGTCAATAGGACTCAATAAGCAAAAGATGAAAAAATTTAGGACTAAATCGGCAAATTAAAAAGATTTAGAATTGAATTGGCAAAAGTGCGAAATGTTTGTGACTTTTTTGAGAATTTTCCCACTATTTTGACAATAGTCTCGTTAATATAATCATGGGCAAAACTCTATTTATTAAAATCCAAAGGCAATGAGGTGTATGGATGATTTTCGATTTCGATTCTGATGGCCGTAGTCCATCTTAGAATAGACTAAGCAATCATGTGCAAAAAAGTATTTTAGGAGAAATCACTATTCGTCATCTTTGATGTCAATCTGAAGAAAGATCATTTCATCACGAAGATATCATGAAATGGGTCATAGGAGAAAATTATTGTCTAACAACCTTATCAGGCAGGATCAGCAGCGCATAAATGTTATCTACCAAGAGCTTGGAAAATTTCCGGATAAACACACTAAACAACGTGACTTGAACCCGCTAGTTCAATAATTTTGAAACATGGAGTTTATCATCAGATATCATGCGACATGCATGGATGATGAGAGTTCATTTGTATAACTTGAAAGTTGAAAAAGAAAAAAACGAAAAATTGTGGCCGCAAATGACATATGCGGTGACATATATGGCAAAGGATTCTCTAAGAAGCATAGACATATCAAATATGGTAATGTGTTGACGCACACATTCATAAACATGTTGACACTCTCATAAAATCTTGGCCTCATTCCCAATGGAAACCCCAACTTTATCATTTGTCCTTTTTTATCTCATAGAAAGCTCTTAACTTTTACTTTTGTCCCAATTCTATTGGCCTAATATCCAAAAAACCCACGACTTTATCATATGTCCCAATTATATCCAAAACTTTTTTTTTGTTTCATAAAAAATCCAAAATTTTACTTTTATCTAAATTCTACCACCATCAGCCTTTTGTGTATAACCATCATTAGTTAATTTTATATGGCTTGAATTTTCTCACCTAACTTACCGGTGAATCAAATTCGAAAACAGCAAATTTTAGGGAGGATGAGATTTGAGATCGTCCATTTAAACAATCGGATCTCCACGTCTAACCATTTTTTGGGCTATTGAATGTCGGGGAGAGTCCGAAACACGCCCTCTTGAGTGGCTCTGTATCTCTCAATAATGTGCGGGGAAGCGAGACAATATAAGAGAAGTTTGAGGATTTTTTCATGTAAGCTTTGCTGAGTTGTAATTCATTAATGACGTTAAAATGTCATGTAGCATTAACTAAGGTGATTATGGACGGAAGCTTCATAGTGGTAGAATTGAGATAAAAGTAAACTTTAGAGGTTTTTTATGAGACAATTTTTTTTTTTGAATATAATTGGGACATATGCTAAAGTTGGGGTTTATTGGCTATTAGGCCTGTAGAATTGAGATGAAAGTAAAAGTTGAGATTTTTTATGAAACAAAAATAAAATTGGGACACATGCTAAGGTTGGTTTTTTTTTTTTTTTCGGGTACTGGGTCATTAATCTTGTGTTGTCCGAAAAGTTTGCATTGATGGATTCATATCAGACTTTACTTGATGTTGTCAGCAAAACACCTAATACCTTAATTTCTCAAACTCACGGTTGTGCGTTGATCAGTCCAGCAACTCAAAGCATATGTCCTGAGTTTGTATCTTTCATTTGCTTCATTTTGCCCTGTATGCACTATACCTATATCATTTGAAAATCTAACTATTCCTCTATATTTCCTAAATGTTTATAGAATCTTGCACGTAGCTTTATATGCACGTCTAGAAACACATGGACGATCTCAACCGTCTGGTTTTGATAGCACTCATGAATCGGAAAACATCGAGGTAGCTTCATTGGGGGACGTTCAAGAGCGACTTCCTTCTTAGCGAATTTGAAACAAGTGCAGATTTAGTACTAAAACAACCATTCAACTTCTTTGACATCAGGAAGGGGTTATATAGAGCAGAGTTAGGGTGGGTGACTATGCAAACACCGGAGATTGCGGTGCGAGATTTTGAGAAGCTTGAGATGAGTTTTGTGTTTTTGGTAGAGAAGATGATGTGCGATTAGCGTTAAGCATGAGGGATTTCTCTAGAAAAGAATCCTGCTCAATGGCGTGTTTTCATTTTGACTTTTTCAAGGAATGTTCAAGAATGCAATGAGCACAAATGATGTGGGGCATGTCACTGACTTTTTCTTCATCATCTCCTCAAATATCTGTTGCATTTATGTTTCTTTTTTCTCCTCAAATCGGCCAATTTGATTGAATTAGATATGAAAGTGTGTTAGCAATATAAGTCGGGTCGGATATGCATTATGTCAGGTACGGATTGAGAATTTTGCATTGTAATAAATGGAAACTGATTATATGCAGCAATTTGGCCTGACTCAACCCACAAGTTTTACAGGTCCATATAAAAGGTACTGCAAAAATACTAATCCTGAATCAATGTTGGTCTCAGCAGGGGAAGCCATATGTATAACAGCTTGAAAATGTACATATAGTTCCTACAACGAACGTCCAAAAACAGACATCATAAAATACCTTGGACTGCAGTGATGATTGTCGATGGCAAAAAAATAGTGAAAGACGCTATTCTCCCGCAAAAAGATGCTTCAAGTCTGGCCAAGACCAGTCATCAATAATAGACAGAATGAATAAGTTACTCAACTTCTTGTAGTGGTTTGCACATTTTATTACGTAACCTAGTCTTGTTATTGGGTAACACTGTCCAAGAGTCTGCCATTGCAAATGCGAATGTAGTGCTAGAGACAAATGTCCAGAACCACACATTATAAAATACATCGGACGGCTTGATATCAATAGCACCAATGATTAACCATGGCAACAAAAACAAAAAAAAGGGAAGATGCTTTTGTTGAGCAGAAAAAAATGCTCCAAGTTTGGCCAAGACTGTCTATAATAGACAGAATCAATAAGTTACTCAACTTCCATACTATTTTGCATACTGAGAGCATTCACTGAGCCAAAGATCACCTGTCCCTGGGAAGCCATATTCGATCTTCTTTCACTAAATCTTGTTACAATTAGCTCTTTTTACACAGCACGTTTCAATATATATTGATGTAAAAGAGCAAAAATTAACTTCTTCACTTTCTTGTAAAAAAATAAAGTATTTTTCAAATATTAAAAAATGATGAAAAATAAAACTTAAATTTCCGTATTAATTTTTTAATAACATACAAGTTTTAGATCGTACAATTGAAAAGAAAATCAAAGTGACGATAGAATTACCGAGGGGGGGGGGAACAGGATCGGTTCCCGGTTCCACCAAGTGGGTTGAGGACCTCTTTACCGATACTTGTGAAAGGAAAAAGGCAAGTTCGACCTTGGGCCTTGGGAGGAGGACAGACAGTAGTGTAAAAACAAATGGGAATGAAACCAAAGCAGGTTAGGCATAGCTCTAGCTCGTGTACTTTTTTTTTGGCCAAGTCACAATGACATATATTTTTAAATTCGAGACAAATATTCTGTTAAATTTCTATCGAAATTTCAGTTTTGCCCCCTCTCGTTTTCCATTTTTACTGCTTGTGGAATTTTCCCTCGTTCAATCTTCAACTATCGGTTGTTTAATTCTACAAGTGGCGGACCCCGTGATTTGCACATGACCTGGTGATTTTGGCCTGTAATTTTTCCACCGGGAGGACGTTTGCCCTGTTGCTCTATCGTTGACTCCTCTCTGTTTCTGTGCGCCTCCTTCTCCTCCCCTTGAGAAGTTAAGAGTCGATCTTCCTTCGCTGAACCCTCCCAACTAGCTCTTTTTACAGAAGCGTGGTTCTCTTCTGTGGGTGAATCCGGCTGAGATGGACTTAGACGGATGTCTGACTCTAGTCATCATCCTTGCTTTGACCGTAGGACTGTAAGTGCTCTAATTCCACTTCTGTTCGAGCTCTTGTTGACAGATAACGCAACGAAAAAAACAAAAAAAAAAAAGAAAGAAAAGGAAAGGAAAAGAACTCTGCTCCTTTCCATGTTTGATGCAGTTCAGTCTTTTTTTTTTTTTGTCCAGTTACGTTTCTGGTTTATGCGTTGATTAGATTAAAAGTTTGTTATTTTTGGCAGGGTTTTCGGACAACTCAAGACATGGCAGAGAAGGAGGGGCTCGGAGTCAACCTTGAGAATGGTCGATGTATCTGGAGAAGGTAACGCGGCATGGAGCGACTCAGAATCAACCCTGAGAGCGGACGATGAATCTATAGAAGAGAACAAGGTGTTAAGGAGGGACTCGGTGTCAACCTCAAGAACTGACTACGCATCTAGATCTGAGTATGACGTGTTTCTGAGTTTTAGAGGATGCGACACACGCCTAAGCTTCACCGATTGCCTTCACCAGAACATGGTACGTGCAGGAATCCGAGTTTTCCTTGACAGTGAAGAACTGGAAGATGGTAAAGAAATCTGCGAAGTTTTAAAGGCAGTGAATGAGTCTCGGATTTATATTCCCATCTTTTCTCGGAACTTTGCCTCCAGTGTATGGTGTCTCCGTGAGGTAGAACGCATGGTGGAACGCCATTCAAAATCTAATGGGAAGAAGGAGTTCATCCCCATTTTCTATGACGTGAGTACTGATGATGTGAAGCTCAGAACCGAATTATACAAGAAGGCCATACTCAAGCACAAGAAGATGAACAAGTTTGGCTCCGATCAACTGGAGCGGTGGGAAACTGCCCTTAAAACAGTTGGAAAGATAATTGGACGGGAACTTCAAGGCAAACGGTAAATTGCTCCTCATCTCGTGTTAGATTGTTGAATCGACAGGAACATTGCCACATTAAAATTGTGGGAAGGCAAGATTAGTATTTGTTCCAAAAAGAGTGCATAATTAACATTATTATAATGCTTGATTTACATTTGTTCAAGTTGTTGAAATAGCTGAGTTATGGATCCACATGTTCCCTAGCGTCCTCTGGTCTATCGTGTCTTTGACTGAAACCAAATTTCCATGCTTTGCTACAGCCAAGGAGAAGAGATCGACTCGATTGTCGAACAGGTTTGCCGTAAGCTTAATACAAGACACATGAGTGTGACTGAACATTTGGTTGAAGATACTGCTCAAGTTGATGCCCTAATGAAATTGTTGGACGTTGAGTCTGATGGTGTACGTTTCATTGGCATCCATGGCACGGGTGGTGTTGGAAAAACAACTCTTGCCAAAGTCACGTTCAACAAATTGTCTTTTCATTTTGAAGGTTGTTGTTTCCTTGAAGACGTTGGAGCATCATCACAACCTCATGATGGTATTTTAAATTTACAGAAAAAGCTATTATCAGATTTTGTCAGTTCTGGGGTTATTGACCAAATTAAAGATGTTGGTGGTGGGATCAAGAGGATCAAAGATGTATTTAGCAATAAGAAAGTACTCATAGTACTTGATGATCTGGACAAGAAAGAGCAACTCGAAAATCTAGCCGGAAAATCTAATTGGTTTTCTTCTGGTAGCAGAATCATTATCACAACCAGGGAAAAAGCCATCCTGAATACTCAAGTTGACCAATCCAACGGAATTTTGCCTCTTGAAGTTGTTGGAATGAGATTTGATCTAGCACTTCATCTCTTTTATAAGCATGCATTCAGAAGTGACTTCGCTGTGGAAGAATATGAGGATTTTTCAAGAAACATTGTTCGTAAAGTGGGCATGCTTCCTTTGGCTGTTGTGGTAATAGGATCCCATCTTTTTGACTTGGGCAATCATTTGAGGGATTCGGATAGAAGAGAAGTGTGGGACGAGGCACTGGAGAAGTTAGAGGAAGGACCTTTTGATGATGTTCGAGATGCATTAATGATAAGTTATGAAAGACTAAAGGATACGGAGAAAGAAGTATTTCTAGATATAGCGTGTTTTTTCAACAATCACGAAAGTACGTATCCCTTCATCATGTGGAAGGATTGTGGTTACAAACCTCACACCGCAATGGGAGTTCTCTCTCACAGGTCCTTGATAAAAATTCTAGATAATAATAAATTTTGGATGCATGACCAAGTTCGAGATTTTGGAAGGGATATTGTTCTTCGAGAATATCCTCACAAGATTTGCAGGGTGTGGATTCGTGAGAAAGCCCTGGAACTACTGGAGGCCAAAAAGGTAAACGGGAAGTGTGTATGTGTGAAAATACTTGGTGCTAGAAATTCTTCAGTTTCTTTCCCATTGAAAGCAGCAATTTGCTCGTAAAAAATAGCTTTGTTTAACGCCGTTTTTGTCTATAGGAGCCAAGAGGGATTGCCTGTTAGTTGGCTTGATTTTCTGGGTTGCAGTAAGTGGACAATAACATTTTTGAAATATTGAAAGGAAAAAAAAGAAAAAAGAAAGAAAGAGCAGTTTACGTGATATCCAGGACAAATGAAAAGAAAGCTAGCTTTATGACGAGGTTTCAACCCTGATTTTTCGGGATGATCTATAAAGAGTTTAGTTAATACAATAGTTGTATTTCCTGAAAGCAGAAACCCAAACTATGACATCCTTAGTAAGGAATGGAAATTCGAAAGTTAGTTCTGGAAACCGTATGTCGCATGCTCCAATATTTGTAGAAATTGTTTGACAGTGCTTTGTATGTCATCTCTGTGGTAGCTCTGTAAAACGTATGTTGCATGCTCAATATTGAGTCCTTGATATGCAGGAAAATGAAGATGTTAAGGCGCTAAGCCTGATGTATGATGGCTACACCTTTGCACGAGAAGATTTAGCTTGTCTACCAAAACTAAGATTCCTTCGAGCGAAAGACTCTGATTTTTTGGCAACTTTGGAAATCTTCTTTCGGAGCTAAGATGGCTTTCTTGGCAAACACGGCAAACGACTTTCAATGCGAATAACTTCCACTTTAATAATTTGGTCGTGCTCGACCTTTCGGATAATGATATTGAAGATGACTGGAGTGGATGGAGCCAAATGAAGGTATGATATGCGATGATAGAAGCAAGATATATGTTTTACTTCTTTCTACCATTACCTCATGGGATTGGCGTAATGGTTGCTTGCATCCCCCATCTCATCTGAAGGTAGAATATATTTTGCATGAGTGACATTCAATATCTTCCGATAGATCAAATTAAAGCACAATTATGTCCCACAAAAAAATTGCTTCGGCTTTGGAATTGATGTGTTGCAATAAAACTAAGTGCCGTTTATGCTTCAGTATGCATCAGATATGATTTTGAAGACCGTAAAAGTTTGAGTAAAGTTCAGACATTCAAAAGTCAACTGAAATCAAGTTTGAGAATACCAACACTCAACTTGAATAGCGTAAATGAGAGCTTAACCCTCATAATACTAGATTCAAGGGGCTCACTAGCCTAGTTTAATAGTTAAGTATTTCTTTATAATTGCAGTAATGAACTGTAAAATAAATGGAGATGACACTATTTTTACTTTTTTTTTAATGGAAGTGCCAAATCGAATATCATGGTAGAGAACAAATGTAATAAAATTTTCTGTGCATTTCTAACACTTTATTGTAAGTTAGTTTTTTCTTGGTCCATAGTTGCCATTAGTCACCTCTTGCAAACCCTTACCTCCATATCAGATTCTTTTAAAAAAATTCAACATAAAATGAATGCCTGTATTAAGTTGAAGGTAGAATACCAAAAATCTACTCTCAACTTTTATATCAACTTCACTTTGTGGCATTAATTTTTAACAACATCGCTTTATATCTCGACTATTATTAGGATATACATTACATTTGATATAGAGAGTAAGAGAGAATTTGGTTGCAGATAGGGGTGAGGATGGTTCCAGGATAGAACTAGCCAAGTGGGAACGGATCCGGTTCCAATTTCTAGGGTATGCATGATAGATTTCAAGTTTCAAAAATTAGGAAACCTATTCGACGGGTACTTGAAACCTAAAATAAGTCTTTGCGATTTTCTTGTGTTGTGTCTTCGCATGATCCCTGCAGTATTTTACTTGTGTCCAATAATGAGTGCGTAACTTGAAATCACTAGTTTGAGTTTCCATTTTTATCAATATCCATGACTAAGACTTTTATTTTTTTATAATATCCCATATTCTTTGTACGTCTCAATTTGAGTTGTGGTTAGTTGACTGTAGCAACAAATAGTGATTATTTGAAGTGATGATTCACGACAATCGTTCAATTAAGAATACATATGGAACTTGGGTAGTCCTTGGAACCTGTGACAGGATAGCTTTCAGGTTCTATAAATTGAAAAACCGATTTCGAAGGGTAGATTTCAAGTTTTAGGTGGAACCCGAATCGGCCGTGAAATTAGTCACCCCTAATTGGAGGCACAAAGTGGTTGAATTCAGTGATGTTGAAGATTGTGGTCGGAGGTGGTGTGTTCGTGGCCAATGGCGGTGGGTGGAGACAAACCGGGGGCATTGGGAATTAGAGTGTTTTGTGTTTTCATAGCAAGTACTTCACTCTCTTGCTTATAGAGTTTTGTTCTATGGCGTAAACTACTGGTTTTTAAAATAAAGGATGTGAAGCGGGGAATTATCTTCAAATTTGCATCATCCCCCAAAAGACTTGAGATATTCAAATTACTCTAGATGATCTTAACTAATAACCCATAGATAGTGAGCATACTACTAATACTACCACATACGCTGATATTATTCCTTTATTTTTCAACTTGGACTTTTTTTTTTGGGCAGATGAATAGATTGAAAGTTCTAGATTTGACGAGTTGCAGACAGTTACAAAGGACACCCGACTTCTCCAACTTCATGTCCTTGGAGATGTTAATTCTTGCTGAGTGTATCATGTTAACCACAATTGACAGCTCCATTGGTAAGCTAAAACTCCTAAAAACTCTAAATATCGAGGGGTGTAGCTCTCTTGTGGAGTTGCCTGCAGAAATCGGTTCTTTGCAATCTTTGACAGAGATTGTCATGCCACAAAATTCTCGACCCTTGAAGCTTCCAGAGACATTCGGCAATCTAAAATCTTTACTGAGTTTGATATTAGATGGGCACCCTGGAATCAGGCAACTTCCAAAGTCTATTGGAGGGTTGGTGAATATTACACGCTTATCTTTACGTGGTTGTGTGGAAATAAAAGAGCTTCCTTGCTCCATTGGGGAGTTGCAAACATTAGTTGAATTGGATGCATCGGAGTCAGGACTAGTTGAACTACCTAATTCTATTGGAGATCTGAAGCAACTAAAAGTGATCAGGATAAGTCATACAAAGATAAGAAAGTTTCCTCGTACCATTGGACAGGTGGAGATGCTTGAAGAGTTACATGCCAAGAAATGTTGGGATCTGACAGATGAAAACCTAGAGGAAATTGGGAAGCTATCCCATTTGAGGATATTAGACTTATCATATACTCATGTACCTAGATTCCCTCCGAAGTTAAGTTGTCTCTCTGGTCTCCAAACACTTGAATTGGGTTCAAATCATCTTCAAGAAGTACTGGATCTTCCCCCAAATTTGATACACCTTCACTTGCAAGCATGTCACTTCGAATCTATCCTCGACCTCTCGAACCTCGTCCATTTAAATTATCTAAAGTTATCCAGGTTAACGGTTTCAAGCGAGGAACCTGACCCATCTGGGATGAAGGATTCGCCAGAAGAGCAACTGATCCATCAGTTTCCATCTAGTTTGTCAACCTTGAAATGTACGAGCATCGGTCTACTGCCATCTCTTTCCAACTTGAAAGATTTGTCAGTTCTATGTGTCATTGATAATCCAATGTCACACTTCTCAATCTCTCAAGGCCTAATACATTTGAGGAAATTGAAACTAAGTCGATGCAATTTCCTCGTGGAAATAGTTGGTCTGTCACTCTTGAAGAGTCTACAGTGCTTGAATCTGGACAAAATGCCAAGTCTAGTCGAGATTCATGATTTGTCGGAATTGGAATCCTTGGTGGACCTCCGTATCTCCTTTTGTGATCAAATAGAGAGGTTACCAAACTTATCAAAGTTAGACAAGCTACAGCGCATTGAAGTAGAAGAATGTCCACAGATAACAAACATCGAGGGTCTTGAGGACTCAGAAAGCTGGCACACTAGGCGTGGGAGAATTGCCCTGATAAGATCGGAATCTGGCCGGAGATGGAGGCCGAAGCCCCCTACACGTGGTCAAATTAAGGCTAGAATATTTGCGAACATGATGGAAACAGTGAAATCAATGGTGCGACGTTTTGAGGGCATTTGACAGCTGCAGTATCTACATACCTGTCTCATCTGAAAATTAATTTTTCTAGTAAGTGGTGTTCCCATCATTTAGCCCACATGATAAAATCCTGCTCATTTTTTATGATGTGGAGATTGATGATAGCGATTTACGCAGACGTGCCTTGGATAAGCACAGGAGGAAATTCGGCAACGAAGTGGAGGAATGGCAAAAGGCTCTAAGGGAGGTCGCGGGCTTCACCGTGCTCGATATGCCAAACTAACAGGTAACATTGCTATTTTCACTAATTGCAGTTTCTTTTTTTATTATTATCGAAGACTACTTGCAGTTTACCTTCTCAACAATGAGGCAATAAGTCGTTCAATTGAACTTTACCGCCATAGAATTCCAAAGTCACCGCAATGCAAACTTTTGCACAAAAGCACTCAACTAGATTCTTACTCTTATGTTTGGAAGAGTTTTTGTTAGGTGGCGCGAAAAGAAGGCCAGGAAATTCGACGTGAGAAAAGTTAAGCTGAAGAGAAGATTTTCTTTGTTGTTGGTTGGGAGTTGTAGGGTGCGGAGGTGAGGAAATCGTAGGGATTTGAAAAATGAAGATTAGCATCTTTATATGGTAAGCATAATTGTATTTCATTGCATAATCACCATATTATCCTTCAAATCTCGTCATTTTCTATTATTCTTTAGGGTATATTTGGAAATTAGAGAAAAAACGCGACTTTCTCCCCTGCTTTGACCGATGTTTAGTTGAAGAGATCAGTGATAGATAGCTGATGCACGTTGTAAGCCTTTGTTTGGTTCCATAGGACTGCATTTATTTTCTAATTCTGGAAGATCTATAATTTCATTTTCTAATTAAGATGGATTAAGATTCTTACACTAGGTAAGTTGTTTAGAAGATTAGAATGAAATTCGAGCAACTTGTTCTTGTGTGTGAGATCTAGAAAATCGTTGAACTTCTGCACTCTATTGGAAGGTTAGGGAAGCGTGCATGTTTGTCTTTAAGGGGGTGGGGGAGATATAGGAGCTTCCGAACTCTACCGAAAGGGCTAGTTAAAGCTTACACTTCTACGCCGATGTGGGTGCTATGTATGACAAAGGAGCTTCCATACTCTTGTGAAATTTTTTCAAGGAATGAATGTGGAGTTTGTAATTGATATGCTGGCTCGGATGAGTTACTGTTAAGAGAACAAATTTTCTCGTGATTATAATCCCATTGTATAGTGAGTTAAAGACCCTTCACGTTACAGTTGTTTGAGACATCAAATCAACAGTTAGGTCGTCATTCATTCTAATATCATTTTTCCTTCCTGTCTGTTTGACTAAGATATACCATCCCTCACCTGTGCGTTGTTGCAGGCCCAAAGACGTAGTTCGTATGGTTATTGCCGAGGTTATCGAGAGCCTGGACATTGTTAGATGGACTCCTGAGGCCCTCTTTTGGTTCGATGTGAAAGAGAAAATGAAGGGATTTGCCTTCTGTGTAATAAAATCGTGTGCAACTGCATTCTGTTTCTATTATTTGGAGGATCTAGATATTTCATTTTGTAATGAAATTTGTTCACAATTATAATCCTTAGGTGCATTTTTATAAGATCAGTGTATCTGTTTGAAAGAGACAGTAAAGTTTTCACATTTGTTTTTGTAGTTAAGCTTAGAGATAGAGGAGCTCTGAACTCTATTCCACGTCACACGGCATTGTTTACGGAGGTGCTTTGCCACAAAAGAAAGCGGCTTCCAAACTCAGTTGGGAAAACTAGAATCGTTGGTTGAGTTGGATTCGCAAAACGTGTTTAAAGATAGTTGATCTACTTGATTTGACCAGAGATCTGAAGACATTGAAATTGACTAGGATAAGTTACTTGATGCTACCGGACCGTTGCAAGTGATTGAGGTTATATGTCAAGTCTATCAGTCTGATGGGAAATCTCCTAGTGAAATCAGGAGACGATCTCGTTTGAGAATCTTGGGCTTACATTCGTCGACGTTATTTCTGGAGGATCCTAATGGTAACAAATCAAATTCTTCATATCTTATGGATGTAGAGTAATCCAAGAATCCCAGGATAACAGTCGCGACAAGTTATACTATTGGATATAATTGCTACTAACAATTTTCATGGCCTTCTAACCGGGTAGTGAGGCTAAATTACATGCACCTCAAGGCTCAAAGCACCTGAAGCATCGCCAGAGTACGCTAAGATGAAAACGGCAGACTATTTGACGGTTTTCCTGAGGAGATCCGAGCAAGCACAACAAAGCAAGCTGAAACCTTAGTGATATTTAGGGGAGTCCGCCACTTTCACGACAGAACTGAACTCTATCTTTTTACTGAAGTAAGATAGTCTCACAGATCAAGATCTGTCCTCTTGGAGGGGGCGCCACATATCCCAGAGCGCAAGTGTTTAATAGGCTAGTTTAAGAGCATCCAAATAGCCAATTGTTATAGAGATGCGAATCAAGGTGTGGGTAGTACTTTCAGCTTTGGGCTAAATGTGGCCCAAGAGGAAAAAAAAAACTTGAAAAGACACTAAAATATGGACCGGACCTTCTACTTCAAAACATTAGATTAGAACATTCATACAAGCCAATGGCTTGTACATTTGATTTGAAAGGCTCAGGTTTAGGCCACCTAAGGACCGAATGTACCAAGGTTGAACTTAATAATGAAGGAATCTATCGTAAATCGATTCGGATGATCGCACGGATAACAGAAGAAAAATAGACAACGTGCGATTTTACTTAGGTTCACCCCAGAATAGGGCTACATCCTGCAAAGAGATTTTATTATGATGATAAGTTTATAGCCGCACAACTCGTTACAATAATCAACAAAAATCGAGTAAATATATATGTCCTAAAACGGGCCTAAAACCTAAACCTATCCGAAACTCTTTTAATCCCTCAACAAATGGGCTAACTTAAACAAAAGCTCAAACTCGTTGAGGTTTTAAGGGCACTACCCCTAAACCCCCGCCCGCTCACCGGCAAGAGGGACACCCGTGTCGGGGCGCTACTCCCGAACCCCCACATTCCATGTGCAGGGAGTCACATGTCGTCGGATTATACTTCGTTTTCCTAAATTCACGTGGGCGTGCTCGGTGTGAGAAACAAAAGTCCCCGAAGTATTCGCCAACTTCAACAAAAAATAATTGATTTGAGAATCTTCTCTGAACTTTATTAAATTTTTTTACATTACAGATGTCAACACATCGCATGTTAAATTTGATGATGCGAGAAATGTAACCTAACTCGTGTGTTTAATCCCTTCACACATGTCCGTTAGCGTTCAAACATAATTGGTTTTTTGTTTCCTCTCCATATCTTGTGCATATTGCTCGATTACATCACTAATCACTCGATCAAGTGCATGGTTAGTGATTTATTTAGGCCTGCTTAGCTCTCGGAGAATCCTCATTCGACCTGAATACGATTTGTTTTGATTGACAAAATACTTCTCTTTCCCGGAAAATTAAAACCATTTCCAGTGCCAAAAATAAAACATGGAATCAACTCAACGAGCAGAGCCAAAGGATGGTCAAACGAGGAAAAACTAAGGAACTTGCTTCGTGGGTTCGACCTTGACTCAGTAAAGTTCCTTATGCACTCATTTCACGGACAAAGGACGGTGGAAAGGCTAGTCAAGTTAACTTTTGATTATGACAAGCGGTGGAGAGGAGAATCGCGTTGCTTGTCTGTAAAGATTTTTTTTTTTCGGTTTTTTTTTTCTCTCGGACGAGCCTTCACTTAGCTAGCGCTACATCAGAGATCTAGCCATAACCTAATAAAATTGCCGGGACAAGACTTACTGCCAACAACTTGGTGAAGTTCAACCACCGATGAAGGTAATGCACAAGAAATAGCGTCGACTGCGAAGTCTTTTTATTTATTTATAAGTACACAGGTCATATATATATATATATATATATATATATATATATATATATATATATTTGTGTGTGTGTGTGTGGTGGAGCGGGTCATTGAGCGCCATGAAACAGGTCATGCCTCAACCATCCATCGAATGTATAGTACTTGGACAAATAATCTTGTGCCATGCAAACAAGTCACAAAATCAAATAATTTAGGGGAAGTTCAAGAGCAACTTCTTGTGGTGTGTGAAATAGGCCTCATTCTTCAACGAGCCTCCTCATGACACACACACACATATATGCGTGTGTGTAAGTTCCAATTCTCCCTCTTAAATGATCTGAATAAATTTGTTTCTTGAAATAAGAATCAATTCTTATTATGGACCTCCTGCTTCAAAACAACAGATTAGAACATTCGTACAAGCCAATGGCCTAAACTTGAAAGGGTCAAGTTTACGCCGCCTAAGTATGGAATGCACGAAAAAGCTTCGCTAGGGTTTCCTCCCCTTTCCCCCTTCCCTCGGAAAAACAGCCGCCAATCTGCCTTTCAGGGATCTCTCTGCCTCACTCCCTCTCTTCCAACTTTCTTTTGTTGTTTTCTTCTTCCCTATTTGAAGCTTTCATTTTGTCTACGTGAATAAATTTCTGTAGTTGATCTTAAGTGAACGTGGAGATTAGTTTAGTCATCCGTCAAGTCGACAGCCGTCAAGGAGGATATTCGTGATGTGGCTCCATAACTTCTCCAAAATTAGGCCGTTCTTTTTCACCATATTCATGTAAAAAACTTCTAAATCTATATATAGATCTAGCTTCCCACATGTATGAGATCCGTGTCTTTTCTCCATATTCATGTTCGTGTCTCTACATAACGATGATGATGAGGATGTTGAACCTATATGAGCACCGCAAGCCGTTGCAAATGAAGTGAGAGATCTCGGCATGTTCTCTTTATTGATTCTAGCTATGGGCTGCCGAAATTTTAAAGTGACAGATTTGCTCTGGAGGGATGAGAGTGTAATTTTAGGCTGCAGGTTGTACCTTGCTATTTGCTTTACGACTTTTTTTTTTTGTTTAGAAGTTGTTTGGAATTTGGTAGACCTAGAATATGTAACTCCGGAACTATTATTATGATATGAATGGCATCTTTCTTTAAAAAAAAAAAGTAGAAATGCATGGACCTCGAACTTTATAATACTTGATTTGCGAAACTTCTCTAAACTTTATTAAATTGTTTTACATTGCATATGTCAACACATCGCATGTTAAACTTGATGATGCGAGGAATATAACCTAATTGAGCGTTTAATCCCCTCATCCATGCTGTTGGGATTCAAGGGTGAAAATCTGTAGTAATTATTTTTTGTTTGACGACGACTCTTTAAGTTAATCAAGTGTGAAAATCTATTTATTGAGATTATAGGTTACGAGGTCTACATCATTCAATTGACCAAATTATCATATGCAAAAGAGCACATCGTGGGCAATCTATTCCATAACGTCAATTCCAAGTGGGGTTATCTCATACATTTTCAAAGACGAGGTTGTCGCGAAATAAATATACTATGATTGCGACATTGATAGACATGATCATCCGCGCATAATCGTTCTCAACTAAAAGCAGGGAAAATTTCCGAACAAACGTACGAGAGAATTCATAGTAATTACCAAAAGACTTGTGTTTTCATCCTCTTCTTTCACTCGAAGAGCCAATATTTCTATCTGGATTTGTCCACCTTCTAGATCCGTTTTCGAGAGTCCAGATTCTTTCTATCTCGGCACTCCAACTTGATGTTCACATTTCCTCGTCAACAACCTACCAATGTTCATTGTCGTTGGCTGATCTCCTTCAGGCTTTTCTTCCTCCTGTGTGGTTGTTCCTCCAAATTTAGATCAAGTTTTTCATTTGAGACCAAACTTTCATGCTATAAAAAAAAAATTCATCATCCGTGCACGTTGTATGTATACGTTAACATGTATGGCGATGAATTATCCAATAAATATAGATAAATGAATTTGGTAAGGCGTACCTTGATGCAAACATTGATAAGCATGTAATATTTGTGCCAATAAATTGTTGTGTTATTAGGTCACATTGCTTACAAGTTACGAGTAACAACTCGAAAAGAACATACTGATTTTAGTATCTTTCGCTTGATTCTTTTTTCCTTGTATGCACTATGCATATTTCATTTGACAAAATAAGTATTGCCCAGATTTCCTACATGACTATTGAATGTTGTAGGTTGTTTCACATGCACATTTAAAAATATGGGGACAGTTTCCATCATCTGATTCGAATATCACAAGTTGAATCAAAAAGTTCTAATACTACTTGTTGAGCATAGCAATAGCATTGATGGGCCACAAAAGCAAAGGAGTTTGATTTTATTTCTCAAGAGAATCAGCTTTCTTATTTCTCATAATTCGTTCAGTCTTTTACAAACACAAGCACACTCACAAGAGCTCTTCTCTCGCTCACTCAGGTCACGTCAACACAACACAAGCACCGCACTCACTTCGTTGAAATCTGATAGAAACAGCTACTGAAGTCCATAAATACTTATTGAAAAAAAAACATTAAAAATTAATATAAAAATAGGCCTCATTTCAAGAGAAAAAGAAGGGAAATGGTGAGCTTACGATGCTATAAGTTTTCAAAATGGAACAATGGCTTCTTCACCTTTTAGTTCTCCCCTTAAGTGATATGAATAGATTTGTTTCTTCAAATAAGAATCAATTTTCATTTTATTTCTCAAGAGAACCAGCTTTCTTATTTCTCATAATTCGCTTAGTCCTTTACAAACACATCACTAGAAGAGCTTTCTCTGCTCCTGGTATGTAAACACCGCCTCCCTTTTGAAAAATAAAAAAAAAAAATCAAGTCCATAAATACTTATTGACAAAAAAATTAAAAATAATATAAAAATAGGCCTCATTTCAGAGAAAAATAGGAAATGGTTTGCGATTGTAAGTTTTCAAAATGGAACAATGGCTTCTTCACCTTTTAGTTCTCCCCTTAATGATATGAATAGATTTGTTTCTTCAAATAAGAATCAATTTTCATTTTATTTCTCAAGAGAACCAGCTTTCTTATTTCTCATAATTCGCTTAGTCCTTTACAAACACATCACTAGCAAGAGCTCTTCTCTCGCTCACTCAGGTCATGTCAACACAACACAAGCACCGCACTCACTTCGTTGAAATCTAATAGAAACAGCGATCAAGTCCATAAATACTTATTGACAAAAAAAATTAAAAAATAATATAAAAATAGGCCTCATTTCAAGAGAAAAATAAGGGAAATGGTGAGCTGACGATGCTGTAAGTTTTCAAAATGGAACAATGGCTTCTTCACCTTGTAGTTCCCCCCTCAAGTGATATGAATAGATTTGTTTCTTCAAGTAAGAATCAATGTTTTCCCAATATGTGATCTGAATTGCATCGTTACCTAACAATAATATCAGGCTAGCAACGCTGGAAAAAGAATCCTACTTTTAAGAAAAAGAATCCTAATTCTATGTCCAATCCCAATTTTGCGGTGTACTTTCGAAAGGGAACAAGAATAGGAAAGTGGAGGATTCTCCGTAGAAAGAAGATAGCACCTAGCAATCGGTCAAAGAGGCACTCTGACTTATAATCTGAACGCACCTCATTCGATTGTCAAAAAGAATTTTATGGAGATGATAACAGTTGATTTATATAGAAATTTAAAGTGTAATGCCACCAATAATTAACATTTAAATGGCCGACAACACAGACTAATTTAAGTAATTCGTCACAATCCCACCAGCTGGTTTGCATATTTGAGTCATCCAAGGTATTAAGAAAGTGTTAGATCCGTTGAAAATGCACATAAAAGTTCCAACGACAATTTTCCACAACCAGACATTATAAAATACATTGGGCGGCGGCATTGTTTAGGAAAATGCTCCCAATCTGGCCTACACTACTTAGCTTTCTTCGGTGCTTTTTTGAAAAGTGTACATAACTGACATTACCTTTATGAAATTTCTTATATTTAGAAATCCGTAATCCATATTATCCTTATGATGTTTAATGAATGAAATGCTTGGTTTTTAACAAAAAAAAAAAAGTTAAAACCATGAAAAATCTCAAAACGCACGCAAATTGACTCCGAACTAAACTTTTTACCACAAAATATTACAAACCGGTACCCTTATGACACATTTATCTTAAATTAAATTTTTTACCACTAAAAATTTCAAATTGATACACTTGTGAAAAATTTATTATCTGTATATTTCTGTTAAATTGGGTTAATTTCACAAAAAAAAAAAAATCAAACTAGTATATTTGTGACAAACAAAGAGTAAAATTATAAACCGGTATACCCGTCAACTCCCACGTATTATGTAACTCAGCAATTTGACAATAAAATTTAACAAAAACTAACCGAGGGTAGATTTATCGTATGTTTAAAATTTTTATGGTAAAAAATTAGTTTGGGGTAAATTTGTCACAAGTGTACCAGTTTGGATACTGATTCAAAAAGAAAAATACTAGAATAAACAAAAAAAATTATTGACATAGTATGAAAAAAATGAAACACTTTCATGGGTAAAGATACAATTATCTCAATATTTGAAAATTACTTTAGTGGAATTACTTGTAAGATACAAAAGACTCAAATAGTAGTACATGAAAGATGAAATAGAATTATTGATTTAGGTCTTTGTTGATTAACAATCAAGTAAATTTTCAGGAAGAAGAAAGTAATTATGAGCAAATAGGGCCTCTTTCATTTATGTAAGTATACATGAAGGTGTGGATTTCATCGTGACACTTCCAGCAATATCATGATAACGAATGTTTCATTTAACAAGGTATTGTTGTGACAGTTTTATCTTTCCACTCTTTTTGGCTAAATACAAAACAAAACTCGCCTGAGCCTATTTATTTTGGCTTAAAAAACCAAAATCAAGTTTTTCACTCTCTGGTAAAAACTAAAGTAATATCTCTTGGTTGACGATTCAAATTGGCTGTCATCTCTGTTATTTTAGATCTTTTATTTTCCCCATCTATTAAATATAATGGGGCATATTAATAAGGCTTTTTTCATAAATGGGTCCAATTTTTTTTTTTTAAAGAAAATGGGTCAAAATTCTTTTATTTTCCAGGTGTCAAGGGCCTAAAAAAAGGCGCTACGGGCACCTGCTCAAAGGAGCAGGCATCCGTTCACGGCTTTGCTCTCGCTATAAAGAGCAAAGCCAAGAACGAAGAGGAGATCCTCCCTCGCCCTAGTTCTCCCTTGCTCTCGTTTTCCCTCGCCCTCATTCTCTCTCACTCTCGTTCTCCCTCGCCCATTTATTTTCCCTAGCCCTCGTTCTCCCTTGCTCGGTATTATTTTTTTGTCATCCCCTCCTCGTCCGCCTCAGTGCCTTTATTGGTATTAAATATTTTTTAATTAAGTATTAATTTTTTCATGTAATTTTATGTAATGTATAGGTTGTTAGTAATATGTTTTTATTTTTTATTAATATTTTTGTAATGTTTACATTAATTTATACAATTTTTATTTATCAAAATTTGGGATAAAAGCAAAGCCGCCCTCCTCACTCAATGCGTGCTCTCCCTCACTAGTTTGAGATAAGTTTTGGTGTAGTTATTTTTTTTTTTTTCAGTTTCTTAGGTATAGATTTATTTATTTTGTTATTATTAATATATGAATAATTTATTTGCAGGGATAAATTATTATTGTTATTATTATTTATGATTTTAAAAAATTCTTTAAAAATATTTACAGATTTAGGAACGAGAAAAGGCTATTCAAAAACTGATAAAACAGAAAAAATTAGAAAACCCCAAAAAATGGCATTTATTTCATTTGTTATGTCGATAGTTATAATGTTAATTTGTTAATATGTAGGGGAAAATATTTACTAAATTTTAGATGCAAAATAATTTATAATTTCTTTATTTAACATAATGTCGTCTACATTTTTTACGATTATGCACAAGGGAGGTAGAATAGTATGAAATGAATATGGACATGATTACGAAGGATATTTTCTCACTTTGCTTATGCATCTACATCACTGCCCACGCTAACCATCACAAGATATGTCTTTGTCATCTACATGCCCTATTCATCCGGAACCTTATCCTCATTCTCGGTACAATAATAGACTTGTCGAACAACGGAGACGACCAATTTTATTTTATGAATATTATTTATTAATTATTTGCATATCTTAATAAATTAATTACATTAATTATTGATAATTATTTACTAAGTTATATGAATCTTAAATGTTATAAATATAAAATAATAAATAATTATTTCAAAGTTATTAAATTTAAATGTTATAAATATAAATAAATAATAAAAAATATGGAATTTAAAAAAAGGGCCGGACGGGCCCGTGCGGGAGCATGAGTCCCGCACGGGCCCGTGCCCTGTGGGAGTTTGGGCCTCGCACGTGGCCCGTGCGGGAGTGTGATTAGTATTAATTAAGTCATTATACTTTTAATTGTACCAATTAAGTCCTAAGTACACTCAATATGGATGCATTAAAAATTCATTACATTGTCATTGGAGAATACCACCGAAAACTACTATATCCACCATGACCAAAACTTCTAATTTTTTTTTATCTAACTAACATCTCGAACGTGTACCAATATCGCAAAATAGACCCTCTTCAATAGTTTAGTCCAAGATGGCCGTTGAAATATGTACGTGGCTGCTTACGTAGACAACGATAGGGAAATGGAATTCCTGTAGATCCAACGTGGCTTTAGAGAAGCCAAAATAATGCCGTTTCATCTTGTTTTTAGTCTTGCTGGTAAAAATTCATGTGTCAACTCACGTGATTTGAGAGGCTCAAGTTCAGGCCGCTTAAGTATGAAATGGACTAAGCTCTTGGTAATACTTTGTTTGAGAGGTTTTCTTTCTTACACTTTTTATCATTAATCACTTTTTTAGGTCGATAGTACAAAGTGTACTAGGATTCATACTTAATATTCATCGTTACACTTTTCGATTGATGTGAGAAATGTAGCCCAATTTGTGCACCTCACACGTCTGTCAGGGACTCAATCTAGAATTATTTTTTCTCTCTAAAATTGTTTTAATAGCTCGATTACATCACTAATCACTCACTTACATGCATGATTGGCGATTTATTATGGCGTGTTTTGCTCTCGGAGTATTCTCATTTGAACCGGAATTAGGAGAGCACAAGGATGGTCAAATGAGGAAAAAGGAGGAACAATCAAGTCAAGTCAACTTTCGATTAAGACAAGCCGAGGAAGGAAATTCCTGTGTTCATACGGCTTGTCGATGAACATTGGTTTTTGGTCTTTTCTCTGGGACAAGCCTTCGCTTCTTACAAAAGTTGGAAGGACAAAGACATACTAGCAACCACTTGGTGATATCCAATCACTGATGAGTTACATGCACAATAAATAACTTGGATTGCGAAGTCTTATCTTTCATTTATAACAGGAAGGACACATGTACACAAAAAAAAACACAAAGTTGTAAGTGGACCAAGTCAGTAAGGGTATTTTTCGTTTAAAATGCAATTATGATGATTGCTTATTCCTGGCAATCAAAAGATGTTACAAGCTATGTATTAATTCCAAGCAAGTTTCCAAAAGAAAGAGGATGACAACTTCCATTTCGAGACCAATGAAACGGTCCATTGGACTTCATTCGAAAAGCTGAAACTGGAGAAAAACAAAAACAAAAAAAGTAGTCCCTAGAATATTTGACAGAATTACAACGTACACAGATAGGGTCAGATATTGAACGTTCGATCCTTGGCGGACATCCTCTTATGAATCGTCACTCAACACGTAATAATCTCATCGCAATGCAAAAAAGTAAAAAAGCAGGTGAAAATCTAACTCAATTGCCATAATTACTTCAACAGTAATTATTTGGGCAATACTATAACTATTTTGAGGGAAAATTGTCAAAAAGGTCCGAATGACTTATTTGCAATGTGATTTGAATTTGGAGTCGCCATAATCATTTTTAAATGGTCGATTAGAAACCTAAATAAAATAGCGGGAGAAAACTATCTTATTGATAAAAATGCGATTAAGAGTCTGGGACTTTTGAAGTTACATTAATTTTGACAAATGCCCTTTACGGTACCTTAAAATTCATGGAAAAAATAATGGATTTGATCAAATTTGATCGAATGCAACTTGAAGGTCAACGGATGATTTTTTTTGAGTTTTTGACTATACTCGTTGACATTGGTTAAACAATATATGCAAAATAACATGGAATTAGGATGAAATAATGGTCATCAACTTTACTCCCAATTTGAACTCGTGCACCAAACTTATGCTCCGGGCTTGTCTTGATCATTGGACCGATTTGGTGACTCGTTAGGGAGAAATCTCTTGGTTCTATCTCTCCTTGACGCTTCTTTCTCAATCTCGCTAGAATTCAATTAGACTGCAATCCTGGGCGTTGATATTTTTTTCCTTTTGCTCTCCTTCTATTCTTGTACAATTGATGTCTCATCGTTGATATGCAGTTGTTATTTAACATAAAAACGTAGAGAGAAAAATCGGTGTAGAAAATCTGAGCTAATTTGTATTCGAAATTAAAGAAAGTTAGGGAATCACTTAACTTTCTTTTCTTTGCTGTGAGCTTGAACGATGGGGATGGACCAAGTAAGCTTGTGTTGATCGGTGCAAAAATTGGCAATAGTAGTATCGGGCTTCAAAACTCTCATACCCTCTCAAAACTCTTTTCAAAATTTTTCTCAAGAGCTCTCTCTATTCTCCTCCTCCAAAAAACTCTTTCAATTCTCTTTCACTTCAAAAACTCTCTCAATTCTCTTTCACTCCAAAAAACTCCCTCAATTCTCTTTCCTCCAAAAACTCTCTCAATTCTCTTTCACTCCAAAAACTCTCCTCTCTTCAAGAACTCTTCTTCTTTTATAGGCAAAGTTCTTCATCCTTCATTCTTCATCTTCATTTCTCACCTTTCATTTTCATCTTCTCTTCTTCATCTTCATTTCTCCACCTTCCATCTTCATCTTCTCTTCTTCATCTTCATCTTCCCTTCTTCATCTTCATCTTCTCTTCTTCACCTTCATTTCTCCATCTTCCATTTTCATCTTTCTTCTTCATCTTCATCTTCTTCTTCACCTTCATCTCTCCATCTTCCATTTTCATCTTCTTTTCTTCACCTTCTCTTCATTATCTTCTCTTCATCATCTTCCTTTCTCCATCTTCTCTTCATCCTCTTCTCTTGGTATCTCGCAATGCGGTCCCTTCGAGATTCTAGTATTTGCAATACAGTCCTTGAAGTTCTAGTATTTGCAATACAGGTCCTGAAAAAAAATATTTCTTTCAAGCCCAAATATTCTTGGTACATTTTCACTCCATGCCTAGTCCAGGACCCTGTTGAATTAAGTTTGAATTATATGCCAATGCTATGTGAGATGATTTTTGTTTAGAACAAAAATTGGTTCTAATTTTTATGCAAGAAATAGATTAGTCAAAATTTAGGCGTCAGCAGTGCCTCTCTTTGAGTGGAGGCTCGTAGAGGTTCCGCTCAAAGATAAAATTGAATCCTGAATTTTGACAGTGCAAATTATGGATGAATTTTTTTTTTTTTTTTTTTGCGGGAGTTTTAATCCCATTTTTTGTGTAATGAAGTGATACATGGCATGCAAGACTGTAAATAACATGTGTCATAATTTCTCTTTTCCATGTTAGAGAGACCTGCACATGGATCGCATACGAGAATACTTGTTTTACCAAATACCTCATAAGCTGGTGATTCCCTTAATTTCCAAGTTTCTTGCAAACACGAGGACCTTAAGGTATTTGGCCTATCTCGTTATCGGAGACTTTTCCCTAATGCGAGACAGCGCAAGATATGTGTATCCTTCCAAATCACAAGAGCTACGTCGTTGTGAGTTGATTAAATGTCGAAATCGCCAGTGCATATGTCTTCACGATTCGACAAAGGGGAACCAAAATCTTAAGAGCTACGTCGTTATGATTTGGTTTGGATCAAAATCACGGGTGCTTATGTCTTCGTGATTTGATAAAGGAGCCGAGAATCATAAGAGCTATGTCATTATGAGCCGACTAAAGATCAAGATCACCAAGTACATATGTCTTCGTGATCCGAGAAAGGGGAACCAAAATCTTAAGAGCTACGTCGTTATGATTTGGTTTGGATCAAAATCACGGATGCTTATGTCTTCGTGATTTGATAAAGGAGCCGAGAATCATAAGAGCTATGTCACTATGAGCCGACTAAAGGTCAAGATCACCAAGTGCATATGTCTTCGTGATCCGAGAGCGAAATCATAAGAGCTACGTTGTCATGATTTGATAAGATGTCAAGATCGCCAGAGGCATATGTCTACACGACCCGACAGGAGAGGCATATTGCACGAATTGAATCGTAATAACTATCATCAGAGGAGTTGTTAATTTGAAAATGGGTTCGAAAACTTACCCGGGTTCTCCGAACGATTAATCAAAGAACGAAACAGATCGCTCGTATCATACATGGTAGGCATTTGCCAGGAGAACTTGCTCATTCAATAATCCTTGGATGAATTTCGAGACCTTGGGAGGGACATTGAACATCGGGAATGTATTACCCATCATAGAATGTCCGAGGTAACATGCGCAAACATATTCAACAATGAGTTCATGCAAAACTTTCCTACCGAGCTTGCAATGATTAGAAATAACATGTGTATAATGCAATCACTCATACTATGGTTTATGCATAACCATTCTATCAAGTTTGCATTACCAATCCCTGTCCAGAGATGTTCTCACATTATGAATACCTCGAATGTGAGCTGAATGGGGGACTTAAGTCCGAAAGGGTTTTCTCTCACTCTCAAGAAAAGTTATTTATCCTGTCTGCTAGGATTCAAAAGAAATCACTCAATCTTTCCATCATCTCATTCGATAAGGATCCGAGTAATCTCAAGAATTGATACGACCGAGCCGATCCGGGAGGTCTTGATTAGGACCGTAATGAGGGCTAGGTCAAAGGTTTACAAAGGGGACTCTAGTTGAGTCAAGAGCTCTGAAATGAATTCCTTCGTCATCTCTCCGGGTTTACAAGTCAAGAACCCCGCAAAAATGAGAGAGAAATAATCTTGCTCGAACTTCTTCGAGTGATGCTTAAAATCATTGAACTCCACATTAATTCAAGTGCCCTAATCGAAAAGGCTTTTAAAGGGTTGTAATGGAGGTAATGATTTGGGGACCGAGAAACGAAAGGGTTCGTTTTGGCTCGAAGATATTTGAGAAGGGGCTTGATGTTGGTGATCATTACAATCTTGTCACCGATCGTGGCCTTCTATGATACCATCATTGCTCGAGGATAGTATGAACTGAAGATTGCATTTGCAATTTGACACTTCATGGAGATTTTTCTCTCAACCCTTTTAGGATATACGGGAAAATTGTGCATTCAAGTTCGAAATATTCTACAAATGAACAATGAATTGAAATGGCATTGGCCTTGCTTTTGGTAGGCACTTTTTTTTTTTTTTAAATGCCCGGGGAGTTTTTTGTGGAATCAGCTTTTCCTCTTTCTTCTCCCCTTTTTTTTACTCCCAACTCTTTTTACTATTGCATCTTGATGACTTCATTGGGAGATTTCCTATTGATCCAGCTTTTCGAGTCCTTCTACTCAAAGATAGACCATATTTGCTTTGGGACAACAATGATCACCAATGAGGGATTTTAGAAACGAATTTGCAGGCTCAAATGGATTGTGCAAATGGATATAGATGTGTGGGATAGAAAAAGAAATGCTCTTCGTCACCCTAAGGCACTTGAATTAAAGCGCAAATACAATGCAAAGAACCACCCGAAGATTGATGTTAGTCCAAGCAAGAAGATTTCTAACCATTTGTCTCGTGATGCTGATGGAATTACCTCTGTTTTGCCCCAATGTGGGGTGGTTCTTGACAGGGTTGTGGAAGTAAAATCTCCGCTCAAATGGGTTGATCAACGGATAACTTGCAGTGTTTAGGGTAGAGAAATGAATGCCTCTATCACTTCGGTTATCGTACCTTTCGCGAAAAAACTCTTTACCTTGGGAAGTGCGGAATTTAGCCATCGTTCATCTCGCCTGAAAAAATTGGAGGTGTTTGGGAAAGGATTGCCTTTCATCATCCTATCATGCCCCCTTCGTACATTCGATGTATCTTATGTAGTTCATGTTCCTTATTCAGAGTTAGTAAATTAAACATGAGGAACAATCATGCGCAAACTATATAGTGTATGAGTGTTTTCGAGCATATAAAATGCAGCAACTTTTTATCTTGGCGGACAAAGTTCGCAAGTACATAAAAAATTTCTTAGGGCGTGGATCGTGAGTTGCCCCTGCTCATGCAAATGTATTGCAAAACTTCATTGTCTACTTCGAGACATGAGATTGTCAAAGGCTCCAAGAATTTCTCATTTCATTAATTTTTCATGGAGAAGGGATACTTCTCTATTTGGACAGTAGTGATCCCCGTAAAAATCAAAAGAGAAAGCATCAATGTATGTCCTCATGTTCTAAAAGAGTTGAAACGATACCACTTTACCCATGTACGTATTCCTCGTGAACTTTGAATTGAAAAGATCGATTCATCTGGATCGGATTGTATGTCCGGAATGTTATCTCTCCAGGTTCTATAACCGTCTGGGCTGAGCTTCGATCTCGCGAAGCAAAAAAGTTTTTATTAATCTTTGTACATTGATGCCAAATCCCGGATCGACCCCGGGACGCCTCGGACCACTCGTCATTCCCCCAACCACTATGCTGCGGTGTTGTTGGCGCCCACGGGTGGTTCGCTTTTGCTATATTGTTCTCAAAGCAGTTGGCAATCTCCCGTGGAGAATAAAATAAGCTTAACTTAGAGTTTGAAACGACCGAGAGTCAATTGGAACGATACGGAGTTACCCATCTTTGAGCCTCGCTTGGTCTTTTCCTTGCATTCTCCCAAGTAAGGCTATTCGGAATCTCTCTTTATGGGCGTTCGGGGTGTCGTCCACAAATTGATTTGCTACAAGCCTAGCTTAATAAGGAACTTACGCATTTGATAAGAGAGGAGAAAATTCGCCCCTTTAATTCTAGACAACTAGAAAGTAAAAGTATCCCACGCAGGGGAACTATACATGGAATTAAAGGAGTATTCATGTGAGATTGGTTCCACCTCTTTTGCTGGCCATTCTAATGATCGGCTGATTTTGTCTTGGATCATACACCAACGATCGTTGTTTGAGGATCCATAGTCACTTGCTTCGGATCACAACTCGGGAGGTCCTTTAGCTCCGAACCGGGCGACCAAGGCGGTGAGCTCATCATCAAAGTAACCTTTTGATTGATACTCGAATTGGGCATTGTTACTTGCTAACACCGGCGACAGATTTTCTACTTTGTTTTTGCGGTGAACGGTCCGACTCCTTGAGCTTGAGCCTCCGCCGTCGCCGGGAACTCGTAGGGATGATCAACCGGTCCGGCCGCTAGAACCACCAACGGAAGGCTCGGTATGGCCGTATTCTTGATTGGGAAGTGGTCGGGTACTTTTTGCTCCGTAGGTTTTCCCCGGGATTGATCTTCCAATCAACTTTACTCCGGTCGCCTTGGTTCCAAGCTACATCGTGCTTCTTCAGCCTTTTCTCTAAATCGTGAAGGTGATTTGTGACATTTCGTAGGGTGAGTCCGTCTACATTCATCATTTTGAGTACAGCCATTGGTCGTGCTGAATTGATTCCTAGCCGTCGAATCGCCTCGATGAATATAGAATGAAGCTCGGCGGACCAAAGGGGCCTTTTCTTTTCCGACAAAATCGTCGTAGGCGGCTTGGCCATAGTTCTTTTGTTCGAGTAATTGCTTCCTTACAAAGATGCTGCCAAATGTTTTGGAGCACTCGAACGCAGCACCGGCTTCTTTAGGATGCCCCCGAGCACCATGCAATATGGCCCTCGTTATGAACCGCCGATCATCACTTGCTGATGTGACGATGACCGGTATATTCAACTCGGAATCAATGATCTTTAAGAGATCGAGACCGTCCATATCGATCCCTACCATGGCCGCGACGACGATGTCAAAATCATATTTGTACTGTCTCGCCTCCTCTAAGGCTTCCGTTGCTTTCACATAAGCTGAAATCCTATACATGCACTTTCTCAAAGATGGCAACGAGGATCGAGAGGGAAACGGGGTTACCATCAATGGCCATGACTCGTGCATCCTCGGGATAGGAAACTTCCCATACTTCCGCCCCGGGAGTGAACGCATACTTATTTTCTTTTCAAAACCTTCCATATGTAGACCGAAAAATGGGTGTTTCGACTAGAGACCGGGCTTTAGATGTTCTTTGGACTTGCAAAGACAAAAGCGACGATGGCCTTTCGTGACGAGTTCGAGGTGCATGGAGACTTCAAGTTCTTTATAAACTTTTTCTCGATCTCGTTAGTCTCGCAGATGCCTTTTCTCTCCTTTTCGCTCTAGTGTATTGAATCCATTTCGTAATAACTCTTACCTCCCGCTCAATCCGTCGTCTTTTTTACTTTTCTCGATATGGAGGAGCCCTCAAATCTTTTCACTTTCTCTACGAACGAGGCAGCTTATTTCCCTCTTCAAATCTTTTCGCTTCCTCCTACGAATGAGGCAGCTTATTTGCCCTCCTCAAATCTTTTCGCTTTCTCCTACGAACGAGGCAGCTTATTTGCCCTCCTCAAATCTTTTCGCTTTCTCCACTAACGAGGCAGTTATTTCCTCCTCAAATCTTTTCGCATTTACTTACGTGAAGGTTTTCAATGCTTAGTCAAATCGGCGAGGAATTCACGCATTTAAACATGATGATGTTCGTGGATAGTATCGTTCTTTGCCCCTAGATTAAAAGAAGAATGTCTCACATGGGGATTTTGTAACAAACAAGACATACATTCATACATGTCACTACTTCTCTTGAGGATTCGTAAGGGCTGGCTAGTAATGCTCAAAGAAGAGATATTTTGAGAGCCCATAATAAAAAAAACTAAAGCTTCATGTAGGCTACATATTCGGAGTTCCATCGCGTTGAATTGGCTGGCTGTGACATCAAGGAAACTCCAATTGTAGTGATGCATGTCTCTTCCCTCGAAGGGCACGGTTCTCGCTTCTCTCGCAAGACCGACTTTTTCGGGATGTATCTCCAACGAAATCGGATTGTACGAGAACTTGCTCGGGGGATGAATCGGGTGAATGAGCATTTTCAATGCTCGGATGTGGCTCATCAAGGAACACGTCACCAAAGGAGATGGGACCGCTACGTACATGGCAAACATCGGTGTTAATAGCATCCCTATACCTCTTGTTCTCTCGCTTGAAGCTTTTCATTTTCTTCCTCGAAACACAAGTTCATGACTTTCATTTTTAACCTTCAATCGGGACCGCTTGTTTTGAAACCAAAACTTGACCTTCAAGGGCTCCATTCCTATCATCCGGCTCAATTCATTTTTTGCGTCTCTTATTCACGTAAGAGCACTCCTTAAAAGGCAGCCTTCGAGCACTCGATTTGATGTTTTCTTTTCTCGGGGTTATCATGCGTCGCCGCTGCCATTGTTGTTGTTGTCGAGATCTTGGATTTCACCGCCAAGGGAGTTGGGTTTACGGCTTCGGTGTTGGATCTGGTCTCGAAATCCAGCAGTTCGCTTTCGGGGATGTCTAGGTTGGTTGCCTCCAAGAAGTGCCGATAGCCTCTAGACATGTCGGATTGAAATACTTCTTACCGCCTTTTGTTCACTCTACTCTCCGCCGTATGCTTACTCTCTCCAAATTCTTTCGAGTAATCGGGTATGTTCCAAAGCCTCCCTTTTAACGCGGATGAAAATCACTAAGCCGACGCTTTTCCCAAAATTTCGTGTTTCCCGCTTTGTCTTATTTTTTCAACGTGATGGGACCCCGAATCCACTCGCACCGATTTTCTTTTCTTGATAACCATGCTTGTCTCCCACTCGGTTTTCAATCGGTGGGACTCCAACTCCTTTCGTAGCTTTTCGGATTTGTGGGGCTCGAGATCACGGATTGACGATAGATCCGAGGATCCAATGAATGAAATACATGTAGTTTCACCCGAGTAACTAACGTGGCTCGCAAGAATTGCTGTTTCTTCTCTCGGAAAATATGCTCGTCTCCCACTCAGCTTTCAACATAGTGGGGTCCTCAAATCTTTTCGTAACTTTTTCGGATTTGTGAGGCTCGAGATGGTAGATCCGTGATTCACGGACGAAACGCCTGTAGTTTTGCCCGAGATAACTAACGTGGCTCGCAAGAATTGCTGTTTTTTTCTCTCGAAAAGTATGCTTGTCTCCCACTCGGTTTTCAGCATGGTGGGGTCCTCAAACCTTTCCATAACTTTTTCGGATTTGTGAGGCTCGAGATGGTAGATCCGTGATTCACGGATGAAACGATCGTCGTAGTTTTACCCGGATAATTAACTCGGCATTCACAATAATTATTGCTATAACTTTTCCCGCTCTTTAAATTAGGATTTAACGCCGAGACAATTATCGCTTTCATATCTTCATCTCCAACCTTCTAAGCACTCTTTTGCATACACTCTTTTTTAGCCGCTTCAACAACAATGGCTTCCCCTCCCGCACACGCCTTCTCGGCTGAAGTTTTGGCCAAATGGGAGAAACTTTATAATCTCCTAGGCCGGAGCTACTCTTATATAGCCAACCATCCGGAGGCCGAAACCGAGATCCGTCTTATATTTAGGGATATGGACACCGCTTCCATTGAAGGTACCAAGTTAGAGGAGGAATACAGGATCTTCCCCACCCTCTTCACTAACTTCCCGGAGGCTTACCATGTTGCTCATCAAAATGTTACTTTGGCCCATCTTGTGAAGGCACGCTATCGGGATCGGTCCGGACAGCTTAGTGTTGGCGCGCCTCAGTAGCCGACAATTATAAGAAGGCCCTCGACTACGGTAACGAACAAGTCTCCCCGCCGATTCGTGAGAGGGGAAACTTGGTGGGATGTTTCGCCATGTCCCGCACCATCTTCGAGCGCGATCCGCTCAACATTGTTTTAAAATTTCAATGCACATGGATAGAAAAAAGGCTGGACGATCTCGACCCGGATATAGCCCGCGGGAGAATGCCGATCCATGACCTGGAATCTGCTGCCGAGCATCACGAGGACAAGGTAGCCAACCTCAAAGAGAAATGTGAACTCCTCCTCTTTAAGTTGGCGGATCTCGATTCTCGGAGCGATCGGTGTAGGCGGAGCATCAACCGTATGGAGAGTCGCTTAAACTCCTTTGTGATGCTCATTAGGGCTCGGTTTGGCTTTACATTCTCACCCCGTTGATCTATTTGTAAGGCTTTTCGATGAATGAAATAAATGCCAGTTTTACTCATTTCATCTTGGTTGTCATATTTTTTCGCAAGATAACCCCTTTTACTCGCGAATATGTAAATCTCACGCTCCCGATGGTCAATTCAATTGGGCTAGAGAGGCTTCCACATTCAAAATAATCTCTCAAAGAAAGATTAGTTGTGAGGAGATAAACGAATGCTCAAACGTGAACAACTCGTGAATCAGATTAATATTATAACTCGATTATGAAAACATCGAGTGAATCAAGCATAATATTTCTTTACAAGCGTCGAATTGATCGGATTGGTAAAGACACGACCATCCATCTCGGCGTAATCAAAGCACCACCGGGGAGCACCTTCTTCACTATATATGGACCACCATAGTTTGGAGCGAATTTCCCCTTCCGGGAGTGGGACTATTGGCAATAATTTTCTCAAGACCAGGTCATTGATTTGAAAATATCGAGGCCGAAATTTTTTGTTGAATGATTTAGCAACCCTCTGCCGATAACACCGTCCATGACATACAGCCTTAAGTCTTTTTCGTCGATCGATTCAATTGGCTTGTTCTCTCGTTGGATCCATTCAGCTTCCGTTAGCTTAGCTTGAGACAAGATACGTAAGGAAGGAATTTCCACTTCAACCGGTAGAAAGCCCTCCATTCCATATACAAGAGAATACGGGATTGCCCCGGTAGATGTCCAGGATCAAGGTCCGATACGCCATAAGTGCAAATGGCAATCTCTCATGCCAATCGCGATAATTTTCAGCCGTCTTCGCTAAAATTTTTTAATGTTCTTATTGGCGGCTTCTATCGCTCCATTCATTTGAGGACGATATGGGGAAGAGTTCGATGTTTGATCTTGAATTCTTTGAACAATTCGTCCATTAGTTTGTTGTTTAAGTTCGAGCCATTGTCGGTGATTATGGCTTCGTGTGAACCGTATCGAGCAATGATATCTCGGCGGATAAATTTTGCGATATTTCGTGCCGTAATCGCTAAATAGGATGCGGCCTCGATCCATTTGGAGAAATAGTCAATCGCCACCAAGATGAATCGATGCCCATTGAGATGCTTTAGGGTTGATAGGGCCGATAACATCAATGCCCCACATAGAAAACGGCCATGGTTCGGATAATCGATGCAACTCATTTGGAGGGACATTAATCTTGTCACCATGAATTTGACATTTGTGATGCCTCCGGACATGCCGAATACAATCTCTTTCGAGCGTGAGCCAATAATAACCCAACCTCATAATCTTCTTAGCTAACAAGTGGCCGTTCATGTGGACCACGATCCCTTCATGTACTTCCATTATTGGGGACGAACCGGCTTCGGCTGAGTCAACGCATCTTAGTAGGGACGTAATCGAATGACCGCTTGCACAAATTCTCTCCATTCAAGAAGAACTTCGAGGCCATCTTCCTTATGTACTTTCGGTCGATACGGTACTTTTTTGTGGAACTCCCCGCTTCGAATATAAGTCTTGATGTCATGGTACCATGGTTTACCATCGGGTTCATTGATCACGGCCATACAATATGCCGGGTTTTTTAATACCTCGATCTTCGCTGGGTCAACCTCAAGTCCATTGGCGACTTGTAACATTGAAGACAAGGTAGCCAATGCATCGTCGAATCGATTATGAGTCCCGGGGCAGATACTCAAATGAGATATCCTCAAATTCTTCTACCAATTCATCCGAGATACTCATGGTAGGGTAGCAATTTGGCATCTCTCGCCTTCCACTTTCCAACAAATCAAGGATAATCAAAGCGGAATCTCCGAACACCTTGAGTCGGGCTATCCCCATTTCAATTGCAGCTCGCAGACCGAGGATGCATGCCTCATATTCGCTATGTTATTTGTGCAAGGGAATACCAATTTCGTTTGCTACAGATAATGCCGACCACCCGGAGATATAAGAACCGCGCCCGTGCCTAATCCCGATAAATTCGACACCGACAAAATACATAGTCCGGATGTAATCCTCCACCGACATGATTCGATCCTCGAATGATAGGCATCATCATCTTGCCCCGGATTTTCAGCTAGGACATCTGCTATAGCTTCGTCCCTTGATTGACTTTTGGGACAAATATTGAACGTCAAACTCGGAGATGAGGATTTGCCATTTAGCAAGTCTACCCTAGAGAAAGGGGGTTCCTTGAATCGTTGTTGGCGGTTCGAACCGGACCCGCCGTTTTTTTTAAATAAGCAAAGGCTGCAGGACTGCAGTGCAAAAAGACCAACGGCTCTTTTCGTTGGGCCGGGGGGGCCCATCCCAAGGGGCCCCGTTTTTTTTTTTTTTTTAAATGGCCGGGTCCCGGTTCGGGCCGGTTCCAATTTTTCCCAAACGGAACCGGCCGCGAGGGGCGATTCCGGTTCCTTAGCCGTGGGCCGGTCAACGGGCCGGTTCCGGGCGGTCAACGGGCCGGTTCGGGCCCACGGGCCCAAATGGCCATCTCTAAGTCTATCAATCAAGGCGGGTTGATTAAGCAAATATTTGATGGGATTGCATTCTCGTCACCGAAGCACTTGGTAATGCAAGGTATATGCCGAAGCCCGTGCAGCACCTGCACTAACGCCGCACATGTTTTCTCTACTTGGAGTACTTCATTTCCGAAGTTGTGAATTTCTTGCTCGGATAATAAATGGCTCGTTCTCTTCCGTCCTCCTGCTTCTCTTGGGCTAGCATAGCACTCAAAGATTCACTAAGAATTGTGAGGTAGATGATTAAAGGTTGCTCCGGTGTTGGAGGAACAAGCACGGGTGGATTCATGAGAGTCTCTTGCTTTCCAAAAGCTTCTTCACATTCGCTATCCCATTGGACTAGCGCATTCTTCTTTAATAGCTTGAGGAATGGCTTAGCGGTTTCGATAACCGAGAGATGAATCGAGCAATATAGTTTAGCTTACCCATTAAACTTCGAACTTCTTTAACTGTCGTTGGTGGCTTAAGCTCACGAATAGCCTTACCTTTCGAAGGGTCGACTTCAATGCCCTTACCGCTACCACGAATCCTAGTAGCTTGCCCGAGCTGGTCCCAAAGACACACTTGGCGGGGTTGAGGCGTAACTTATACTTTCGGAGTCTCGTCGAACAATTTCTTGAGCGTTTCGACGTGATCTTCTCCATGCCTTGTTTTTGCTATCATGTCATCGACGTAAACCTCAATCTCATTATGCATCATGTCATGGAAAAGGGCAACCATGGCTCGTTGGTAAGTGGCTCCAGCGTTTCTAAGACCGGAATGGCATTACCCGGTAATGGAACATTCCCATGGTGTGGTGAAAGTGGTTTTCAACTTGTCACCGACATTCATCGAGATCTCGATTGTACCCGGAGAAACCATCCATGAATGAAAACAATTCAAACCCCCGCAAGCATCGTCAACAAGTACGTCGATATGCGGGAGGGGGAAATCATCTTTAGGATCGGCCTTGTTCAAGTCTCGATAATCGACACAAACCCGAATGCGGCCGTCTTTCTTCATGACGGGGACTATGTTAGCGACCCAATCGAATATTCTGTAGTCTCAATGAATCCTACATCGAGAAGCTTTATGACCTCCTCTTTGATCTTTCGCACTAATTCCGGTCCGGCCCTCCTTGACTTTTGCACAATCGGCTTAGCCGAAGGATCGATCGGCAAACAATGCTCGACGATGGAACGGTCGAGACCGGGCATATTCGCATAAGACCAGTGCGAAACGTCCCGGTAATCCTTCAAGAGCCTAATCGGGCGTTCGAGACATTCGAGGAAAGGCTTGCCTCGATCTTAACTTCTTTAGGGTTTTCCGCATTGCCTAGGTTGACCGAGATAGTTTGTTCACCGGTCGAGGGCTTGATCTCCTCATGTCGTTCGAAATCTTGACGAACTTCCTCATAATCTGATCGAACTCATCTAGGTCGTATACTTCGAATCCACTAGGTTTCCTTCCTCATGTATCCAACATGATGACAAACTTGTTGGTCGTTGGTTATCGTCATCGGGTTGGTTTGAGGAGCTGGAATCGAGGGTGGTACGCTCGAAATCATGCCCGTTATAATAATATCTTCCAAAGGTGTAGCCCGATAGGGAACACCTTCCGGGGCCTTGCTAGAATTGCTTGCCGAGGGAATTAAAGCCGGCACAACCGGCGGAGGGCTTGAGCTGGACGGCTGAAGCTTGGCTATGAAGTTATCCATCATCTTGTGAGACATCATCCCTTCAAATCGCTCGGTTAGAACACCGAGCTGTTCATTCAAAGTCTCATGGACAGCGGCGTTAATGTCGGCCATTCTCTTCGCCACCAATAGAGTAATATGCGGAGGATCCGTGATAAATTTCCTGAAAACGATAAGCCAAGAGTAAGTACAATGAGCGAGGATAGAGGGCCGGTCCATGACTTCCTTCTAGACTCAATGAACGAACTAGACATGACCAAAAGACCGCATCAGGCAATTTTCAGTTTCGTCGAGTTTTACGAGAAAATTCATCTTAATTCGTACATTGGTCAACACAATGCCAAAATTTAGGAGCTGACAGATGACATACCGACGAACAACTTTTGTGTTTTACTCTACGGCGGGTTCCACACGGATCAATGCAGTTTAATACTTCTTTAAACAAATTTATCCAGAAAATTGCTTTTATCCGGTTTCCAACAAAAGAACGGAAGACCTCTTAAAAAAATGAATTAGAGACTGAAATTTTGCAGGCTATTAGTTGAAACAACGATCTAGAACTTTCATGTTTGGTAATTCCACAAAAAGGCACGTTTTCTAGTTCTAAATTGTAAAATGAATCTGGAGTCTGAAAACATGTGAAATTCCAGCCTGCTCCATCTGGGCTATTAATTCCTTATTAAAAGGAAAATGCATCGGATTGCTGCAAAAGTTTTTGTCATGAGAGATTATGGTCTTCCGAACATTTTTTATGAAGACAAGTTCTTTCAATTGTGAAGGGATATCAATGCGACCCATTCGTGTGCCAAATGACTCAACCTAGATCATGGACCGACCCAAAACAAGATAAGAAAAATCAGTGATAAAGCTCAAGAAATTACCTCCTTTGTAGAGAAAGTGTTAACCACAAAGACATGCGCATGAAAATGCTCGTGAGGTTCGATTTCTATCTAGCATGGCTTGACAAAAAGTGGAGCCCCGGGGATATCCGAGACTAAAACCACATCGGCTTGCGGTTGAACCAAGATCCCCCATGGACATCCGGCTCAGCCCAAGTAACGACCCACATCACACGGCGAATGATGGAGGTGTTAACTCTTGGCACCGATTTCAAATAGTTCGGGACTCGAGAAGAGCGACTCGGGCCAAGCGACGATGGCCGAAGTATCCCTAATCAAGTATCATCCTAAGCCTAGCCATTCGGGTTCAATGGCGGGTTGTGTGTGCTAAGTGTAAATGTAAAAATAGTAAAAACATGCGCGGCAGTTCATAGCATCCAACACTTCAATATAAATCATACACAATTTCCTTCAACCTACACAAAAAGGTTAGCAAACACTCATTCCCTTATAACTCCCTTTCCCGCAAAACCATTTAACACCTAGGGATTAAAATTCAACCAAGATTGCCAAATCAAGTAATTTTCCTTTTCATGAACTTATCTCGGCCTAAGTCCTCTTTGGGTCCCCAATGAGTCGCTGTTCGTCGCGACCTAAAAAAATAAATAAACAAGTCATCTTTTTCGGGCTAATGGATTATCGGGTTAATTAATTAACTAACCTAACTCGGACTCTCCCAAGTCCATACCAAATCGCAACTTAAGGTTCGAATGATTAACATGCAATGTGATTTGAATTTGGAGTCGCCACTAATCATTTTCGGTAGGTCGATTAGAAACCTAAATAAAATAGCGGGAGAAAACTATCTTATTTCTCGCGAACTGTAGATTAAGAGTCCGGGGACTTGGTTACATTAATTACAACTAATGCCCTTTCGGTACCTTAAAATTCATGAAAAAAATAATGGATTTGACAAATTTGATGAATTCTACTTGAAGATCAAAGAATCAATTTTTTTGAGTTTTTCTTCTCTTGACATTTGTTTGAAATAAAGAAATTACATGGAATTATGATGAAATAAGTTCAAGATTACTCCCCAATTTGAACTCGTGCACCAAACTTATGCTCCGGGCTTGTCTTGATCATTGGACCGATTTGGTGACTCGTTAGACCGAGAAATCTCTTGGTCCTATCTCTCATTGACGCTTCTTTCTCAATCTCGCTAGAATTCCATTAGACCGCAATCGGGCATTGATATTTTTTCCCTTTTGCTCTCCTTCTATTCTTGTACAATTGATGTCTCATCGTTGATATGCAATGTTATTTAACATAAAAACGTAGAGAGAAAAATCAGTGTAGAAAATCCGAGCTAATTTGTATTCGAAATTAAAGAAAGTTAGGGAATCACTTAACTTTCTTTTTTGTCATGCGGAGCTTGAACGATGGGGATGGACCAAGTAGCTTGTGTTGATCGGTGCAAAAATTGGCAATAGTAGTATCGGGTTTCAAAACTCTCATACCCTCTCAAAACTCTTTTCAAATTTTTTCTCAAGAGCTCTCTCTCTTCTCCTCCTCCAAAAAACTCTTTCAATTCTCTTTCACTTCAAAAACTCTCTCAATTCTCTTTCACTCCAAAAAACTCCCTCAATTCTCTTTCACTCCAAAAACTCTCTCAATTCTCTTTCACTCCAAAAAACTCTCCTCTCTTCAAGAACTCTTCTTCTTTTATAGGCAAAGTTCTTCATCCTTCATTCTTCATCTTTATTTCCTCACCTTTCATTTTCATCTTCTCTTCTTCATCTTCATTTCTCCACCTTCCATCTTCATCTTCTCTTCTTCATCTTCATCTTCCCTTCTTCATCTTCATCTTCTCTTCTTCACCTTCATTTCTCCATCTTCCATTTTCATCTTCTCTTCTTCATCTTCATCTTCTCTTCTTCACCTTCATCTCTCCATCTTCCATTTTCATCTTCTTTTCTTCACCTTCTCTTCATTATCTTCTCTTCATCATCTTCCTTTCTCCATCTTCTCTTCATCCTCTTCTCTTGGTATCTCGCAATGCAGTCCCCGAGATTCTAGTATTTGCACATACAGTCCCCGAAAAAAATATTTCTTTCAAGCCCAAATATTCTTGGTACATTTTCACTCCATGCCTAGTCCACGCCTGTTGAATTAAGTTTGAATTATATGCCAATGCTATGTGAGATGATTTTTGTTTAGAACAAAAATTGGTTCTAATTTTTATGCAAGAAATAGATTAGTCAAAATTTAGGCGTCAACAATCTCGTGCAATGCAAACAAGTCATAAAGCAGGTGAAAATCTAACTCAATTGCCTCAATTACTTCAACAGTAATTATTTTGGGCAATACTATAACTATTTTGAGGGAAAATTGTCAAAAAAATCCTAAACTTTTTACACTTTTGTCAATTCAGTCCCAAACCTTTAAAATTTTTCAATTCAATTAAAAAGGTTTAGGATTGAATTGATAAAAGTGCGAAAGGTTTGGGACTTTTTCGACAAATTTTCTACTATTTTGACAATAGGCTCGTTAAGATAATCAGAGGCAAAAATCTATTTATTAAAATCCGAAGGCAATGAGGTGTACGGATGATTTTTGATTTCGATTCTGATGACCATAGTACATCGTAGAATTGACCAAACAATCATATGCAAAATAATATTTTAGGAGTAATCACTAGTCATCATCTTTGATGTCAATCTGAAGAAAGAGCATTTCATCACGAAGATATCATGAAATGATTCCTAAGAGAAAATTATTGTATAACAACGTTATTAGGCAGGATTAGCAGCGCATAAATGTTCTCTGCCGGGAGCTTGAAAAATTTCCGAACAAACTTACTAGACAACTCGTATTAACCGAAACTATTTTTCTTTTCCCTCTTATTTTGGAGATTCGAGATTCTCTCTCTTTCTGCACTCCAACTCGACGTGAACCCGCCTATTCAATAATTTTGAAACGTTTAGATCAAATTTATCATCAGAGACCATGCGACATGCACTGATGATGAGAGTTCATTTGAATAACTTGAAAGTTGAAAAAGAAAAAGGAAAAATGGTGGCCCCAAATGACGTATGCGGTGACATTGCAAAGAATTATCCAAGAAGCATAGACGAATAAATTAGGATTCATAAACATGTTGACAGCTTGAGTTAATCTTGGCCTAATACCCAAAAAAACCCCAATTTTATCATTTGTCCCAATTATATCCAAAAAAAACTTTTTTTCCCTTATAGAAAACTATCAACTTTTACTTTTGTCCTAATTTTACCAGCCTAATACCCAAAAAAACTCACAATTTTAGCATATGTCCCAATTACATCCAAAAAAAATTTTGTTTCATAAAAAACCCCCAACGTTTACTTTTGTCCAAAATCTACCACTATCGGCCTCTTGTGCTTAATCATTGTTAGTTAATTTTACGTAGCTCAAATTTCCTCCCCAAACTTACCAATAAATCTTGAAATTCGAAAAAAAGCACGTTTCGGGGATGATAAGATTTGAGATCGTCTGTTTAGATAATTTGATCTCCATATCTAGCCATTCTTTAGGCTATCGAGTGCTGAGGAGAGTTCGAAACGCGCCGTCTTGAGTGGTTATGTATCTCCTAACAATGTGTGGGGAAGCAAACAACGGAAGAGAAGTTGAAGGGTTTTTTCTGTCAGCTTTGTTGAGTTGTAATTCATTAATGACATGAAAATTCCACATAGGATTAACTAACGATGATTATGGATGGAAGGTTAATAGTGATAGAATTGGGACAAACTAAAAGTTGGAGGTTTTTATGAGAAAAAAAAAGTTTTAGATATAATTGGGACATATGCTAAATTTGAGATTTTTTTTTGGATATTAGGCCGGTATAATTAAGACAAAAGTAAAAATTGGATATTTTTTATGAGACAAAAAATTAGTTTTGGATAAAATTTGGATAGATGCTAAGGTTGGGTTTTCTTTTTGGGTATTGGGCTGTTAGTCTTGCGTTGTCCGAAATGTTTGCCTCGATGGAATCCTATCATATTTTACTTGATGTTGTAAGCAAAACACCTTATACCTTTAATTTCTTAAACTCACAGTTATGCGTATTTTCTTGATTAGTCCAGCATTTCAAAGCATATGTACTGACTTCAATATCTTTCACTTGCCTCATTTTGCCCTATATGCACTATGCCTATATCATTTGAAAAATGTAACTATTCCTCTAGATTACCCAAATGTATATTGAATGTTGCAGGTAGCTTTATATGCACATCTAGAAACACACGGACCATCTTGGCCATCTGGTTTTGATAGCACTCGTTGAATCGGAAAACATCTAAGTAACTTCATTGGGGAGGTTAAAGAGCAACTTCCTTCTTATGGAATTTCAAACAAGTGCCGACTTAGTACTAAAACAACCATTCAACTTCTTTGAGAGGTTAGAGAGCAACTTCTAGAAGTTCAAATTTGACATCACGAAGAGGTTATATAGAGCAAAGTTAGGGTGGGTGAGTATGCAAACGCCAGAGATTGCGGTGTGAGGTTTTGAGAAGCTTGAGATGAGCTTCGTGTTTTTGGTCTACATAAAAGTTACAGCAAAAACACTGATCCCGAATAAATGTTGGTCTCAGCACGAGAAGCCATGCCTATAACAGCTTGGACCGCAGTGATGATTGTCGACGGCAAAAATAATTGTGAAAGATGCTATTCTTCCGCAAAAGATGCTCCCAGTCTGGCCAAGACCAGTCATCTATAATAGACCGAATGAATAATTTACTCAACTTCTTGTAGTGGTTTGCATATTTTATTACCTAACCTACTCCAGTTGTTTCGTTCCTCCGTCTCATCTATTTCCATGGGTCGTCTCTCTCACAGAAGCTCACCTTCATCCTCCCCGCCTTCTTGATGTTTTCTTCATATCGAGAGCAATCGCAGAGCCAAAAATCACCTGTCCTTGATAAGCAACAGTCGATCTTCATTCACTTATTTCCTGTAGCAGTTTGCTCTTTCTACGCACAGCGGTTCAACGCCAGTTGTTTTGGGATTTGTTGGTGAATGCAGAGCAGAGGGTCGGCCGCATATTGAACTCCATCAAAGCGTCGCTTTAATCACCCTCTCAACTTCGTCCCCTAGGAAGACTGTAAGTTCGTGATCTACTTGAATAATTGCTGAGATGTATTCTTATCTGGACAGACGTTGGTGCGCAAGAAAGAAACTTGCGCACATAAATATGCGATGCAATTTGTTGTGCTCGTTTGATGGTATTCCTATCTCTGAGTCTCGTTAAGCTGAAGTCCATCGTTATTGGCAGGGTTCTGAGACTACTTACCAAAATGAAGAGGAAGAGGAGCTCAGAGGAGTACGATGTGTTTTTGAGTTTCAGGGGAAGTGACACGCGCCTAAACTTCACTGATCACCTTTACCACAGCATGGTACGTGCAGGTATCCGCGTTTTCCTTGACAGTGAAGAACTTGAAGATGGTGAAGAAATCGGCAAAGTTCTTAAGGCCGTGAATGAGTCTCAAATCTACATACCCATCTTCTCTCATAACTTCGCCTCTAGTTCATGGTGTCTCCGTGAGGTAGCCGACATGGTAGACTGCACCTCAAAATCAGATCAGAAGAAAGTGATCATCCCCATTTTCTATGACGTGAATGCGGATGATGTGAAGCTCAAAACTGATTTGTACAAGGATGCCATGCTCAAACACGAGGAGAAGTATGGCTCCGATGCATTGAGGCGTTGGGAACATGCCCTTAAAACGATTGGAGGTAGAATCGGACGGGAACTCATAGGCAAACGGTAAATATCTTCTCGACCTCTTAGGGTTACTAAGCATACTATTTACATTTCATTTGATTAAAGTTGTCCATCCAAATTTCGAAACATAAAGCATTGGGGCATGTATTTAAGATTTGCATTTCAAGTTAATGAAATTTAGACTTGACATCCGAGAATCCACAATAAACATATAATATGGCTGATTTTTTCAAAGCACAACAAACCGGGTCAGACCCGACACAGACAAGGCATTTTTCAATTCATGACCCGACAAGGGAGACCAATTCTTTAGTCGATCATATTTTTCACCTCCCAACGGTAATCACAGAGCGATATCCAAGCAAAAGAAGAGGTTTGGCCCTGATGAATTAAAGCGGTAGAAGAAAGCCCTTGTAGAGGTAGCACGTGTAAAGGGGTGGGATCTTGTAGCCTAAGGGGATTTTTCCTGCACTTTTGCTCATGGTCAATAGTTGCAAACTACATCTGTTAGGAAGAAACTGTACGTGTCCAAATTTTCGAACTCATAGCACTGTGGCATTAGATTAGATGTTAATGGAATAGAGACTAAAATTGTCCTCGAAAACCTAAAAGAGGAATTGACGCGTGGGTGAAGGTGATTTTGTCTCAAACCCCCAAAAAACTATGTCTAACCCAACCTGTACCCAAAACATAAATTCTAGTACAACTGATTATAATGCTTAATTTCCATTTGTTTAAGTTGTTGTAGTAGCTGAGTTATGTATCCACATGTTCCCTGTAGTCTACGATGTCTTTGATTGACGAAATTTTCATGCTTTGCTGCAGCCAAGGAGAACAAATCGAATCGATTGTTGAAGAGGTTTGCCGTAAGCTTAATACAAGACACGTGCTTGTGACTGAACATTTGGTTGAAGATAATGCTCAGATGGAAACCATAATGAAATTGTTGGATGTTGGTTCCGATGGTGTACGTTTTGTTGGTATCCATGGCACGGGTGGTGTTGGAAAAACAACTCTTGCCAAAGTCATGTTCAACAAATTATCTTTTCACTTTGAAGGCTGTTGTTTTCTTGAAGACGTTCGAGTATCATCGCAACCTCATGATGGTCTTTTAAACTTACAAAAAAAGCTCTTATCAAGTTTCGTCAGTTCAGGGATTATTGACCAAATTAAAGATGTTGGTGGCGGGATCACAAGGATCAAGGGCGTATTTAGCAATAAAAAAGTACTCATCGTACTTGATGATCTAGACAGTAAAGAACAACTCCAAATGCTTGCTGGAAAATCTGATTGGTTTTGTTCCGGTAGTAGAATCATTATCACAACTAGGGAAGAAAGCATCCTGAAGACTCAAGTAGACCAATCCAAAGAAATTTTCCCTCATGAAGTTCATCCAATGAGATTTGATCTAGCACTTCGTCTATTTTGTAAGCATGCATTCGGAAATGACTTGGCTCTTAAAGAATATGAAGATTCTTCAATGCAAATCGTTCAGAGAGTGGGCATGCTTCCTTTGGCCATTGTGGTGATAGGGTCTCATCTTTTTGAGTTGGGAAATGACTTGGAGGATTCGGATAAAAGAGAAGTATGGGACGAGACGCTGGAGCAGTTAAAGGAAGGCCCTTTCGACAAAGTCCGAACAACATTAATGATAAGTTATAAAAGATTAGAGCATAAGGAAAAAGAAGTATTTCTGGATATAGCATGCTTTTTCACCAATGATGACAAAACATATCCGGTCATCATGTGGAAAAGTTGTGGTTACTCTCCTCACACTACAACGCGGGTTCTCTCTCATAGGTCCTTGATAAAAATTAGAGATAATCGGTTTTGGATGCACGACCAAGTTCGAGACTTTGGGAGATACATTGTTCTTGAAGAATATCCTCGCAAGTTTTGTAGGGTGTGGATTCGTGAGAAAGCCCTAAACCTGCTGGACAGAAAAGAGGTAAACTATGAAGTTTCTGAATTAACATACTAGTTACATTTCCTAAAAAGCAGAATCTGGATAGATGATATCTGCAATGAGAAATGGAAACCCGAAAATTAGATTATGGAGAATAGGAAGAAACAACTTCTTGTTGGGAGAAAGAGATAAGCCATAGTTATGGAAACCGTAGGTCACGTGCTCAACCATTGAAGAAAGTTTTTGATAGTCCTTAATTATTCCTCTCTGTTTTAGCTCTGTAAACCGTATTCATTGCTCAGTATTGAGTTTGTGATATGCAGAGAAAGGAAGATGTAGAAGCACTAAGCCTGGATTTCGGTGGTTGTAACTGCAACATTGCATCCGAAAAATTAGCTGCTCTACCAAATCTAAGGTTCCTTCGAGTGAAAGGCATTGGTTTTTTTGGCAACTTCGAGAATCTTCTTTCTGAGCTAAGATGGTTTTCTTGGGAAATTAAGCAAAAGGAATTTTATGGAGAGAGTTTTCATTTTGCTAATTTGGTCGTGCTAGACCTTTCAAGGAGCGATATCGAAGATGACTGGGGTGGATGGAGCCAAATCCAGGTACAATATCCCTTACTCTGTTCACCTTCTGTCCACGTTCACGGATTATTCGGTGCACGGTACGCACAAGTGGGGGTGCTCCCTTGATCTATAAAATTTTGTGCTAGTCTAACTGTTGTCGTGTAATTCCCAAACACTAACATCTAGAGTCTGCTTACAACCAGCTAAACACATTTGAAAAGAGAGGAGAGGAAGCTATAGAATCAGCATATCATCCCGGTAAATGATATTCCGCTCATACAGACAGCTTTAGTAATCGAGCCACAGATAAATATGATTTGCGTATAATCCCTAGTCCGTAGTTTTATCCAGGCATTCATCATCGCCTTGGTTTGAGGAATTCAAGATTTACCTACTTCGGAGTTTGGACTTTAGATGCTTTATGGCTTGCCGTAGTTGCTTTTCTATTAGCTAATAGTTGAAATATGGTTGCACACGCTTGACAAAAAAATCCAGGATAATTGATGTGTCAAGAAAATTAGAATAATTACTTGTATATAAAATCCAAGATACTTGATGTGTTTCTTTCTTTTTAATTCCTCATTTTCTTTTTCTGCAGATGGCAAAAAAATTGAAAGTTTTGGATTTAACGGATTGCACAAAGTTGAGGAGGACACCCGACTTTTCTAATTTCACATCTTTGGAGACGTTAGTACTTGCTCGGTGTTCCAATTTAGTCACAATTCACCCCTCCATTTCTAAGCTTCAACTCCTAGAGACTTTGAATATAGAAGGGTGTAGTTGTCTTGGGGAACTACCAGAAGAAATCAGTTCTCTACAATCTTTGAAGCAGATCATCATGCCCAAAAATTTTCAACCCTTGAAGCTTCCGGAGAGATTTGGCAATTTGAAATCTTTGTCAAGTCTTAGATTAAGCTACCACCCTAAAATGTGCAAACTTCCGGACTCAATTGGAGGGACAGCGAATCTCACATGCTTAACTTTACGTGAGTGTGTGGGGATAAAGGAACTCCCAAGCTCAATTGGCGAGTTGCAAATGTTGGTAGAGTTGGATATATCAAGCTCGGGCATAGTTGAACTGCCCGATTCTATTGGAAACTTAAAGAAACTAAAGGTGTTGAGTTTATGTAGAACGAAGATAAAGGAGATTCCTCGAACTATTGGAGGACTAGAGATGCTTGAAGGTTTATATGCCCATAAATCATGGGATCGACGGATAAAAACTTGGAGCAAATTGGGAAGCTTCGTCATTTGAAGACATTGAACTTAGCATTTACTAGTGTTTCTAGATTGCCTCCAGAGATAAGTCATCTCAATCTCCAAAAACTTGAAGTGGGTTCGATTGAGCTTCAAGAAGTGCCGACTCTTCCATCAAGTTTGAAATTCCTTGCGATTGAAGCTCTAGACTTCTCTATTGTCCCTGACCCATCAAGCATCACCAGTTTGGAACATCTAGAATTACAAAGATTCGGCAATTCGACAAATATACCGCGCTCTACTTGGCGGGACTATCAGTCAAAAATTGAAGCAGCTTCGATGAGAGAGCAACCGTCCTATCAGCTTCCATCCCATTTGTCGACCTTGAAACTCAGGGGTATTAGTCCACTGCCACAGTTTTCCAACTTATCAAAATTGACAGTTCTGCATGTAATTGATTGTGCAATCTCACACCTACCTATCAATCCAGGCCTAACACATTTAAGGGAACTGGTCATACGTAGATGTAAATCCCTTGAGAAGATACCTGGTCTGTCACTCTTGAGGAGTCTAGAGCGCTTGGAACTGGAGGGCTTGAATAGGCTAGTTGAGATTCAAGGTTTGTCGGAATTGAAATCTTTGCAATACTTCCGTATTTCCAATTGTGATTTAATAGGACAGTTACCCAATTTATCCAAGTTGGGTAAGCTACAGCATCTAGATCTAGAAGCTTGTCCAAATTTAAGAGCCATTGAGGGCATCGAGGGCTTAGAAAGCTGGTTGTTGGATACTTGTGGTCACACTATCCTGGAAAGATTGTTGAATATCTCCAGATCGACCTGGCTTTCCCACAGATTACCTATGTACGACGTGTTCCTGAGTTCTAAGGGAGTAGACACTCAACGAAGCATTGTCAGTTATCTTCACGCTCGGATGTTACGCAATCAAATTTCTGTTTACAGTAATATCGATGACTTTAGGTCCAAAGAAGGGATTGGGGAAAAGATTCTACAAGCACTTGCTAACTCCAATATCTACATACCCGTCTTCTCTAGAAACTACGCTTCCAGTCATTGGTGTCTCCGTGAACTTGCTAGCATGGTAAAATGCACGTCAGAGTCAAAGGGGAAAAGAAGAATCCTCCCCATTTTCTACGATGTGGAGATTGATGATGTTAAGCTCGAAACTGATTTATACAAAAGCGACCTGGACAAGCACCAGGCGAACTTCGACCACAACGAAGTGAAGTCATGGGAAGAGGCCCTAATTGTGGTGGCAGCAATGAGGGGTTTCGTCTTGAAAAATAACAGGTAATCTGCTATTTTGCCACTAAATCATGAGGTAAATAAGTCATTCAATTGAACTTTCCCAACACAGAGAGTTTCAAAGTTACTGCAACGCAACCCTTTTGTATACAATTAGTTTTCCACTCAAGCAAATTCAATGCTACAGAATAAGAAGTGGATCCTTCTAGTTTGTAATATCCGGAGGAACTCTGTGGTCGAACAGAACATAATTGGATTCTGGTACAGCTGCACATATTTTTCGTCTATTCTTTCATTTTTTTCACTTGTTTTATTTTCTGAGTTAAAGATCTTCAAGTTACAGTCGTTTGAGAAGTCAAATCAACAATTAGATTGTCATTTTGATATCCTTTAAATTTCTGTCTGTCCAACTAAAAATGAACTGTCCTTCAATTGTGCATTGCTGCAGCTACGAAGAAGTGCTTGAATTGGTTATTGCAGAGGTTCGTAAAGCAAGGAAATTGTTAGACGGTGGCTCTTGAAGCCTCCTTTTGGTCGGTTGTCGAAGAAAGGTGAATGCATTTGCTATCAGTGTAATGAAATTCTCCCCAATTTCATTCTGTTTCTACTGTTTGGAGGAGTATCTAGATATTTGTTTACGATGGTAATGCTTAGGTGCATTATTTAGAAGGCTAGCGTATCTGAATGAACGAGTATATCAGTGCCCTCCCATGCTTTGTTAGAGCGTTAGAAAAGGGCGCGCTGCAACCAAAGAAAAGGAGCTTCCATACACGGTCGGGAAAATTTGAATCGCTGGTCGAGTTGGATTGGCAGCTGTTAAAGATAGTAGATCTACCTGATTTAATTGGAAATCTCAAAAGAAATGAAACTGACTAGGATTGACTCTTCATCCGTAAGAATGTTACCTGATGCTATTGTTCATTCACGGTAAATAATTGACTGTTCATACAAATCTGACAGGTGAAATCTCTCATGAAATTGGGATACCATCTTGGCTGTTCAAGGATCTTGGGCTCACACTCGTCGAAGTTATGTTATGTATTTCCCACGGCGATCTGTTCTCTCTCCCATGTTCATAAACTTGTTACTATGGAATTTGACAGTCACCCCAAGCTTCTTTAGTGCTTCTTTGTTCTGATGCATCTACTTCCGGTTCACTCATGGTCTCGTGAATCTGGTTAATTTGGATTTTCTGGACACATTTGACATTTCCCTTGACCAATATTCACCAGCTTCCGTGTACTTTGTCATTCTTGCCACTTCGGCTTAAGAAATATTGCGAGTTTTCAATCTTGAAGAAGTTTTTGGTCGTCTAAGTTCATAAAACTCAAAGGCATTAGTCCACTGCCATACTTTTCGAACTTAAAGAATTTGGCAAATCTGCTCGTCATTGGATGTCCAATGTCAAGCTTACCCGTCTCTCGAGAACTAATATGTTTGAGGGAGCTGGGAATAAGTAGATATGAATCCTAGATCAAATACCTGATCGTCAATCTTGAAGAGTCTGTAAAATAAATGTGGCCCATATGATTTTATAATAATGGTTTAATAATTATTTCATGTTATAATTATTAGTTTATGTTGGTTACGAAAGGATACAATTGAAAAGGTACAATTAACGTGCTTTGATGGAAGGCACCTATTGAAGAGACACCTTTTGGATAACGTTTTTTTTTTAAAAAAGGAAATCTGGTCCTCTCTCTACCCTATCAACAAACAGACGTTTAACAAACAGACGTCGGTTTGTGTTTTCTATCCTCCATCAAATAGTTAACGTAAAGTACAGAGGGTTAAGAGAGAGAAATCGATTCTTCATCGTCTTTGTCTTTCGCATCAATCGTTCTTCAAGAATTGCAATGGACAAAGGTGCGTCTTTATTCTTATTGATTGTGAAAATTATGAAGATCGAAGATCCGTCTATGATTGAATTTCCGCATGAAGTTTTATGTTCAATCGCTTACAGTTGGTATCGGAGCGATGGTTTAGGATCTCGTGATTTTCCGATTATATGAGTTATGTATATGTATATATGCGTATGGATAAAGGCTTGATGAATTTACGTTTATGTTTATCGATGAATGTTCATGGGATTTTCAACGAATTACAAATTGGGCAATTTTCGGATCAATTCGCCCTTAAAAGAAAAATGTCGATTCTCGGGAAATTCCGACTACCCACCGCTCGAAACTTGTCCAAGTAGGGTCATATTGCCATGGGCAACAGAAGCCCTGAGTTTGTTTGGCATTATGGTGATCGTTAGAGGCGAATTAAGTGAAGAAAGTTTCGGGGGTTAGGGTTTGCGTTCAAGGAATTTTTTGTCTGATTCTGGAAAAAGTTTTGACCGTTTTTGTCAATTCAAGGGCCAGTGTGGTCATCTCGATAAGGTCTTCGAAACCCATATTTCAATTTTGTCTAAAGTGGGCTGTTGGTGAAGGAAGTCGGGCGGAATCCGGCAAAAGAGGACGAACAGACAAAAAAAAAAAAAAAAGTCTGTTTCGCAAGAAAAGAAAGGGCGTGTGTGGGACACACCCCCGCGGTCTCTGGCGCGTGCTGGACACGCGCCTGCATGTGCCTGGCACACGCCAGGGCAAAATTACTGTTTTGCCATTTTTTGTCCTTTTCTGCTGTTTTGTCTTTTTCCCTATTTTGTCCTTTTCAGAAAATTACTGCTTTGCCCCTATTTTGTCTTTTTGCCACGAAAATCATTATATTGCCCTTGACACGTAAATTTACAATTTTGCTCTTAAATGTTGAATTTACCGTTTTGTCCTTGGGTACATGAGTTTAATAAATCTTAGGAAATTAATGGTTTGTTAGTCACCAAAGTGGCCGAACCTTATGTTTCTTGAGTTTTGAGATTTATAGTATTTTATTCAATTATCCATGATTATTTGATGCTATGATTGAAAATTGATATGCTATATATCTTTAATAGTATCGTGGATATATTGAAGTTTATTTATTATATGAACTTCGGGATTAACCCAAAGGTTAATTAATTTCTTATAATTCATGAACGTAACAGTTGGTAATTCATATATCTTATTAGATTTATTTGTGTATCCAAAGATAGCAAATAAATTTTAATGAGATATATTCGTAATTGCCAAATAAAAGTTATTAGCATCATTATAGTTAGTATGTTTGTGTATCATAGGATCTCCCAAAGGAGAACTATGATATACATGTATTGTTTTAATTTGAATCGATAATGTGGCACTCTCAAAGAATTAATATATGTGTATTTCTTGCATATTTGCGATATCTGTACTGTTTCTCTGCATTCGCACGCTTCGTCTGTTCCATTATTCAATGGAATGAATTTCTTTGATTGGAGTGAACAAGTCCAATTTCACTTAGGTGTCTTGGATCTTGATTTAGCACTTCAAGTTGAGAAACCCATTCTTATATCGATGAAAGTAGCGATGATGAAATATCTTTCCAACGAACTTGGGAAAGATCGAACGTACTAAGCTTGATGTTCATGCGAATGACGAGTAGCAAACAACTTAAAGACCTCTCTTCCCAAAACCGACAATGCTAAGGAATTTATGAAATTTGTGGAAGAACGTTCTCAAACTGGCGACAAGTCACTCTTTGGTACATTGATGAGCACTTTGACCACCATGAAATATGATGGTTCACGTACCATGCATGAGCATGTACTTGAGATGACGAACTTAGCAGGCAAAATTAAGGGCTTTGGGAATGAATGTAGATGAGTATTTTTAGTGCGGTTTATTCTTAATTCCTTGCTTCATGAGCAATATGGGCTATTTCGGATGAATTACAACACTATAAAAGATAAGTGGAATGTAAATGAATTGGCCAAGTATGCTTGTTCAAGAGGAAACAAGGATAAAGAATCAAAAGGCTCATTCGGTTCATCTTTTAAGTCATCAAGAGCCTGAAAAGAATTTCAAGCGGAAAAGTGGGAAAGGTAGAAAAAGCAAGAAGAAAGGATTACACATCCTGAATGACTCTTCTAAGGCTTCTCAAATCCACAAGAAAGAATACAATCTTATTAAGTGTCATTTTCGTAATAAAATTGGACACTTGAAGAAAGATTGTCTGAAGCGTAAAGCTTGGTTCGAAAAGAAAGGTAAGCCCTATGCTTTAGTATGTTTTGAATCAAACTTTCTTGAAATTCCTCATAATACTTGGTGGATTGATTCGGGTGCTACCACCCATGTTTCCAATACGATGCGAGGGATTCCTTACGATCCAAACCCTAAAGCCAAATGAGAACTATGTGTACACGGGAAATAGAAATAAAGCTCCGAGTTGAAGGCATTGGCACTTATCGTTTAGTCTTAGATCTTTTGGACATTATTTGGATTTGTTTCGAACCCTTTATGTACCTACGTTTTCCCGCAATTTAGTTTCTTTGCCAAAACTTGATGTAGCGGGTTTTTCTTTCAAGTTTGGATGTGGATCTTTCAATTTATTTAAGAATGAGAATATTATTGGAACTGGAATCTTATGTTATGGTCTTTACAAGTTTAAACTTGATAATATGTTCGTTGAGACCATAATGACCTTGCATCATAATGTCGGTACTAAACGTAGTTTAGTGGATGAGAATTTTGCTTACTTGTGGCATAAACGTTTAGGTCACATATCCAAAGAAAGGATGCAAAGATTAATGAAGAATGAAATTCTTCCAAATTTGGATTTTATTGACCTTGGAGTATGTATTGATTGTATTAAAGGTAAACAAACAAAACACATTAAGAAAGGCGCCACAAGAAGCACAGAGCTTCTTGAAATTATACACATTGATATATGTGGTCCTTTTGATGTTCCATCTTTTAGTGGAGAAAGTTATTTTATCACTTTTATTGATGATTTTTCACGTTATGGTTACGTTTATCTATTACATGATAAATCTCAATCTGTGAATGCACTTGAGGTGTATATTAAAGAGGTTGAGAGACAATTAGATAGAAAGGTGAAAATAGTAAGGTCGGATAGAGGTGGTGAATATTATGGAAAGTATGATGAATCGGGACAATGTCCGGTCCATTTGCTAAATTCCTCGAAAGGCATGGCATTTGTGCTCAATACACAATGCCAGGTACACCACAACAAAATGGTGTAGCGAAAGACGTAATCGTACTCTAATGGAAATGGTTAGGAGTATGATGAGTTATTCATCTTTACCCTTATCTATGTGGATGTATGCATTAAAGACTTCTGTGTACTTATTAAATAGGATTCCTAGTAAGGCAGTTCCAAGGACTCCTTTTGAACTGTGGACGGGTAGGAAACCTAGTTTACGACACCTACATGTTTGGGGTTGTCCAGCAGAAATACGTATTTACAATCCACATGAAAAGAAATTGGATTTTAGGACGACCAGTGGTTATTTCATTGGTTATGTAGAAAAATCCAAAGGGTATAGATTTTCTTGTCCTAATCATAGTACGAGAATTGTTGAATCTGGAAACGCTAGGTTCATTGAAAATGGTGACATCAGTGGGAGTGAAAGAATGCGTGATGCTTGCATTCAAGAAGTTAGGGTGGAGGTTTCTTTACCCAAAACTTCTAAAGTTGTTCCTGATATTATTGTTCAACCAAACAATAATCAAGAACAACAAATAAATGATCAAACACTTCATAATGAACATGTCAACAATGAACCAATAGCAGTTGAGCCACCGGAAATAGCATTAAGAAGATCTCAAAGAGACAAAAAATCAGCTATTTCTAATGACTACGTGGTTTATCTACAAGAGTCGAAATTGACTTAGGAATTGGTAATGATCCAGGTTCATTTTCACAGGTCATGGAATGTAGTGATTCTACAAAGTGGTTTGATGCCATGAAAGAAGAGTTAAAATCTATGGATCGGAATCAAGTCTGGGATATTGTTGAATTGCCTAAAGGATGTAAAAAAGTCGGGTGTAAATGGGTTTTTTAAGACCAAGCGCGACTCAAAAGGTGATATTGAACGGTATAAGGCCGGACTTGTTGCTAAAGGTTTTACTCCAGAAAGAAGGCATTGATTATAAGGAGACTTTTTCACTGTCTCTAAGAAAGACTCACTTAGAATCATTTTAGCTTTGGTGGCTCATTATGATTTAGAGTTACACCAAATTGATGTGAAAACTGCTTTTCTTAATGGAAATTTGGAAGAAGAGGTTTATATGGACCAACCTGAAGGTTTTTCGAGTTAATGGAAAGGAACACATGGTGTGTAAATTAAAGAAGTCAATATATGGACTTAAACAAGCTTCCCGACAATGGTATCTCAAGTTCAATGATACCATAACCTCTTTTGGGTTTAAGGAAAATACCGTTGATCGGTGTATATATATGAAGGTCGGTGGGAGCAAGTTTATCTTTCTAGTTACGTATGTTGATGACATTTTGCTTGTTGCTAATGATCTTGGTTTATTAAGTGAAACCAAGAAATTTCTCTCTAAGAATTTTGAAATGAAAGATATGGGTGAAGCAACGTATGTGATAGGAATAGAAATATTCCGTGATAGATCACAAGGATTGTTAGGGTTGTCTCAAAATGCCTACATTAATAAAATTCTAGAGAGATTTAATATGGACAAATGTTCGGCGAGAATCGTTCCAATTCCGAAAGGGGACAAATTTAGCCTTATGCAATGTCCGAGAAGTGAATTGGAACGAGAGCAAATGAAAAGTATTCCTTATGCATCTGTTGTTGGGAGCTTAATGTATGCTCGGACTTGCACTAGACCGGACATCAGTTTTTTGTCGGAATCTTTGGGCGAGTATCAAAGTAATCCCGGATTAGATCATTGGAAAGCTGCAAAGAAAGTTCTCCGATACTTGCAAGGAACGAAGGATTACATGCTCACTTATAAAAGATCTAATCATCTTGAGGTGATTGGATATTCAGATTCAGATTTAGCCGGATGTGTCGATACAAGAAAATCAACATTTGGTTATTTGTTCCTTTTGGTCGGAGGTGCAATTTCATGGAAAAGTGCAAAATAGATCGGTCATTGCTTGCATCTACTATGGAGGCTGAGTTTGTGGCATGCTTTGAGGCCACTATTCATGGATTATGGCTGCGAAACTTTATTTCGGGGCTTGTGATTGTCGACAGTATTGCTAGGCCGCTGAAAATTTCTTGTGATAATTCTGCAGCGTTTTCTTCTCTAAGAATGACAAGTATTCTAAGGGTGCTAAGCATATGGAAATCAAATACTTGTCCGTCAAAGAAGAAGTTCGAAACAAAGAGTGTCAATTGAGCATATTAGCACCAATCTTATGATTGCAGATCCATTAACAAAAGGATTGCCGCCCAAATTATTTAATGAACATGTTGAAAGTATGGGCATTATTGGACGTCACTAATGATATTGTATTATGACTATATTTATTTTATGTGTTTGACACTCGAGCTCATATATGTGTGTTTTTGATTTATCCTATTTTCTACTTAGTATACATGATGGAAGTAGATGAATGTTTGACGGGATAGTCTCTAACGGAGACATTATAGTTGGACCATTGATATATTTTATTTATGAATCATGATGAGTAGAGAGCTATAGTCGTAGTACATAGAAGGGACCGTGTCAATTAATGACACACAACCGCTATGACTCGCATTAGTCTTCTTTACTTTATTGCGATTATTATGTGATAGCCAATTAAAGAAAAGTTTTAACATGATGTTATTGTGCACATTATGATATTTATTAAACCATGAAAGGAAACTCATATTGGCCAAGTGGGAGAATGTAAAATAAATGTGGCCCATATGATTTTATAATAATGGTTTAATAATTATTTCATGTTATAATTATTAGTTTATGTTGGTTACGAAAGGATACAATTGAAAAGGTACAATTAACGTGCTTTGATGGAAGGCACCTATTGAAGAGACACCTTTTGGATAACGTTCTTTTTTTTAAAAAGGAAGTCTGGTCCTCTTTCTACCCTATCAACAAACAGACGTTTAACAAACAGACGTCGGTTTGTGTTTTCTATCCTCCATCAAATAGTTAACGTAAAGTACAGAGGGTTAAGAGAGAGAAATCAGATTCTTCATCGTCTTTGTCTTCTGCATCAATCGTTCTTCAAGAATTGCAATGGACAAAGGTGCGTCTTTATTCTTATTGATTGTGAAAATTATGAAGATCGAAGATCCGTCTATGATTGAATTTCCGCATGAAGTTTTATGTTCAATCGCTTACAGAGTCTACCACGCTTGAATCTGAATTCCTGATCGTCAATCTAATAGGTCAGTTGAGATTCGAGATTTGTCGAAACCAGAATCTTTTTTTGGCTTTTTGTTTTGGCTTTTTTAGTCTTTTTTGGCCTTTTTGATCTTTTTCTCTCGTGACGTCATCACTTGTCTTGGAAAACGTTAATAATGCGATGCCAACTGTCGTGTAGGACGGCGGTCCTTGACAGAAAGGGTATATGTCCCTAGTACAAGGTAGGGGTGTCTGGTGACAAGAAAAAAAAAAGTTTTATTGGTTTCACAGTGGTACACTTTAGGGGTTTTGGTGCCATATTTCCTTAGAATCCATAAGAGATTGAAGGAATAAAGGGTTAGCTTTGTTGACCATTGTAACATTTCCAATTTCTCCATTGTCGAAGATACACAGTTGCTATTCCTTTGTGTATAGCATGTAGGCTTTGATGAAATCTTTTAATGGAAGTATTAGCATGCACGCCTGAGTTGTGTTAAAGAAGGCCACATAGAAGAATCGATGTGATATGGAGCACCTAATATATCCTAGTTGTCCTTTCACCCCTTAACTTAAGCTTTTGACGGAAGATGGGTCAAACCGAATATGTTCTTTGGCCCGGACTTGGGCTCATTCTTAGCGATCTCTCCGGCCGAAAGTATCGAATTTCTTCTGCGCACTCCCAATAGAAAGTTTGGTTAAATGTCTTTGAGTCCACCCTATTACAGAGAGGTAACAGCGTTAAAGGAGATGTGAAATGAATTTTTTTTATTGTATCCGTGACATAACAGAAAAGATACCAGAAAAAGTTATGTTAGCCGGATGAATGAAGTATTACTTTCATTATAACTCAGGGAATTTGGAACTGAAGCAAAATTGATGACACTCGTAAAGATATGTTTAGATGGAGTGTCTATAACATCTGATTGTTTTCATCGAAAATCAAATATTGGAAAATATTTTTCTTGATTTTCTGCCTTTTGTATGGTTTAGAAAAATGAGTCAATATGAAATGTTTTTTTGTTATTGATGAATTCCTGCATTTTAATACTTTTTTTTATGATAGAAACATTTTTTTGTTGGCTCAATTTCTTAAGCAATACAAACAACGAAAAAAATGATAAAAATAATTCTCGATCGCTGATTTACTGAGAAACAACTGGAATGTAAGAAGAGTAACATAACTAAGCATGTTACATAACGTCAAAATAGACAACACTCTGTAAGTCAACAATGTTAACTAAGTATCAAAATAGGATAAAAACGACCACTTAAGTGTCGAATAAAAAATTTTGGCCAAATTGATTACGTGATATTTATAATTAATTTTTTAATATGACATGGCAATCTTTTTAAACAGTCCACGAGGATTTCTAAATTTCTAAATAAGCTAAAATATTTAAAAAAATTAAAAAAATAAAAAAAGAGAAAAGAGAAAGGGCTTCGACAAGTGATGAGGGTAGGGGATGGCCGGTAGGGGTCGCCGAGCTTTGGCTAGTGGGCTGGCAACACTGGCGAGGGCATGCAAGCCTTCACCGCCTATGCAATCCTTACTCTTTGTTTTTTTTTCAACTTACTTTTTATTTTTCTTATTTTTTAATCTAATGAATATGTATTTTTAAATTTTTTAATTTTTTAAAATTTTAGGTTTTTTTTTATTCCCGATTGGACCTTCGGCGAGTCGCGTCGGCTTCATGTATTAAGAAAAAAAAGGCCACATAAGATTTCCAACCAAACATATCGAAGCTGGCACTTAAGTTATCTGTCATTAAAAATATTAGCACTTAAATGATCCGAAAAAAAGTTTTGGCACTAAATTAAACGCCGTACACAAGTTGTGGCACTTTTGGTATACTTTTTCCCTCTAATTTCTCAAGATCTAACTTTGAAATATGGACTATACCCATGGGTTTGAAATGATGGTCGATCAAACAATTGACGTTAAATGATATCCTCAAGTCTGGTAAGCGGATCCAATTTCATCCATTCCATCAAGAATACCTACTTCGGATCAGGTCCGATTTGAGTCCACTGTTTGACTAACCAAAGTTATATATTTGTTATTAAGGTTGGAAAAATGGAAAGGTTGGTTGAGTTGGATTCATCGCAGTCAGGAATACTTGAAGTACCTGATTCAATTGGATAACTAAAGAAATTAAAATTGATTAAGGTATATAAAATGATAAACGAAACAAATGATCTTGAACTTTAGCCTAATAAATGTTTGACAATTCGAGAAACGTAACCTAACTCGAGCGTTTAATCCCCCCACACATGCTGTTAGGATTCGAAACAGAATTTGTGTTTTATCTTCTCTCTATATCTTGTGCTAATAGCTTGATTAAATCACTAATCACTCGATCAAGTGCTTGCTTAGCTCTCGGAGAATCCTCATTCGAACCTGAATATGATTTATTTTAATTGGCCAAACCCCTTTCTTTCCTGGAAAATAAAAACCATTTCCAGTACCGAAAATGAAAAAATAAAATAAGAATGAAACATGGATTCAACTCAATGAGCAAAGCCCAAGGATGGTCAAACGAGGAAAAGCTGAGGAACTTGCTTCGTGAGTTCCATGCCGAGAAAGGAGAATCACGTGTTCACATGGCTTGTCGATAAACATTGGTTTTTGTTTTTTGTTTTTCTCTCGGACAAGCCTAGGCTTAGCGCTACATCAGAGATCCAGCCATAACCTAATAAAAATTGCTGGGACAAGACATGCTAACAACTTGGTGAAGTTCAATCACCCATGAGGGTAATACACGATAAATAGCGTGGACTGCGAAGTTTTTTTAATTCGTTTATAAGTAAAGAATTTATATACCAAAAAATTCTAGGTGGAGCAAGTCATTAGGCACCATGAAACATTTCATGCCTCAACCATCCATCCAATGTATAGTATTTCAAAAATTCAAGAACCAATCTCTTTGTGATATCTGCACATAATAACCCGAATTTAACATCTCTTATGAATAATCACCCAAGACAATAAACTATGCTAGCCAGTATTCTGACAAAATGAAATAATCTTGTGCCATGCAAACAAATCATAATGCTTCAAGAAGGTGAAAATTAAGGTCAATAGAATTAATTAATTAATTAATTAATTAAAAACCATAATTTTTGTTGAAAAACTGTAGTGATTATGTTTTGTTTGACAATGACTCGTTAAGTTAATCAAGGGTGAAAATCTATTTATTGAGATTATAGGTTACGAGGTCTACGTCATTCAATTGACCAAACAATCATATGCAAAAGAGCACGTTATGGGCAATCTATTCCATAACGTCAATTCCAAAGACGAGGTTGTCGCGAAATAAATGTACTATGATTGTGAATGAGCCCTTAGAGAAAATTATTGCCCAACGACATTGATAGACATGATCATGGATATCATAGATATCACAAGTTGAATTGAAAAAGTTCTGATACTACTTGTCGAGCATAGCAACAGCATTGATGGGCCACAAAAGCAAAGGAGTTTGATTTTATTTCTCAAGAGAACCAACTTTCTTATTTCTCATAATTCGCTCAGTCTTTTACAAACACAGCACACTCGCAAGAGCTCTTCTCTCGCTCACTCAGGTCACGTCAACACAACACAAGCACCGCACTCTCTTTCATTGAAATCTGATAGAAACAGTGACTGAAGTCCATAAATACTAGTTGGGGAAGTTCAAGATCAACTTCTTGTGGTATGTGAATTAGGCCTTATCACAAACACACACCCAAAAAAAAATAATTAAAAAATAAGATAAAAATAGGCCTCATTTCAAAAGAAAAAAAGGGAAATGGTGAGCTGACGATGCTGTAAGTTTTGAAAATGGAACAATGGCTTCTTCAAGTTCTCCCCCTTAAGGGATATGAATAGATTTGTTTCGTGAAATAAGAATCAATTATTTCCCGATATGTGATCTTAATTGCATCGTTACCTAACGGTAATATTAGGCTAGCAACGCTGGAAAAAGAATCCTACTTTAAAAAAAAGAATCCTGATTCTATGTCCAATCCCAATTTTGCGACATACTTTCGAAAGGGAACAAGAACAGGAAAGTGGAGGATTCTCCGTAAAAAGAAGATAGCACCTAGCAATCGGTCAAAGAGGCGCTCTGACTTATAATCTGGTCGCACCTCATTCAATGGTCAAAAAGAATTTTGTGGAGATGATAATAGTTCATTTATATAGAATTTTAAAGTGTAAGGCCACCAATTATTAACATTTAAATGCCCGACAACACAAACTAATTTAAGTAATTCTTTACAATCCCACCAGCTAATTTGCATATTTGATTCGTCCAAGGTACTGCGAAAGTTTTAGATCCCTTGAAAATGCACATAAAAGTTCCAAGTCCTACGACAATTTTCCACAACCAGACATTATAAAATATATTGGGCGGCGTTGTTTAGGAAAATGCTCCCAGTCTGGCCTACACTACTTAGCTTTCTTCGGTGCTTTTTTGAAAAGTGTACATTACTGACATTACAAAAGTAAAGCACGCGTTAGGCTTGTATGCAAAACATGGACGTTTAACGGATCTTACAAAATTTCCCTGTAGGCCCTTCCTCAAAATTCATTGTTAACACCACGTTTACCTTTATGAAATTTCTTATAGTTAGAAATCTATGATCTGTATTATCCTTATAATGTTTAATGAATGAAATGCTTCGTTTTCGACCAAAAAAAAAGTTAAAACTACGAAAAATCTCAAAAGGTACGCAAATTGACCCAAAAATAAATTTTTTATCACAAAAAATCTTAAATCGATACCTTTGAGACAAATTTATCTCAAACTAAGTTTTTTACCACTAAAAATCTCAAATTGATACACTTGCGATAATTTTACTATCTGTATATTTCTGTTAAATTGTGTTAGTTCCACAAAAAAAAACCCACAAACTACTATACTTGTGACAAACGAAGGGTAAAAACTCCAAATTGGTACACGACCAACTCCCACGTATTATGTAACTTAGCAATTTGATGGTAAAATTTAATGAAAACTAACGGATAGTAGATTTATGATAGGCGTACCCAGTTTGGGATTTTTTTATGATAAAAAATTATTTCGGGATAAATTTGTTACAAGTGAACCAGTTTAGGTATTAACCCAAAAATAAAAATACTAGAATAAACAAAAAAGATTATTGACATAGTATGAAAAAATGAAACACTTTCATCGGGAAAGACACAATTATCTCAAGATTTGAAAAATATTTTAGTAGAATTATTGTGACATCCCGAATTCGACCCACTTTCGAAGCTATGAATGAATGAAATATCTCATTGATGTATTTCATCTAATCTCACTCGGAGTTGATCCCTTTCGAAGCGGACTAACCAAATGGGAATGGCTAGCTAGGAAAATCAAGTACGTGGACCTAAGAACTTGATCCTGGATTGACTCTTTGGCCATGAAAATTGTCGAGGGAATATTCTAGACCAATATAGGCCGATCCTAGAATGATTAAGGAACGATTTGGATAATACCTTACGCTTGGATCACGGGTGATTCCGTTTGACCTCGTATGGGTTCCAAACGTCCCTAAATTATTTTCTAACAATCGTGCCTATCGGGACTAGTGATTGACCCTCGCAATTGAATGACAACCAAAGTCGCCATGGCTCGAGAAATTCTTAAACGTGATATAAATCACGGGTCGATACGCGTAACTCCTAAAAGCCGCCCGTTAGTTTGAGATACGCTGAAATTTCAATTAATCGAGATTGATCGCGAATTTAACTTCGAAATTAGATGTCGGACCTTTAGGGGTTCCAATAATAATATTTTGGACGTCGCCTCATCCCGAGCATGTATATTTCACAATTCGCCCCAAAGTGTTCGGAAAAGTGAAATCTGGACTGGATATGGGAAAGGAGATGAATTATTGGTGGGACCTACAAGTCTTTGTCTCATTATTTCTAAGACCAAGAATTCTAGTCAAACTTTTCATCCCAAAATATCCTAGCCTAGCTTATCTATCCATCATCTTCATCTTCTTCATTTGGACAAAAGTTTCTCTCACTTCTCTCTCTCGCCCAACCCGCTGCCCTGTCCCGACAGCTCCACTGTTCCGGCCATAACTTTTTCATCCGATATCGGTTTGAGGTAAGACCACTTCCATTTGAAAGCTTATTGTCTTAGCTTTCCAGGGACATATTATAAGCTCGATTTGGCCCGGTAGTTGTTCCCGTAGGTCCGTTTGAAGGGAAAAGGTCCAGATGAGGCAAATCTGACCCGGTTTGAGAGAGGGCCTTTTTGCTTCGGTTTCTCGCCGGAAAACTTGCTAAAATAGTGGTAAGTTGGTTTCTAACCTTAGATTAGGTATCTAGGGTGCTAATAGACTTGAGATTTAGTAGATTTGGGTGAAAAATTGATGGTTTTTAGTCATTTTCATGCCATGGCCGAGAATGAGAGGGAGAGGAGAGAGAAATTGGTGATCTTGCATGAATATTAAAGTCAAGAGAGATTGTGTGTGGTCAAAGTTGACCATAGTTACTTTTTGCTAATAATTGAACTATGGTTGGGTTATGTGTTAACTCTAGTTATTTTTTTAACTATGGTTAAATTAGATTTTAACTGTAGTTACTTTATATGTGACATTATTGTTATGCCACGGTATTTAATTGTATGTGACATAATTTCGTTACGCCACGGTGTTTATTTATATAGGACTAAATGTTGTTATGCCACAGTATTTAATTAGACGTGGTATTACTATAGTTCAATACTATAGTTGTGAATTTATTTATACGTTAGAAATTAATATTTGATCGGCCTGGATAAATTTCTACGTTAGTATAATATGGCGCTGGCGTAGATTAAATTTATGTGGTAGCGTGATTGATCGGGAGGTCTGGTTTAATCTATGGATTAGCGTGAGTCAATCGGGTGGTCCGATTTATTAATTCTCTAACGTGAGTGAATCACGTGGTTCCGATCGAGTATTTGCCTAGTGCAATTTAATCGAGTGGTCTCGATTGGGCAATTGAGAAAAATTGGAGGGATCGCATGGTCCCGATCTTTTGTTGGAGAAAGTTGGTGAGACCGGATGGTCTCGATCCGCTAATCAAGGAATCTAGCGTAATCACGTGGCAAGGATTGATCGATCGGAAGTATTTAAAGGATCGTGTGGTATCGGATGAGCGATCGGGAAATTATTGTGGTATATGATCTTAAGTGGAATGAAAGAGAGGAAATGTGGGATTTTACCCCTGAGGCGTTATGACGCGGGGTTCGTATTTCATAAGACCATATGTTGCCCGAGGCGTTGTGACGCGGGCTTTATTATTATTATACCCCGAGGCGTTGAACGCGGGGTTATGAGTATTATAATATCCCGAGGCGTATTACGCTCGGAAAATATGAAAGTCGTGTTCAATTAAGTCGTCCGAGACCAAAGTGAGTCGTGTTCGACTAATTGTCCGAGACTTAATCCGGTCGTGTTCCTATGTGTCCGAGACCGGGATTTATGGGTCGTATTCAATCAAGTAGTGCGAGGCCAAAGTGAGCCGTATTCGTCCGATTGTCCGAGACCGGGAAAGTATGATGGTCGTATTCAATCAAGTAGTGCGAGGCCAAAGTGAGCCGTATTCGTCTCGATTGTCTCGAGACCGAGAAAGTGTGAAAGTCGTGTTCAATTAAGTCGTCCGAGACCAAAGTGAGTCGTGTTCGACTAATTGTCCGAGACTTAATCCGGTCGTGTTCCTATGTGTCCGAGACCGTGATTTATGGGTCGTATTCCTATGAGTCTCGAGACCTTGGTATATATATATATATGTTTATGGAGCCGGGTTCTATAAAGGTCCGAGGCTCAGTGTTATGGACTCGTATGATGTCGTGGAGTCACGTGGAATATTTTTGGAATAACGTAGAATATTCGGAGTAACGTGGAATTTTAGACGATAGCCTGAGGTGTGAAACGCGAGCTTTAGAGCAACGTGGGTTATTGTTATTCCAGTCCGAGACGTGAAATATCAATATGAGGGTAACGTAGAATATTTGAGAAGGTGTGGAAGTTTTCTAAACGAAAATGGAATATTCAGGGATTTATTGGTTGAATTATTGAGGTGAAGAAGGATATGTCGAGCTTTGTTGTTTTAAAACTTGTCTGGAGGCACTAGAGCCCTAGCCTAGGGTTAGGGGCTAGCTTAACGAGATTTTATCTCACCCCGTCATGGGTTCGTTGTTTTTCGAGACACTCCACATCAGCGGTGAATAATCCGCCCGGGAGATTCGATATTCCCCAAGGTCATGGTACCAAGAGAAGATGGGGAGGTTGTAGAGCGATCGGATGCGGAACGGCCACCCGAGATTGACGAGGATGAGTTGGAGGCGAGAGTCGATATCGTACCGAATAGCGAGGACGAGGCCTAGGGTAGTTGGCCTCTTGAGCTTTTGTAGAATATTTTCTTTTGGAAGCATAGCGGGCTTCGACCACGTAATCTTTTGTTATAGTTGGTCACAGGCTTGTACGGTGGCCTCTCAAGCCCTAGGTTTGAAGGTTGTAACAATTGTGTATATGTACATAAGTTGTTTTACCGTCCCAAGTCATCGTGATGTTAATTAATTTATGTACGGGAATTGTTTCTGCTTCCGCAAGTGTTATATCTGTTGGCCTTTGGATCCCGGGAGAACCGTACGTAAGTATGGCCGGAGGGGATGTGATCGAGCTCGCGGGGTTCGGGTCGTGACATCCCCGTTTAGAGTGGTATCGAGCAAGGTCTGCTCGATCAAACGAGATTGAGACTTGGAGTAATAAGGAGTGATGACTTGGGGACGATTAGATACTCGAGACCCTTAGGATAAGACATTGATTTCGAATCTTGAGGATTATAAGCTTGAACTTGTAATGTATTCTAATTGTTCTAGTATTGTTTTGTTTTATTGGTAAACTTGGGTGATGATATTATTGAGATTTATAAGTGAGCAAGCAGAAACTTAAGGAGTCATAAGTATGGATTTTGAGATTATACATGTGTTTGAGGTTAATAGAGGATTGCTTTTGAGGGAAGAGTCATTGGATTATATGATTGTGATTATGGTTTGTCAATGACTTAACTTGAAGAATATGGTTGAACATAGGCATTTGATCTATGAGATATGACGTCTATTGATGGAATTAGAAATCTTCTATTGTTAAGAATTGATCTGGAGTCGAGTGTGGTATGACGAGTAGTGAGGACAATCATGCGGTGCAGGTGCTTGTGGCATTAAAACGAAAGTCGACGAATGTGCATGCATGAGCTTATCACTATCGGACCTAATAAATTGTCGCTTGGTATGGGACAAGTTGACGGGATACCTATAAATCGTAATGAAGCATGGTATGGGACGTGTGGAACGGGGCTTTCTCCGTAGGTGTATGACTTGGGACAACCCGCAACGACCATGTCGATGAGGGCGGGGAGTGATCGCCGGGACAAAGAGGTCCGGACAAGGAGCGGCTCCTGACGAGGCTTCTAAGATAGCAAGGAGGCGGGAATGACCCGGGCCATAAATTGAAAGGGGAAGTCTAGGTATTAGGTTAAGTCGATCTTGATTAAGAGACGTGTTGCACCGAGTTGATCCGCAAGGTGAAATTTCAAAAATTTGCTTGGCATTTGTGATGGCACTTGGGATTGGCATGATTAAAAGCTTCGTGCTTGGGCGGTGGATGCCGTTATGTAGTTGGTATCATGTGATTGTTATGGCCAAGGTCTAACCGAGAGATTATACGGCGAGAGGGGTTCATACCCCATTGAACCGATATCTTCCGAAAGTGTGATAGCCTATTGTGTTCGTATTAGAGGAACAGGTGCCTATATACTTAAAATATGAGCGATTGACTCATTGAAGTAATGCCTTGAATGGTTGCTTGATGTTGGCCTAGTTGAGGCTTGCCTAATAATTGGTGGTTAATCGAGAAATTGCCTCGTTGAGGCTGGCTTGATAGGTAGTCACTGGTTAATGGTGATTTGAAACCCTTGGATAATTGGCAAGTAGTTGAGAGTTGCCTAAGAACCACTTGGGTGGTTGATTGCGGTGACGAGATAATGAGATGAGCAGCTTGAAACTACTAGACTCGAGTAGAAAACTTAAGTATTTAATTCCTGGAGGGAATTGTAGTGGTTCAAGTGCCATAAGAACCTAATGAGGTCGAACGACTATAATATGGTCACTAAAGAAGCATTTGGCTCGAGTATGCCGAGATAGGAGAAGATTCAAGAACCGAAAGGAATCATGATAAGTGAGTAAAGATGAGCCACGAGAGTATGAACGTTGGAAGAACGTTTGGCTCGAGCTTGTAAATTGTGTGAGACCCAAGAGTTGAAAGGGTCAAGAGAACCTTGAGAGGAATTTGAAATTCGATGGGTAGGCCGACCCAAGAAGGAGCTGCCGTTGTTGCCCAAAGCAAATAAGACTACTACTGTTGATTGTGTTGTTAGCAAAGTAAATGGTAAAGATCGTAGGAAAAACGATAGAGAATGGAAAAGAAAATCGTTGGAAAGAAAGCTTGTGGAAGGATGTATAAGAGTGAGATTGATTAAGTTCGATGGAGAGAGAGTGAATTTGAAACCGCTTTCCTCTGGATTGGGGATTGTGTAAGGAAACCTCGGAGGTTTTGAGTGCACGGATGAAAAGAAAGTGACCCTGGTAGTTACTAGCCTTAAGAGGCCGTCGATGATTGGTGAAGGATCATTAAAGGAAAAGTTTTTCCTTGAAGGCATGATATCTGCACTGGATTGTCTTCGCCAAGTTGTTCAATAGAAAGTATCTTTCTAAAGATACTCGAGAACAAGGATTATCGACCTTTAATCGCTTTGCAAAGATCTCAAGGCGATCCACCAATGCGAGATAAAGTTCTCAAGGTTGTCTAGGTGTACTAAGGGTGGTTAATGATCTTTTTAATGAGACGTAAAGTTCCTGCGTGGATTGGAACTCAAAAGCCTTATGGCTAGTTGTTACTCCCGATTCGAGGAATGGTAATGGGTCGTAATGAATGAAGTGGATGATCGGAAGAGGAATAAGCAAGAGAATTTTAGTTCATGAATTACGAGTAAGGGAATTTTCTCTTGTGGAGCACGAGAATGTGCCTGTGAGGAATGGCTATTACCTTGGCGTAGAGCCTGTAATGAAATATTGAAGTTTCTTCTCTTTTGTCACGGGAAAAAAAAATTATGAAAAAAAAAGTTGTGTCGGTTTGTCCGACTTTGTTGATTTATATGCGATTGACTAAGGTTGAATCGGGACCACCGGAAGTGGTATTGTGAGTTATCATCCTAAAGGATAGGGCGTCATTTTTAAATGGCAATTGGATCATGAGATGGTCGTTAATGGAAAGGAAAGTAAATGGACTTGATAGTCCCGACTATTCACAATGTTCATGGATGGATGAGTAAGCAAAAGGGGTACTTGAATTGATTTAATCAATTAAGATATCCAAGGTGTGGATGTGCGGAGATCGAGGAAGAACCTCAATTGCTTTGAAACTTGTCACTAAAGATGACCCTGGGTTATTAGAAGAGAATGTCAAGTGTGGAGGCATCTGAATCCATGAGTAAGAACACGGCTATTGGCGTGAATTCCAAGGACGAAGTGGATTCGAAGTAGAAGAATGCCACCGAAGTGTATCGTTTCCTTCATAGGGTAAGAGACCTTAGTGTGGAGGAAGAGAAAGTTCTAAATTGTCGTGGCATTAAGATTGAACATCCAGACCGAGAAAGAAAATGCAGAACTCAAATGATCTCCGTAAAATTATTCTAAGGAATTATCTCGTAGACAAAGTTGAATTCCAGGAAATGTTGATGTTCATTTGAATGAATGAAATGGGGACAAGATCGCATTAGCTGGTTGTGGAACCAAGAGATTGAGGCAATCGATGCTTCCCGAGGAAAGAGGGATAAAACCTGAACAAAGTGTGGCATGGTCTAACTGGAAATCTATAAAGACATAGAGCCAAAGCATAAGCTCTCAAGTGGATGGTACGAATGACGGTTTAAACGAATCGACACCTGGTAGCAAGAGCCGACAATAGTCGGATTGTGTATCCAAGGAATAATTAAATTCATTGTTACTGTCTTTAAAGATGATGATCGGACTCGTTTAAGGAGTCACAAGAAGCATGACCCTAAGGAAACCATCATTGTATGCTAAGTGTGAAGAGCGTGAGTTTTGGGTAGAATAAGGTGAAATTCATTGGTCGTGTGAAGTCCGAGAGAGAGGATCCCTGTGAATCCTTCATGGGTAGAAAGTAATGATGGATCGATTAAGGTTGATGTGAGTTATGGAAATTTGAAGTTTCTTAGAATTGATGGATTATCATAGACGGATCGTAGGAAGATTCTCCACAAGAATTATTCCATTGATGAAAGGGACTAAGGACGAGACATAGAGTGAGTGGATGAAATTGTTTACGAAGATGGGAGCGTTGCTTGTGCAAGGAATGACCTCGCAACTATGTGAACTACAAGAGTTAGAAATATTGATTTGCCCCAAGGGGGACTGAAGGAAAGGTCATGACTGCGATGCCCTTATCACTAAGGAATGGTGAATTAAGTAGCGGAGGCATACAATCGAAAATTGAGCGTTTTGCATTTGGCAATGAAGGGACAAATCTTACATCGAGGAATAAGAGATTCAACTTATAAATTGAAAGTTTAGCAATTGACTAGTTTGATGGCTACTTGAAGCATCAAGCCTAAAGGTCGAAAGGAATTAAGATGTGGCGATGAATGGACCCGGACTTCTAAGGGTCGTGGAAACGAATAAAATAGGGAGGAAATCCAGACTTTTGAGTACTTGGAAAAGAAACCTCAAAGTCGAGGATAAAAACCTTGAAGTCCAATAGACAAGTGTACAAGTTCTATATTAAAGAGGAAGGTGAACACAGTTGAGGACCAAAGGAAAAAAAAAAAACTTTGAAGGATGAAAACCGTTGCTGTTAAGGACGTTATCGAAGTGTCAAGTGACGACAAGAACTACTTTGGAAAGCGTGGTAACGATGAGGCGTTACTACCCCATAAAACGAGATGATTGGAGGATTGCAAATTTCGAGGACGAAATTTTTGTAAGGGGGAAGAATTGTGACATCCCGAATTCCGACCCACTTTCGAAGCTATGAATGAATGAAATATCTCATTGATGTATTTCAGTCTAATCTCACTCGGAGTTGATCCCTTTCGAGCGCACTAACCAAATGGGAATGGCTAGCTAGGAAAATCAAGTACGTGGACCTAAGAACTTGATCCTGGATTGACTCTTTGGCCATGAAAATTGTCGAGGGAATATTCTAGACCAATATAGGCCGATCCTAGAATGATTAAGGAACGATTTGGATAATACCTTACGCTTGGATCACGGGTGATTCCGTTTGACCTCGTATGGGTTCCAAACGTCCCTAAATTATTTTCTAACAATCGTGCCTATCGGGACTAGTGATTGACCCTCGCAATTGAATGACAACCAAAGTCGCCATGGCTCGAGAAATTCTTAAACGTGATATAAATCACGGGTCGATACGCGTAACTCCTAAAAGCCGCCCGTTAGTTTGAGATACGCTGAAATTTCAATTAATCGAGATTGATCGCGAATTTAACTTCGAAATTAGATGTCGGACCTTTAGGGGTTCCAATAATAATATTTTGGACGTCGCCTCATCCCGAGCATGTATATTTCACAATTCGCCCCAAAGTGTTCGGAAAAGTGAAATCTGGATTGGATATGGGAAAGGAGATGAATTATTGGTGGGACCTACAAGTCTTTGTCTCATTATTTCTAAGACCAAGAATTCTAGTCAAACTTTTCATCCCAAAATATCCTAGCCTAGCTTATCTATCCATCATCTTCATCTTCTTCATTTGGACAAAAGTTTCTCTCACTTCTCTCTCTCGCCCAACCCGCTGCCCTGTCCCGACAGCTCCACTGTTCCGGCCATAACTTTTTCATCCGATATCGGTTTGAGGTAAGACCACTTCCATTTGAAAGCTTATTGTCTTAGCTTTCCAGGGACATATTATAAGCTCGATTTGGCCCGGTAGTTGTTCCCGTAGGTCCGTTTGAAGGGGAAAAGGTCCAGATGAGGCAAATCTGACCCGGTTTGAGAGAGGGCCTTTTTGCTTCGGTTTCTCGCCGGAAAACTTGCTAAAATAGTGGTAAGTTGGTTTCTAACCTTAGATTAGGTATCTAGGGTGCTAATAGACTTGAGATTTAGTAGATTTGGGTGAAAAATTGATGGTTTTTAGTCATTTTCATGCCATGGCCGAGAATGAGAGGGAGAGGAGAGAGAAATTGGTGATCTTGCATGAATATTAAAGTCAAGAGAGATTGTGTGTGGTCAAAGTTGACCATAGTTACTTTTGCTAATAATTGAACTATGGTTGGGTTATGTGTTAACTCTAGTTATTTTTTTAACTATGGTTAAATTAGATTTTAACTGTAGTTACTTTATATGTGACATTATTGTTATGCCACGGTATTTAATTGTATGTGACATAATTTCGTTACGCCACGGTGTTTATTTATATAGGACTAAATGTTGTTATGCCACAGTATTTAATTAGACGTGGTATTACTATAGTTCAATACTATAGTTGTGAATTTATTTATACGTTAGAAATTAATATTTGATCGGCCTGGATAAATTTCTACGTTAGTATAATATGGGCGCCTGGCGTAGATTAAATTTATGTGGTAGCGTGATTGATCGGGAGGTCTGGTTTAATCTATGGATTAGCGTGAGTCAATCGGGTGGTCCGATTTATTAATTCTCTAACGTGAGTGAATCACGTGGTTCCGATCGAGTATTTGCCTAGTGCAATTTAATCGAGTGGTCTCGATTGGGCAATTGAGAAAAATTGGAGGGATCGCATGGTCCCGATCTTTTGTTGGAGAAAGTTGGTGAGACCGGATGGTCTCGATCCGCTAATCAAGGAATCTAGCGGAATCACGTGGCAAGGATTGATCGATCGGAAGTATTTAAAGGATCGTGTGGTATCGGATGAGCGATCGGGAAATTATTGTGGTATATGATCTTAAGTGGAATGAAAGAGAGGAAATGTGGGATTTTACCCCGAGGCGTTATGAGCGGGGTTCGTATTTCATAAGACCATATGTTGCCCGAGGCGTTGTGACGCGGGCTTTATTATTATTATACCCCGAGGCGTTGAACGGGGTTATGAGTATTATAATATCCCGAGGCGTATTACACTCGAGAAAATATGAAAGTCGTGTTCAATTAAGTCGTCCGAGACCAAAGTGAGTCGTGTTCGACTAATTGTCCGAGACTTAATCCGGTCGTGTTCCTATGTGTCCGAGACCGGGATTTATGGGTCGTATTCAATCAAGTCAGTCGAGGCCAAAGTGAGCCGTATTCGTCGATTGTGCGAGACCGAGAAAGTGTGAAAGTCGTGTTCAATTAAGTCGTCCGAGACCAAAGTGAGTCGTGTTCGACTAATTGTCCGAGACTTAATCCGGTCGTGTTCCTATGTGTCCGAGACCGTGATTTATGGGTCGTATTCCTATGAGTCCGAGACCCTGGTTATATATATATATATATATATATGTTTATGGAGCCGGGTTCTATAAAGGTCCGAGGCTCGGTGTTATGGACTCGTATGATGTCGTGGAGTCACGTGGAATATTTTTGGAATAACGTAGAATATTCGGAGTAACGTGGAATTTTAGACGATAGCACGAGGTGTGAAACGCGGGCTTTAGAGCAACGTGGGTTATTGTTATTCAGTCCGAGACGTGAAATATCAATATGAGGGTAACGTAGAATATTTGAGAAGGTGTGGAAATTTTCGAACGAAAATGGAATATTCAGGGATTTATTGGTTGAATTATTGAGGTGAAGAAGGATATGTCGAGCTTTGTTGTTTTAAAACTTGCCTGGAGGCACTAGAGCCCTAGCCTAGGGTTAGGGGCTAGCTTATGAGATTTTATCTCACCCCGTCATGGGTTCGTTGTTTTTCGAGACACTCCACATCAGCGGTGAATAATCCGCCCGGGAGATTCGATATTCCCCAAGGTCATGGTACCAAGAGAAGATGGGGAGGTTGTAGAGCGATCGGATGCGGAACGGCCACCCGAGATTGACGAGGATGAGTTGGAGGCGAGAGTCGATATCGTACCGAATAGCGAGGGACGAGGCCTAGGGTAGTTGGCCTCTTGAGCTTTTGTAGAGTATTTTCTTTTGGAAGCATAGCGGGCTTCGACCACGTAATCTTTTGTTATAGTTGGTCACAGGCTTGTACAGTGGCCTCTGAAGCCCTAGGTTTGAAGGTTGTAACAATTGTGTATATGTACATAAGTTGTTTTACCGTCCCAAGTCATCGTGATGTTAATTAATTATGTACGGGGAATTGTTTTCGCTTTCGCAAGTGTTATATCTGTTGGCCTTTGGATCCTGGAGAACCGTACGTAAGTATGGCCGGAGGGGATGTGATCGAGCTCGCGGGGTTCGGGTCGTGACAATTACTTGTAAGATAGAAAGACTCGAATAGTATTACACGAAAGATGAAATAGAATTATTGGACGGACGCCTTATATCATCATTATTTATTGGGTTTGGAATCTTCTTACCAAATACACCATTAAGAAAACAGGAGAAATTACAAAAAAAAATTAAGCTATAAATTTATTGTATTAGTATTAATTAAGTCATTATACTTTTAATTATGCCAATTAAGTCCTAAACATTTTGAAAATTTACTAATTTAGTCTATTTAGTCAAATTTATTTGGAAATTGCTAGAGTGGATGTCAATTGTCCTCCGTGGCACGAACAGTGCGACGTGGATAATTTTTATAATTAAAGAAAGATATTAGAATTTTTATAATTGTTAATCTTTCTTTAATGTTTTTTTTCTTCTTTTTTCCTTTTCATTTACTTACTTCCTCCATCGTCATTGGGCCTCGGTAGCGGTCGGTGACTAGGCACTAGCAAGATGGCGAGGCTCCACCTCGCAAGATCCGGCGACTTCAAGCCTTGCTAGGATCAATCGCCCTCAAGCTCGCTCAATACCGGCGAGCTTGAGCCTCTGAGCCTCACCTTTGGCCGATCGTCCAAAGACTAGTGGAGGAAGAAGGAAAATGAAAAAGAAAAGAAAAAGAAAAAGAAAAAATTTAAAAATAACTTCAAATTTGAATTTGTTTTAAAATTATAAAAATTTTCGCGTCGGTGACTTGCTGTTCCACTTATGATGGCTAACGTCTACGTTAGTATAGACGTTAGTAATTTTTGGCTAAATTTGGCTGAAAAGAAATAAATTGGCAAATTATCTAAAGGTTTAGAACTCAATTCGCACAATTAAAAGATTTAGAAATGAATTGGTACATGTGACGCCCCAAAACATCATGAGCGACATGTGTCCTTTCTAATTATATTTCACAAATATAATAAGCATGCGAAGGCACAATAAAGCATACACAAATACTCCATTCAATAGAACACAAAAGTTTAATAATATGCATATCTTCATCTTTATACAAACATCAGTATTATATCTTAATAAAGCGTTCAAGAAAAACACTATAAAATGCATAAGTCCTGGGAAGGATCAGCGCCAACACCATATCAACGCCCAACAACCTGCCTGTACAAAAGGCAATGGCAGTGGAAAATCCAGTCTACATATATAAGAAGTGAACCGAAGCCTAGTACATATATTATTCTAAGACCGAGGATCACATTACCACTCAATCTAGTTAAAAAACAACGTGAGTTGAAAACGATACAAATAACCGTGGATGACAAGTTCAAAACTAATTGCATTGTCTTCTTTAGCATGATATGCCGATGGAAACCAATAACAACATTGCATGAGATTTTCACTCAAATGCAAGCGGATGACATAACATGTTACGCAATTATACTCAATAGGTGGATATAAGCTGTAAGTGGTCATGTCCGACAAGTAGATATAAGAGCAAATATTCTTTCCAAGTCCAGTTTCGTGATTTTCTCTTTTTAATTCTCAACATGCTACAACACGTCACGAAAATCAATCAAACAAATCTTAAGCATGTAAGAACTCAGCAAGACAAGTCAAATCATCACAATATCTCAACACACCAGTAATGAGGCTTGGTCACACCTAACATCAAATACAAATTAAATTAATGAACTTCAACCAACCAAATCAACAGTATTAAGCAGATCAATCTAACTTAGCCCCTATAGTTTTCACTTTTCTTGAAAAAGACTTGACAACTCAGAGCTTTAGTCATGTTGAAATGAACAAAATAGAAAATTAACAATTCTTTTCTTTAAAACGACAATACCCATTAGTAAAAAGTAGCAAAGTCCAATAATTCACCTTGTCAACACCTAAGAGATTTAGATGGAAGCTTTAACAACACTAGTGTGGGACTTTCTCTTTAACTTGCAAGATTTGAAACGTAAATTAAAGGGGAAAGTTGGAAATTGGTAGTGGAGTAGGGATTCCCACTTTGAAGCACGAAGACTTTCGAAAATTCAATTATACTGCCAAAAAAAGATGAATATTTTTAGTAAACTACACAAAAGTTGTCAAGAGATAACATTAATTAACCAAGGTTAAAATAATGATGACCTTGAATTAAAAGGACACATGGTGAAAATTCGAGGAAATGTGGTAAAAAAAAATTACGCATGGCCACATTTTGTTTGCTTGTAAGAGATGAGAACAAATAACCAATGTAAAAATAACGATGACATTTGGTTAAAAACACTAGGTGTAAACAGAGATAGGTGTTTCAATCTAAGACGTACAAGTGGCCTTAGCTAAAAGGAGATATTTTCTTTATTGGGAGAGAGAGAGAGAGAGATACCCTTTGGCCAAGGGAAATTAATGAATGAGTCATTAAAAGCATTAATTCTTTCAAAGTATATGTTAAGTTTTGTCCCCAAAAAAAAGTATATGTTAAGTTATCAAAATATCTAATAAATCATTATGGAAATAAGGAAATCGATGCCCGTTCCAAGCACTGATAAATCAAAAAAATATTTTAAACTCATTAAAATATTTTGTGAAAATTACTAAATATCAAGAGAATCACAACTTAGTAAATTTTCAATCTACCACTTATTGAACACGTAATCTTCTAGATCAGTTTTTGAGAGTCCAGATTCTTCCTATCTCGGCACTCCAACTTGATGTTCACATTTCCTCGTCAACAAGCTACTAATGTTCATTGTCGTTGGCTGGTCTCTTTCGAGCTTCTCTTCCTCCTGTGTAGTTGTTCCTCCAATATTAGATCAAGTTTTTCATTTGAGACCATACAACGTGCACGGATGATGAATTTTTTTTGTATAGCATGAAAGTTTAACAATATATATATATATATATATATATATATATATATATATGTGTGTGTGTGTGTGTTCATCATCCGTGCACGTTGTATGTATACGTTAACATGTATGGTGATGAATTATCCAAGAAGTATAGACAAATGAATTTGGTAAGGCGTACCTTGACGCAAACATTGATAAGCATGTAATGTTTGCGCCAATAAATTGTTTGACTCTTTTTTCCTTGTATGCACTATGCATATTTCGTTTGACAAAATAAGTATTGCCTAGATTTCCTACACAACTATTCAATGTTGTAGGCTGTTTCATATGCACATGTAAAAATATGGGGACAGTTTCCATCATCTGATTCGGATATCACAAGTTGAATCGGAAATGTTCTGATACTATTTGTTGTGCATAGCAATAGCATTGATGGGCCACAAAAGCAAAGGAGTTTGGTTTTATTTCTCAAGAGAACCAGCTTTCTTATTTGTCATAATTCGCTCAGTCTTTTACAAACACAGCACACTCACAAGAGCTCTTCTCTCGCTCACTCAGGTCATGTCAACACAACACAAGCACCGCACTCACTTCGTTGAAATATGATAGAAACAGCGATTGAAGTCTATAAATACTTATTGACCAAAAACAAAGTTCATAAATACTTTCTTTTTTTAGTTTTTTTTTAGTTGGGGAAGTTCAACGGCAACTTCTTGTGGTATGTGAAATAGGCCATATCACACACACCCAAAAAAAATTTTAAAAAAATATAAAAATAGGCCTCATTTCAAAAGAAAAAAACGGAAATGGTGAGCTGACGATGCTGTAAGTTTTCAAAATGGAACAATGGCTTCTTCACCTTTTAGTTCTCCCCCTTAAGTGATATGAATAGATTTGTTTGTTCAAATAAGAATCAATTTTTCCCAATATGTGATCTGAATTGCATTGTTACCTAATAGTAATATCAGGCTAGCAACGCTCAATCCTACTTTTAAGAAAAAGAATCCTAATTCTATGTCCAATCCAAATTTTGCGGTGTACTTTCAGAAGGGAACAAGAACGGGAAAGTGGAGGATTCTCCGTAGAAAGAAGATAGCACCTAGCAATCGGTAAAAGGGGCTGACTTATAATCTGAACACACCTCATTCGATTGTCAAAAGGAATTTATGGAGATGATAACAGTTGATTTATATAGAAATTTAAAGTGTAATGCCACCAATCATTAACATTTAAATGGCCGACAACACAGACTAATTTAAGTAATTCTTCACAATCCCACCAGCTGGTTTGCATATTTGAGTCGTCCATGGTACCGCGAAAGTGTTAGATCCGTTGAAAATGCACATAAAAGTTCCAACGACAATTTTCCACAACCATACATTATAAAATACATTGGGCGGCGTTGTTTAGGAAAATGCTCCCAGTGTGGTCTACACTACTTAGCTTTCTTCGGTGCTTTTTTGAAAAGTGTACATAACTGACATTACAAAAGTAATGCACGCGTTCTGACAAAAAAAAAAAGATGAGTAATGCACGCGTGATGCTTGTATGCAAAACATGGACGTTTATCAGATCTTACAAAATTTGATGTTTAATGAATGAAATGCTTCGTTTTCGACCCCCACCCCAAAAAAAAAAATTAAACCACAAAAAATCTCAAAACGTACGCAAATTGACTACAAACTAAATTTTTTACCACAAAATATTGCTAACCGGTACCCTTGAAACAAATTTATCTCAAATTTATTTTTTTACGGCTAAAAATCCCAAATTGATACACTTATGAGAAATTTACTATCTGTGCATTTCTGTTAAATTGGGTTAATTCCACAAAAAAAATTAAACTAGTATACTTATGACAAATGAAGAGTAAAAACCACAAACTGGTACATCTATCAACTCCCACGTATTATGTAACTCATCAATTTGATAGTAAAATTTAACGAAAACCAAGCGAGGGTAGATTTGTCGCAGATGTACCAGTTTGAAATTTTTATGATAAAAAATTAATTTGTGGTAAGTTTGTCACAAGTGTACCAGTTTGGGTACTAACCCAAAAAGAAAAATACTAGAATAAACAAAAAAAATATTGACATAATATGAAAAAATGAAACACTTCATGGGTACAGATAAAATTATCTCAATATTTGAAAATTATTTTAGTAGAATTACTTGTAAGATAGAAAAGACTCAAATAGTATTACATGAAAGATGAAATGGAATTATTGATTTAGGTCTTTGTTGATTAACAATCGAGTAAATTTTCAGGAAGAAGAAAGTAATTATGAGCAAATAGGACCTCTTCCATTTATATAAGTATACATGAAGGCATCGATTTCATCCCGACACTTTCAGTAATATCATGATAACGAATGTTATTTTAACTCTTGTATTTTCCCCGTCCATTAAATGTAATGGGGCATATTAATAAGACTTATTTTTTGGTCACCGTATCAATAAGACTTGAAGAATCGATTTTATAGAGACAGAAGAATGCTTCGGGAAGTACAAAACGATGTCAAACGAGTTCCAAAAATCCAAAAAAACGTGGGGGTGGTGTGGGAAACCGAAGAAATCAGCTCTTATTTCTGGTCAAACTATCATTAGTAAATTCACCGCCCTTGCTCTGATTATTGGACGGACGCCTTATATCATCGTCATTTATTGCATTTGGAATCTTCTTACCAAATACACCATTAAGAAAACAGGAGAAATTACAAAAAAATAAGTTATAAATTTGTTGTATTTGTATTAATTAAGTCATTATACTTTTAACTATGCCAATTAAGTCCTAAATATTTTGATAATTTACTAATTTAGTCTATTCAGCCAAATTTGTTTGGAAATTGCTAGAGTGGATGTCAACTGTTGTACGTGACATGGACGGTATTGACGTGGACAATTTTCACAATTAAAAAAGATATTAGAATCTTTCTAATTGTTAATCTTTCTTTAATTTTTTTTTTTTTTCCCTTTTCATTTACTTACTTCCTCCATCTGTCGCCGGGCATCGGTAGCAGCCGGCGACTAGACACTAGCAAGACGGCGAGGCTCCACCTCGCAAGATCCGGTGAGTTTAAGCCTTGCCGGGATCGGTGGCCCTTGAGCTCGCTCAATACCAGCTAGGTCGAGCCTCGCGGCCTCACCTGTGGCCGGTCGTCCAAAGATTGGTGGAGGAAGAAGGAAAATGAAAAAGAAGAAGAAAAAATTTAAAAATAAATTCAAATTTGAATTTGTTTTAAAATTATAAAAATTTCCGCGTCGGTGACTTGTTGTTCCACTTATGGTGGCTAACGTCTACGTTAGTAATTTTTGGCTAAATTTGGCTGGAAAGAAATAAATTGGCAAATTATCTAAAGGTTTAGAACTCAATTTGCACAATTAAAAGATTTAGAAATAAATTGGTACATGTGACGCCCGAAACGTCATGAGCAACATGTGTCCTTTCTAATTATATTTCATAAATATAATAAGCATGCAAAGGCACAATATACACAAATACTCCATGCGATAGAACACAAAAGTTTAATAATATGCATATCTCCATGCCGACCCCAACTAGTTTGGGTTAAAGGTGATGTTGATGTTGATGTTGATATCTTCATCTTTATACAAACATCGGTATTATATCATAATAAAGCGTTCAAGAAAAACACTATAAAATGCATAAGTCCTGGGAAGGATCAGCACCAACACCATATCAACACCCAACAACCCGCCTGTACAAAAGTCAATGGCGGTGGAAAATCCAGTCTACATATCTAAGAAGTGAACCGAAGCCTAGTAAATATCTTATTCTAAGACAGAGGATCAGATTACCACTCAATCTAGTTAGAAAACAACGTGAGTTGAAAACGATACAAATAACCATGGATGACAAGTTCAAAACTAATTGCATTGTCTTCTTTAGCATGATATGCCAATGGAAACCAATAACAACATTGCATGAGATTTTCACTCAAATGCAAGCGGATGACATAACATGTTACGCAATTATACTCACCAGGATGGATATAAGTTGTAAGTGGTCATATCCGTCCAGTAGATATAAGAGCAAATATTCTTTCCAAGACCAGTTTCGTCATTTTCTCTTTTTAGTTCTCAACATGCTACAACACGTCACGAAAATCAATCAAACAAATCTTAAGCATGTAAGAACTTAGCAAGACAAGTCAAATTATCACAATATCTCAACACACCAGTAATGAGGCTTGCTAACACCTAACATCAAATACAAATTAAATTAACGAACTTCAACCAACCAAGTCAATAGTATTAAGTAGATCAATCTAACTTAGCCCCTATAATTTTCACTTGTCTTGAAAAAGACTTGACAACTCAGAGCTTTAGTCATGTTGAAATGAACAAAATAGAAAATTAACAATTCCTATCTTTAAAACGACAATACCCATCAGTAAAAAGTAGCAAAGTCCAATAATTCACCTTGTCAACACCTATGAGATTTAGATGGAAGCTTTAATAACACTAGTGTGGGATTTTCTCTTTAACCTGCAAGATTTGAAACGTAAATTAAAGAGGAAAGTTGGAAATTGGTAGTGAAGTAGGGATTCCCGCGTTGAAGCTCGAAGACATTTGAAAATCCAATTATACTGCCAAAAAAAGAGGAATGTATTTAGTAAACTACACAAAAGTTGTCAAGAGATAACATTAATTAACCAAGGTTAAAATAATGATGACCTTGAGTTAAAAGGACACATGGTGAAAATTGGAGGAGATGTGATAAAAAAAATTACTCATGGCCACATTTGGTTTGCTTGTTGTCGCGACCTAAAAATCACTTAAGACCTTAGGTGAAAGGATTATTAGGTTAATTTTGAAGACTAACCTAATACGGACTCTTCCAAGCCCTACCAAATCGCAACTTTGATTAATTAGAATGATTTTAACTTTGGAATCGCCACTAACCATTTTGGGTAGGTTGGTTAGAAACCTAAATAAAAATAGTGGGATGACTATTTTTATTCCTACGAACCAGAGTTTAAGGTTTGGGGACTTGTTTACATTAACTAATTAAAGCTAATGCCCTTTCGGTACCTTAATTCCATGAGATATCCTAGGTCCGCAACCCAAACTTGATTGAATTCACTTTAAGCTCAAATGAGGTGTTTTTGTGTTTTCATTTTTTTTAGAATGGGTGCAATGCATGACATGCAAGACTAACCTATATGTCGAGTTTATATGGTTAGATTAAGCATGCAAAAAAATGATATCAACTCAATGCGACATTCAAAGCAACATGCAAACAATCATGCAATTAAATATAGTAAACGTGCAAAGATTATATGTAACATGCAAAAACTTATGATTAGACCGAGTAGCACGGAATTCTTGATTCAAGCAAAATAATCACTCAACTAGATTAACCTATGATGGATGATCCTAAACATAATTCTAATGACATATGAGAATGACATAGCAAATATAAAAAAGACATAGGCATGCAACATATGATATGCGAAATTACTATGTCATGTAGACGTGTAAAAATGCTATTTTTTAAACATGGAAGGCAATATGCAAAGTGATACTCGAAAAAATGAATGTGTGGATAATATGTACTAATTTTAAAAACAAAATGGATGATGGACTTCGATGATACACGAAAATATGACGCAACCAAAAGATGATGCAAGATATAAAGTGAGGAGATTTTCTTATTTTTTTGGCAATATAATATGCATGAAATCGGGAGATATGCATGATATTTTGAAAATATGGAATGCAATATATGATACTCGAAAATCTAAAGTGAGTATGCAAAGTATGACATAAAGATATGCACGAGACAAATGCAACATATGATCGGAATGTTTTTGTATTTTTTTAGATTTCGGAATATGCATGAGGATGAGCCGAATTTTCTTTGATTTGAATTTTTTTTTTTTTTGAGATTTTGGATTGAGATTTTCAGCCAAATTAAGAATATTTTGATTTGGTATTCTCGAGTTAAATCTTTATGATAAACTTAATGAGATAAAATTTTTAAGAAACTTTATATTCCTAAAGATTTAATTAGACATAGTTTCCAGGAAACTATATCTTACTAAATTTTATAGGAAATTTCTTTAAGCCTATCAAAAAATTTAAATAAGACAAGATATCAATTAATCACATAATAGCAATCCAATCGGATAATTCAAGATAGCGATCCGGATCAAACCAAATCAAGCTCTATCCTCTTGCAATTTTTCGAAAAAAGGATATTCACAAATCTAAATTTGGCTTTTTGAAGATAGCGAATCGGATCTAAACGGCGATAGATCATATTAACTAAATTCTCATCTTTACTAAGTTAGAGGGTCGTATCCGAAAGGCGACGGATAAATTTATTCAACCTAACATAGATGTTGCCTATTAGGAAAATAAAATTCCCTAATTTAGATTTAGGATTTTTTTTATTCTGCAAAAATGTCCAATGAGTCCAATTAAAATCAAATTTTGAAATTTGTGATAAAATTAAGGTTTTGATATTTAGATCATACAAAAATAATCGCTTCTCAAATTTTCGAAAACCTGCGTTTTTGCCTCAATGATCGCATCAAAACAGCATCCAAAACATGTAAAACAACGATTAAAACAAGTCAAAGACTTACCGTTTTAGCTCCCGCAAAATTCTGCATGAGTTACTAGCATGAATTACGCAAAAACAGCTTGTTTCGGGTGAAAACATCACATAAACAGTGCAGAAACAGCATGTGAACAGTGACAAAGCAGCATAGCAAACACTTCAAAATAGCATCGAATTGACCCTAAAAGTATATAGAGATTAGCTTGAATTGAGCCCAAAAATCTGCACTTTAAAAGTTGCAAATTCGCCGGAAAGTCGCCTTTAAACGGAGCTGTTCTTGACTCCAAATAGCAGTAGAACAACCCCCTAAGAGCAGCAAAATTACTTCCTGGACAGCAGCTCCAAACCGCAGCAAATTCTACATTGGATAGTGGTTGAATTGCGCACGAATAGATGCTGGAAACACCTAGACAGCACCTCAAAAAACACGCCTGGTCGGTCTTGTGTTTGGGCCTTGATCGGTGATGGAGTAGTGGACTATGGCACGCAGGATTGGTGGTGTACAATCCTTGCTCTCCCTTTCTCACGTCGAATCTTGTGGCTCACCGGTGCAGAAATTTTTAAGCATAAAAATTCACAGGACGTAATGAATTGCTCCCCCTCAACCCCAGGCATAGTATTATATGTATAGAACTTAGGGTCTCCTAAACCTAATATGACTAGGACTCAATCTAGGCCGTTAGATTAGGAATCATAATAGGATCAACTCTTAGCCGTAGGATTTAAAAATTGTGATAATTAAGAGTCCTAAACAATCAAAAGACTTCATAATTTCGGCCACAAGAGGGGGAAGCATGGGCAGGCTGAATTTCATTGACGTGCGGGCTCAATAGCCCAAATTGGAGCTCAAATGGGCTTTAATCAATTAAGAACTATTTAAATAAAAGCATTGTATATTTAAATCTGCTATAAATGGACGAAAGAATTTAAAAATTAGGTCCAAGCCCCATTGATTTTTCAGCACACATACTCGGGAATTGCGAAATGTTTGCCCGTCAGTCTAAGCCAAATCGCTTGTCAAATTAAGTCAATCTTGCACCGCCGATGCGGATAAATGTTAATGCAAATGTATAAACATAAAAAGAGAAACATTAAATATGTTATGCATGAAAATTATTTTTGGCGAGAACTAAAGTTAATTCTCATTTTTATGAAATATAACCGATCAAAATTTAGGTGTCAACACTTGTAAGAGATGATAACAAATAACCAATGTTAAAATAACGATGACATTCGGATAAAAACACTAGGTGTAAAGAGAGAGGTAGGTGTTTCAATCCAAGATGTACAAGTGGCCTTAGCTAAAAGGAGATATTTTGTTTATTGGGAGAGAGAGAGAGAGAGAGAGAGAGAGAGAGAGAGAGAGAGAGAGAGAGAGAGAGAGAGAGAGATCCCCTTTGGCCAAGGGAAATTAATGAATGAGTCATTAAAAGCATTAATTCGTTGAAATTGAAGGAGATGATGTAATGCATAATAGCATAGTTATGCCAAGTTCATCGTCACAACTAAGAGCACGCGTGGAAAATACTAGGTGGAAAAACGAAGAGTGGTGTGTATAAATTAAAGAGTGACAAATGACTCGACTATATAGTTTTCAAAGTATATGTTAAGTTTTGTCCAAAAAAAAAAAGTTTATGTTAAGTTACCAAAATATCTAATAAATCATTACGGAAATAAGAAAATCGGTGCCCGTTCCAAGCACTGATAAATCAAAAAAATATTTAAACTCATTAAAATATTATGTAAAAATTACTAAACATCGGGAGAATCACAACTTAGTAAATTTTTAATCTACCAGTTATTGAACACGTAATCTTGGAGCCCATTAGCCTCCATCAACAACCAATGTAGCAAGACATAACTCATTGCCACTCGACGTAATCGGCCCAAGAGCAAATATTCATCAGTTTAACCCTAATGGAATCACTTTTGGAAAACTATGAGCACGAACAAAATAATTCGGACCAGCCTCTACTATACCCTTAATGATCCAATTGAAATTTCCATTTGTGATATTTATCGCCTTCAAATTCCTACATATTAGTAATTGATGTAACTATGTAAGAATTTTCTGATGCCACAGCAAAAGTGCAATAAATTTATAACTTTTTTTTATAATTTTCTTGAGAAAATAATTATCAAGCTTCTTGCCTATATAATTTTCCAACGCATTTGAAGAATTACTACCATGGAACAATATTCCATATTTTGACGCACCGAAAGATACAAATCTGATGCTTGTCATGGTCTCTCTTTGCAGAAGCAGAAGAAGGTGGTTTCTTGCAGGTAATTTATTGGATTCTCAATATTTTTTTGAAGACCTCTAGTCACTATTAGGCTGTGCCTCTCTAGAAGACCTCGTTCAGTTGTCAGATTTGATGCTTTTTTCTTCTCATCGAATTGAAAATAGTGTCATAACATGACCCTATTGCCAAATATCAGATCTCAATGAGTTAACTAATCGCCTTGTGCTTGTAAAATAACAATCCCGCTTCAAGATCTGAGGTTGCCGGAGATATGTGTTAGTAAGAACACTCTAACTTATTTAACTTCTGGATTTCAGATTTCAAAAATTGAAAAATTTATTTCAATGGATAGGTTTTAGATTTTTGATGGAACCTGGACCGACTTTAGAGCCGATCACCTTTAATTGCCAAACACTAAATCTCAATAAGTTAACTAATCGCCTTCAAGAAGATATATGTTTGTAAAATAACAATTCCAATTCGAGATTTGAGATTGTTAAGATATGTGTTAGTAAGATCACTCTCACTAATGTGGATCCAACAATCAAAAATAAACTACCGGAGATGCTAACAGTTCAATTTCATAACAGTTTGTACTACAATGCAACGAGTTATTAACATTTAAATACCTAAGTACATAAATTAATTTAGTCGTTCTTTCGAACCCCAATGCTCTGACCACGAGCCAGGTGGTAGCTGGAGTTTTGACTTTACTGGTTTCCTTCCATACTTTACCATTATTTCTGCGAGTCCTCTCTTTTGCAGAACTTCACCTTCATCCTCCCCGAGTTCTTGATTTTTTCTCCACATTGATAGTAATCTCAAAGCCAAAAATCAGCTGTCTTTTAAAAGCCATGGTAGATTTTACGTTTATTTCACAAAAAATAAATAATTTAAAAAATATTTTCATAAAAATGATTACTTGTATCGCTTACGAAGATCGATACATCAAAAATGTTTTCATCATCCAGGAAAAAGTATAGACATAAATTTCTATTGATATTGAAAAATATTTTTAATTGACTAATTATTTCAATTGACACAAGCGATCGTTTAAAATTTTTTGCGAATTGTGGTCAAAATGTTGGTAACGCAGCGTAGAGGATTAGCTGCAAATTGGACTCCACTGAGGCGTTGCTTTAATCAATGTCGAATCAAGATTTTTTCTAGAAAGAATGCATGATTAAGATCATAAAAATACATGTGCGAGGTATTTATGTAAAAAACAAACTTTTGATTAAGAAATTATGGAGATAACATGAAGATTGTGAACACATTTGTGAAGAGAAACTTATATTAAATTTTGCAAGATAGAAAAGATACCAATGTCACAATTAAAATACGTCAAAGATAAAATATAATTATTAAATTAGGCACTTGTTGATTGAGAAAACATTTATCAAATAATTAACAGAGAAAATTTTAGGCGAGGGAAAAGTAATTATGATCAAATGGGGCCCACTTTGAATTATACAATGATATAGATGAAGTTATCCATTTCAACCTGCCACTTCCAATAACATAATGATGATCAATGTTTTATTCACACTTCTGAGTTGATAAAAAAGGTGCGGCTTTTTTTTTTTATATAAATAAACCCTTTCCGGTTGAAAAGTCAAAAACTCATTCGAGTCCGTTTATTTTGGCTTAAAAGACTAAATCAATTTGTTGACATTAAAAAATGACCGACTTTGGCTATAGCCGACCAATGACAAATTTAGTCAATGATAACAAAATTTGGTGAACAACATGTAATTTTATGTTTCAAGATCTATATATATACACATTAAATTAAGTATTGTTTCTAACATCTGTAAGGCCTTGTTAAATATATTAAAAACACGATCAGATTCCCATAGAGATAGAGGCACACATACGTAATGACTCTATTACTCCATATTTATCTCATATATTTAACAACTGTCAAGGTTATCGTATTGGGAAATGAAAATAGTTGGTCGAGTTGGACTTCAAATGATTAAAGATGGTCGACCCATATATTTCAAGGGAAAATTTAAAGAAATCGAAAATAAATCTGGATGGACTCCTCCTCGGTAATGTGAAATTTAGGTGATGCTATGGACACTTGAGATGCTCGAGGAGTCACATGCAGTGCATATGGGTCTAACTAAGAGCAATCATAGTTTTTGGGCATCATGTGATAAAAAAATGAGGTTCGTTGTCCAAAAACATTGACTTGGTCTCCTCGGCCAAGCCTCGCACCTCCCCGGGTGGTCATTAGCTTGGGCAAAGAGCTTTGCCTAACCCGATTTTGTCTCATTCCCATTTGTTTTTGTACTCCTGCATTCATCCAATTTCATTTTCTACGTTGTCCAAAAAACAAAGATAAAGAATAATCCTTCTTAAATTTCAAAAATCATTCGAGAGATGCATTTTTTGACGTTTGGTTTTGAAGTAATTTTGATCAAAATTCAATCGCATTAATTACGTCGAAAAACTCGATGAATGGCATATGGTGACTCAATGGGTAGCGCTCTTTCCTTTCTACACGAATCCTCGATGAATCGTATATGGTGACTCTGTGGGTAGCTCTTTCCTTTTTACACGAATCCTTTCCCTACGAACTGTTAAAACTCGATGAATTAGCTGTCCTTTTTTATCTTTCATATCAGTAAAACTTCGAGAGTGGAATTCAACAAGAAAGAATAAACAAGGCCAATTTTTTGTTTTTGTTTTTTCAGAATTCTGTTTATCATCATTATTCGTTATGTTTAGAACCTTCTTCCTAAAGAAAGCAATTATCAAGCTTATCGTACATATTCATTGAATCAATTTATGTTTTCAAGATTTATGAGGCCTTATTAAATATATCTCGGAAAGATTTGGATACCCGTAAAAATTAATCGAGAACATTGTTATATATTTCGCTAGAAGTGCTGATTTTAACTCATTGACAAGCTTCACAATAAATTTTTATAAAATACTCTAATAGTTGGTACCTGATACCCGTAAGAATTAATCGAGAACATTGTTATATATTTTGTTAGAAGTGCTGACTTTAAGACATTGGCAAGCTTCACAATAAATTTTTATAAAATACTCTAATAGTTGGTACCTTTTAACCCCTCAAGTAAACACTGGTAAGTGGACTCAGGTAGGAGTTGGTAGTTTTTATAGGAGCTGGTAACTTTAACATCCAGATAACGTCGGCAAATAATGTCAGTGAATTATCAAGTGATTTCGAAACAATCGAGAAAAACGTCGATATTCTGATCAAATAAGAGTTAGTTAAGCTAAAACTAGATGATAACTTAATAAAGTTAGTAAATCACTTAAATTGGTATAAATTATTTGATATAAGATGTATTAACTTCAAACCGGTCCTCTCTTTACCACAAAAAAAAACTTCAAACCGGTCCTCGATGTAGCAAATAAATACTGGTAAGTCCAGGAACAATTTCTAATTTGAAATAATCAAATAAAACTTTTGTAGATAGACTCAAATTATAGTTGGTGATTTTCTACAAAAGTTGGTAACCTTAATATGTTGATGAGCCGCGTAAGTGAATGTTTGTAATTGACAAAAAATTGGAACAATCAAACTCTTCCACAAAAATTGTTGATACTATACTGACACTTTACATGCTAAATAACTGTCGATATTATTATCCTGTGCCTCTCTAGAGGCCCACCTTCTGTTGGCAGATTCGATGCTTTTTTCTTCACGTTGAAATGGAAAATACTACCATCACATGACCCTATTGCCAAATATAAGATTTGAATGAATTAATTAATTGTCTTCGAAAAGATATGTGTTTGTAAAATAACAATCCTAATTCAAGATCTGTGGTTATGACTAATGTGGATCCAACGGTCAAAAAAACTACTGGAGATGCTAACAGTTGTTTTATTTATAAATTTATAATGTAATGCGACGAATTCTTAACATTTAAATACCCAGTTCTACAGATTAATTTAGTCATTCTTTCGAACCCCAATGATCTGACCACGAGCCGGGGGTAGCTGGAGCTTTGACCGTACTGGTTTGCATATTTTACCACCTAAGCTACTCTTGAGATTCTTTCCCCTGTTTCATCTGTTCTTTCCCAGAAATTCACGTTCGAGAGGTAGCCTTAATCAACGTCTGATTTTAAAGATAGGCCACAACTAACCTCACAAAAGTAGACATGCGAAGTGCGAGGTATTTATGCGAAAAGAAGGACGTTTACGTGACTTTACGAACAAAGTACAGACATAATACGAAAATTTTGAACGCATTTATGAAGAGAAAATGAATTTAAGATTTATAAGGTAGAAAAGACATAATACCAAATGTTCGTATTGAAATACGTAAAAGATAAAATAGAATTATCAAATTGGGAATTTGCCGAAAACGTTCATGAAATAATTAATTGAGAATACTTTAGGTAAGGAAAAAGTAATCATGAACACGTAGGCCATCCTTGAATTGTACAATAATGTAGATGAAGTTATCCATTCCGCCCAGCCACTTATAAAGATATCATGATGATGAATGTTTTATGGGTCTTGAAATATAAAGAGAATGTTTAGCAAATTCCTATCATTTCCCGCAATTAAAAGAGTCATTTGCATTTCTGAAAAGGGAATAAACTATGCAACAGTTTTTTGGGTGACTATTATATTAACACTCCATTTTGAGGCCCTAGAAATAAATAAAAATTAATTAAAAATTATTACGGGGTTCACTCTTTAAGAATTTGTGGCTCACAACTTACTATTATTCTCACAAGAACCCAAAGAATTTATGTTCGCTTTAAGTCTATCAGTCGACATTCTATAATTTTTGTAATTTCTTGTGAATAAGGGTTATTGTAACTTCTATTAACCACACAATGAATTAGGAAGTTATTTGAGAATATGATTATGGAGTAATCTTTTTAAATTTGATAATTGCTTGTAACCGTCCATTGTAAGTTATAAATAGCCACATCGTACTCTTTGTAAAGTATTCTCCATCAATCATAGAACTAGACGTTCTTTTGCAATTTATTTTCATCGTTATTCTTTGGCAATTTACATAGCCAGAAGAGATTGCCTCCGGTCTCCATACTTTTAAGTTACTTGACATTTGTTTTCCTGTCCAAAATCAACAAGGACCCTTCATCACTTTTATCGATTCACAGGTCGATCCATATATATTCAAAAATTATTTCATCGTCGATTTCTTACCGCTGAAACATCATTCTGGATACATATTGAAAGGTATTTAACCGATAAATTTGAGAGAAACACGACTTTTATACTAGTGGTGGACTACATGCGTCGCACATTAACCTGGTGACACTGGGCTATAAAATTGTCCGCCAGAAGGACCTTTGCCCTTGCCCTCTGTTGTCGACTGCTCTCTGTTTCTGTCCACCTCCTTCTCTTGACCTTGAGAAGTTATAGTCGATCTTCCTTCACAGAACCCACCTAATTAGCTCGTTTTACAGAAGCGTGGTTCTCTTCTGTGGGTGAATACAGCTGAGATGGACTTAAACGGATTTCCGACTCTAATCATCATCCTTGGATGTCTGACTCTAATCATCATCCTTGCTTTGACCGTAGGACTGTAAGTGCTCTAATTCGACTTCTGTTCGACCTCTTGTTTACAGATAACGCAATTCAAAGGGAAAAAAAAAAAGAGAGAGAGAGAAAAGAACTCTGCTCCTTTACATATTTGATGCAGTTCAGCCCGCTTTTTTTTACTTATATTTCCATTTTTACGTCTTGATCAGGTTAAGAGTTTGTTATTTCTGGCAGGGTTTTCAGACGCATGAAACGGCAGAGAAGGGGGGACTCAGAGTCAACCTTGAGAACGGGCGATGCATTTGGAGTAGAGAACGAGGCATTAAGGAGGGACTCAGAATCAACCATGAGAACGGACGATGCATCTATAGAAAAGAACAAGGTGCTAAAGAGGGACTCGGTGTCAACCTCGAGACCGGACGATCCAACAACTTTGAGAATGGAAGATGTGACTGGAGAAGAGAACGAGAGGATAAGGAGGGACTCGGATTCAACCTGGAGAATAGACGATTCGATAATCTTAAAAATGTACGATTTGTCTGGAGAAGAGAACGAGGCATTAAGGAGAGACTCGGAGTCAGCCTCGACTTCTGCCGGAGCTGTAACTGCCCTAGGCGTCGGACTGTAAGTGCTCTCATTCCACTTTTACCAGAGCTCTTCTTGACGGAAAACGAGCCAAAAAAAAAAAAAGAAACAATTCTCCTGTACATGTTTGATGCAATTCAGCCTGCTTGTTCAATCTACGTTCCTATTTTTAAGTCTGGATCAGGTTAATCGTTTGTAATATTTGGCAGGGCTCCAAGACAGCTCATGAAATCAAAGAGGAGGATGGATTTGGAGTCGAACTCGAGAAAGGTCGATGTGTCTGGAGAAGGGAATGAGGCCTCACAGAGGGACTCGGAGTCGACCTTGAGAACGGTCGATGTGTCTGGAGAAGAGAATGAGGCCTTACAGAGGGACTCGGAGTCGACATCGAGAACGGCCGATGTGTCTGGAGAAGAGAATAAGCCCTTACAGAGGGACTTGGAGTTGACCTCGAGAACGGCCAATGCATCTAGAGAAAAGAATGAGCCCTTACAGAGGGACTCGGACTCGACCTCCAGAATGGACGATGCATCTGGAGAACAGTACGACGTGTTTTTGAGTTTCAGGGGAATCGACACAGGTAAAAGCTTCGCTGATGTCCTCCACCGCGATATGGTCCGTGCTGGAATTCGCGTTTTCTTTGCCGATGAAGAACTCAAAGATGGTGGAAAAATCAATGTACTTTTGAAGGCAGTAAGGAATTCTCGGATCTGCGTACCCATCTTCTCTCAACACTTCGCAGACAGTGTATGGTGTCTTCGTGAGGTAGAACGCATGGTAGACTGCCTATCAATACCCAATGAGAAGAAAGCAATCATCCCCATTTTTTTTGACGTGAGGCCTGACCATGTGAAGCTCAAAACCTATCTGTACAATGAAGACTTGCGCAAGCACAAGGGGAAGTATGACTCCTCTCAAGTGCAGCGATGGGAAAACGCCCTTCAAAAGGTTGGCAGGATACGTGGACGGGAAATTCAAGGCAAACGGTAAATTTCTCCTCAACTTTTAATGGATAATTGGACAAAAGGTGTCCCAAATTTTTGCTTGATCATGTATTTTAGGTAATCAATCTTTCTAGTTGCTCATATTATCGCAATAAGTATGGTGGAAATCGTGAGCTTTTACGTAGGTTTTCTATCCAAGGTAATCACAATATTTTATTGGCTAACAATCTCATGTGAAGTTGTGGAATCAATAAGAGAAGTCTTGTTCCTAAAGAAAGTGCGTAATTAACATTACAAAAGCGCGACCGCTACGCATGTACCCGAAAAATGGATGCTCAAAAGATTTTGCTGAATTTCCCTATTATGATGTATTGGAACTACAATTTTAATGAAATGAAGTTATAATACCAATACATTGAACCCATGCATGTGGAAAGCCAACAACATTTATGTTTTGTACGGAAAGATAACATATAAGTCAAGAACAATTTGTACGGAAAAGCGGTATCTAGGGAAAAGAAGAATGTTGGCTCTGATGAGTTGACGCGGTGGAAGGAGGCTTTTGTAGAGCTTGTACGTATAAAAGAGGATTGGGATCTGCAAAAAATTTTGCAAACCCCATCTGCAAAAATTTCCAGTCCAACTGATCATAATGCTTAGTTTCCATTGGTTTAAGCTCATGAAATAGCTGAGTTATGTATCGAAGTGTTCCCTCGAGTCCTGTAGTCTACCATGTCATTGACTAAAACGACATTTTCATGCTTTGCTGCAGCCAAGGCCAAGAAATTGACTCAATTGTTGAAGTGGTTTCCCGTATGCTTAATACAGGACACAAGATTGAAACTGAAAATTTGGTTGAAGATGTTGAACAGGTGCAAGACATAATTAAATTGGTGGATGTTCGCTCCGATGGTGTACGTTACGTTGGCATCCATGGCCTGGGTGGCATTGGAAAAACTACTCTTGCCACAGCTGTTTACAACCAATTACGTTTTCACTTTGAAGGCTATTTTTTCCTTGAAGACGTTCGAGCATCATCGCAATCTCGGGATGGCCTTTTAAAATTACGAAAAAGCTCTTATCGGGTTTTCGTCAGTCCAGCGATTATTGACCAAATAAAAGATTGTGATGGAGGGATCACAAAAATCAAAGGTGCATTTAGCAAGAAAAGAGTGCTCATCATACTTGATGATCTAGATCAAATAAACCAACTCGAAAAGCTAGCCGGAAAATATGATTGGTTCGGTTCGAGCAAGTAGAATCATCTTCACGACTAGAAGGAGAGAATTCTTGACGACTCGGAGGAATTACCCAGTGAAAAGGTGCTAATTCAACCCCAAAGAATTTTCGGTTATGAAGTGAAAAGAATGGCACTTGATCGTGCATCCGAGCTGTTCTGTAAGCACGCGTTCAAAAGAGTCTCTGCCTTAGAAGGACATAAAGCTTTTGCGGAGAAAATTGCCCTTGTAGTGGGTAGGCTTCCTTTGTCCATCCGGGTGATAGGTTCTTATATTTGTCGGGCTGGACTTTGACCTCGACATCGCCTCAAATTCTAGAAACGCTATTGAGAGAGACGTTGCAGAAATTAGATGGATATGACTTTGACGAAATCCGAAAAGTATTAATGGTCGGTTATCATGGATTGCAGAAAAAGGAAAGAGAAGTATTTCTGGATATTGCTTGCTTTTTCATCAACGATGACCAAACATATCCGATTATCATGTGGGATGACTGTAAGTACAGTGCTAACAGTGCGCTTTCTGTCCTCCAGCAGCGGTCCTTGCTTAAAGTTATTGATAAAAAGCTTTGGATGCATGACCAAGTTCGAGATTTGGGGAGGTATATCGTCCTTGAAGAACATACTCCCAAATTTAGTAGGGTGTGGGAACATGATGCTGTTGTAGAATTACTGAAGGAAAAAGAGGTAAATGCAAGATTATGTCACTTTTTTTTTTCCGGAATGGAGAAACTTGTTGAATTTTTTCTTTCATTTCATAGTTATCTTTGTTTAACTTATCATTTGTCCTGTGAGTGTGACAGCTCTCTCTCAAAACATTTGGGTCAAAAGGTATTGTATATTGGTGAAAAGAGACCAAACAGATTGCCTAATAGTTAGCTTTGTTTTATGACAATTCTAAACATCTGGAATTGATATGATAATTATATTTCTTGAAAAATAGAGAACAGGAAATGGAGAAATGATTTAGAAGCTATCTTCAAATAGAAGCTGAAAAGTTTCTTTAGTGTGTACGAAAACATAGAATTCTAATTGCTGGGAAAAGGCATGTGCCATTGCAGGTTCCCTCTTGGAGAAATTGTCTACCAGTGTTCATAGGCATCCTTTCTTTATAGTTTTGTAAGAGGGCTACGTGTTGTGAACTCAATTAATCTCGAGTCTCTATTGGCAGAGAAATAAAGATGTAGAAGCCATAAGCCTGATTTCCAGTGGCAATGGCCACAACTTGGCAGCTGAAGAATTAGCTGCTCTACCAAAACTACGATTCCTTCGAGTGAAAGGCTCAGATTTTTACGGCGACTTCAATAATGGTCTTTTGAAGCTAAGATGGCTTTCTTGGCAGATATTGGGAACGACTTTCCAAGCAAGAAACTTTTGCTTTAGTGAATTGATCGTGCTCAACCTTTCGGAGAGCGATATGGAAGATGACTGGGATGGATGGAGCCAAATGAAGGTATGATAGGCCTTCCTCTATATACTTCTTTATGGTCATCACCTCACTGGCGATGATAGGAGCAAGGCATGTATTTTACTGCTTTGTATCATTACCTCATACCACTGACAAAATGACTGGATGCGCTTCTCATTTCATCTGAGTGCAAGAATATATTTTGCATGAGTAAATCCTAAATCTTTTGTTATCAAAATAAAACACATTTATGTCCCACATCAAAATTGATTCATGTGGTTTATAACCTTGGTTCCTTAACTCTGAAAGTTGCTTAGGCTTTGGAAATGGTCTTTCCAATAAAAGCAGCTCATGCATCAAAATATGATTTGAATGACGTAAAGTTTGACTTAAGTTGAGTAATAGAAAAGTCAATTGCAATCAAGTTGAGATTGATAACATTTAACTTGAACTGCGTAAATGATACAACCTTAATTTGATTATTTGGATTAAGGTAATACTTAATGCAAGTGGCTCACTAGCTAATTTAATAGTTAAGTATCTGTTAATTTTATGTTTATCATTGTATTAGTGAAATGTAAAATAAATGAAAATGAAACTCCCATTACTTTCTTATTTTACTTGAGTTAATGAGCGCAGGCTCGAGCTTTACATTGAATCTAGTTTTTAACCAAGGGACGAGGTACAGGAGGAACTTCTGTTGAATAGTTGAGGCATTGCAAGTGGTAATGGAATGGAACTTTGGTGTTGCTTGTTGGTCTCTTGTGTACATCACCAAACATCCCATGCCTATCCATAGTTCAATCCACCTAAACTAGAGACCTTAGAACGTTAAACCCAGCGCAGTGTAGTCTATTCTAGAAAATTGATCAATACTGTTTCTTCAAATTTTTCCTCTTGATCAAACTTGTCATCAATTAAACTCGCAATCTGATTCAATCTTTGCCATTTTCTTCTTCTTCAAGTTGTGCTATTTACAGTTACCGTAAGTTTATATTGGATTATGTAGGACAATTAGTTTAACGTACTCCCCACTATTATATCCTAGGATGATTAGCAGTTTCATTCTCTTTAATTCAATTTCTTTTCAAGCAGGGGATGAGAAAACTTAAAGTGCTGGATTTAACAGGTTGCACTAAGTTGACAAGGACACCTGACTTCTCTAACTTCATGTCTTTGGAGATGCTAATACTTGCTTGGTGTCCCAAGTTGATCACAATTGGCCGCTCCATCAGCAAGCTTGAACTTCTGAAAACTTTGAATATCAAAGGGTGTAGTTCTCTTGAGGAGTTGCCCGAAGAAGTTGGTTCTCTGCATTCTTTGACAAAGATCGTCATGCCCCAAAATTTTAAAAAATTGAAGCTTCCGGAAAGATTTGGTGAATTGAAATATTTGTCGAGTTTTAATTTTGATGGGCACCCACGAGCCAGCAAACTTCTAGAGTCAATTGGAGGGTTGGTAAAACTTACACACCTATCTTTACGTGGGTGTGTGGGGATAACGGAGCTTCCATCCTCCATTGGACAGCTGCAAATGTTGGTTCAGCTGCATGTAATGAAGACAGGAATAGTCGCACTACCCAATTCGATTGGAAAGCTAAAGAAACTGACGGTGATGGACATTAGTTATACGATGATAAAAGAGTTTCCTAGTACTATCGGAGAAGTGGAGATGCTTGAAGAGTTATATGCCAAGAAGTGCTGGTGTCTGACAGATACACACCTAGAGGAGATTGGGAAGCTATCCAATTTGAAGATATTGGACTTATCATATACTTATGTTCGTACCTCGCCTAAGGAGATAGGTCTTCTCCCTTGCCTCGGAACACTTCAATTGGGTTCGATTAGGCTTCAACAATTGACAGCTCTTCCATCAAATTTGACACGCCTCGAGGTTCAAGCCATTGACTTCTCTATTATCACCGACTTCTCAAGCCTCGTCAATTTACGTTATCTGGAACTATACAGATTAAGCACCTTTTGAGAAAGGAACCTTACTCGACTTGGGGAAACGATCCGCAAGAAATGGAAGAAGCTTTCGAGAAAGAGCAGCCGGTCCATCGGCTTCCATCTAGTTTGTCAACCTTGAAACTCAAGGGCATTTGTCCACTGCCAGATTTTTCCAACTTAAGAGGGTTGACAATTCTACGTGTCAGTGAATTTCCCTTGTCATGCTTACCTGCCTTCGAAGGCCTAATTCATTTGGAGGAACTGAAAATAAGTAGATGTGACCAGCTCGTGCAAATACCTGATCTGTCACACTTGGAGAACTTACGGGGTTTGGTTCTAAACAGTTTGAAGAGGCTAGTTGAGATTCCAGATTTGTCGAAACTGATATCTTTAAAGGACCTCCGTCTTTCCAGATGTCCTTTAATAGAAGAATTACCCAACTTATCGTTGTTGGATAAGCTACAACATCTTCAGGTACAAAGTTGTCCTAGGTTAAGACCAATTGAGGGAGTCGAGGGCTTAGAAGGCTGGAAGTTGGATAGTCCTGGTCGCACTGTCCTGGAAAGATTGTTGTATGGCTCAAGAACAACCTGGCTTTGCCACGAATTACCTATGTACGATGTGTTCCTAAGTTTTAAGGGATCAGACACTCGTTACAGCATTATTAAGTTCCTTCGCGATAGCCTGTCTAGTGGTCGAGTTTCTTTCTTCAGAGACGATGACGAATTGAGCCCCGGTGAAGGAATTGGGGAAGAGATTGAAGAAGCACTCCACAACTCTCGTATCTACATACCCGTATTCTCTATGAACTACGCGGACAGTCAGTGGTGTCTCCGCGAACTCAAGGAAATGGTAAAATACACATCAGAGTCAAAGGGCGAAAAAAAAATCCTCCCCATTTTCTACGAAGTGGAAATTGATGTTGTTAAGCTCAAAAGAGGTCCATACCTATACGCGCTAGACAAGCATCAGCACGATTTCCCTGGCGAAGTGAAGGCATGGAAACAGGCTCTGAAAGAGGTCGCAGATATGGAAGGATTCGACCTGAATACTATGAGGTAATTGCTTCCATTTCGATTTATTAGGAAATTTAAGTCAATTAACATAAGCACCCTATAGAATTTCAATTTACCACAGTGCACCCTTTTGCGTCCAAATAGCTGTACACTCATGCAGATTGTTATTCTCTAGAATAATTTATAGAATTTCAATTTACCACAGTTAGAAAAAGGGGAAAAAGATTTTAGATAACCTCTGTGGAAAGAATGTTAAAAAAAATTTAATTGAATTTTCCTTAACCTGTGAATTGTTGCAGCCCCGAAGACGTGGCTCAGAGGATTATTGCAGAGGTTATGAGAACAAAAAACTTGTTGGATTTTGACTCGTGAAGCCTTCTTGAGGTTTGTTGTCAAAGAGACCAAGAAAGGATCTGCTTTCTATGTCATTTAATTCCGTACAACTGCATTCTGTTGCTATTGTTTGGAGGATCTTCTAATGCTTTGGGGCCATTATTTACAAGGTTAGCATGGCTGTATGAACAAGAATATCAAGTCCCGCTTTCCATCATCAATAACCGCCACAACTGGCCAGTAGCTCCACGACGGCCACCGGTGGTTTTCCCCCAGTGTCCTCTCTATCATCTTCTTTAGCCCAGTCCTACCGGAAAATAGCCTGGACGCCGAGTCCAAAATCTGCAATTCACAAGCATGTGGACATTTTCGCTTTGGGCCTCCATTACATTACAATGTCTTTTTCCTAAGGGTGATCGGTTCCCGGTCCGGTCCCACTTAAGAACCGGGAACCGAACCGGAGGGACCGGTGAACCGAGGACCGGGCCGTTGGTGGTCGGTCCGGTTCTCGGGCGGTCGAACAGAACCGGTCGAGTTCAAAGTTCATAACTTAATGTTTAGGAGTTAAGTGCGTCTTTAATGAGTTGTTGCAGACTTTGTAATTTTGTTGTTGCTCTCTATCTAGACCTCACAGTTTTAAGCGGAGGTAATTTGTGGTGAAGGAATGTTTTCGGGAACTATTTGCGGCGACTTTTTTCTGACACTTATAATTGTTGCTACAAGAAATACAGATGGCGGCATTTGCAAATGCCACTCACAAATGCCCCTAAAGAGAGGCATTGTGCTGGCATTTTTGGATGTCTTTAGCAGCATTTGTGACAATTAGTAGTGAAACTTTTCCCAACATCGCTTTGAAAGTCATTTTTCCCTTTTCCAGAGTTGTTCCTGTTGTTGTGTGGTCATCATGGGCGTTGTGTCCAAAATATGCAGCAAGTGTCAAGTTAGTATTCTTTGGCTTACCTGGATTGTATAGTCACAAGATTATATATTCTGCCATAAGAAAAAACTTGAGTCTTTTTATGCTTTGAGAAAGAACAACTGCCATATCCTAGACATATTCTACATATGTTTTTTTTTAAATAACTATGTTTATCTTTAAAAATTAAAATATAAATTAAATAGTCCGATCTGGTCCGGTCAGAGTCCTGTATCCCTTAGAATCGGGAATTGGACCGCCGTCCTTTGGAACCGGGAATCGGACCGCCGGTCCGGTTCGGTCCGGGCGGTTTCGATTCTGTCGGTCCATTTTGCTCACTCCTACTTTTTCCTGTAGAAAGATATACAGACACATTATATGTTGAAAATTGTTCAACAAATGACCTGTGAGATTTGACCATAAAAAAAAAAAAAATTTTGACCTGTGGGACGTTGGCCTTTGGAATAAGTTGATGCTCCACCGACGCCATTGAAATCCAATCCTTTGAGAAACACGATGAGTTGTATAAAATAAAGTTAGCCCCGTGAATTACGAGCCAGATTAGCTGTCATTTTTTTTTGTTAATTCAACTCTTTCATTTTCCCCTTCGAACAGAGAAAAAAAAAACTCTTTGATTTTCCCCTTCAAATAAACTTTTAAGAATGGATGTTATTGAGAGAGAAGCAACACTATGGGGAAGCACCAAGCAATATCTCACGAGCTCACAAGACCCAAGAGCAAGCAATATCTCACGAGCTCACAATACCCAAGAGCAGGGAAAATTGTGCAAAAAGTCATAAACTTAATGTATTTCTATCAATTCAATTCTAACTCTTTTAATTTTATCAATTGAATCTTAAATATTATCACGGTTTGCCAATTAAATAAACCTGGCCATTTATAGCCAAAAACCACTAACGTAGACGCCGTTCGTTGGTATTTTTTGTGATTTTTGCTGTGTTTTTTTTATAAACTATGGCCGTCGAGAGCTAGCAACCCGCACCTAGTCTGGGCAAGGGCGTTGCGGCCCTTGCTTTGATCTAGGTGAGGGCCCAATGTCCTCATCTATGGCCGGTGAGGGCGCGGAGACCCTTGCTTGTGGCCTGTAATGTTCGGCCGACGACCTCGCCGGCCACGGTTGGGATACAAAAAAGAAAAGAAAAGAAATGAAGACTTAAAGAGAATGAAAAGGATATTAAAATATTGTTAAGAATTATCCACATAAGCGTCGATTGTTCCATGCGGGACGGCCGGCGTCCACGTCGCCGATTTCTAGTTAAAATTAGTCGGATGAACTCAATTGACAAAACATGAAAATGCTTGAAACTCTTAATTGACAAAAGTGTAATTAGTTCAGGACTTTTTAGATAATTTTCCCCCAAAGGACATGTGGATGGGGTGGCAGACCGAAGAAATGGGATATCAATTTTTGTCAACTATCATTACTAAATTCGCCGCTATTGCTCTGATCATTTTCATTATTTGTCACGTTTAGAATCTTCTTGGGAAATGCACTAAGGAGAAAACATCAAGAGTATTGTATACATAAATCAATTAATGTTTTCAAGATCTGTAAGGCCTTATTAATTATTTTTTAAAAATGATTCCGTAGAGATAGATGTCAAAATACATAAGGACCCAGTTATTCCATATTTATCTCATGACATTTAACATTAAAAGAAAAGCCCTCATCCTGCATTCATTTAAATGCATCATTCAGAAAACAAATGTCAAGGTTGTCATATTGGAAAATGAAAATAGTTGGTTGAGTTGGACTTGAAAAGGTTAAAGATGGCCGATTTACCTGATTCAATTGGAAATTTACTAAAATCCAAAGTCTCCTCAATAATGTGAAAGTTAGGTGGTGCTACGGAAAAACGATGCTGGAAGAGTCACATGCAGTGCATATGACTAAGAGCCCATATTTAAATGACAACCATAGTCAATTGCATCATGTGATAAATAAAAGATCCTAGATCATGACTTGGTCTCCTAGGCCAAGCCTCACACTCGCACCTCCCCCGGGTGGTCACTAGCTTTTGTCTCATTCCCATTTGCTTTCTTTTCTATGTTTTGTACACATTCCCTCCGTTCGTGCATTAGTGAAAAATGTCCACAAACACAAATGCTAAATGGACAAATAAGAGACAAATGGTCATTATTAACGCTCCTTTGATAAATAAATATTACCGAGCATGCCTCTTAATCTCTCCTTAATCACGTCACCATGATATTATCTGTTGTCCAAAATAGAAAAATAAAGAACAGTTCTTCCTAAATTTCAAAAAGCATTCGGTAAATGCAATTTTGGACGTTTGGCTTTGGAAGCAATTTTGATGCCTCTCCACTGCTATCAAAATTCAATCGCATCAATTACTTCGAAAAACTCGATGAATGGTGACGGGATTATGCGCTGACTCAGTGGGATAATTGTTGTATCTGGTCAACTATCATTACTAAACTCACCGCCATTATTCTGCTATTATCATGATTTGTTACGTTTAGAAACTTCTTGCTAAAGAAAACAATTATCAAGCTTATCGTACATTTTCATTGTATTATTTTATGTTTTCAAGATGTATGAGGCCTTACTAAATATAATCAGAAGGATTCGGATACCCCGTATAAATTAATCGAGAACATTATTATATGTGTCATACCATGTCGAATAAAAATGCTAACTTTGTAAATTTCAAAGTAGATTTTGATAAATTATTAAAGTAGTTGGTACTTGTGAAACACTCAAATAAACATTGTTAAGTTGATTTTTATAAGAGCGCCGGTAACTTGACCACGCAGATGACAACCGCAAATAAATGTCAGTGAATTATCAAAATAAGTGGTGATTTCGAAACAATTGAAAAAAGGGTAGATATTGCGATCAAACAAGAGTTAGTAAAGCTAAAACTAGATGATGACTTAATAAAGTTGGTAAATCACTTAAATTGATATTAGTAATTTGCTATAAGACGTAGTAATTTTAAACCGATCCTCACGCGGCAAATAAATGTCGGTAAGTCTAGGAATAGTTGCTAATTTGAAATAATCAAATAAAACTTGGTAACTAGACTCAAATCAGAGTTGGCGATTTTCTACAAAAGTTGGTAACCTTAATATGTTAATGAGCTGCGTGAGTTAATATTTGTAATTGACAATAATTTGGAACAATCATATAAGTGATGATACTTCCATAAAAATGTTGATACTTTACTGCTGAAGACATTGTTGTCAGGGGTTGACCACGTGGGTTGGAGGCGGCCTGCCTAGAGAGAGGAGAGTCAGGATTTGGGTGTGGTTGAGGAGGGTACTCTGGTCTTTTTACTGTCAGTATCTTGTCTAGAATGCGAATTGAAAATTTCCAAAATTCAGCAGTTAATTTCACATGGGAATGAAAAGTAAGTGCGGCTTTTGAAACTTTCTCTAAAAAATTCAAACACCACCAACGTGTGGGTCTCCTATGGTCGCCTTTGGCAGCTTGAATTTGAGTTGGGACAGAATAACAAAATATCTTATCCGATATTTGGCGACGTCCTTTGGACCGAATGAATCCAAATATACCCGAATAAAATGCCGAAATAAGAAATCCGAGCTAGGAATTAGGATAAACCCGAATTGGAGAATTGTTTTGCTAAAATGACATAACAATATATTTTCTTTCAATGATGGAGTGATGGAGTAACGTATCCGGCTTCTCCTACCACTGCACACATCTACGACAAACGATTGTTATTTCCTTCGATCATCGGGCAATGGTCATCGTCTCTAAACACCGCCGATCGTTATTGCCGTCGAGCAAATCGTACTCCTATGACTAAGGGTGTAAAGGAGAAGTTATAAGTCACATGACCATCACCATTGAAAAACTTGAATCTCGTCCTTCACGTCGTCGTCCACAACAAAGGCGTATCTACCCTCATTACTCGCTATTCCAGTGCTGTCCACCAATGGATCTCCATCCACCTCCTCTCCGCCCCTCACAACTCCAAGTCGTTGACTTCCATGTCAAGTGGCACCTAAGCTTCCTATGTGGCGTCCACCACCCTATCGCCACCTTTACATCTGCTCCCTCTCTACCAGATTGTTGCGGCTGCTACCTCCCTCGATCGCTCGACGATGCCCTTGACAACTCAAGGCTCATCTTCATCATTGTCTGAATTACCTCTAATACGATGAAGTTGAGGGAGGACTATAATTTGGAGGGGAAGATGTGTTGACACCTATATTTTAGCTACACTTTTAGTCATTTATTGCATAAAAATTAGGGACCAGTCCCGTACCCTATTCAAAAATATTAAATCATTTTCATATATTTTTTGTATTAGTTAAAGTAATTTTATGCATTTATACATCACATTTGCATTTAATCAGTTTCTTTTCACAATAAATAAGATATCCACAATGAGTAAATTGTAACGGTCTAAGTTTTCACCAAATTAGATTGAGAAGCGGAATAAACACTATTGGGCTTGGATTAGTGGTGAGGGTGACTTTGGGATAGTTATATTGTATGGTTTGTTACTAGTAGCTGTAGTAGGTGTAGTTTCTTCTCCATTTGCTGCTTTACCTCCCTCTAATTCTGCAAATGCTACACATTTTCTCCTCGCAAAGTCCTTGCGATTTTGCCTTGACCATTGCAGCTTCTCATCGTCATCGTCGTCTCCTACGAAGCCGACATTTCCGACGACTTTATCATCATCGTCATCATCACTGGATTCTACAACATCTCAATCTAATCAAGTGATTGCCTCATCGATTGTATTGCTTACTCCTCCCTCCTCTCTATCCTCCCTCTCCTCACTTTCCTCCCTCTCCCCATAATCTTGCCTATTAGCCCAAACATCCTTCTCTGCCCATTTTTCATGCTCTGCTACAATAGTTTCACCTCCATGAGAAGTGCAATCAATGCCTACTTCTCTTGTTTCAGTTATGTCTTCATCCTGAGCATCATTATCGGCTTCATCATCGCTATCACTATCTACATACACTTTTGCTTCGTTGCCATGAAGATAGTGATAAATTACATCTTTAAACCCATTCTTATCCCACAACTCTCTCAGCCCATCCCTCAAACCCTTCCCAGGAAGACAATAGAGTAATTTACCTACTTTGTAGCCGTATAAGTGCACTATATCCCTCACGAAAGAAACATACAACGACGTTCGACATCGAGGAAAATTGTTCCTTCATTTCCACCTTTGTAGTCCCACTCGTCGGTGCCAGTGATAAAATTTCTGTCATAACAAATAGTGGCAGCAACAAGATTCTTGTCCATGCCTACACAAAAAGAGAAAAAAAATTAGTGAAGGTATCAGCCTTTGGGACCACAGTCAACAAATGCACATGGAGGTCCCCACACGCTTGCTTTTGATTAAAATTTTGATTATTTGTCGTCTAGTATCAACAAAGCAATAGGACAACCACTGCACAGTATTTTAGATTCCACATTTTGAGGTCCCCACGGTATTCAGTTCACTAGTTCCTAGCAAATAAAAAGCAATTTTACACTGCAATGGTAATAGAGGTTTGATTAAACAAATGGATCAAAAGGGATGCAAAAAATTCAAATTTGAAAGGGACCGAAGGGACCTCAGGGGCCACTATTTTTCTTTATCGAAATCAAATACAGAGGCTGTGATTAAAGTAATATACGTCCCCAACGCATCAATCTTGAGCCTTCATTTTGTCATATTCGCCCCTAATTTTGCCCCTAACCCTAATTTTCCCCTTAAAGCCCTAATTTTGCCCTAATTTTGGCTTGGGTATAATCGAGAGAGGGACGCAGACGCATACCTCACGACAAGCAAGCGGGCAACGGCCGACCGAAGACAAACTATGGCGAGCGACAAACGGCTGTGACTCCATGAGCAACGACTGCGACTAGATTTCGCACAAGTCCCTTGGCCCCTTCGAACAACACCTTATAGAAGACAACACTCAGCGACGTCGTTTATCTATAGAATACATAAACGACGTCATTTTACATTTCCGCCCTTTGTTTAAGCCACATCCGATTCCACCGTGGCGGCCGCTTCTAAAAATTCGCCGCGTAAGATAATAAAAATCAATTATAAAATCCACGTCATTCATTTCGGCGGACTTTGGCCGGATTTTGGTCGGAATGGCATTGAAGTGTACGATTTTCTCCAAAATTAGCACTAAAGTGATCGAAGTTACAAAAACTTAACACTAAAGTGATCGATTTGAAAGTTTTGGCATTAAAGTAAGCGTCGTACGCGCACTTGGGGTGTACTTAAGCCCTTCATATATTGATCCACACACAGTAGAGAAAATAACAAAGTGAACCGTAGTCGAATACAATACGCGTAGACGAAATGAGACTTAAACAAAGCAAGCTTTGTCAATGGAAATCTTTTGGTTGAATAAGAAATAATCCAAAGTAAAATAACGCAACGATACCACGTGGATTATGATTACATATCAATCATTAACAATGACTAAAACCACATGCTATATGAACAGACAATCAATAGCCAAAGTCACATTTTGGGCATTTCTCTCTCTCGATTAATCACGCTTACAAGCCTCATTGATTTGTCCAGAGGCTTCATGGAATAAAAATCACGAATCTCCTGACCAGCGCAAGCGATTCTGAAATGCCGATAGGTCGATTTCAATTTGTTCTCAATAACAGGACTAACATCGTATTCGTACTAACTAATCCCAACAAGAACCTAGCCCTGTACACTCTGTGTACAGTCGGCCCGAATGAATTAGTTGGTACTAGAAATGTAGTTTTTTTTTCTTCCTCATATCAGTAAACACTAACAATTCGAGTTTGAACAATCTCGGGCTTATGGGTGCGTCCAGAGAGCCAGGAGAGCAGCTGAGAGAGGAGAGAGGAATTCGGGTTAGGGAGAGCAGAGAGAGATAGAGAGAGAGAGCCAGGCTTCAAGGCTTTGTATCCATTCTCTCCTGGGTTTTCATCTTTCGGCTTCACTGCCGAATGAAGGAGTGAGTATGATGGGCTTGAGATGCTGGGCTCAATTGCATTAATCCGGATTGTAAGGGCCAGGCTTAGGTGATGGGCCTGAGCTATTGGGCTTAAAAATGCACATGTTAGGAACCCAGTTGCGCAGAAAAACAAAATTTGGATCTGATTACAACATTTTGTGATAGTTTAGGGACTTGATTCCGTAATCCCAAGAAGACCAAAATAAAAAATTAAAAAACTTTGATTGGCCATTATGGTCATCCAAGGAGTCTTTAAAAAATTTCAAAACTTGTTAAAAAGTTTTGGCACCTTTAACGTTGTCCACTTGCTAATGTAGAACATTAAGTGGGAAATAGACAATTATATTTGATTTAATGTGAGCCGGCCAACTTTGTTTCTTCCTCGAAACCACCACCCAAAAGAAGAAATTTTTTTATTCTTTTGTGGAAGATTCTGCCTTGATTTAACTATGTGTCCCTTAAAAAATAAATTTTATCGAGAAAATAGGATTGAGTTTGTATGACTTTACGTGTTCTAATCTAAGATAGTGGGACCTCGGCTCATTTCCACGAAATGCAACCCCCAACCTGTGGGGGCTGCACGCATCTTGTCAAGCCAAGATAATAAAATGAATGTCTACAAAACTACATGTTCAAATGTGGCGTCAAATGCGGCAATGGATGTGCTGAGAGTCGCAGCCACCATTGCTCACAAGGAAGAAGAAGAAGATCAATTGGGAATAAAATATGTGCCATGCACGCACAAGGGCTGGCTAAAATATGTCCATCGTCAGTATAGAATTTTCTTTTTCTTTACATTTCCATCTTTAAGTGGATAGTAGATGAATAAATTCATTTAGGCAACAATCTCTAAATACACATGTCACCCACTCGATGACGAATGCATAAAAGATCCATCACAAGGACATTGAAGATAATAAAAAGGGAGAATACCACCGAAAACCTTAACTATACCCACCATGACTATGAATTCTAAACTTTTTTCATGTCACAAAAATTCCCAAACATGTATCAATGTTGCAAATATATCCTCTGCTATGATTTCATCCTAGATAGCTGTTAAAAATCATACCTGGTGGCTTATGTGGACAACGACAGGCAAACGGAACTAATATGGCTTTAGAGGATTTGAAACGATGCCGTTTCAATTGTTTTTTTTTTTTTGTCTTCTTACTATTAAATTATTATTATTATTATTATTATTCTTACTGTTTTGCAAAATTGGAGCTTTGATTTGCTGGCAAACACTTAGGTGTCAACACGTGATTTGAGAGGCTCCAGTTTAGTCCACTTAAGTATGAAATGGACTAAGCTCAAATGGTTTCTCTAAATTTTACTAAACTTTTTTATGTCTTGGTTGTCAAGACATCGCATGTTACAATTGATGACGCGAGAAATGTAACTTAACTTAGTGCATTTTAATCCCCTCGGTCGTCTGTTAGGGATTCGAAATAGAATTGTTTTTCTCTCTCTCTCAAGACTGTTTTAATAGCTCGATTGCATCACTAATCACTAGCTTACATGCACGATTGGTGATTTATTGAGGCCTGCTTTCCTCTCGGGATATTTTTCATTTGAAGCAGAATTAGCAGAGCCAAAGAATGGTCACAAAAAAAAAAAAGAAGGATCAATCAAGTCAAGTCAACTTTCGATTAAGATAAACCGAGGAAGGAAATTCCTGTGTTCGTATGGCTTGATGACCAACATTGGTTTTTCGTCTTGTCTCTCGGACAAGCCTTAGATTTTTCAAAAGCATTACAAAGTACACGGATAGAATCAAATGTTCAATATTCGATCCATGGCGGACAACCTCTTATGAATAATCACTCAAAGGCAGTAAAATATGCGGAAATTTGTCAAAAAAAGTTCTAAACCCATTACACTTTTGCCAATTTAATCCCAAACATATTAAGTTTGCTAGTTAAGTCCTAAATCTTTTCATCGTTTTACCAATTCAATCATAAACTATGTCTAGACAAGGCCAACACGGCCATAGCCGAGGCTAGCCTCGTCCATAGCGGCAATGGTGCGGGCGAGGGCCTCGACAATCACCGGCGGTCGGCGAGGCTTCGTGGCCCTTGCCTCGCCATCGAAGAAGAAAACCAAAAGAAAAAAGGAAATAAATGAATAAAAATGTCACAAAATATGTTAAAATAAAAAAAAAAAAAAAATACCCACCTTAGCGTTGCTCGTGCCACATAGGACGGCCAACATCTACATAAGAGATTTCTGGCTAACAGTATTGAAGGCAAAAATTGAAAGGATTTAGGACTCAATTGGCATACTTAAAATATTTAAGACTGAATAGATAAAAGTGCAATAGGTTTACAACTTTTATTGACAATTTTCCCATAAACTATGCTACCGAATATTTGGATAAAAACCAAATAATTTCATGCAACGCGAGCAAGTCATAAAGCAGGTGAAAATCGAACTCGATTGCCTTATTACTTCAACATTAATTATTTTGGGGTCAATCATTAATTTGACAACAAGCTTGGTAGGATAATCAAGGGTGAAAATCTATTTGTTAAAATTGAAAGGCAGTGAGGTGTGCGAATGATTTTGAATTGGTTGGCCACAGTACATCGTAGAATTGACCAAGCAATTGTATGAACAAGAGTGTTTTAGGGAAAATCGCTATTTTTCATCCATCATGTCAATTAGAAGAAAAATCATTTCGTCCATTTTCAAAGACGGTGATATCATGAATATAATATATTAATGAAGCTGCTAATCGACGAGTCTAACAATACTATTAGTTATTTTCGATCACACGATCTTCCAATCAATTAAGTACGTTATGCAAAACACGCGATCATGATATGTGGATCTACGGTTGAAATTATACCGTCCATGACAATATTGTCAATGAAGTATTTTCGTATTATAAACATGAATGGGGCCAGAGAGAAAATTATCGCCCTTGGAAAGTTTCCGAACAAACACTAGATAATTCATATTTACCAAACCCATTTTTGTTTTTTCCTCTTATTTTGGAGAGCCGAAGTTTCTTTCTCTTTCTGCACTCCAACTTTCGCTTGAACCCGCTGATGTTTACAATTCTTGGTCAACAATAAATATGTTTACTTGCTACGCGTTCAACAAGCTAGTCATGTTCATATTTGAGCTAATAATCAACCCAACAACCAATGAGTATTTTTACGCGGTAAGGAAGCATTTCTCATCGTCTTTGGATGATCTCCTGCAAGCTTTCTTTCCTCCTGTGTAGTTTGTTCGTACAACTTCAGATTGAGTTTTTCATTAGACACCATGAGAATGAGAAGAGTTTTTTTTTTTGCACAATTCGAAAGCCGACAATGAAAAAAAGGAGAAATGATGGCCGCAAATGACATATGCGGTGATATTTATTGGCACTCTAATGGTATCTATCTCACAATAAATTCTCACAACTGTTACAAAATACATCGTGCTTATTTACATCGTTGAAATCTCTTGTGACCTCCTTGGAGTTTTTTTGTGCTAAAAGAATCCTCCACCCAAGCACTCTGTTACCTCAAACTAAATTAGAATCCTCCCTAATTGATTTCGCAATCACATCACGATTAGAAATCTCCCCGATTGATTAGAATTTCTCTAATTTGGGCAATCATTAGAATTGATTCCGTCCTCACATTCTTCCTTTTCAGCTTTCTACTATAATAGAACTCATTCCTTTTAAGTATTATTGATGATCAATCATCGGGATATTTCAAATCAAATTCAAAATATGTTGGGCTACTCCCAACACGTAGAACTTCACATCGAGGTAACTTTGTTGGGGAGGTTCAAGAGCAACTTCTTTCTTATGGAATTTGATGTTATAATATTTTATAGATAATGTGATCCCACATTTGATTTCATTAACATTTTATTGATTGCATTAACCGAAATGATAATTATTCTCACCCAAGAGTCACGACGCCCAAAATGTACGACGTCTTGATGGAGGACGTTATTCGAAGGGGTACGAAAGGGAGAATATAAAAGGGTCATTTAAGCCAAACTCTCTATCGTCAATTTTTATTCTAAGGTACATACAGTAACGTACGTTTCAATAGTCAACACACACCATCGCATAGAGAGAGCAATTGGCTAGAAGAACCCATCGTCGATCGTTCAACGCTCAACGAATTCCAATTTATCAATCGTCTTTATCAATGACTTGGAGGTAAGTAAAGATTCCTTACGTTTTTGCATTCGATTATGATTATATATGATTTTGTTTGACAATGTATAATCGGGATATTCAGTCTTTAGAATTTCTTACATTTGATATCAGAGCGATTGTATCTCTGCCTTGATGTTTAAGTATGTTTTGGGTTGAATTATTGAGTTTAGGGTGAATTTTCATGGGTTTCGGGTAAATCGAAAATTGGGGTTTTCTGGCAGGAGAGAGAAATTGCCGATTCCGGCCAAATTCCGACGAATCAAGGCCCGGCTTCGGTATAGTAGGGTCCTCTCACCATGAGGAACAAAAGCCCTAAGGTTTCTCGGCATTTGGTTGTTCGCTGGAGACGAATTTCGTGAAGCAATTTCGCGAGTGAGGGTTATGCATCCGAGGGGTTATTGCTTGATTCCGGGTAAATTTCTTCGTCGTTTTCGTTGATTCTTGGACCTATGTGGTCGTGGCAGCATTTAAATCAAAACCCACCAATTATTTTGGTCGGATATGGGCTGTCGCAGGAGAATCGGATGACGAACCAGCGGCGGAGTCGGGCAGAATATTTCCTGCTCGCGTTTTTGGTCTGCAAGATGCAGGCACGTGCAAGGCACCTGCCTGCAGGAGGAAGAAGACACGCCCACTTCGGCGAGTGACGTGGGTAGTGGGGCCCACGTGCAATTAATAAAAAAAATTGTGAGAGTTGCTTCCGCTAAGAGTCGGACTCACGAGCTACGAGAACTTGCCTTTTTCTCTCTCGCTCTCAATTTTCTCTACGTGAATCAAATTCTTCCCCGGATGATAATTCTCTCCACCTTTTTTTTTTTTTGTGCTATGTGATGAACAATTATCTGGCCCCCGAGGTATAGGGCCCCGCCGGAGGGCCTTGAGCCTCGGTCATCAAAAAAAAAAAAAATTATCTGTTTGTGAAGCATAAAGATGCTTATAAAGAGAAAATTAGATCAAATTAAAAGCTCTAATTTATGACTCTTTATGAAATAGATCTCGAATCGCAAGAAATTTTTCAATTAAGCCTCGAAGGACCTAATCACACTTATTTAAGTTTAAATAAGCCCATATTTCTTAAAACTTTTGGCAGAAGATCAATTCGGATAATTTAATTAAGTTCAAAACTTTGAATTAAGTCCATCCATTGCCAATCCGATGAAAATGTGAATGCAATGTATGCTAAAATAAATATGAAAACTAAGTTAATTATTTTTTGTAGGAATTAAAATTTAATTCCTGATTTTTTTATGCAAAATAAATGATTAAAAAGTTGGTCAAAATTTAGGTAAATCGAACTTGATTGCCTTATTCCTTCTACAGTAATTACTTTGGGGTCAATCATTAATTTGGCAACAAGCTTGGCAAGATAATCAAGGGTGAAAATCTATTTGTTAAAATTGAAAGGCGGTGAGGTGTGCGAATGATTTTGAATTGGTTGGCCACAGTACGTCGTAGAATTGACCAAGCAATTGTATGAACAAGAGTATTTTAGGGAAAATCGCTATTTTTTCGTCCATGATGTCAATTACAAGAAAAATCATTTCATCCATTTTCAAAGATGAAAATATCATGAATCTAATATATTAATGAAGCTGCTAATCTGACTCCGACAGATCGTTAGTTATTTATGATCACACGATCTCTCAATCAATTAGTACGTTATGCAAAACACACGATCATGATATGTGAATCTACGGTTGAAATTGTACCGTCCATGACAATCTTGTCAATGAAGCATTTCCGTATTATGAACATGACTGGGGCCGAGAGAAAATTATAGCCCTTGGAAAGTTTCCGAACAAACACTAGATAATTCATATTTACCAAATCATTTTTGTTTTTTCCTCTTATTTTGGAGAGCCGAAGTTTCTTTTCCTTTCTGCACTCCAACTTTGACTTGAAACCGCTTATGTTTACAATTCTTGGTCAACAATAAATATTTTTACTTGGGACGCGTTCAACAAGCTAGTCAAGTTCATATTGGTGCTAACAATAAATCCAACAACCAAAGAGTATTTTTACGCGGTAAGGAAGCATTTCTCATCGTCTTTGGATGATCTCCTGCAAGCTTTCTTTCCTCCTGTGTAGTTGTTCCTCCAACTTTAGATCGAGTATTTCATTAGACACCACGAGAATGGGGAGAGTTTTTTTGTATAACTCAGAAAGTTGACAATGAAAAAAAGGAGACATGGTGGCCTCAAATGACATATGCGATGACATTTATTGGTACTTTAATGGTATCTATCTCACAATAAATCCTCACAATTATCACAAAAGACACCCTTACTTGATAAACTCTAGAGATTTTTCGTGTTTATCTACATCGTTGAAATCTCTTGTGACCTCCTTGGAGTTTTTCTGGTGCTCACAGAATCCTCCACCCAAGCACTCTATTACCTCCAACCAAATTAGAATCCTCCCTAATTGATTTCGCAATCACATCTCGATTAGAAATCTCCCCAATTGATTGGAATTTCTCTAATTTGGGCAATCACCAGAATTGATTCCATCCTCATATTCTTCCTGTTCAGCTTCCCGCTATAATAGAACTCATTCCTTTTAGGTATTAGTGATGATCAATCATCAGGATATTTCAAATCAAATTCATAATATGTTGGGCTGCTCCCAACACATAGAACTTCACGTGGAGGTAACTTTGTTGGGGAGGTTCAAGAGTAACTTCTTTCTTATGGAATTTGAAACAAGTGTAGATTTAAGGCCCGCATGACAACCATTCGATTCGGAAAAGTCATTCGATTAAAATGACTTTTTTTCGATTATGTTCCCTAGATGAGTTTTAGAGAATCGAACGTGTTTGGTAATCGCATAAATTTTTTGTTCCTGGAACAAATTTGTTTGGTAAATGCACATAATTTCTATTCCCGGAAACAATTGTTCTTCCCAATTTTTGTCATTTAAGTCAAATAATTATGTAGTTATTTTGTGAAATTTCATCCTACATTTTGAATTAATCGAAGATTAATTCGTATTGATTCACTTATATAATATATTGCATATTGAAATGTAAAAATAAATATCAAGAATCATCACAAGTCATTTTCGTCATTTATTGTGAGATCATCCAACTTTTTTGAGCGAGCGGATAACCAACACGAATGACACCCTTGTTTCGTAAGGAAAATGCACCGCACTATCATGCGTCGGTGTGCATTTTTGGTTCAAAGAAATCAACTCATAGTCTTAATTCATCCAAAACTTAAGAATGAGAGCTTGCTAAGTGTTCACACCGTTTATTTTGTCTTTTTCCAGAAATTTCTAAAACTAGACTAAGTCTAAAGTACAAAAACCTACGCAAATCACAATCAAAGAAATCAAGTGCACAATCAAGAAATCATGACATTGATGAATTGCATCATAAAATCCTAATGAAGCCCTAAGGGCTTAGAAAAATGTGGTTCGGGTTTAATTTCAAAGGTGCTTATGATTTTTCTAAAAAAGAACAAAATCTATGAAATCTAGGAAATCTATACCCAAATTTATGAAAATGAGGTCAAACTAGCCTAATCTAAGCTTCTTCTATTTTAAGGGATTTTCTAATTTTTTGTGTTTTTTAAAGAAAATTTCCAATTTTTTTTTGAATTTTTTTTTTATTTTATTTTATTTTATTTTATTTTATTTTTATTATTTTTTTTTTATTTAAATAAGACCTCGTTCTACTTTAGGTTGAGGAAAAAATGATTTCATTCTTTTTTGTGATTCTCAAAAGTGATTCTTTTTTTCGGAACCAACTTTTTTTTTATTCTTGTTTTTGCTTTAAAACCGATTCTAATTCTCTAAAACCGATTTTGAGAATATAATCAGAATTGTTTACATTACCAAATAGGGTTCTCATCTTTTTCTGTTCCGAAAAACAGAATCGAGAGCAGAATGGTTGTCATGCAGGCCCTAGTACTAAAACATCCATTCCAACTTCTTTGAGAGGTTAGAGACCAACTTCTAGAGGAAGTTCAAATTTGACATCACCAAGAGGTTATACAGAGAATAGTTAGGGTAGGTGACTGTGCAAACAAAGGATATTGCAGTGTGAGATTTTGAGAAGCTTGAGATGAGATCTTCGGTAGAGAAGATGATGTGCAATTAGTTTTAAACATGAGAGATTTCTCCAGAAAAGAATCTGCAGCCATAATGGCTTGTTCTCAATGGAGTCAACCTCTTTCCAACCCCACTGCTCCAACCACCCGCTTTGAAACTTCAGTGGTTTGCATATTTTATTAGCTAACCTACTCTTTTTGCTCTGCTCGTTCTCACTTTTACAGAAACTTACCAGGAGATAGAAAACTCTCACCCCAAGGAAAGGGAAAGGTCTGTCGTTTCTTCAGAACAAAGTTACCAGGAGATACGAAATACTCATCTTTATAGTGTCATGCGACAAACTCTTGACATCTTATTATTATTATTTCTTTTCAACTTCTCACACTTCTTTCGTTCCTCCTTTTTATTTTCATATACTCCTGTCCTTCCTCTTACTCACAATTACTGGGCCAGAAGAACTCTTTATACTTCCAAATCAACATCTGCATTTCCTTCCACTACGATTCTTTCCGCTCTGAATCTTGCTTTCCGAACAGAGTGTTATTGTCTAAGATACTACTAAAGAATAGAAACAAATGAAGATGATTTCGGTAAAGGGAGAAACGGTGTGATTTGAAATATTCTGGGAAATTGGGTATAAGGACAACTAAAGTATCAATATTTGTTTACGATACTCATTTTGGTGAGAATATGTTTTTTGGGATCACTTAAGCATCAAATCGAAGAAAAAATGATCACTTTAGTGTCAACGGTGAGAAATTTCTGTGACTTTACCGGAATTGACCTTACCGAAATTAGCACTTAAATAATCATTTTTCAAAAAAATTAGCACTTATGTGATCCAAAAAACGATCACTTTAGTGCCAAATCGGAGAAAACACGATGTCTTTAGTGCCAACGGCAAAAAATTCCAGCGACCTCACCGGAGTTGGCACTTAATTAATCGTTTTTAAAAAAATTTAGCACTAATGTGATCCAAAAAAATGATCACTTTAGTGCTAAATCGGAGAAAAACAATGTCTTTAGTACCAACGGCAAGAAATTCCGACGACCTCACCGGAGTTGGCACTTAAATAATTATTTTTTTAAAAAATTAACACTTAAGTGATAAAAAAAATATTGGCGTCAAAGTGAGCACCGTACATAAATAATAGTAGGTGAGGTGCTCTTTTGCCCAGGAAATTGACTTAAATTGTTGCAAAAATAGTTAAGGTTGATTGAATATATCATTTGTTTAATGTTACACAGTTATCATTCCTTCTTATTAAGGTACCAGGGTGCATGAGCTTCTGTTGATTTTTTTGATAACGTTTGAGATTGAAAGTTGGAGCTGTGAAATTTTTGCTTCAATTTTCTCCATGATAGAACATAGATGGTACTACAAAATGCTAGGGGAAATCCTTTATGATGTTTTGAAGGCATAAAAAATAATCAAAGGCTACTAATGTGTGTATTGGTTAGGTAGAACCAGGTAAAGATGTACAAGCCGTTATGCAGATGGTGTCTTAATAAAATATCTAAAGGTTATGAGTTCTTTATCAATGGCGAACAAGGCATTGGGAGTAAAAGTGTGTACAAGCTGGAGATACCCGAGTAGAAGGTGAGCAAGCTTAGAATGGGAAATTCGAAAAAGCTTGGATGGATCTTGGATAGGTAAACAACGAGGTAGAGTCGTGATTATCAATACGCTTGGAGGGACCAAAATATGGAAGCTCAAGTGAAGTTCTGGATATTACATTTGAACATTTGGATATTTAATTTGTGGATATCGTCTATGACTTAGATATCATTTGAGTAATATGGGAATATTATCATAGTCGAAATCTTCTTCTAACTCGAGTATTAGCCTTAGACTCGAGACTCTCGGATGCAAAGTTTAGATTCAAACACAAATCATCTTTACAACATCGTGATCTAGTTTGGAGTTCTTTGTCATGATAGACAAGTCGTCTTCCATAAAAGAAGAACCCTACTTATGGAAACCTAGATTTAGATTATATGGGCGGCTGAATCCACGGAGATTCTCGATTTTGTTCATCAATGGCTACTCAATATTCTTTATACAATCTTGTCCATTGGGTTGACATGTTCATTGGAGAGTGATCTTTTCCAACAGTTAGATTAAAAGTGGAGGAGTATAAAAGGAGACCAAGGTGCCGTAGAGTAAAAGAGAGATCAAGAGTAAAAAATTCCAAAGTTCAAAGAGAGCTTCAATATATACTTGTCTTTGTGAGCTTCAAAGTTATAATCATTGAGAGGCGTAGAAAAGTTTTGTTGTGTGACATAGTGTGAACTTGAGAAGCACACTCATTGTGACCTCTAATTGATTGATTGATGAAATCTAGCCAATAGGCTATCAGCGTGAAGACGTAGGCTTGATCAAGCCGAACTACTATAAACATCGTGTGTAAATCTCTCTATCTTTTAACTTTTACTAGCCGTATCTCGAGAGTTTATTGCATACACGTGAATCTAAATATATTGTTGTTTATGTTTAGATTTTGACTTAGTTATAAACTTGATAGTTTAAATTCCGCATTGATTTATCAAGTTTATTAAAATCACATATTCATCCTTTCTAGGTGTTACCGCTAATGTCCTTCTAAGGACGTTAACGTGGAATGTTCCGTCAAATTTTCCCTCGAAATTTTAGTTTTACCCCAGCTACCTGCTCTTTAATTGTACTAGTGTTGACCAGGTGCGCGGCACATTATCTTGTCATATTGCGCTTTAAATTTCCACCAGGACTTGGCCCTTGCCCACTATTGTTGACTAATCTCTGTCTCTGTGGACCGCCATGTTCCGCTTTTTGGCGACTTCCTTCGTTTCCCAGAAACTCGCCTTCAACCTCCCTGCATTGACTTTGCCCTTCTTCTCTTCACCTCTTGAGGTTATACTTGATCTTCCTTCACTGAATTGTCCCAATTAGCACTTTTTACAGAACGGTTCTCTTCTGTGGGTGAATACGGCTGAGTGGATCGGCCCACAGATGGAATTCAACGGAAGTCAGGCTCTAATGATCATTCTTGCTTTGATTGTAGGAGGACTGTAAGTGCTCTGATTCGACTTCTCTTTGAGCTCTTGTTGACAGATAACACACAAACAAAGAAGCTTTTCTCCTGTACATGTTTAATGCATTTCAGCCTGCTTGTTCGATTAACATTCCTATTTATAAGTCTCTATCAGATTAAAAGTTCGTAATTTTTGGCAGGGTTTTGAGACAATTCACGAAATGGAAGAAAATGAGGGACTCGGAATCAACCTGGAGAGCGGACGATGGTTGTGGAGAAGAGAAGGAGGCGTTAAGGGGGGACTGGAAGCCAACCTCGAGAGCCAATGATGCCTCTCGCGAAGAATACGATGTGTTCCTGAGTTTTCGGGGACCGGATACTCGCAATGGATTCACCAATTGCCTCTTCCATCGTTTGAGAGATGCTGGAATCCGTGTTTTCTTGGACAACGAAGAACTCCGAGTCGGTAAAGAAATCGGTGGAGAGCTTTTGAAAGCACTTGACAAGTCTCGAATCTACATACCTATCTTCTCTAAGGGTTATGTTAACAGTTCGTGGTGTCTCCGTGAAGCTGCCCACATGATGGAGCGCACCTCGACATCAGATGGGAAGAAAGAGATACTTCCCATCTTCTACGACGTGGATTCTGACGATGTTAAGTTCAAAACCAAGTTGTATAGACAAGCCATGCCCAAGCACAAGAAGAATTTTGGCTCCGATGAATTGAAGCGGTGGGAAAATGCCCTTGTTGAGATTGCACGTATAAAGGGATGGGATTTTAAAGGCAAAGGGTAAATTTCTTCAGAACTTATTATGAAGAAATTGAACACATATATATGAATAGAAAAAAAAATATTTTCAAGATTTATACGGAAGGGGTAATGCTAACTCAAAGCCAATATCTACAGACACAAGAAGAAGTTTGGCACTAATGGATTGAAGCAGTGGAAGAAGGCTCTTGGGGAATTTTACTGCACTTTTTCTTTCGAAGAAACTTTTTGTGTCCAAATTTTCAAACTTATATCAATGTGGCATTGCATTATAAGTTAATGAAATTCTGACTAAGATTGTGCTGGAGAACCTACAAAAGGTAAAGAGGTGTGCGTGAAAAACTGTTCTCAAACTCGTCAAACCCAACCTGCCCCGGAAATTTCTAGTTCAACTGATTATAATGCTTAATTTCAATTGTTTGAGTAGAAATAGCAGAGTTATGTGTCTACTGTTCCCCAGAGCCTTGTAGTCTATCATTCTTTGACTGAAACGAAATTTTCATGCTTTGCTGCAGCCAAGGAGAACAAATTGAATCAATCGTTGAAGAGATTTCCCGTAAGCTTAATACAAGACACATGATTGTGACTGAACATTTGGTTGAAGATACTGCTCAGATGGAAGCCCTAATGAAATTGTTGGATGTTGGTGCTGGTGGTGTCCGTTTTGTCGGTATCCATGGCATGGGTGGTGTTGGAAAAACAACTCTTGCCAAAGTCATGTTCAACAAACTATCTTTTCACTTTGAGCGTTGTAGTTTTCTTGAAGACGTTCGAGCATCATCGCAACCTCATGGTGGTCTTTTAGAATTGCAGAAAAAGCTCTTATCAGATTTGGCTGGTCATGGGATTGCTAACCAAATAAGAGATGTTGATGGTGGGATCAAGACAATCAAAAAAGCATTGAGTAATAAAGAAGTACTCATTGTTCTTGATGATCTAGACAAGAAAGAGCAACTTGAAAAACTAGCAAGAAAATCTGATTGGTTTTGTTCTGGCAGCAGAATCATTATCACAACTAGAGATGAAAGCATCTTGATGACTGAAGTGGGCTCATCCAGCAAAGAGGTCCTCAACCAACCCAATGGAATTTTGCGTTATGAAGTTCGGGGAATGCGATTTGATTTAGCACTTCATCTGTTTTATAAGCATGCATTCAGAAGTGACTCTTCTGTAGAAGAATATGAGGGTCTTTCAATAGAGATTGTTCGTACAGTGGGCATGCTTCCTTTGGCCGTCGTGGTGATAGGGTCCAATCTTTTTGACTGGGGCAAAGATTTGGGGCGTTTTGATAAAAGAGAAGTATGGGACGAGACGCTGAAGAAGTTAAAGGAAGGTCCTTTTGAGGATGTCCGAGATACGTTAATGATAAGTTACGAACGATTAGAGAATAAGCATCAAGAAGTATTTCTCGATATAGCGTGCTTTTTCATCAATGTCGACAGAACATATCCGGTTATCATGTGGAAGGATTGTGGTTACTTTCCCAGCATTGCAATGAGGGTTCTCTCTCAAAGGTCATTGATCAAAATTAGAGATGATAATAGGTTTTGGATGCATGACCAAGTTCGAGACTTTGGAAGGTATATTGTTTTTCGAGTATATCCTCGCAAATTTTGTAGAGTGTGGATACATGAGGATGCCCTGAAACTACTGGAGGGAAAAAAGGTAAACCATAGGTTGTGCCTTTGCGTCCTCTCTGTTGTAGCTCTATGAACCGTGTGTTGCATACTCAATTAAGTCTTTGATATGCAGAGAAGTGAAGATGTTGAAGCGCTAAGCCTGACTTCTGATGGCTACAGCCGCAACATTACATCTGAAGAATTAGCTTCTCTACCAAATCTAAGGTTCCTTAAAGTGAAAGGCATTGGTTTTTTTGGCAACTTCGAGAATGTTCTGTCGGAGCTTAGATGGTTTTCGTGGGAAATCACACATAACGAATTTTATGCAGAGAGTTTTCAGTTTGCTAATTTGGTCGTGCTAGACCTTTCAAGGAGCAATATTGAAGATGACTGGGGTGGGTGGAGCCAAATCCAGGTACGATATGCCTTACTCCATTCACCTTTATTGCATCTTTACGGATCATTCAATGCGTGGTACATATTTCATCCATTCACTACAGACTGCTTTAGTAATTTAGCTAAATATGATATGCGTAAGATCCATACTAGCAAAAATCATTGGCTGTGCTCAGTGCTCACTAGTCCATAGAACCATCCAAGCATCCATTATCGCCTTAATTTGAGGAATTCAAAGTTTACCTACTTTGGATCTTGGACTTTGGATGCTTTCTAAAGACCTCCTTTGGCTGAAAATTCGACGCTTTAATTGTCAAAAAATTTCTAAATCTGTTGTACGGTAGCTAATTCAGCTCTACACCTTTCAAGTGGCAATTTAATCCTAAACCTTTTGACAATTTATTAATTTAAGTCATAAAAATTTGACGATTTGCCAATTTAGTCATTTCGATCATTTTTTGTTAGAAAATCACTAACGTAATGTTAGCCATCGTACGTGGCACAACCGGCATTGATGTAAACAAATTTTTTCATTTTTTTAATCTTCCTGAATGTTATAATCTGTTTGAATTTTTCTTTTCTCTTTCTTTCCGTCCTTCTTCCTCTAGCTGGCAAAGTCCTTGACAGACCTCACCAACTACTAGTGAGGTTGACCTCGCCAACTTGTCGAGGGCGAGCCTCTCCTGGGCCGGGCTCGACCTTTTTGCTTTGGGTCGACCTTGCCAGCTCAACTAGGGTTGACCCTCACTAGATCTAGTGGGGTGAAGCCTCTCTAGTGATTGGGTGACGCTAGCGAGGCCGACCTCGTCGGCCCTCGCCTATGGCCGATTGTATGCCATCGCCAAGGCCTAGTGATCGGTGGAGGAAGAAGGAAAAACAAAAATAAATGAAAAAAGAGAAAAAAAGATAAACATAAATAGATGAATAATGAATTGTGCATATTAGCGCTGGCCGTGCCACATAGGACAACGAGCATTACCTATACCACCATGTGAGTGATTTCCAGCCCAAATTAACCAGGAAGGACTAAATTGAGAAATCATCAAAAGATTGATGACTAAATTGGCAAATCGTCAAAAGGTTTAGTATTAAATTGACTCAATTAAAAGGTTTAAAACTAAATAGGCAGCCGTGTAATAGGTTTAAGACTTTTTGGACAATTTTCCCGTGTACCTTTAGTACAAACTTGTCTGTTCATATCTTTTTCTACGACCTTTTCAAGACTTGATCACGACAAAATAATGAATTGTGCATATTACTGGCCGTTGGGACAACGAGCATTAACTATCCACCATGTCGGTGATTTCAAATTAACCGGAAGGACTAAATTGGAAATCATCGAAAGATTGATGATTAAATTGGCAAATCGTCAAAGTTTTAGTACTAAATGACTCAATTGAAAGGTTTAAAATGTCGTATAATAGGTTTAAGACTTTTTGGACAATTTTCCGTGTACCTTTAGTACAAACTTGTACTGTTCATATCTTTTTCTACGACCTTTTCAAGACTTGATCATATTGTAACGCCGTAAGTTTCTTTTATGACGTTTTACAATTATTATTTTTTGGTAACTTAATTACGACTCTACGTCGAGAAGATGCACGAGTGATGGATATATAGATGTCCCCAATTCTCGTATCATTGATAGACTCGAAATATTGTTCCATGAGTAACGTTTTGAAAATCATGGGAATATTTAAAACTTCAAAGGCTATTTGTATGCAGATTTCTATGAATTCATTGCCGAGACGGAATCTTGTTTGTGGATTGTAAACTTGAATGATAGGGGCAAATTTGAAATATCATTGATAAGTAAAAACTGATTGACAGCTTTTTAGTTCGATAAATTATCAACAAATGACAATGTTACCATCATCAAACCTAATAGTGGATTACCAATTGTTTTTTAATATTACGAGTGATCCCCTTCATTAATTAGTAGATTACGGTTCTCATAGAATTTACTAATAGTGTGGTTTAACTGTTCTAACTTACAAACAAAATACTATTCACAATGGTAATTGATTAATAATAGGGGTGATCGGTTCCCCATTGAAATTGGGAACCACCCACTAAGGGCCAATTCCACAAAATGGGAACCGAGAACTACCCACATATTCCTAAAGCCTCCTCGGCTAGTTCTTGGATGGGTCCATGGAACCAGCAATGTCGTGAGAGGCTGGGAATGGAAATGTGTATTGTATTTCACATATATACGTAAATATATTGAATCAAGAGAGTGAGAGAGCGACTCGTGAGAGAGATGAGAAAGTTTGAACGAGACCGTGAGACAAAGTGAGAGAGCGAGCTACAAGAGACATGGTGAGACTCAATCACAACAACCTCACCAAAATAAACTTAAAATTCAATAGAGTCATCACCGTCAATTCTAGCAAATTCATCAACACCAGCAACAAAAATCAAGCAATAACAACAGTAGATTGGCCATTCCATTAAGGTGAGAGTGAGAGAGGGAGGCGAGGCCGTGACTAGAAGGGAGGGCTGGAGGCGAGGCCACGACTATGATACCTCGATAGAGGGCCTGAGGTGAGAGCTCAATTGAGAGGTGGCTGAGAGTGAGATGAAGCCAGAGAGCTGAAAGGATCGTGCAAGGAGGCTGGGGTTTCTTTCTTTTGTCTTTGCTAGTTACTTTCCTTTTTTTAGAGAGAACGTGTGTGAGGAGGATTGCTGACCGAGGAGTGAGGATCATGAGAGCTGGAATTAGGAATTAGAGTCTTGAAAACATATAAATTAGAATATATGTATGCATTGATCCAATCCGGGTGGTCCTAGTGGGCGGTTCCAACCTGTAACCAAGAACCGGACTGGTTCCCAAGGGAACCACCCAAAATCGGCCTATTCGGGTTGCTTCCGGTTCTTTTGCATACCCCTAGTTAGTAGATTATGAGAATCGCTTTGATTTACCGAGTACCAAGTTTTATTTTTCTGTTACATGCAAATAAATAAATTGAGTTATTAGGTTGAAATAGCTTTGTAGAATACGAACTGTCGTTCGCTTTGACTAGCGAGTGCCTTTTTCAGCTGGTGGACTATGAATTACTACTTTACTAGTAGTGCTGGTTAACGATTGTACTTTACGAACAAGAAATGTATTCTCTTACTATAAAATCGTAGTAGATCATTAGATTTATTTTGATTCTACAAGGAGTAGCCCTTGTGAGTCAGTAAAAGACTAACGAAATAATAGATTTGCCGAGGCTTCCCTAGTAGATTAACAACAGCCTTTCGGTTTTTTTTTTTAATTCCGTTTTCCCCGATGGAAGTGTTAGAAGCGACCTGGTTGCGCCATTTGCAAGTAAACAAGGGAGTATATTGAATTGTTAAAATGATAATAGTTACTTACTTAAAAAAATTTGGATGATTAATGCGTTTCATTCTTTCTAATTCCACATTTCCCATTTCTGCAGATGACAAAGAAATTAAAAGTTCTGGATTTAACAGATTGCACAAAGTTGAAGAGGACGCCCGACTTCTCTAATTTCACATCCCTGGAGACGTTAGTACTTGCTCGGTGTTCCAACTTAATCACAATTCACCCCTCCATCTCTAAGCTTCAACTCCTAGAGACTTTGAATATCAAAGGGTGTAGTTCGCTTGGGGAGTTGCCAGAAGAAGTTTGTTCTCTTCAATCTTTGAAGCAGATCATCATGCCCCAAAATTTTCAACCCTTGAAGCTTCCGCAGAGATTTGGCAATTTGAAATCTTTATCGAGTTTTACATTAAATGAGAACCCTAAAATTTGCCAACTTCCTGACTCAATTGGAGAGGCGGCGAATCTTACACGCTTAACTTTACGCCGGTGCGTAGGGATAAAGGAACTTCCAAGCTCAATTGGGGAGTTAAAAGTTTTGGTAGAGTTGGATGTATCTGCTTCAGGCATAGTTGTACTACCCGATTCTATCGGAAATCTAAAGAAACTAAGGGTTTTGAGTTTGTGTAGGACGAAGATAAAGGAGATTCCTGCTACTATTGGAGGACTTGAGATGCTTGAAGGTTTATATGCCAACAAATCCAGGGATCTGACAGATAAAAACTTGGAGGAACTTGGGAAGCTATTCCATCTGAAGAAATTGAACTTAGCATTTACTAGTGTTTCTAGGTTGCCTCCAGAGATAAGTCATCTCCGTCTCCAAAAACTTGAAGTGGGTTCGATTGAGCTTCAACAAGTGCCAGCTCTTCCATCAAGTTTGAAATTCCTTGCAGTTCAAGCTATGGACTTCTCTCATGTCCCTCACCCCTCAAGCATCACTGATTTAGAATACCTGGAATTATACAGATTCAACCATTTGGGAGATAGAACTTTCTCTGGTAGGCGGGACTATGTTTCAAAACTTAAAGCAGCTTCGATGAGGGTGCAACCATCCTATCAGCTTCCATCTCATTTGTCATCGTTGAAACTCAGGGGTATTAGTCCACTGCCAAATTTTTCCAACTTATCAAATTTGACAGTTCTGCAAGTAAGTGAATGTTCAATATCATACCTAACTATCACTCCAGGTCTATCACATTTGAGGGAATTGAGCATAAATAGATGTGAATCCCTCGAGGAAATACATGGTCTGTCACTCCTGAGGAGTCTAGAGCGCCTGGAGCTGAAGGACTTGAATAGTCTAGTTGAGATTCAAGGTTTGGCGGAATTGGAATCTCTGCAGTACCTCCTTCTTTCCAGATGTGATTTAATAGGGAAGTTACCCAACTTATCCAAGTTGGGTAAGCTACAACATCTAGAGCTAGCAGCTTGTCCAAATTTAAGAGCCATCGAGGGCATCGAGGGCATCGAAAGCTGTGTTTTCGATAGTCGTGGCCGCACTATCCTGGAAAGATTGTTCAATATCTCTAGATCTACTTGGCTTTCCCACAGATTACCTATGTACGATGTGTTCCTGAGTTATAAGGGACCAGACGCTCATTATAGCATTGTCAATTATCTTCACTATTGGTTGTTAAGTGATCGAATGTCTGTTTATAGCGAAGACAATGACTTGAGGTCCACTGAAGGGATTGGGGAAGAGATTCTACAAGCAATTGCTAACTCCAATATCTACATACCTGTCTTCTCTAGAAACTATGCTTCCAGTCATTGGTGTCTGCGCGAACTTGCCCACATGGTAAAATGCTCGTCAGAATCAAAGGGGAAAAGAAGAATCCTCCCCATTTTCTATGATGTGGAGATTGATGATGTTAAGCTCGAAACTGATATATACAAAAGCGACCTAGACAAGCACCGGACGAACTTCGACCACAATGAAGTGACGTCGTGGAAAGAAGCCTTAATTGAGGTTGCAGCGACGAGGGGTTTTGTCTCGAGAAATAACAGGTAATTCTGCTGTTTCGCGAGGTAAATAAGTTATTCAATTGAACTTTCCCAACACACGAGTTTCGAAGTTACGGCAATGCAACCCTTTGGCATTCAAATAGAAATAGTTGTCCACTCAAGCAAGTTCAATCCTATAGAACAAGAAGTAGATCCTTCTTTGTATGTCGTATTAGGAGAAACTCCGCAGTCGAACAGAACAGAATAGCATATTGGTACAGCCGCACATGTTCATTTCTTTTGTTCTGTTTTCTGAGTTAAAGATCTTCAGGTTACAGTGGTTTGAGAAATCAAATCTGTCATTTTGATATCCTCTAAGTCCTGTCTGTCCAACTAAGATAAACTGTTATTCAATCGTGCATTGCTGCAGCCACGAAGAAGTACTTCAATCGGTCATAGCAGAGGCTTTTAGAGCAAGGAAATTGCTAGAGGTTGAGTCCTGAAGCCTCCTTTTGGTTCGCTGTCAAAGAAAAGGAGTATGGATTGGCTATCAATGCAATGAAACTCTCCCCAACTGCATTCTGTTTGTAGGATCAAGACATTTCTTTTGGTAATGAAATTGGTTTACGATGCTAATGCTCATTATGTGCATTATTTACAAGGTTAGCATATCTGTCTGAATGAGAATATCATTGTACTCCCATGCTTTATTAAAGGTATAGTGAAACTTCCACATTTCTCTTTGCAGGGGTGACGGGAGATAGAGGAGCTTCCAAACTTCGACATTCCCCTTTCCAGTGTTTACAAGGCTGCTCTGCGCCAACAGAAAAGGAGCTTCCATACGCAGTTGAGAAACTTTGAATCGCTGGTGGAGTTGGATTGGCAACTGTTAAAGATAGTTGATCTAACTGATATAAAGAACTGAAACTGCCAAGGATGGACCGTTCATCCATAAGAATGTTAGTTGATGCTATTGGCCTGCTAGAATTTGGCAAATCTGTGTGTCATTGTATGTTCAATCTCAAGCTTACCTGTCTCTCAATTACTAATACATTTGAGGGAACTTAAAATAAGTCGATTTGAATTCCTCGAGAAAATACTTTGTCATCACTCTTGAATAGTCTACCATGCTTGAATCCAAATAGCTTAAATAGGCTAGTTGACATTCGAGGTTATTCGGAACTTTAAAGATCTAACTAAACGTACTTGAACAATCTTATTACTACTCACACCGGCGGTTGTCCGGGAATATCCACGAAACTGCTTCCAGCTCCTTGTCCGCCGCTTTGGCGGCACGTGTAGGACTGATGATCTTGTTGGGCACGACAAGGAAGTTAAAGGCAGAGAAGGCCTTGGCGATGGACTCGGCGGCATCGAGGAACGGCTCCACAGGCACATGCTCATGGCGGCAGGCGAGGGGGTTGGCGGAGTGGATGTCAGCATCGCAGGTGATGTGGCCTTGCAGGTGACTGCGGCCGAGGCCTGCTCGCAGATCTCGCACATCCAGATGCACTCGTGGCATGCGGACAGCTTGCTGGGCCCGTGGTTTCGGGAGTCCGCAGCCAAAGGCAGAGGCATGCTGCGTCGGCGTGGCAAAGACACCGCAGCTGCTGCGGACTTGAGGAGTCGCAGAGCTTGGCCGGCACGCTCCAACTCCCCACGAAACCCATCGGCGAGTGATACAAACGCATCGGAGAATGAGTACAAAAGATATATAAGTCGATCACAAAATCACTTTCAGATAAGCTGATCTACTGAAAGCAGCAACAAAGGAACTCGAAGATTTGTGGAGTGTTCGACTATCCGGATCAAGCAAAGTAACCGGAGCCGGAGCAAGCAAATTCGGATAAAGCAGATTCTTTCGAGGCACTCGTGCTTCGATTTTCGGAGTTCCGTGGAAAATGTCGGCTGAGTCGTCCACAAAATCGACCAAGAAGCCTAAAAGACAGAAATAAAAAAACACAAATGAAGAAACAGAGGGGAACAGCAAATCGGGATGAAGGGAGGGAGAGGGAGCGCCTCTCTTCCCCTCAAGAGTCAAGGGGGCCTCGCTAAGGTTGGCGGCGGCAAGAAACCCCGGGGAGACGAGAAACCCTAGGGAGAGATGTAAGTAGAGGTGGCCGGTTCACCGGAATCGCCGGTTCCGATTCCTCCAAAAGGTGGAACCGGCCCGGTGGAACCGGCGGTTCCGGGCCGGTTCTCGGACCGGTTCCGGTTCCGTTTTTTAAATTTAATTTTTAAAATAATAAATAATAAAATAAATATAAAAAATTATAAATTATAAATTATAATTAAATTGTACGTTGCAATAAAATTTGAAAAAAAAAGAGAGAGAAGGAATGGGCTTGAACTTAATGAATTATCATTAAGCGCCTACATATTTTCTTAGGGATTTAGAAGAATCAAAGCCCATATAGTTCTTTTACCTTTGATAACCCCAATTTACCTCATCGTCAATCGTCGCTACTCGTTGTGGTACCCGTGGCGGTGGTATCTCCACAATCCTCACTAAAGAATTCGTGTTCTCAATCCAGCTCTTGGTGTCGAAATCTAGCCTTCGTCCAATCGTCAACACAAGCTTGAGCTTCCACGAGACTCCGGACTTAATCTTGAACGGCGAGAGTCCAAAACTAATCCTCCAAAGCGCTAAATGCTTGTTCCACTCGCAACCGTTGAAAAAGGGGTTGCTAATATGCGAGCGATAAGGGCGAGAACCGCATAATCGTTTGAGTGACTCTTCCACCACTCTAGAATTTGGAAATCAGACTATGTTCGGCATCACGAAACTCAAATTGAGTGTTTAAATATTTTTCTAATTCAAAAATACTACCTGTTACCTTTTTTTTTGTGTCTACTCTTAAGCATATCATACCATTTACTAAGTGAACTACCGCCTTCGCTTCGTGAGGCAATAGATTGTAAAGATCCACTATCACTTAATATCTATCACAAAATTCTCCATATAATACTACTAGAGATTCTTTAACCTCTCCTTGTATAATTGAAATATTTATTGCATCTTGTAAATGTAAACAATCATAATAATACACATTCGGATAATCTAGCAAATCATCTAATTTAATACGTGGATCAAAAACAATACCAACTAAATAGACAAGAGGAATTTTGAAATAATAATGCAACCATTTTTCTCGCATTACTAAAATAGTCGACCTAATTCAATATCTTTTTCATATGCATTAAAAACATTACCAACATTAACACACTCTATTAAAAATAAATGCGTAGTAGGATAATAAATACCGGATAAAGCATTAGTAACATCATTAAAAACTTTCAAAAAATCTAAATTTTTTTTGTAAATGTCCCAATGTTGCGGAAGTAAAGTAATTTCAGGAATATTTTGCGAAATAAACATACACAATAAATCTTTGTAATCAAAAGTTTGACGAAACAACTCGTAGGTAGAATTCCAATGAGTCGGAATATCTTTTGGAAACCTTTTATCCTTCTTCCATGTTGTTTACAAAATTTTCCCCATGTTTTCATAAAATGGGCACGACTCCATAAAAATTTAATTGCACCTTTTATTGGGGCGAGAGAAATCTCAAGAGTTCATAAACCATCTCGTATACATAAATTTAAAACATAACAAGCACATCTAATGTGAAAAAATTGTCCGCCAAAAGAGGGTTTGCAAATTTTTTTTAATTCGGGAATGGAAGCGGTATTTACGGCGGCATTATCAAAACCAATTGAAAAAACTTTATTTATCAAAGTATATTCTTCTAAAACTTGCCTAATTATTTTATAAATATTATGAGCAGAATATTTTTCATCAAAAACTCGAAATGCAAGAAGTCTTTTTTGAATGATCCAATCGTCACCTATCCAATGACACGTAACACCCATATAAGAATGAATTTGCTAGGGATCACTCCAAATATCGCTTCCTAAATGCACACGTCCATTGAATTTCGAAAAAACTTTTACTAAAGCTTTTTTTTGTTTTTTATAAAGATACAAAAGTTCGCGTTTAAGAGTACTTTTCGGAATAGTTAATGCTTCGGAACCAACGCAAGTATTTATCAAATATTTCAAATTAAAATTTTCACCAGTAGTAAATGGAGCATGATCAAGGGCAACATATTCAGCTAATGTTTGTTTATAAAGTGTATCGGTGTAACGTAATAAAGAATGAGTATTAGGATTGGCATACCCGGAAATTTGTTGTTGCCTAGTGTCGATCCCCGCTTGCGTTGGATGTTTCTTCGTCGGATGTCGATGGAATGTTCCGTAGCCATCTCCTTTGGTAAATTTATTTGTTTGAGAACAATATTTACAATTTATATTGTACTTACCTTCGCTTTCATCAAATATCTTGTCGAAGTGCAGCCACAAGTCGGATGTACTCTCTCGGCCCTTTCTTTCGTGCTCATTTCTCGTCGACATTTTTTCGACACCGGTAGGAGGATAAAGACTTTCTTATGTTGGAACGTGTTCAACGTTCTGGAATGGAACGGCGTTGATATTATCGTCGTCGTCTTCCCAATATGTATACTCACGAGGATCATATTCAAGAATAGGATGTTCGGAATCTCCCATCGTCATTTTGCCCTTTCCGGTATTTGCTTCCACTTGCCATTTTTGAGAGAATTGAGGCGAAATTGAGGAATTGGATTGAGAGAATTGGAGAGAATTGAAAGAATTGTTGAGAGAATTTTTGAGAAAAATGAAAGAAAAAGGATTGATATTTATAAAAAATGGGAGGGTTATTTAACTTTATATATATATATATATATATAAATATTTTGGCCATTTGGCCGTTGCAATTCGTTGCAATTGCAACGGCTCTTTGGGCCGTTGCGGCCGGAGGCCTCGTTTTTTTTTTTTAAAAAAGGGCCGGTCGGAACCCGCCCGGAACCGGCGGTTCCGGGTCGGAACCATGGGCCCGGTCAACCGGCCGGTTCCGGGCCTGTTCCTGGTCCACGGTTCCAAATGGCCATGTCTAGATGTAAGTACACCCAGTCCGTTCGCTAGAAAAGAAAAAAATGACTGCCTTTCTTTTTTTTTTTAAAACCAGTTTTGGTCATTATAAATTCTACGATACTTCCATCCAGATATATTTTAGCTAATGTATTTAGCTTGTCTAACATCATTTAGAGTTGTATAGGTTTGATAGTCCTCCGACTTTAATTTTTTAATTTAAAGATCTAACTAAATGTACTTGAGAAAAAAATTGAACATTTAAGTGTGAGCAATCTAAAGATGATATCGTTATTAAATATCCTTATGAAAACACTTACTTTTAAAGTCTTATTAATCCGATAAAACTCTAAATGAGATTATGTTTTATTCTTGTAGAGATCATAAATGCCGTATTTCTGTTGATTTAGAAAATGGATTGCAATGAAAAGATATTCTAAAATTATGGAAACTTATGAATGGCACCAAAAATTGTTTTCACTTTGTTTATGGAAAGTTGAGGTGCTAAATTGAACAAATTAAATACTAATGACTAGATTAAACATTTGATATTAGATGGGCACCCTAGAATTAGCCAACTTCCAAAGTCTATTGGGGGGTTGGTGAAAATTACACGCTTATCTTTACATGGTTGTGTGGAAATAAAAGAGCTTCCATGCTCCATTAGGGAGTTGCAAACATTGGTTGAATTGGATGCATCGCAGTTAGGACTAGTTAAATTACCTAATTCCATTGGAGATCCGAAGAAATTAAAAGTGATGAGGATAAGTCATTCAATCCTAAGAAAGGTTTGTCGTAACATCGGATGGGTGGAGATGCTTGAAGAGTTACATGCCAAGAAATGTTGGGATCTGACACATGAACATTTAGAGGAAATTGGGAAGCTATCCGATTTGAGGATATTGAACTTATCATATATTCATGTATCTAGATCCCCTCCGAAGCTAAGTTGTCTCTCTGTTCTCCAAACACTTGAATTGGGTTCAAGTCACCTTCAAGAAGTACCGGATCTTCCCCCAAATTTGACATGTCTTCACTTGCAAGCATGTCACTTTGCATCTATCCTCGATCTCTCGAACCTTGTTTGTCAACCTTGAAATGTGCGAGCATCGGTCTACTGCCACTTCTTTCGAACTTAAAAGATTTGTCAGTCCTATGTGTCATCGATAATACAATGTCACACTTCTCTATCTCTCGAGGCCCAATACATTTGAGGAAATTGAAACTAAGTCGATGCAATTTCCTCGTGGAAATAGTTGGTCTGTCACTCTTGAAGCATCTACAGTGCTTGAATCTGGACAAATTGCCAAGTCTAGTTGAGATTCATGATTTGTCAGAATTGGAATCGTTGGTCGACTTCCGTATTTCCTTTTGTGATCAAATAGAGAGGTTACCCAACTTATCAAAGTTGGACAAGCTACAGCGCATTGAAGTAGAAGAATGTCCACAGATAACAACCATCGAGGGTCTCGAGGACTTAGAAAGCTGGGACTTGAGGCGTGGGAGAATTGCCCTGATAAGATCGCAATCTGGCCGGAGATGGAGGCCGAAGCCCCCTACACGTGATCAAATTAAGGCTAGAATTTTCGTTGAAATGACGGAACGAGTGAAATCGATGGCGAGACGTTCTGAGGGTATTTAATGACTGCGGTGTCTACATACCTGTCTCCTCTAATAATTAATTTTTCTAGTAAGCGGTGTCCCTGTGATTTAGCCCACATGATAAAATCCAGCTCATTTTTTATGATGTGGAGATTGATGGTGTTAAGCTCGCAAGCGATTTGCGCAGACGTGCCCTGGATAAGCACAGGAGGAATTCGGCAATGAAGTGGAGGAATGGCAAAAAGCTCTAAGAGATTTTCGCGGACATCACCGTGTTCGATATGCCAAACTAATAGGTAACATTGCTATTTTGACTAATTGCAGTTTACCTTCTCAATAATGAGGCAATAAGTCCTTCAATTGAACTTTACCTCCATAGAATTCCAAAGTCACCGCAATGCGAACTTTTGCACAAAAGCACTCGAGTAGATTCTTACTCTTATGTTTGGAAGAGTTCTTGTTAGAAGGCGAGGAAATTCGAAGTGAGAAAAGTTAAGCTGAAGAAAAGATTTTCTTAGTGCTGGTTGGTAGGTGAGGAAAGTGCAGGGATTCAAAAAATGAAGATCGGCATCTTTATATTGTAATCATAATTGCATTTCATTGCATAATCACTATATTATCCTTCAAATCTCGTCATTTTCTATTATTTTTTAGGGTATGTTTGGAAATTAGAGAATAAGCGCGACTTTCTCCTCTGCTTTGACTGATGTTTAGTTGAAGAGAGTAAGCCTTGGTTTGGTTCCATAGGACTGCATTTATTTTCTCATTCTGGAAGATTGTTTGGACGATTAGAATGAAATTCGAGTGACTTGTTTTTGTCTCAGATCGAGAAAATCGTTCAACTTCCGCACTCTACCGAAGGGCTAATTAAAGCTTACACATCTGTGCCGATGTGGGTGCCATGTGATAAACGAGCTTCCGTACTTTTGTGAGGTTTGTAATTGATATGTTGGCTCGGATGAGTTACTGTTGAGAGAACAAATTTTTCTCGTGATTATAATCCCATTATATAGTGAGTTAAAAACCCTTCAGGTTATAGTTGTTTGAGACATCAAATCAACAATCAGGTTGTCATTCTGATATCCTTTTTCCTTCCTGTCTCCTGTGTGTTGTTACAGCGCCGAAGATGTAGTTCAGAAGGTTATTGCCGAGGTTATCGAGAGCAAGGACATTGTTAGACGGGCTCCTAAGGCCTTCTTTTGGTTCGATGTTGTAGGAGAAACTGATTCCCGTTCTAATTCAATCTAATTTGCGGAAAACATGTCTTATTAAATCACTTGAATCACCGAAACAAGGTCCAGCCCGCTCGGCAGCTGGGCTAATAACTCAATTTCATTTTTTTTAATTTCATTTTTTTTAAATTATTAGTACTTATAATATTTCTTTTATTTATAATTTTTTTCTTGTGAAGCTTATCTTTATAACATAATTAGCAATAATTAATGTAAAAATTTATTAAGATCTATAATTAATAAATAATATTATAATTATGTAATTAATTAAAAATATTCATAAAATAAAATTGGTAAGATATATGAAAAAAAGAGATTTTCATAATATATAACAATCATCAACTTACCAATTATAAATAAATAAAATAAATATTATAAGTATAAATAATTAAAAAATATGAAATTTTAAAAAAATACAAAAAAAGGCCCACCCTCTCGAAAAAAATACGAAAAATATTTTTTTAATAATTGGTAAGTTGACGATTATTATATATTATGAAAATCTCTTTTTTTATTTTATGAATATTTTTAATTAATTTTATAATTACAACATTATTTATTAATTATATATCTTAATAATTTTTTACATTAATTATTGCTAATTATATTATAAAGATAAGTTTCACAAGAAAAAAATTATAAACAAAATAAATATTATAAGTACTAATAATTAAAAAAATGAAATTGAAAAAAAATAGGGCCGGCCAGCTCGGCCAAATTGTGGAGCGAGACCCAAATTAGTAAATATTTTTTTTAAAAATAATTTTGTAAATATTTTTTAAAAAAAATAAATTGAAAAAAAACCCCTAAATGTACTTGAGAAAAAAATTGAACATTTAAGTGTAAGCAATCTAAAGATGATGTCGTTATTAAATATCCTTATGAAAACACTTACTTTTAAAGTCTTATTAATCCGATAAAACTCTAAATGAGATTATGTTTTATTGTTGTAGAGATCATAATTTAAAATATACTTAAAGAGAACAATACTAACACTTGTAAATGCCATATTTCTATTGATTTAGAAAATGGATTGCAATGAAAAGATATTCCAAAATTATGGAAACTTATGAATGGCACCAAAAATTGTTTTCACTTTGTTTATGGAAAGTTGAGGTGCTAAATTGAATAAATTAAATACTAATGACTAGATTAAACATTTATGAATAATTCAAAGACCACATTGAACTAGGAGTGAGCAAGATGGAATGATTGAACTAGGGACTGCCCGGACCATATTCCCGGGGTGCTAGTTTGGTTTCTGGTTTTGTAAAATTGGAACCGGTGATTTTCGGTCCGGTTCCTAGTTCAAGGTGTAACCGAACCAACCAAACCGTCTGGACCGAACTGATTATTTTTATTTTCTTTTTAAATATAAACCTAATAATTCATCGGATATATTTTTTATTATTTCTTAAATGTAAACTTAATTTTGGTTGTGCTTCTCTGGATATATCTCTAAAAAACAGGGGTACTAGAGATTTCCAGGAGCATTTGCTGGAAATCCAAACTTGGGTGTGGAGTCTTCAACTGGAGTTTGTGGCCACCAAAGTGTCCATTAGTGCCTGGGAAGTCATTTCAGGAAGAGATGGTTGAAGGACCGATTTCCCTGCCGTGTTCTTGCTAAGTGCTGCCATCACTTTCTACTTCAGTAACGTCTCTTTGTTTTGTCTGGCTCGCCCTAGAAGGTACATTCTCAAAACCAAAGCTTTAATCCGGTCTAAGAGAATGAACCTCAGAGCGTATATTCTTGCTTATTGAGTGACCAATCGACCTGCGTTTTCTCCATGAACTCTTTACTCGAAATATTACTCTTCAACTATAATATATGCTTTCATTACCTCACTTTCAGATATTGGATACTAGTGCTTTGGATACAAAAACTTAGAATTAGAGAATTGAAATTAAGTCCTTGTTACTCACCCCTACAAATAATCCATAGGTCTATTGGATTGCCCCCCAATTCTTGGGTGGGACTGTACAAGATCGGAAACCGGTCACACCTATATTGAATGAAGTAAAAATTCAAAGATGATATTACATATTAGGCCAAAACTTAGGAATTATTTGTGTCATTTTTTTAAAGATAGGAATAGAGTGAAAATCTAATTATTGAGATAGGAAGGTGATTACTGATGAGGTCTAAGAATGACATTCAATTTTGATGGCGATGGTACATTGCACAATTGGCGAAGCAATCATATGCAAAAGAGCATATAAGGGGAAATCGACAAGATGTTAATTTCAAGAGAGATTATCTCGTCCATTTCAAAAACAAAGACATCATGAATATGAAGATGCTAACGGAAAAGAAAGAAGAGGATGAATCGTTGACCATGGTGCGTGCCCCCAATAAGTATAAACGTGTCCCCAGGGGGTTCAAGCTGTGGTTTGGGGATAGTTTCCATCATCTGAATCGAAAAAGTTCTAATACTACTTGTTGAGCATAGCAATAGCATTGATGGGCCACAAAAGCAAAGGAGTTTGATTTTATTTCTCAAGAGAACCAGTTTTCTTATTTCTCATAATTCGCTCAATCTTTTACAAACACAGCACACTCGCAAAAGCTCTTCTCTCGCTCACTCAAGTCACAACACAAGCACCGCACTCACTTCGTTGAAATTTGATAGAAACAAGAAAAAAAGTCCTAAGTCCATTTAAATACCTTATTGCAAAAAAAAAAAATTAAAAAATAATATAAAAATAGGCCTCATTTTAAGAGAAAAAGAAGGGAAATGGTGAGCTGATGGTGCTGTAAGTTTTCAAAATGAAACAATGGCTTCTTCACCTTTTAGTTCTCCCCCTTAAGTGATATGAATAGATTTGTTTCTTCAAATAAGAATCAATTTTTTCCCAATATGTGATCTGAATTGCATCGTTACCCAACAGTAATATCAGGCTAGCAACAATGGAAAAAGAATCCTTCTTTTAAGAAAAAGAATCCTAATTCTATGTCCAATCCCAATTTTGCGGTGTACTTTCGGGAGGGGAACAAGAACAGGAAAGTGGAGGATTCTCCGTAGAAAGAAGATAGCACCTAGCAATCAATCAAAGAGGCACTCTGACTTATAATCTGAACGCACCTCATTCGATGGTCAAAAAGAATTTTATGGAGATGATAATAGTTGATTTATATAGAAATTTAAAGTGTAATGCCACCAATCATTAACATTCAAATGGCCGACAACACAAACTAATTTAAGTAATTCTTCACAATCCCACCAGCTGGTTTGCATATTTGAGTCGTCCAAGGTACTGCGAAAGTGTTAGATCCCTTGAAAATGCACATAAAAGTTCCAACGACAATTTTCCGCAACCAGACATTATAAAATGCATTGGGCGGCGTTGTTTAGGAAAATGCTTCCAGTCTGGCCTACACTACTTAGCTTTCTTCGGTGCTTTTTTGAAAAGTGTACATCACTGACATTACAAAAGTAAAGCACGCGTGATGCTTGTATGCAAAACATGGACGTTTAATAGATCTTACAAAATTTCCCTGTAGGCCCTTCCTCAAAATTCATTGTTAACACCACCTTTACCTTTATGAAATTTCTTATAGTTAGAAATCCATGATCTGTATTATCCTTATAATGTTTAATGAATGAAATCCTTCATTTCCGACCCAAAAAAAAAGTTAAAACTACGAAAAATCTCAAAAGGTACGCAAGTTGACCTCGAAATAAATTTTTTATCAAAAAAAGTTGCAAATCGATACCTTGTGACAAATTTATCTCAAACTAAGTTTTTTTACCACTAAAAAACCCAAATTGATATACTTGTGATAAATTTACTATCCATAAATTTCTGTTAAATTGTGTTAGTTCCACACACAAAAAAAAAAAACCCCACAAATTAGTATACTTGTGACAAACGAAAGGTAAAAACCCCAAATTAGTACACCTGTCAACTTCCACGTATTATGTAACTCAGTAATTTGATGGTAAAATTTAACGAAAATTAACATAGAGTAGATTTATCACATGTGTACCAATTTGGGATTTTTTTTTTTGGTAAAAAATTAGTTTGGGATAAAATTATCATAAGTGAACCAGTTTAGGTATTAACCCAAAAATAAAAATACTAGAATAAACAAAAAAATTATTGACATAGTATGAAAAAATGAAACACTTTCCTGGGAAAGATACAATTATCTCAAGATTTGAAAATTATTTTAGTAGAATTACTTGTAAGATAGAAAGACTCGAATAGTATTACATGAAAGATGAAATAGAATTATTGATTTAGATCTTTGTTGATTAACAATCGAGTAAATTTTCAGGAAGAAGAAAGTAATTATGAGCAAATAAGACCTCTTCCATTTATATAAGTATACATGAAGGCATCGATTTCATCCCCGACACTTTCAGTAATATCATGATAACGAATGTTATTTTAACTCTTGTATTTTCCCCGTCCATTAAATATAATGGGGCATATTAATAAGACTTATTTTTTGGTCTCCGTATCAATAAGACTTGAAGAATCGATTTTATAGAGACAGAAGAATACTTCCGGAAGCACAAAACGATGTCAGACGCGTTCCAAAAATCCAAAAAAACGTGGGGATGGTGTGGGAAACCGAAGAAATCAGCTCTCATTTCTGGTCAAACTATCATTACTAAATTCACCGCCCTTGCTCTGATTATTGGACGGACGCCTTACATCATCGTTATTTATTGGGTTTGGAATCTTCTTACAAAATACACCAACAAGAAAACAGGAGAAATTACAAATATATATATGTTATAAATTTATTGTATTAATATTAATTAAGTCATTAAACTTTTAATTGTGCCAATTAAGTCCTGAATATTTTGAAAATTTACTAATTTAGTCTATTCAGTCAAATTTGTTTGGAAATTGCTAGAGTGGATGTCAATTGTCCTCGGTGGCATGGACGATCTTGATGTGCATAATTTTCACAATTAAAGAAAGATATTAGAATTTTTCTAATTGTTAAGCTTTCTTTAATTTTTTTTTCCTTTTCATTTACTTACTTCCTCCATCTGTCGCCAGCTATGTTACACGGACACGAGGACACGACCACGCGACACGACACGACACGACACGCCGACACGTGAATTCTTAAAAAATAAAGAATTCCGACACGTTGGGACACGTTGTATATTATATGTATATTTTTATATATACACAATAAATTATTATTTTTGTGATTTCAACAAAAATAATATCATGATGCCGAAACTGTTATTAATCTTCTCCTTAGAAAGATCTTACAAAATATATAATGTGTAGGCAAGACAAAACCATACTTTGCGATAAAAAAATATATCATGGGAAGAATTCAACTAGATTTCATTTCAATAATCCATAAAACTTGAAGGAAAGAAAAAATTAGGTCAAGAGGAGGCGAGTTGCGAGAAGAGAGGAGAGAAGCGAGTCGCAAGAACGCAATCGAGAGAGGAGACGACGCGAGAGAGAACAGAAATTAGGTAAAAAATTTAGGTGTTATGGCTCATTTACCTTTGGACACGCGAGGGACACGCGTGTCCCTCGCGTGTCCCTTCGGTTGACCCAGTGTCCGATCCCGGACACGCGTTGACCGCGTGTCCGGGAGCGCCCAGCCGTGTCGGACACGTGTCGATGTCCGACACGTGTCCGACACGGCAAATTTTTTGAAATTGCCGTGTCCGTGTAACGTAGGTCGCCAGGCCTCAATAGCAGCCAACTACTAGACACTAGCAAGACGGCGAGGCTCCACCTCGCAAGATCGGCGAGTTCAAGCCCCGCCAAGATCGGTGGCCCTCGAGCTCCCTCAATACCAGCGAGCTTGAGCCTCACGGCCTCACCTGTGTCCGATCGTCCAAAAACTGGTGAAGGAAGAAGGAAAAATAAAAATAAAAATAAAAATAAAAATAAAAAATTTAAAAATAACTTCAAATTTGAATTTGTTTTAAAATTATAAAAATTTCCGCGTCGTTGACTTATTGTTCCACTTATGATGGCCAACATCTACGTTAGTATAGACATTAGTAATTTTTGGCTAAATTTGGCTGGAAAGAAATAAATTGGCAAATTATATAAAGGTTTAGAACTCAATTTGCATAATTAAAAGATTTAGAAATGAATTGGTACATGTGACACCCCAAAACGTCATGAGCGACATGTGTCCTTTCTAATTATATTTCATAAATATAATAAGCATGTGAAGGCACAATAAAGCATACACAAATACTCCATACAATAGAACACAAAAGTTTAATAATATGCATATCTTCATCTTTATACAAACATCAGTATTATATCTTAATAAAGCGTTCAAGAAAAACACTATGAAATGCATAAGTCCTGGGAAGGATCAGCACCAACACCATATCAACGCCCAACAACGCGCCAGTACAAAAGGCAATGGCGGTGGAAAATCAAGTCTACATATCTAAGAAGTGAACCGAAGTCTAGTACATATCTTATTCTAAGATAGAGGATCACATTACCACTCAATCTAGTTAAAAAAACAACGTGAGTCGAAAACGATACAAATAACCATGGATGACAAGTTCAAAACTAATTGCATTGTCTTCTTTAGCATGATATGCCGATGGAAACCAATAACAACATTGCATGAGATTTTCACTCAAATGCAAGCGGATGACATAACATGTTACGCAATTATACTCAACAGGTGGATATAAGCTGTAAGTGGTCATATCCAGCAAGTAGATATAAGAGCAAATATTCTTTCCAAGTCCAGTTTCTTCATTTTCCCTTTCTCAGCATGCTACAACACCTCACGAAAATCAATCAAACAAATCTTAAGCATGTAAGAACTCAGCAAGACAAGTCAAATCATCACAATATCTCAACACACCAGTAATGAGGCTTGGTCACACCTAACAACAAATACAAATTAAATTAACGAACTTCAACCAACCAAGTCAATAGTATTAAGTAGATCAATCTAACTTAGCCCCTATAATTTTCACTTATCTTGAAAAAGACTTGACAACTCAGAGCTTTAGTCATGTTGAAATGAACAAAATAGAAAATTAACAATTCTTTTCTTTAAAAGAACAATACCCACTAGTAAAAAGTAGCAAAGTCCAATAATTCACCTTGTCAACACATAAGAGATTTAGATGGAAGCTGTAATAGCACTAGTGTGGGACTTTCTCTTTAACTTGCAAGATTTGAAACGTAAATTAAAGAGGAAAGTTGGAAATTGCTAGTGAACTAGGGATTCCTACTTTGAAGCTCGAAGACTTTCGAAAATCCAATTATACTGCCAAAAAAAGAGGAATGTTTTTAGTAAACTACACAAACCTTGTCAAGAGATAACATTAATTAACCAAGGTTAAAATAATGATGACCTTGAGTTAAAAGGACACATGGTGAAAATTCGAGGAGATGTGGTAAAAAAAATTACACATGGCCACATTTTGTTTGCTTGTAAGAGATGAGAACAAATAACCAATGTGAAAATAACGATGACATTTGGTTAAAAACACTAGGTGTAAAGAGAGAGATAGGTGTTTCAATCTAAGATGTACAAGTGGCCTTAGCTAAAAGGAGATATTTTTTTTATTGGGAGAGTGAGATCCCCTTTGGCTCAGGGAAATTAATGAATGAGTCATTAAAAGCATTAATTCGTTAAAGTTGAAGGAGATGATGGAATGCATAATATCATAGTCATGCCAAGTTCACCGTCACAACTAAGAGCACATGTGGAAAATACTTGATGGAAAAACGAAGAGAGTTGTGTATAAATTAAGTTTTTTTTGTATATGTTAAGTTACCAAAATATCTAATAAATCATTACGTAAATAAGGAAATCGATGCCCGTTCCAAGCATAGATAAATCAAAAAAATATTTTAAACTCATTAAAATATTCTGTGAAAATTACTAAATATCAAGAGAATCACAGCTTAGTAAATTTTTAATCTACCACTTATTGAACACGTAATCTTGGAGCCCATTAGTCTCCATCGACAACCAATGTAGCAAGACATAACTCATTGCCACTCAACGTAATCGGCCCAAGAGCAAATATTCATCAATTTAACCCTCATGGAATCGCTTTTCAAAAACTATGAGCACGAAATACATAATTCAGATATGCCTTTACTACACCTTTAACGATCCAATTGAAATTTCCATTTGTGACATTTATCGCCGTCAAATTCCTACATATTAGTAATTGATGTAAGAATTTTCTGATGCCACAGCTGCAATAAATTTATACCTTTTTTTGATAATTTTCCTCGAGAAAATAATTATCGAGCTTCTTGCCTATATAATTTTCCAATGCATTTGAAGAATTAGTATCATGGAACAATATTCCATATTTTGACGCACCGAAAGATACAAATCTGACGCTTGTCATGGTCTCTCTTTGCAGAAGCAGAAGAAGGTGGTTTCTCGCAGGTAATTTATTGGATTCTCAATATTTTTTTGAAGGCCTCTAGTCACTGTTAGGCTGTGCCTCTCTAGAGGACCTGTTCAGTTGTTAGATTTGATGCTTTTTTTCTTCTCATGGAAATTTAAAATAATATCATCACATGACTCTATTGCCAAATACCAGATCTCAGTGAGTCAACTAATCGCCTTGTGTTTGTAAAATAACAATCCCGCTTCAAGATCTAAGTTTGCCGGAGATATGTGTTAGTATGAACACTCTGACTCATTTAACTTCTAGATTTCATGTTTCAAAAGTTGAAAAACTTATTTCAAAAGATAGGTTTTAGATAGAACCTGAACCGATCTTAGAACCGCTCATCTTTAATTGCCTAACACTAAGATCTCAATAAGTTAACTAATCGCCTTCCAGAAGATATGTGTTTGTAAAATAACAATTCCAATTCAAGATTTGAGGTTGTTAAGATATGTATTAGTAAGAACACTTTGACTAATGTGGATCCAACGGTAAAAAATAAACTACCGGGAATGCTAACAGTTCAATTTCATAATAGTTTGTACTGTGATGCAACTAGTTATTAACATTTAAACACGTAAGTACAAAAATTAATTTAGTCGTTCTTTCGAACCCCAATGCTTGGTGGTAGCTGGAGCATTGACTTTACTGATTTCCGTAATTTATCATCTAAGTTACTCTTGTGGCAAAACTTCACCTTCATCCTCCCCGCGTTCTTTATTTTTTCTCCACATTGATAGTAATCTCAAAGCCAAAAATCAGCTGCCCATTAAAAGCCAAAGTCGACCGTCTTCCACTAAAGCTCCGTTTGTTCTACGAAAAATAAATGATTTGAAAAATATTTTCTAAAAATGATTACTTGTATCACTTACAAAAGTTGATAAACCAAAAATGTTTTCATCATCCAGGGTATCGACATAAATTGCTATTGATACTAAAAAATATTTTTAATTGACTAATTATTTCAATTGATACAAACGATCCTTTATAATCTATTTTATAAATTACATTTTTTTCTTTGAAACAAATGAAGCCTGAATCATATCACCATTTGCTTTTTTACATATTGTGGTCCAAATGTTGGTAATGCAGCTTAGAGGATCAGCCACAAATTGGACTCCACCAAGGCGTTGCTTTAATCAATGTCCAATCAGGTTTTTTTCTAGAAAGAGTGCATGATTGAGGTCATAAAAAAACATGCGCGAGGTATTTATGCAAAAAATGGACGTTTAATAAAGAAATTACGGAGATAATATGAAGATTGGGAACACATATGTGAAGAGAAACCAAAAGTAAGATTTGAACATTTATCGTAAGTTATTTGTAAGATAGAAAAGACACCAATGTCACAATTAAAATACGTGAAAGATAAAATGTAACTATGAAATTAGGCATTTGTTGATTGAGAAAACATTTATCAAATAATTAACTGAGAATATTTTAGGTAAGAGGAAAGTAATTATGATCAAATGGCGCCCACTTTGAATTATACAATGATATAGATGAAGTTATCCATTTCATCCAATGCCACTTCCAATGACATAATGATGACCAATGTTCTATTCACACTTCTGAGTTGATAAAAAAAGGAACAGGTGTGATTTTTTTTTATAAACTCTTTCTGGTTGAAAAGTCAAAAACTCATTCGAGTCCGTTTATTTTGGCCTAAAAAAGCAAAAATCAATTTGTTGACATTCAGAAATGACCGGCTTTGGCTATCATCGACGAATGACAAATTTAGTCAATCATAACAAAATTTGGTCAGCAACAGATAATTTTATGTTTCAAAATCTGTATGTATACACTAAATTAATTAATATTTTTAACATCCGTAAAGCCTTGTCATATATATTAAAAACATGATCAGATTCTCGTAGAGATAGAGGTAAATGCACATGACAACTCTATTACTCCATGTTTATCTCATAGATTCAACATTGAAAAAATTAACCCCCATTCTGCATTCATCTTAATGTACTATTGAGAAAACAACCATCAAAGTTATCGTATTTAGAAATGAAAATAGTTGGTTGAGTTAGACTCTTTTTTTTTTTTTTTTTTTTTGGTTTCTAAGAGTTAGACTTGAAATGGTTAAAGTGATAGATCTATCTAATTCAAATGGAAATTTAAAGAAATCGAAAGTAAACTAGGATGGATTCCTCCCTAGTAGTATGAAAGTGAGGTGATGCTATGGACGGTTGAAGATGCTTGAGGAGTCACATGCAGTGGATATGGGTCCGACTAAGAGACCATATTAAATAAATGAGGTGGACTGTCCAAAAACGTTGACTTGGTCTCCTCGGCCAAGCCTTGCAACTCCACCGGGTCGTCACTAGCTTTGCTTTACCTGCTCTATCTCATTCCCAGTTGTTTTTGTACTCCTGCGTTCATCTAATTCCATTTTCTGCGTTGATCCAAAGAATAATTCTTCCCGAGGCTCCGTTTATTCCACGAAAAATAAAGAGCTTTGGAAAATATTTTTCAGAATTTTCTGATGTTTGTTGAAATCGAAAATGGATCGAAAATATTTTCCCCGTTTGGCAAGGAAAATATTTTCTCGTGCCCGCCTCTTAATAATTTTTATTTATTTCAAAATGATTATGTTAATTATTTATTTTATCTGTTTTCTTCTTTCACGCTTCTTTTCTTTAAGTTTTTACTTTCGTTTCCTTTTATTTATTTATTAAAAGTCCGAATGTTTTATTTTTTTTATTTTTTGCCTTTTCTTTTATTTTATTTTTCTTTTTCTTCTTTTTTCCTTTCTTTTTATCTTTTCTTCCTTCTCCTTGCTTCTTCTTCCTTCGTGCGCTGGCTGCTCTAGAGTTCTGCGAAAAACACCAACGATTCATCGCTGGATGAATCGCCACCATCGCCATTAAAGCTCGTCCTCAAACTTTAAGAGTGAGAGAGAGGACATGATTAGATTCTTTGTGCGGAACCATGGGTTCGCTCAAGAACGAGATCCATCCACCTACCTCGCCGACCAACTCATCGTCCCTCTCGCTTTTCTGAGTCGAAGAAGACGTCGCTGCCTCCATCGGAGATGTCATCTGCCATTTTGGAATTCTGCGAATCCCGAACTAAAGCGAGCAAGCGAAACCAGAATGATTAGCATTCTGGCTCGGGTAGTTCACCAAACGATCCACTGAATATTCATCGAGATTTTCACTTTCTTTTTCGGGTTGTCAAATTAGGGAGATTTGAGCTTCAGTTGATGGTTGAGGGAAACCGAAGAAATAGGATCTCATTTCTGGTTGACTAACATTACTAAATTCATCGCCATTGCCCTGTTTATAGCCCTTACTCGTTACGTTTAGGACCTTCTTGCTTAAGAATACAATTATTATACCTTATCGTACATATTCTTTGAATTAATTTATGCTTTCAAGATTTATGAGACTTATTAAATATATATTAGAAAGATTCGGATACCCTTAGAGATTAATCGAGAACATTATTATATATGTCATACTATGGTAAAAAAGAAATGCTAACTTGGTAAGCTTCAAAGTAAATTTTTTGATAACTCATTGAAATAGTTGGTACTTTTGAAACACTCAAATAAGCGTTGTTGTGTGGACTCATGTAAGAGTTGGTCATTTTTATAAGAGCCGGTAATTTTTTACATGCAAACATCCAAAAAAATTGTCAGTGAATTATCAAAATAAGTGGTGATTTTGAAACAATTGAAAAAAGTGTAGATATTTCTATCGAATAAGAGTTAGTAAAGCTAAAACTAGATGATAACTTAATAAAGCTGGTAAATCAATTAAATCTATATCGGTAATTTGCTATAAGACGTAGTAACTTTAAACCGATCCTCGATGTAGCAAATAACTATTGGTAAGTCTAGGAACAGTCGCTAATTTGAAATAATCAAATAGAATTTTCTAAATAGATTCAAATCATAGTTGGTGATTTTCTACGGAAGTTGGTAGCCTTAATATGTTGATAAGCCGGGCAAATAAATGTTTGTAATTGACAAAAATTTGGAACAATCAAATACTTCCATAAAAATTGTTGATACTTCACTGACACTTTTTTTTTTCTGTCGAATTTTACCGACACTTTACATGCTGTTTAATTCTACTAGTGGTGGACCACGTGCGTCGCACATGACCTGGTGGTAATTGGGCTATAATTTTTCCCTTAAGGAGGACCTTTGCCCTTGCCCTCTGTTGTTGTGTTGACTCTGCTCTTTTTCTGTCCGCCTCCTTCTCTTCACCTTGAGAAGTTATAGTAGATCTTCCTTCACTGAACCCTCCCAATTAGCTCCTTTTACAGAACGCTTCTCTTCTGTGGGTGAATACAGCTGAGATGGACCTAAACGGATTTCTGACTCTACTCATCATCCTTGCTTTGGCCGTAGGACTGTAAGTGCTCTAATTCAACTTCTGTTCGACCTCTTGTTGACAGATAACGTACAAACAAACAAACGAAAAACTTTGCTCCTTTTACATATTTGATGCATTCCAGCCTGCTTCTTCAGTTTACGTTTCTACCTGTAAGTCTTGATCAGGTTACAAGTTTGTAACTTTTGTAGGGTTTTCAGACAACTCACGGAATGGCAGAGAAGGAGGGAATCGGAGTCAACCTCGAGAACGAAGGATGTGTCTGGAGAAGAGGATGAGGCGTTCAATTCATTGGGAATCAAGGTGTTTTTTTTTTTTTTTTTTTGGGCGATCCCTTTGATTTCTGGATATAGTGTGCATTCGGCCCATGACCCAAAAAGAGATTGCATCTCTTTGTCAAAACCTCCCGGCCAAAGGTCTCAAAAGTTTGTGGAGAGAGTCCAAAGAGATTGCCTAATAGTTGGCTTTATTTTCTAGGTTGGAAAGTAGTCATTTTTCAAAATTTTGAAGGGGACAAAAAAAAAGAAAAAGCAGTTTACGAGTTATTCAGGTAAATCAAAAAGAGACTTTATGAAGAATTTTAATATACTTTTCGACCCCAATTACTGAGAATAATTTTAGGTAAAAAATTTAAAAGAAAATCGGCAATAACGTATGAGACATATTCAATAAGAAATGAAAACTCGGAAATCAATTTATACAGAATTGTCTTAACATTTCGAAAGATACTAAACAATAATACTTCCCGACTTTTGCCATTTTGGGGAAAAAAATTTTAAGAATGGATTTTATCTACAAAGAAGCAACAAAATAAGTTTTGATAAGTTATTGAAATACTTTGTACTTTTAAACAAACAAACAAATGTTGGTAAAGTGGACCCAAGTAAGAGTTTCAATTTTTTTTTTTTTTACTTAGAGCCGGTGACTTTAGTAATGCAGATGACATCAACTAATAAATTTGGGAAAATAATTGAAATAAGTGGTCATTTCGAAACAATTGAAAAAACTTTGATAATTGAATCAAATAAGGGCTAGTAAAGCTAATATAGATGATAACTTAATCGGTGAAAACATTGGTAAATCGCTTAAATTGATTTAAGCAGTTTGCTATTAGACTTAGTAACTCTAATGCTATCTTCATTATAGCATAAAAAAATTTATAAGCCTTGGAACAAGTGCTAATTTAAAAAAAAATCAAATAAATCTTGGTGAATGGACACAAATCAGAGTTGGCAATGTTCTACAAAAGTTGGTAACAGTAAGCTACGTAAGTAACTATTGGTAATTCATAATAAATATTCGTCCACAATTAGCTGTGGAAAATATAAATAAGTGCCCAATATATTTACATATCTCGATAGACGTCGAGGCTCGAGAAAGAAACTTGCACACCTAAATGTTTGATGCAATTGTGCCTATTTCCAAGTCTCATTAGGTTGAAGTCCATAATTATTGGCAGGGTTCTGAGACGACTGACCAAATGAAGAGGAAGAGGAGCTCGGAGGCAATCCGGAGCATGGAAACTAAGACAACATACGAGTATGACGTGTTTCTGAGTTTCTGTGGAGGCGATACGCGCCTAAACTTTACTGATAATCTTTACCATAGAATGAAAAGTGCCGGAATCTGCGTATTCCTCGACAGTGAAGAACTCGAAAATGGTAAAAAAATCAATGAACTTTTGAAGGCAGTTGATGAGTCTCGGATCTACATACCTATCTTCTCTCGGAATTTCGCCTCCCGCTCATGGTGTCTCCGTGAGATTGCCCGCATGGTAGACCGTCATTCAGAATCAGATGGGAAGAGAGAGATAATTCCCATTTTCTATGACGTGGAGCCTAATGATGTGAAGCTCATAACCGATTTGTACAATAACGACATTCTCGAGCACAAGCGCAAGAATTACCGTAAGTCCGAAGAAGTGGATCAGTGGACAAGAGCCCTCAAAGAGGTTGGAAGTATGATGGGACGGGTACTTAAAGGGAAACGGTAAATTTCCTCGACTTCTTATGGTTGATAAGCACAATATTTACATTTCATTGGATGAATTAGATCATTTATTTAAGATTTGCATTCCATGTGAACTTCCAACACCCGAAAACCCGCGGTAGAGAATAGAATGTGGCCGATCTGTGTTTTTTTTTAGAGCACCCGACAAGGCATTTTTTTCAATTCGTGTGCCGTTATCCCGATATGACCCGAAAGGTAGACCAGCTTTTTACTTGATCATAATTTTACTTAATCATATTTTCACGATAAGTATAGTAGAAACTTATGTTCCATTGATTTTTGTTTTATCTTAGGATCCAACCTCTATAACCACAACCATGTAACCAATGACTATAGCTCGATCCCTTTTGGATTTTATGTCACGGCATTATTTTAGTTAGTCGATCTAAGTACAAGGGAAACAAAATTTCCTTGTCCAGTTTTATATGAATCTTATTCAGTTCATTGCATTGTTAAAACACCTCATGTTCGTCAAACAGATGAGTGACGTAATTCCATCAAATTTTCAACGCACGTATCAACTGATTATAACACTTAATTTACTTTTTTAACCATATGGTGCCAAGCTGTAAGACATTATTTATACCCGTTTATTTCTTGCCTTTGACTGAAACAATTTCTTTCTGCTTTGCTGCAGCGAAGGAGAAGAAATTGAATCCATTGTTAAAGAGGTTTTGGGTAAGCTTGGGAAACATGTTGATTTGCCTGGAGAGTTGGTTGAAGATTATCGTCAGATAAAAGCCATAATAGAAAAGTTGGATCTTAATTCTGGCGGTGTACGTTTCGTTGGGATACATGGAATAGGTGGTATTGGTAAATCAACACTTGTGAAGGTTGTGTTCAAGAAGTTGTGCTCTCGCTTTGACCGCGTTAGTTTCCTCAATGACGTTCGAAAATCATCAGAACATGGTCTTGTGACCTTGCAGAAAGAGTTAGTGAGAAGTGTTGGTAGCACTTTGCAGGCTGGCCAAATTCAAAACACTGGAGATGGGATGTATTGGATCAAGGCAGTATGTCAAAACAAAAAAGTCCTTATTGTTCTCGATGATCTAGACAAGAAAGTGCAACTCGAAAAGCTAGCCGGAAGATCTGATTGGTTTGGTTTTGGTAGTAGGATCATTATCACCACTCAGGATGAAAGTATCCTGAAGACTCAAGTGAAATTATCTAGTAAAGAGGGCCGAAATCAACCCGAAGGAATTTTGTGTTACGCTGTTCATGAAATGGCATTTGATCAAGCACTTCAGTTGTTTTATATGCATGCTTTTCGACACAACTCTCCTGCAAAAGATTATGATGCTCTTTCAAAAGATATTGTTAATAGAGTGGCTAGGCTTCCTTTGGCTATCGAGGTGATAGGTTCTTATCTTTATGAGCGAGGATTTGCCCTGGATCCACAAGGAGACCACACAAAGCTATGGGACGAGACGTTCACGAAGTTAGATAGAGGTCCTTTTAAGGATGTTCGAGATGCATTGAAGATAAGTTATGAACGATTGGAGGAAGAGGAAAAAAATTTATTTTTGGATATTGCTTGCTTTTTCACCAACGAGGACCAAACATATCCAGTTATTATGTGGGATAAAGAAGGTTACTGTACTCGGATGGCGATTGGTACCCTTCGCTTACTATCCTTGATAAAAATTATTGATGATAAGTTTTGGATGCATGACCAAGTTCGAGATCTGGGAAGGTACATCGTCCTTGAGGAACATACTCCCAAATTTAGTAGGGTGTGGAAACATAAGGATGCTCTAGAGCTACTGGAAAGAAAAAAGGTAAAGTGGAATATGTCACATAATTTTTATTTGGGAGGTGAAACTTGTTGAATTTCTCCATTTACTTTGTAGTTAGTTTTTTTTTAACTTACTGTTTCTCCTGTCAGTTGAGATATCTATCTCTCTCTCTCTCTCTCAAACATTTGAGTCAAAAGGTCTTGAATATTGGTGGAGCGAGACCAAATAAATTGCCTAATAGTCAACTTTGTTTTCTTGGTTCTATAGAATGGGAAATAGTCTTCTGAAAATTCTGAAATAAAGCACCCTTTCACGAGCTATCCGGTTCGAATTTTTGAATTATTTTCAAACACAATTACAGTGACAAACAAAAAAAAAAGATGGGATGATTGGAATTGATTTAGAAGAAATCTTCAAATTGTAGCTAAAAAGTTTCGTTAATGGTGTGAACGAAAACATAAAATTCTACTTGCTGGGAAAAGGCATGCGCCATTGCAAGTTCCCTGTTGGAGAAATTGTCTACTAGTGTTCATATGCTTCCTTTCTTTATAGCTATGTAAGAGGGTTAAGCTTTGTAAACTCAATTAATCTCTAGTTTATGTTGGCAGAGAAATGAAGACGTAAAAGCCATCAGCTTGACTGCCAGTGGCAGTGGCCACAACTTGATAGATGAAGAATTAGTTGCTCTACCAAAACTGAGGTTCCTTCGAGCGAAAGGCGCGGATTTTTCTGGCGACTTCAAGAATCATCTTTTGGAGCTAAGATGGCTTTCTTGGCAAACATGGCGAACCGATTTCCAAGCAACAAACTTTCACTTTAGTACATTGGTCGTGCTCAACCTTTCGGATAGCAATATTGAAGATGATTGGGATGGGTGGAAACAAATGAAGGTATGAAATGCCTTACTCTATATACGTTTTGTTTTTGGGTGTCATTACCTCATTCGAGATGATGGAAGGTTGATATATATTTCACTTCTTTGTATGATTGCCTCGTACGATTGATATAATGGTTGCATGTACTCCCCTACTCATCCGAGCGTAGAACATATTTTACATGAGTAACATTCATTATATTTCTATATATCAAAGTGAAACGCAATTATGTCCCACATAAAAGTTGCTTAGGCTTTGGATTTGGTGTATTCCAGTAAAAGCAAGTGCCATTTTGCTTTAGTATGCATCGGATATGATTTGAATGATTGCAAAGTTTGAGTCGAGTTCGGTACTAAAAAAGTAAATTGGTATTAAGTTTGAGATTATTAACACTCAGCTTGAATGACCTAAAGGATCAAAAGCTTATTTGACATAGCTAAGTTGTAATTGCTTTACTGAACTGCAAATTGAATGAATATGACATTACTTTTACCTTTTTTAATTAACTCAAGTTAATGAGCAAAGCCTCGAGCTCTACATTGAATCTAGTTCTTAACAGCCTTATGAAATCAAATCTCATACAAATTTATAGTTCAGTTCTGGGTAAATAACAAATGTAATGGAGTTTCTTTTCTTTCTTTATCTCTCCTTCTCCTATCGTTGGTGCCTGAGCTTTTCCCTTTTAAAGGGATGAACGTCAACTTTCCTCTTTTATTTTCCTTTAAAAAAGGGAATTGAATACTAAAGTCTAAAAAACAATTCAATACTACTTTTGACAAAGTCAAAACCATGAGAAACGCAATATCACAATTGTTGTCAAATGTGGTATGCTGTTGGCCAATGGCGGAGGGTGGTGAAAAACTAGGGCTGTTGGGTGGGACCTTGTGGGTGATCTGGGAATTAGAGATTTTTGTGATTTCCTAGGCAGGTTATGGAGTTTTTTCGTAAGACGCAAACCTCGGGTTTTGGAAAAAAAGGATGTGCAGTGGCATAAAAGGTGGGATGGTTCTTTGTACTTTCTTAAATATTCGCTTATGGACAATAAGCTTCCTTATGATAGTACCATATATGTTGATGTTCCTTATTAATTTTTTTACTTCCATTTTTTTCTGCAGATGAATATGTTGAAGGTTCTAGATTTGACAGGTTGCATACAGTTATATACGACGCCTGACTTCTCTAACTTCACGTCTTTGGAGAAGTTAATCCTTACTCGGTGTGTCAAGTTAACCACAATTCACAGCTCCATTGGTAAGCTAAATAGCCTGAAAACTTTGAATATCAAGGGATGTAGTTCTCTGAGGGAGTTGCCCGGAGAAATCGGTGCTCTGCAATCTTTGGCAGAGATTGTCATGCCCCAACATATACACCCCTTTAAGCTTCCGGAGACATTCGGCAGTCTTCACACTTTGTCGCGTTTGATATTAGATGAGCACCCCGGAATCAATCAACTTCCAAACTCTATTGGAGGGTTGGTGAAAGTGAAGCATTTATCTTTACGTCGCTGTGTGGGGATAACGAAGCTTCCATCCTCTATTGGAAAGATGAAATGTTTAGAAGAGTTGGATTTATCAAAGTCTGGAATAGTTGAACTACCCGATTCCATTGGATGTCTGAAAAAACTAAAAGTGATCAGAGTAAGTTATACAGTGATAAGAAAGTTTCCTTGTACTATCGGACAGGTGGAGATGCTTGAAGAGTTGCATGCCAAGAAATGTTTGGATTTGACCGATGAAAACCTAGAGGAAATAAGGAGGCTATCTCATTTGAGGATTTTGGACTTATCATATACTGAAGTATCAAAGTTCCCTACTGTGCGAGGTTGTCTCTCTAGTCTCCAAACACTTGAAATGAGTTCAATTCACCTTCCAGAAGTACCAGATCTTCCCCCATGTTTGACACGCCTTCACTTGCAAGCTTGCCACTTCCCATCTACCCTTCACTTTGCAAGCCTCGTCAGTTTAGATTATCTGGAACTGTCTAGACTAAGCGCTTCAATAGAGGAACCTGGCCCAACTTGGACAAGCAATTCGCCAGAAGAGCGATCGATGCATCCGCTTCCATCTGGTTTGTCAACCTTGAAGTTCAGGGGCATCAGTCTACTGCCATCTCTTTCCAACTTAGAAAGATTGTCGGTTCTATGTGTAATTGAATGTCCAATGTCAGGCTTCTCCGTCTCTAAAGACCTAATACATTTGAAGGAATTAACGCTAAGCAAATGCAAATCCCTCGAGAAAATATTGGGTCTACGACTCTTGAAAAAACTTGAGCGCTTGGATTTGAACAGATTGGAAAGTTTGGTTGAGATTGAAGGTTTGTCAGAATTGGAATCCTTGGTGTACTTCCGTATTTGCCATTGTGGTCTGATAGAAAGGTTACCCGGCTTATCAAAGTTAGATAAGCTTGAGCACATTGAGGTAGAAGCTTGTCCGAAAATAAGAGCCATCGAGGGCATAGAAAGCGGGGATTTGGATAAATGGGGTTGCACTGTCCTGAAAAGATTGACTGATATCTCAAGTTCGGCCTGGCTTTCCCACACAGTACCTAGGAACGCGGTGTTCCTGAGTTTTACGGGATTGGACGCTTGTTATAGCATGGTCGATTGCCTTCGAAAGAACCTGGTTCTTAACCAAATTTCGGTATTTGGGGACGATGAAGAACCGAGCTCTAGTGATGGAGTTGGCGAAGAGTTTCCGCTAGACAATTTCGTTGTCTACATAGTCTTCTTATCTATGAACTACGCTTGTAGTGGGTGGCGTCTACGTGAACTAGCCCACATGGTAGACTGCACGTCAAAGTCAAATGGGGAGAAAAAAATCTTGCCCATTTTCTACGATATGGAGGTTAATGATGTCAAGCTGGAAACCTATTTGTACAGTAGTGCCCTAGATAAGCACAGGAGGAAATTTGGCAACGAAGTGGAGGAATTGGAAAAGGCTCTAAGAGAAGTCGCGGGTATGAAGGGGTTCGACTTGAAAACTAAGAGGTAATGCTTCTATTTTGACTTTCTACAGTTTGCCTTCTAAATTATGAGTTCATAAGTCAGTCAATTGACCTTCGGTACCAAACAATTTCAAATTCATCGCAATGCAAACTTTTGCATGAAAATACTCGAGTACATTCAAGTAGATTTACCCTATGTTTGGAAGAGTTTTTAGGTGGGCGAAAAAATTTGAGGTGAAGAAAGCGTAGGGATTTGAAAATGAAGAGGGAAAAATGAAACTCGGCAAGTTTTATACTGTCAGCAAAACTGTATTTGTTTTTTTGTTTTTGGGGGATGATTACGATATTATTATAACAAATTTTTCATTTTCTATTACTTTTAAGGGAATATTTTTGAAATAAGAGAAAAAGTGTGACTTCCTCCCCGGCTTTCTTCATCCCTTTAACCAAAAAATGGTTTTACATGAGCCACCCACATCATTCCTCTCACAACAATTCTTTCCAAACAGAGAGTTCTCGTTTAGAAATGGCGCGCATAAAGAAAGAAGAAGGTTCGGATAAAGGGAAAGAAGTGTGATTTGGACTATCCTAGCGAATTGATTTAAATTGTTACAAGATTTGAACTTTCGAGATGGTGCATATTAAGATCCTAACTTTGAAAAGTTACATATTTATGCCCTGTTCTTTCACGTCATTGATGAACGAAAATTTCGTGCTTTGCTGCAGTGACGGAGAACTGATGGACTTGGTCGTTGAGGAGGTACTCTGTAAGCTTAATGCCAAGAGAGTGGATGTGCCTGAATATTTGGTTCCATCTTTTCCTGAGGTACATGATCTAATAAATTTGTTGGATGTCAACTCCGGTGGTATACGATTCGTTGCCATATGGGGAATGGGTGGTCTCGGTAAAACAACACATGCGAAGATTGTGTTCAACCATTTACTTTCTCACTTTGACGGTGCTTGTTTCCTCGGCGACGTTGGAGAATCATCGCGACATGGTCTTATAAACTCGCAGAAAAAGTTAATAAAGGGTTTTGTGGGTTCTACGATTGCTGACCAAATTGAGGACATTGGAGCTGGGATGAATAAGATCAAGAGAGTATGTGAATCTAGAAAAGTCCTCATTGTTCTAGATGACCTACACGAGAAAGGGCAACTTGAAAATCTAGCTGGAAAATCTGATTGGTTTGGTTCTGGTAGCAGAATCATTATCACAACTAGAAACCAATGGATCCTGCAGACTCAAGTTGAATCATCCAGTCAAGAGGACCGAAAACAAACCGGAGGAATTTTGACTTATAAACTTCAACCAAAGGCTGCCTAGCAAGCGTTTGTGTTATTTTGTAGTCACGCATTCAAAGGAGACCCTCCCGCAGCAGAATATGATCATCTTGCAAAGCAAATTGTCAGCAGTGGGGGTGGGCATCCTTTGTTTTACGAGGTGATTGGTTCATATCTTTATTGCCACGGCTCTCAACTGGAGCCACGTGGTGATAAAATAAAGCTATGGTCAGACACGTTGAGGCAGTTACGTGAACTTCATTTCAAAGATATTTACGGTGCATTGATGATAGGTTACGCAGGTTTGGATGATAACCAAAAAGAAATTTTTCTGGATATTGCTTGCTTTTTCACCAACGAGGACAAAACATATCCGTTCATCATGTGGGAAGACCATAGTTACAATCCTCAAAGTGAAATTCCTATTCTCATCCAACGGTCCTTGATACAAATTAGAGATAATAAGTTCTGGATGCACGACATGTTGCGTGACCTAGGACGGAGCATCGTCCGGAAAGAATATCCTCGCAGACTTAGTAGGGTGTGGGCTCACGAGGATGCTGTAGATCTATTGAAGAGAAGAGAGGTAAGTGAAAGAGTATGTCACATTTTTTCAATTTGGAAGGAAAACCTCTTTTCTCTTTTATTTTATAGTTAAGTTTGTTTAACTTCTGATTTGTCTTGGCAGTGAGATAGCTCGCTCTCAAACGTTGGGATGAAAAGGTCTTGTAAATTGGCGGAGAGATACATTGCCTGACAGTTAGCTGTATTTTCTAGATTATGTAGGATAGAAGATAGATTTCTGGAAATTCTGAAGCAACAGTATCGCCGTTTCACGTGCCATCCTAGCAACGTCAGAAGAAAGCTATCTGTTTGAAGAATCTTTAAATTACTTTCAAACACTATTACAAAAAAAAAAACGAAAAACTATGAAGATTGTAATTTGGTATGCTGATCATTTTTCTTGAAAAGCAGAACATGGGAAACGAAGAAATGATTCATAAGATAGCTTCAAATGGAAGCTCAAAATTTTTCGTTAATGGTGTGATAAATGTCTATATGCTTCCTTTCTATATAGCTTTGTGAAAGTGTTGTGCACTCAGTTAATCTCGAGTCTCTATTGGCAGAGAAATGAAGATGTTAAAGCACTAAGCCTGACTTCCGATGGATGCAGCAACATCATTGCATCTGAAGAATTAGCTGCTCTACCCAATCTAAGGTTCCTTCGACTGAAAGGCATTGATTTTTCGGGCAATTTCAAGGATCTTCTTTTCGAACTAATATGGCTTTCTTGGCAACCATGGCAAGTGACTTTCCATGCGTACAACTTTCACTTTAACAAGTTGCTCGTGCTCGACCTTTCGCATAGCAATATTGAAGATGACTGGGGTGGATGGAGCCAAATGAAGGTACAATATGCCTTACTCTATATACTTCTTTTTGTCCTCACCTCATTCATGACCAATGAGGCGATGATTGAATCAAAATATGTGGTGTACTTCCTTCCATGATCACCTCATATGATAGATATAATGGTTGCATGCATTCCTCATCTTATCTAAGTTAATAATATATTTTGCATAAGTAACTTTCACTATCTTTTTATCTATCAACGTAAAACACGCTTATCTCCCACATAAAAAATGCTTCGTCTGGGTTATAACATTGGTCTTGCGGTTCTGGAAGTTGTTAAGTTTTGGAAATGTTGAAAATCCAGTAAAAGCCAGCGATATTTTGCTTCAATATGCATCATATATGATTTGGTTAACGTAAAATTTGACTCAAGATTAATAATAGAGAAATCAATTGGAAAAATGATTGAGATTTGTATCAATCAACTTGAACGGCCTAAATGCATTGCTCACAAGTTCATTTGAAATAGGTAAGTTGAGTACTGGAATGAAGGTGAGCCTAAACTTCATAATACTTGATTGAAGTGAATCAATAGCCGAGTTTAATAGTTGATCATTTGTTTGTATTCTGGTGGTAGTTGTGGTAACGAACTGTATAATCAAATCCAAATTATTCTACTTTTACTGCTCTTTTTTTTTTTTTAACTTCAACTTCTTCTTTTTCTGCAGATGGATAGATTGGAGGTTCTAGATTTGACGGGCTGCAAACAGTTAAGAAGGACACCTGACTTCTCTAACTTCTCGACTTTGGAGACGTTAATTCTTGCTCAGTGTGTCAAGTTAACCACAATTGGCAGCTCCATCAGAGAGCTAACGGGCCTTAGAACTTTGAATTTGGAAGGGTGTATATCACTTGATGGGTTGCCGGAAGAAGTTCGTTCTCTGCAGACGCATATTATCATGCCCCCACATCTAAAAGGTAATTGATTTCATTTCGATTAATTAGGACAAATATAGGCCATTCAATTGACTTAAAACACCATATAGAATTTTTTTTAAAAAAAAAGATGAGGATATTTTATATCTAGCACGAGTGTTCTACTAGCTTGAAGGCCAATCCCGAAAGATGCATGAACTTGTACGCACGACACCAAAAAAATCCCCTTTCTAAATGACCCAAAAAATTCATGATTTTCTACTTGAGGAATTCACTGTTAAGTTTTCCATCCGTTCAACTTAATGAATTCGCTCCCAATAGTCGGTTTGGGCCATTGATATTCGATACGAGGCAAAACAAACTCGATTCGGGAAGCCTAACTCTTCCATTTCGGAGTTACTCATTGTTCTCTCTTTCGTCGAAACAAACAAGTCATTAGTTTAGAAGTCCAATGATTGATTCGCGAGAAACTGCGTTGTTTTGTCTAGCTGACGTTTGTTTTAGTGACTTATCTATTGTAGACGTCCATGCTATTAGCCACATCAGATGCCAAATTAGCTTGTGTGGACGAAACTATTTGGTGATGGAATTTGTTTTGTCTATTAAGCAATAGTTCGTGCACTTGTTAGGGTTAGTAGAAATAGGAGATATTTTTATCCCTCTAATGTGAGTTTTTTTTTTTTTTTACTGTTATTTACATGAAAACTGTGCCTAGCTTAAATGTAAAGATGAAGGAAATGCTCAACGAAAGAGGAGCACCTCTTTTCATCATATGTTAATCTAACAATATCACTTATTTCTTTAGAATATCCCCAAGAGCAGCTTGCAAGAATGTGCCCTGTTTTCTCAAGATTTTGCTTAGAACCCGCATCTAATATTACCTATTATTTTCTGTAGCCATCGACACGTCATTCTCAGGTAGATACTTGGATTTTAAATTTTGCCAAAGATAAATTATCTCCTCAAGTTTGGTAGGTGGATCCAGTTTCATCCATTTCGTCAAGAATAGCTACTTTGCATTGGTTCCTTAATTCTAGAGCATCTTAATTTCTTTGAACAGGCAATATCCGGAGAAAATTTGTTGTAGCTATAGATTAATTGGTGCTAATACTTGACCACTGGAGTCATACAAGCATTAAGTTTTCGTTTGCATATTATGTTCACAGAAGTAGATGTCTATAGTTTAAAAATCACATCCAGGGAAACTCTCTGGTTACACGTTTGAGACATCAAACCAACACTTAGGTTGTTATTTTGTATCTAGTTACTTTCTGTTCATCCCACCAAAATGAACTGTCCTTTGCCTGTGTATCGTTGCAGGAAGGGAGAACTAGTTGATAAGGTTACTGGAGGTTTTGAGAGCGAGGCATTTGTTAGACGTTAACTCCTCAAGCCTTGTTTTGGTTTAGTCAAAGAGAAGAAGAAGGGTTTTGCTTTCTAGGCAATAAAGCTCTGTTCAACTGCATTCTGGGTTTGATTGTTTGGAGGATCCGAATATTTCGTTGAGTGACGATATGGGTTGACAATTCGAGTATATATGAACGAGGGGTATCAATGAACTCCCATGCTTTAATGGAGGATTAGTGAAGGTTTGACTCTTGTCTTTGCAGCGGTTCCAGGGGATAGATGAGCTTTGAAACGTCAGTCTTTACACAGGCGCTTTGCAACAAAAGAAAGGAGCTTGCATTTCCAAGTAAAAAATTTCTGTAGGACGGTGTTCTTTATGTTTTCGAATCTAATGCTTGTTACTCTTTGGTTTTTTTTTTTTTTTTTTGGTGAAAGATTAGCATGAAGTGTGAAACCAAGTTGTTCATGTGTAAGAACTTGAATTACTGCATGCTTCCTAGTGCTTTTGGATGTTTAGAACTTTTGCAATTATATGCCATTTTAGTCCATCGATGACCAAATGCCAGAACAAGTACAAAAACAAGTATCCAGGAGAATCATATCATAGTACACTAAGCAATAACAGGGATCACACCTTTGGATGTACTCATAGAAGTCTGATTCTTCTGTGGCATTTCCAACCATCATTCTTTTATCCACTGTAATTGTAAGTAATTCAAACTGACACACGACAAAACTAGCGCGGCCCGGCCCACAAGAATGGAGCCCGTAGAAAAACACAGCAAGCCCGGCCCACAAGAATGGAGCCGTAAGTTTCTATTCTCTAATGAGCACCGGCGGATTACTAAAGATAAAAAGATATGCTCGTTCAAATATTCCATCTTCTTCGCTCCTACTTTATTTTTTGTTTTGGGTGGTGATTGCCATTTTTTTAAAAAAGATTGCACACTCGTCACATACATAATTCGGTCAATTTTTATGATAAAGGCGTATATTCAATACTATGATCAACCCAAAATAAAAATTTCCACCTATAAGTTATCCACAAGCGCATACCACCACGCTCAAAATAGTTGAAGCAAAAATATCAATTTGCACAAGATGCTCACGTCGACCATTAACATTTGCCGAAGTGCCGGATCCGATGGAGGCTCGCGTTAGCACCAAGTCGACATAGTCACGTCGGCTTGCCAAGTCAGCAAGTTTCGACCTAACGTAATCGATTAGTGTTATATTACTCTTCAATTACCTGTGAAAACTTATTGTTGATATTCGTGGAAAAGCTATTAATTACATATATACCACAAGTTTTCTTTACCATATAAAAACTAATCAAACATACTTTTCATCCGAAGAAATTAGTGATTACTACTATATTACATCTACTTACTTGCTTTTCATCCTATATCAGGAGGAAAGTTATTGACCGGAAAAAGATAGATACTTCATCTTGTGGAAGATAACAAGATAATGCAAGATTTACAACGAATGAAGCCACTAATTAATGTCATGTAATTCTTTTCTTCTTTTCTGGTTGAGTACCTATTCAATTTTAGATTGCTGCTGTGTTTGAGTCGTGTTGTTTTATGATCTCAAAAGTTTCCGATCAAGTTAATCCACAATGGAATTAGTGCAGTGTTAATGAAATGTTTTTTTCCTCAATAGTTCTTAACTCCTATTGCTGACTGTTTTTCTCACACAGTCGGTAATAACGCTCACTTATATACCATCTTATTCCATCAATAACCACATCTCCGAACAAGCGCAAAATCGAGTATCCAGAAAGTCATATCATGCTACACGAAGCGATAATAAGGACATGGCTTATCGCACATTTTGACGTTCTTTTAGAAGTTCTACATAATTAAGCTCCAAGTTTGGCTCTTCTATGTTGCTTTCATGATACATGAACCACAGAGCAATCAATGAAAAGTTTGCATTTAGGCCCTGTTTGGTTCGGATGAGTTATGGATAAGTTTAAGTATTTTTTCCAAAATGCAAACATAACGTAATAAGAATGAGATTTTTATGCCCAACGTATAATTACGTAGAAAGAATCCATAAATCAAGACAAGCGCTCTGAATGATCTCTTTTTGCCCAAAGTATTTGCTTCTTGTTAAGCCTAACCTCACCCTACGCTTGGATCAACTCTCAGTTATGAATGGGTGGGCAAGTGAAAAAAAAATAAAATCAGTGCATGCATGACTTAACTATGATTTGCAGGCAATTCTTATAGTCATAAGAAAAAAAAAGTAATATTCTTAGAGCATCTTAAATTTATTCAAATCGAGGATCGTGGAACCGAATCTTGGTGTAGAAGTGGACCAATTAGGTTACCAATTTGATATCCTTATATCGCGTGCCTAACGAAAGCCAACTTTTTCTTTCGTTGTTCATTACTGCAACCCCAAAGAAGTATTTAAATCGACTACCGAAAAGGTTTCTAGATATCTGAAATATGCCAACACAAGAAGCAGGATTTGGAAATGCTTTTCCTTCGGTTTGTCCTATTTAGTAAAATAAAAAAGCATGGGAGGGCGTTGCTGATGTTCGGGGTGGACACGACTTTTTCTAACACTAGAAAACAGGATTTGGAAATGCTTTTCCTTCGGTTTGTCCTATTTAGTAAAATAAAAAAGCATGGGAGGGCGTTGCTGATGTTCGGGGTGGACACGACTTTTTCTAACACTAGAAAACCAGTGGAAGACACCTATAATCAGAGCATGTCGTGAAAGAATCACACTGGGTAGGCATGCTACGATCGAATTTCTGCTGGTATGAGCAGTCAACTATTTGGGGTCATATAAATGATCAAAGAGTGATAACTCATATCACGGGAGAAAACGTTGCGCAGAGTTCAATCACCATTAATGAGTGGCTTCGTGATTTCTTATGGGTACAGCACTCCAAGTAACTCAATCTTATGGTTCTTCATTATTTATATATGGCCTTTTTTTTTTTCTATATGCTTATTTTGTATGGGCTTTTAGTTTAATGTTTCCATTCAACGGGCGTATTTATTGACAAGAACATAAGGGTGGACCAGAAGAGGGTCGGCTGTAGTTTGAAAAAACAAAAATAAAAACTGGAAATCATTTAAGAGAAATCCAAAAATTTGGAGACTCGGGACAAATGTTGCTAAATTAAAAGAATCGCCTGGACTTTTAGAAAAAAAAAAGTATTAATATCACGAAAATCTCAAACTAGTATATTTGTTACAAATTTACCATAAGCTATTTTTTATAACCAAAAATTTCAAGGTGATACACTTATGATAAATTTACTTAAAATTATTTTTTCGACCACCAAAATCTCAAACCGATACATATGCAATAAATTCATCCCAAACTAATGATTTTGACCACTATAAATTCTGAACCTGGTACACATCGATAAATTTACCATTCGTTAGTTTCTAATAAATTAGATTAATACAACGAAAAATTTTAAATTGATACATCGTGACAAAAAGAGGGTAAATATCTCAAATGTGTATATAACAATTGTCGCGTGTCATCCAACTCAACAATTTGACGATAAAATTTAACGAAAACTAACATAAGGATAATTTATTATAGGTATATTAATTTAGGATAAATTTATCAAATATGTGTCAGTTTAAGTTTTTTATATGATAAAAAAGAATTTAAAGTAAATTTATTATAAATATATTAATTTAAAGCACTCCTTCCCAGAAACTCGCCTTCTACTTTCTTGCCTTGACTTTGCGCTTCTTCTCTTCCCCTTGAGAAGTTATGGTCGATCTTCCTTCACTGAACCCTCCCAGTTAGCTCTTCTTTCCAGGAGCGTGGTTCTCTTCTGTGGGTGGATATAGCTTATGGGATTCAATGGAGAGCCATCCTCACTTTGGCTGTAGGAGTACTGTAAGGCTGCATATGGTAACGCTCCGAAACGCGTATGGTAAAAAAGTATTTTCAATGTGTTTCGAGAACACTTTTGAGAAATAGAAATACTTTTGGAGCAAAAATAATAAAAAAAAAACTTATTTATGTGTTTTGAAACACTTTTTAAAAACACATTTGGAACATTTTTTAGAAACAATTGGGAAAAATTTTGTTTTTTAGCACACTTTTTTTTTTTTGTTCTTGCACGATATTGGCTTTGATTTTTAATTATTTTATTTTAAAAAATTAATTAAAATACCAAAATAATTCATAAAATTAAAAAATCAACCTTGAAAGCTTTACTAGCCTTAGGAACCAATTTTAAATAAATTTTTTTTTCGTAATTTTGACATTTTTTGGATTTATTTTAATTATAAAAATAGTTGAAAATCGGGAAAAATGGTATTCGTGGTCAGAAAAATGCGCAAAAATAGTCCATGTTTTTATTTTAATTCCCTTTTCATTTTGGCCTCTTAAAGTTTTAAAAATTCAGTTTGGGACCACATGCCTCTTCATTGAATATAATTCTAAATTGACTAAACAATTTCATTTTAAATCATTTTAGCCATTTTTTTTTAACTTTTAGAGTAATGACATGAGACTTTAATACCTTGCATCTCATTTCAGTCCTCATGTTTGGAAAAATTGCACAATTGGACTAAAAAGACCTAAATGCACAAATATTTTTTTTATTTTAGCCCTCGATTTCACTCAAAGTGTAATTAATATTTTTCTAGAGGTCCTCGTTTAAAGGTAGTCATATATTTTTTTTATAGTTGATCTCGTCCATATTGTAATTTGATAAATATTGCATAAATTACTTATACATATATTGGTCTAATTTGATTTAGTAAATTGAACAAATGAGATTTAATTTGATTTAATAAGTTAAAAAGATAAAGACATCTTAATTTTAATATATATAGTCTCCTTAATTAAATGAAAAAATAAGGAATAATTTTTTTGCGGTTACCAAACGCATTTCTTTTTTTTTTTTTTAAATTCCAGGAACATAAACTTTATATATTTACCAAACGCGTTTATGTTCTTTTTTGTTTCGGAAACGGAACTTTTTTGATTACCAAACGCATTTTTGTTCCCAAAAATCGTTGCCGGGAACAGAAATAGAAAAAAATATTTCTATTCCAAAAATTGTTCCGAGAACGTAAACGTTACTATACGTGACCTAAGTACTCGATTCCACTTCGATACGAGCTCTTGTTTACAGATAACGCACACAAATCAAAAGGAACTTCACTCCTTTACATGTTTGATGCAATTCGGCCTGCTTGTTCCATTTACATTCCTATTTCTAAGTCTCGATTTAGGTTTAAAAAAAGTCTGTAATTTTTGGCAAGGCATTGAGACAACTCAAGAAATCGAAGAGGACGGACTCAGAGTCAACTCCGAGGACGGACGAAGGGTCCGGAGAAGAGAACGAGGCTTTAAGGGTAGACATGGCCACGGGCCGGTTTGGGCCCGAACGGGCCCGTGGAATAACCGGAACGGGCCCATTGACCGGGACCAGACGTTTTTAAAAAATTAGGAATCGGATAGGAACAGGGGGTTCCGGGCCTATTCTAAACCGCGAAAAAGAAAAAAAAAAAAGGGGAGAATGCGTTGGCTCTTCCTGCCCCCCCCTAGGGCCCCACCCCAACGTCCCAATTTTGGGCCGTTCCAAAATTGCTGTTGCATTGCAACGGCAACAATATAGCCGTTGCAATGCAACGGCCACAATATGGCCGTTGCAATGCAACGGCCACAATATGGCAGTTACAATGCAACGGTTCCAACTTTTTTTTAGATCCTTTACAAGAACCTTCTTCGTAACAAAGTTTTGGTTTATAGAGACGAAGGGATAAGGAGCCATGGTGAAGGAATTCCAAGAGAGCTTCTAGTAGCACTCGACGAATCTCATATCTACTTACCCTTCTTATCCACCAACTTTGCTTCTAGTACGTGGTGTCTCCATGAACTAGTTCGCATGAGATGGAAAGAGAAGAATCCTGCCCATTTTCTACAATGTGGACAAGGCTGATGTTAAGCTTGAAAACAATTTATACAGAGATGCCCTGAATGACCACAGGAGCTTATATGGCGACAAAACGGAGGAATGGGAAGGGGCTCTTAGATTTGTCGGGGACATGGATGGGTACGACCTGAAAACTAACAGCTAATGCTGCTTTTTTTATTAATTGCATTTTACCTTCTAAATTATGAGCTAATGGGTCATTCAACTCAACATTACCACCAAAGAATTTCAAAGTCACAGCAATGTAAACTTTTTCACAAAAAATACTCAAGGGCACTCGAGTAGATTCTTACCACTATGTTTCGAAGAGCTCTTTAGGTGGGTGAAGATATTTGAGGTGAAGAAAAGACATTCTTTGTTGGTTGGAAGTCTTAGGATATGGAGGTGAAGACAGTGTAGGGATTTGAAAAAATGGAAATTGGCAATTTTTCACAATTTTGTCGCTTTCTATTACTTTTGAGAGTATATTTGGAAATAAGAATTAGTGAGCTTAGCAGAATTCGCTTCACTTCCAAATAAGTATCTTCATGTTCTCCACCTCTTCCAAATCCAAAAAGTGGTTTTGCATTCACCACCCCATCATGTCCAATTTTGCTTCCCCTATAATTCTTTCCACTATGATTCTTGCTTTCCAAACAGAGTGTTATCGTTTAGGCTACTACTAAAGAATAGAAAAAAAGGGCACGCAAAAAGAACGGAGAACATTTCTGTGAAGGGAGAAAGAGTGTAATTTAAATTAATCTAGTGAATTGATTTAAATTGTTACAAGATGGGTAAAAGTTCATCCAAGTTTAGTGTTTGTTTACATGAGCTTCCGTGGAACTTTTTCGTAATGTTTGAGATTGAAAGTTGTTACTGAGTGTAATAACATTAATTAAAGGAGCTGTGAAATTCGTAATTATTGTCTCCATAACAGAACATGAAACGCACTGCAAAAGTGCAAGATGGGATAAATGAGGTATTTTCACCTCTGGATTAGTCTAAACTTACTAAGGAAATAACTGGAATTCAAAATGTTTAAACGGAAGAAATGATAAACACATATGAAGATTTCGGAGAGATTATCTAATATGATTATTACTTCAAGGACAACTGACAAAATAAATTCCAACCTTTTAGACGATTTTCATTTTTCCCCTACTTTTTAAACTTATCAGAAAAAAAATGTCCAACCGTTCGAATTTGTTCCGGATTGTTCAACACCATTTATGGGAGGTAATGTTACATTAGATTCTTTCCCGAACAACAATTTTGCCACTAAAAGAAGGAAGATAATCTGGATTTATTATTCAAGAGAGAATATTTAAGGCAAGATAACTTAACGTATGTATGACTCAAGGTCATATCACCATTTTTTGATTATTCAAAGTATTTTTTGAATTTTTTGGTATGAAGAAAAAAAACGAAAAATACATTCTTCTATGAGATACAACCTTCATTGAAATGTTATAAATACTTAAAGCTAAAGAGGCCAAAAGGGCAATCAAAATTTGATTAGATAGGCCAAAAGGGCAACTAAAGATAGGTTCTTGTATAAAATATAGTCTTCTCAAGACTTTTTGCTTGGACCCTACACCTAATTTTGCTTATCTCAAAATTCAAGTTCTGTTGAGACCGGCATATCATTTTAGATAGTTGGATCTAATTTCACCTATTCCGTCAAGAACAGCAACATCATGTTGGTTTGCGAATTTTTCGGGCATCTTAAATTTCTTCATATTGAGCAGTGTCCGACCAAATTCGGGTGCAGCTGTAGACTAAATAGGTTGGCATTTTGATATACTTTTTATTGCGTGCCTGACGAAAACAAACCTTTTCTTTCGTTGTGCATTGCCGCAGCCTCGAAGAACTAATCGACTTGGTTACCAACGTGGTTTTAGAAGAGCTGTTAGATGCCGACGTAAGGAGGGCTTCAGCAGTTGACGATTAGTGGCTGTCGATAGGAAGCTGTACAGAAATAAAATATCAAAGATAAGAAGAAGAAAGAGAAAGAAATGGAATTCTATTCCATGGGATCGCACATTGAAGTGAAAGGATGGGAAGAGGCTCTAGTACAGGTTGCACACATCAAGGGAGTCGATCCGAAGACTAACGGGTAATTGCTTCCATTTCGATTATTTAGGACAAGATACATCGTTTATTTGATTTACACACCACATGGAATTTCAAAGTTACTACAGTGCAGCCTTTTGCATCCAAATAAACGTATACTCAAGCAAATTTCTATTCTTTGGAACACTTCTATGATCTTTAAGTTAACGAAGAGGATTTCTGAAAAACTACTTCGTTATTAAGTAGCGAGAAACAACTTTGTTTGGTCTCACGGACATATGCCTTGCTGGCATCACTATTGTACTCGTCGACACCGTTAGCCATGTTAAATGCCACATTAGCTTGTTTGATGGTGGAAATGTTTGTCAATTAAAATAATGGTTCGCGCAGTTTTTGAGTCGTTTGAAAAGTGGAGATATTTTATCCTCCAGACGTAAGAATTGTCCAACCAAACGACTGTCCTTTCAAACCTATGCATCATCACAGGTCCAGAGGAACCAGTTAAGAAGGTCGTTGAAGAGGTTTGGAGAGAAAGGGGATTATTACATGTCGACCGTTGGAGCCTTGTTTTGGTTCTTCGTCAAAGGAAGAAAAAGAACGGATTTGCTTTGTAGCTTATAATATTCCGTACGACTGCATTTTTTCCCCGATTGTTTGGAGGATGTAGATTTTTCATTTTGTCATGAAATTGGTTTACGGTTCTAGTGAAGCTTTCACTTGTCTTTGCAGCGGTGCTGGGAGATAGAGGAGTTTGAAATGTCAGTGTTTACATAGGTGTTGTGCAAAGAAAGAGAGGAGCTTTCTTTCCAAGTAATGAACTCCTGTAGGACGGTGTTCTTTATGGTTGTTGGATCTAGAAGTTTCATTCAGAGATGAAAATAATCGTGATCCTAATGATTGGTGTTCTTTTATTTTTATTTTGAAAGATTAGCTTGAAGTGTGAATAAAATTATTCATGTGTTCGAACAAGAAAGTCATTCAAGTAGCTTTCTAGCGCTTGTCCGTCTCAATCATCATGAAAGGATAAGTACGGTAAAAAAGAAGCTTTCATATTATTAAATTTATGTTTGAAGGAAAGATCCGACATCATGTTAAGTTTATTATTCATCCTTAAGGGCTCGAGTAGTGAAGTAAAATCATTTGACATTTTCACAGAAAATAATAATAAACTTGGAGACATTTAGGTGATAATTAGTGCGCTGCGCATCAAACGCTTTTCGTTCACATACAAACTACAGTTGTAAAAGTTCTGCTCTGGGTGAGGCTCATTGCATTTCAAATAATGGTCCTTGGTCCTGACACATTTGCAATTATGAATATGGTTTCGTTAGTCTATGGTGTTTAGTTCTGGGTGAGAAGTTCTGCAAATCCTACCAACTTTAGAATTCCCACTTGGAGTAAGAACTGTGTACATGTTTACGAAATTCAGTAGCGACGCTATCTTATATGGCATTTTATATGGCCTAATTCTCTAAGAATAACATCAACATTAGGGCATGCCCTAATTGTGATCTAAACATTTTTTTGATCTCTTATAAAATCACCAACTTTCTCTCTGTGCTATGAAAGTTCACGTCATTTTCTTTTCCCAAATAACTTTTTGTGGTTAGGACTTTGTGTTTGGTGTGTGGGCGACAAAGGTGGGGTATGTTGGGAAAGAGAAATAGTAAAACTGCAACAAAACGGACAATACTAATGAGTGGGGTGCGAAGCTTGTAGTTGAAAGGTAGAGAGATATGTTTAAGGTATCGGTATGAAAGCTCATGAATGCTTTTTGTATTTGAGGCATGCATACAATTTTAATTTTAGTGTAACCGGCCTATCCTTTTTATGAATTGATCACGTCGCAAACTATGACTTCTTGAAAGTTATAATGATGTAAAGCGGAAGAGAGGAATTCTTACATGACTATCTAAAGTAATAAGATAAATATAATATCAAGTATAATCGACCAAGGATATGCACTATCAAAAGAGATATATGTATAATCATGTGTAGAATCAAGTAAATATTCTGATATCGCTGACATTGAAGATACCTATATGACATGGCAAATATGATTCTAAACTATATGCTATGCGATGAGGATGCCATTTTTTTTTTTACTTTTTTGTGAATTCTTCCCTCATTGTGAGCCTCTCTCTTTGACCCTTTTGTATACTCCAGCCTTGCTCTCGTCCCCGCCTGCCTGAGCTTCCCCTGTACCGGCGTCCTTTTTGTTCACAAATCGCTATAACCAGCTGCCCTTTTTGTGTCCTCACTTGCGTCAGAGGACGCCAAATCATCCTCATTGCCACCGGGAATGGATTGGAAATAATGCCCACCCCTATAGAGCCGCGATTAAGCTCGAATTGACCTTCGATTTGGGCAATTTCTGGTTCGGTTTTTCCTGGTCTTCGTCGGGCGTATGCCGCGGGCACAAAAGGATTTGGTCAGACCAGCTTCGGCGTCCACAGCTCAGGTGGAATGACTCATTGGAACCGTAATCTTGTGGCCTTCAAAGCCCACACATTGCAATCTCCGATTAAGTCCATTTGGTTGTTATTTGCTTGGTCCACTTAGGGTCTTCGTTGCGTGTGCGCCGCAACATAGAACGATTTGGTCGTCCTGACTTTCGGCGACCTCAGCAAGTGACAATAGGCTCATTGGAATCGGGATCGTGTCTTCTACAATGCCCATCCATTCACGCCTTCAATTGTGCTTGAATTGATGGTCAAGTTTGGCCAAATTTGTTCGGTCTTCATACCTGTGCAGAAAGAAGAGGATTGGGGAAGACGATCAATAGTGCAATCGGGTCGTTGGGTCGGATCCGTGGATCCGTCTGACCCGACTGACCCAATTGCTCTATTTTCTCCGAATTAGCGCTTATAACGACCATGTTTCATGAAATTAATGCCAAAAATGGGTTCTACAATATGAATCTCATGTAAAAATGATGTTCTTGAGGTTAAATGGTTTAACTTGGTGCAAAAACCCTAAGTCCAAAGTTTCACCAAGTAGGAAATTTGGCCAATTGAGCCCCTTAGTAGCCAATTTGAGCCAAGCCAATCTTTTTAATGAGTTTAAAATGATGAAAAACCTTTGGGTGAGCGTTTAAACTTGAACGTGAATGACCAATTAATCTCAATTCGCAAACGAGGGACTAAACCGAAATTTCAAGTAGGTCCATTTTTCAAATCTATGCAATTTGTGATATGATTGGACCAAAATGCAATTAAAGGTTTAAGGACCAAATGTCATAACTAGCATGGAGAGAAAAGAAGACTAGAAACTACTTAATTTGAGATTTTTGTTTCGACCACGGACCTAAATGCAAAAATTTTGGAACTCAAGGACTCAAGTCGAATTTCCGGGATTTAAGATGATCAACATGCAATTGGGATTAAGAGAAGACTAATGACTACTTTTCCATATTTTTCTAAGTCACGAATGCTATTTTTTCTATTTTCGGGATATTTTTTAATATAAAGAGATATTAAAAGTTGGGCTCCAATTAGGCTTTTTCCAATTAAATGTACATTTATATTAAGCCCTTTTCCCAAATCAGAAACTAGGTGGGCTGAATTATGCTCAAAATAGGCTCCAACAGCTTTGATAAATTCGGCACACCTTTCCCTTAATTGACGAAAATTTGTGATGGGCTCTGGTCCAAATCGCCCGTCAATTTAAGCTCATTTTCGCACCTTCGATCCAAATGAATGCTAAAAAAATAAATATAAAAAATGATTCAATTATTTTTACAAGAACTAAAGTTAATTCTAATTTTTATGCAAGAATAGCTCAAAAGAAATAGTCAAAATTTAGGTGTTAACACACCCCATCCATCGGGCACAATGTCTTTAGAGTTGATGAGGAATAAAGGAGGAGCCAAATAGAGCACCTTCAAATTGTAATCTCCAGTATCTTCTCCTTGCTTATCCACGATTTCACCACGCTCCATGGCTTCCTGTATAAATCGTCGATCACGTCGACGAGTCTTTTCTAGGTTACACTCATCTTCATCAAACTTCTATCCAAATTCAATCGAGATCTTCATATCACCTGCTAAGCATTCACACGGGATTCTCCAAAAATCACCATGTCCGGTTTAAAGAGGAAATGATCCAAAGACAGATCAATAGTGGAGAGTGTCCCGTTACTCATGGAATCATCGATCCCGCCGATTATGCCCAAACTGACTAATTTTACTAGATAACATAATTTCTGTTCCCTTGAGATTTCTCCTCCTTCAGGGTATGCTGATACTACTGTCAGAAGACTTTTCAACTTTTCTACGTCAACTTGGACATTCAACGGATCTCCATTATTCTCCTCAAACACCACATTTACCCCCTGGTGCTTCGAAAGCGGTTTCTGTTGCACGTTCGGCTTCATTTTATCAAAGTCAAGCATCTCACTAACGAGAAGAACTTGAACCTTATCCTTCAGAGTTAGGCAGTTGTCCACATTGTGACCTCTCTCTCTCATGTTATATACACAAAATTGAGTTTCATCAAAATCAGGAAACCTCGGAGAGTTCACCCTTGGTGATTCTTTAACCACCATTCTCCCTTATAGAAGCCTAGGAGGTAGTTTGATAAAGGAAGGGGAAGCGGAGTAAACGGCTTGGGCGGTGCCTTTTTCTTCTGTTCATAAACCTTCTGAGTTGTCCAAGAAGTGCTCCCTTGAGTTGGGGTCGAATTCACCAACTTTTTCGTTTCTGGCGGGTTCGATACAAAAGCAACTTCCGTAATTCTACTCATGTTCTTTCCTCATCGAATACTGTCGCTTGAACAATGTTTCAAGCGTCCGCCTCTCTCTCATTGCCCATTCATGCCTTTCTGCCACTTTGATTGAATGAGGAAAAGTCTGACATCCTAGCCTATTTAGCTTGTCAAAATAAACACACGGCAACGCCTTCAGGAAAATGACCACTAGTTTGTCCCTGGGGATTTGGTGGCTTGACTTGGATGACTAGAGCTCTCCACCGTTGAAAATGAATAGTTTCGTTCTTTCCTTTCGTAGTCCTGAGAAAATCTTCCCTAGTAGGAGCAGTCGGGGTGCTGAACTTACATTAGCGTAGGAACTCATCTGCCAACTCTTCCTAATCGTCAAACTTCTGAATATCCAGCTCGATGTACCAAGACAATGTTGCGCTTACCAAGCTTTCTTGGAATGTATTCACCAGCAACGAGATGTTATCCGAGTATTTGGCCATCTTGTGCAAGTAGTACTTCATATGGGCTTTTGGACAGCCTATCCAATTGCAATTCCTCTCAAACTCAAGTTTTTTATAGTCAGCCGAGACTTTAATTTTTGCAAACAGCACGATCTTATCGAACCTCGACAGCTTATAACCTTGGTTGGTCAAACATTCTTTGATCCTAGCATTGCCTTTTAACTCCCTCCTCAAACTTCGCTACGGGCTTTTCTTTCTTGTTTTACTCTAAGTAAATTATCGCGGTCGTCGCTTTGGCGGAACTTCTGCATTTGGAACTTGATCAGTGTTCGGAGTCGGATTAGCACCCGCAGACCTACTCGCATCCGAAGTGTTAGGCTTAGTCTGATGGGCAACTTGATTAAGATCCAATGGTGCAGGGTCTCTCCCGTGAGTGACAGTCATCATCATCTTCATCTCGACCATAACGGCAGCCATTTGATCCCTTTGGGCCTCCAGATTATCCACACGTGAACCTATTGATTCATCCGGGCCTCCAAATTACTCATTCGTGAACCTATCTCCTCTTGCTCCATTTAGGCCTGTAGACGAGTTCGAATTCGCATCCTCGTGGTTGAGAATCACCATTTGATGGTAAAAGTAAGTCAGAATCGCCGAAATGATAATGGAACTTCAAAATCAAAAATCTTCTCAATATTATGCTTTCTTGTAACTAATTGGGAAAATGCCTATTTGTGAACCCGACAACGAAGTCTTTTTCACCATTTCTTGCACAAATAATCATGCTATTGAGAAGAGGGTAATATATGATAATTGCTTTTGAATCATTCCAAAAAATGCCTCAAATATGCATAAATGAGTCGAAAACGAGTTCATTGCGATGGAAAGTTCTCTAAAAGCGTTCAAAAGACCTAAAATGTGACATTTATATATCATAAACTCAATGAGGGAATCATCTATCCAGATCGGAGACGCTTGCGATCCACGATGCCCTCAACGTCTCCAGAATCATCCCAATAGCATGTCAGGGACACTTCATTTCCTTGGAAAACTGTTGGTCCCTCGTCTTCATGTACATACGGCTCCACTCTGGGTACGTTCGGGATGATGTATTGAGGAACATATGGCTCGACACGAATGTGTCGAAACCCCTTGAAATACTAAATGTAATCTGATGAGGCACGGTGAAACTCCATTCCATCATCCAAATGATCCGGCCACTCCATTTTTGGGTGGGGAAAGTCTCCAAAGTATAGATAGATGGTATCAATCTTGGCTTGAAAATAGATCTTGTTCTCGTCTGTGAGAATCCCATGTGGCAGGTCAAAAGTGAATAACCCCGGTCGAGATGATGATGGAACCTCCCGTAAAACCCCAAATTGCCTTAAGATGTGTATAGGGTAGTACCCGACGCCTCCCGTAAAGCCAAGTAACGGGATAGGATCACCATCGTTACAAGTGATTCGCGCATTCAGTAGCTTAGGCCATGTCAACCACCATCGAAGTTGTTTTGGCTCTAGTTTCCTAAGAAAAGCATCCCAATCAATGAAAGAGTGCTTTGGAATGAATGTTTGATAGCGAACAAAGGATTAAAAAGATGGACATGTTGGCAAATCTCGGAACAACTCATGCGAAGTCCAAAGTCTTTAATGTGAAAGTGAACCACATGTAAAGAAGCCCATTGGAAGCTTGGAAAATCAATTTTCGGTTAAATTTGATAGGAGAAAGGAAGGTTTCATTGAGAATCACATTGAAATAGTCTCATTGGTAACAAACCTGCTTGACTACGTGAACTAGGAGCGGATTAAATGTAGTCCTAAATATGGGGAAACGAATGAACCCAAAGAAAGCTAAAAAGATCAAATTAGGGTTCTAATTTAGTTTTCAACTAAAAGAACTATGCAATTGATTAGAATGTTCAAATGATTGAGGAAAATGCCATTACCACATTTCTACGTCAAGATACGAAAAAACTCCAAAGAAAGCGCATACAATTTAGATAGATCCCTATACATCCAAGTCCAGGGAGAAGGATAAAAAGGATTCCACAGGTGGATATCCTATATATGTAATTAAAAAAAACCACGCAACCTAAATAGATCTACAAACCGATGGAATATGATACCGAACAATTTATAGATATGTCCCCAGTCCACTCTTCATGAGATGTCCCAGGCCTGGTCAAGTGAACTATTCCATGTCGAAATCCTCGTCTGATGATATGTCGATAACTTGAATGGGCTGCTTGATCTCCAATTTAGCTTTCCTTAATGAAGGGTGTTTTGATCCAACTTTCCTCGCAGGACGTGGTTTCTTTTCCTTGGGGTCAGGTGAATGCTTTGGCCTGGTTTTCCTTGCGTGGGGTTGCCTTCTCATTTGTGCACATAAGTTTAGCCAATCTTCTGTTTGACGTTTAAACTCAAGCTTCCTCACGTGGTGATGGGTATGACAATCTTCAGGAGCCAGATTACGCCCCGTGAGCTCTCCCGTCCATGGATGAAGTGTGAAAACTGATATCTGGTGTACGGCTTGGGCAAACCACTTTGCGATCGTGCTAGGACGACTCCAACTTTGCCTTCGAAGGACGTAGAGCAAACATCACCATCCTATCTCCGCTTTTTTTTTAAAAGGACATTTAATTCAATTATTTGAATTGTTCATGAATGATGCATGATATGCAAAAAAATGAAAATAAAGAATCACATGTAGAAATAAATTTCGATGAGTTTCGGGGTAGAAAAACCTTACGAACCAAACCTATGTAGTACCGACATGACATGGGACATGATACGACATAACACGCCGACACGTGATTTATCAAAAAATAGATAATTTCGACACGAGTGGGACATGTTATATATTAAATGTATATTTTTATATATACATAGTAAATTATCATTTTTATCAACTCCAAACATCACAATATGTCTAAATGTCATAGCTATTTCATATTTAACTTTCAAATATAATTGATTTGCGGTAAAAGCGCTCGGTGACCCCACATAGTAGCTTCAAACTCATAAGATCACGGCATATTCCATAAAAATGTTGATGAAAAATGTTAGTCAAAAACTAGAAAAAGAAAAAGGAAGAATAAAGCATTGCGGGGGTGGAGGATTGTCATCAAGCTGTCCAAATTTTATTTCTAGCAAAACCACGCTGCTCCAAGCCAATCCACAATTGCGAAACTTCAAAAGTTAAAAAAGAACTTGAATAAAATATGTTCAACATTGAATTCTTAATATATGTTCGATCATAAGATGCAGAGCACATAACGGAAACATATGGGAATTCCTCCCCTCCTTCGCTTTGGGGGCTTAAAAAATGCCTCGTAGTAAGGTAAAATACAAGCAACAAATCAATGAATTGGGTCATTCCCAAATTTCCTCAAATGCTACGAGTTGAAGAACTACATTTCATTCAAATACTCCATAAAACTTGGAGGGAAAAAAACAATCCACAAGGTCAGATTGGAGTGAACAAGACAAAAGAAGTAAAAATCTGAACCTCCGAGATTTTCATCTTCTTGTTATGAATACACCTATTAAACCGTTAGACTTAGGAAAATGAACTGCAAGCGCAAATGACGGGAAACAAGTATCTAAATCCAACTAATCGACATCTCATTCTTCTACAATTTCTTGCTTGGGGAAGAACGAACACAAATATTTACGAAGAATTAGCTACAATGTATTTTACAACACAACGCTATTCGTAGACCTTTGCCAATAATCTAATAGTCCATAGTAATTATTGGCATCAAAATTCTCTTCTTGAACTCCGCCAAACCACAGCTTACCAATTCCAACGAGCTAAGCAAGGAACCACTTCACCGTCCACTTGATACACGAAATACACCTTCCCTCTTTTTGCCTGCGATCAACCTGCACAACCTCAAACTCGGACTCATATCCGGACCCACAACACCACAATCCGCTTGAGCATAGAAGGAAATATAAACAAAAAACCAAGAAATTTGCCTAGTTTTCATGTGCAAAGAACAGACTTTCTTGAGTGACGGTGGTGACAAGCGAGGGAGACAATCGCGAGAACTGAGAGGAGGTGAGCTGAGTGCTCAAGGCTTACGAGGCAAACCAACAACGAGAGCTGAGGACCAAAACCAAACTCATTGATTAGCAATCACAATCACATGCGCATGGACTTTGTGGCTAAAAATCTAAAAATAAAAGAGTAGGTATGGAAACAAATCGAAAATCTTCTCAATATTATGCTTTCTTGTAACTAATTGGGGAAATGCCTGTTTGTGAACCTCGACAACGAAGTCTTTTTCACCATTTCTTCCACAAATGATCATGCTATTGTGAAGAGGGTAAGATATGATAATTGCTTTTGAATCATTCCAAAAAATGCCTCAAATATGCATAAATGAGTCGAAAACGAGTTCATTGCGATGGAAAGTTCTCTAAAAGCGTTCAAAAGACCTAAAATGTGACATTTATATATCATAAACTCAATGAGGGAATCATCTATCCAGATCGGAGACGCTTGCGATCCATGACGCCCTTAACATCTCCCGGAATCATCCCAATAGCATGTCGGGGACTCTTCATATCCTTGGAAAACTATCGATCCCTCGTCTTCTTATACATAAGGCTCCACTCCGGGTACGTTCAGGACGATGAATTGAGGAACATATGGCTCGACATGAATCTGTCGAACCCCTTGAAATACTGGATGTAATCCGATGAGGCACGGTGAAACTCCATTTCATCATCCAAATGATCCGGCCACTCCATTCTTGGGCGGGGGAAGTCTTCAAAGTATAGATGATGGTATCAATTTTGACTTGAAAATAGATCATGTTCTCGTTTGTGAGAATCCCATGTGGCAAGTTAAAAGTGAATAACCCTGGTCGAGATGATGATGGAACCTCTTGTAAGACCCCAAATTGCCTTACAACGCATATAGGGTAGTACGCGATGCCTCCCGCAAAGCCAAGTAATGGGATAGGATTGCCATCGTTACAAGTGATTCGCGCATTCAGTAGCTTAAGCCATGTCAACCACCATCGGAGTTGTTTTGGCTCTAGTTTCCTAAGAAAAGCATCCCAATCAATGAAAGAGTGCTTTGGAATGAATGTCTGATAGCGAACAAAAATTTAAAAAGATGGACATGTTGGCGAATCTCGAAACAACTCATGTGAAGTCCAAAGTCTTTAATGTAAAAGTGAACCACATGTAAAGACGTCCATTGGAAGCTTGGAAAATCCCTTTTTGGTTAAATTTGATAATAGAAAGGAAGGCTTCAATGATAATCACATCGAAATAGTCTCATTGGTAACAAACCTGCTTGACTATGTGAACTAGGAGCGGATTAAATGTATTCCTGAATGTAGGAAAACTGATGAGTGCTCAAATGAAAATCCTACCTGCCCTATGAGTTTCGATAGGGAAAAGATAATAATTGTCGAATAAGAACGAGAAGGGAAATTTATCAGAGTTGGACTTAAGAATTTCTTCAATTTGTGAACGTTTGAGGTGCAAGAGTTGTGATAGAAGAAGGGAAGGTTCGTGTCGTAAGGGAGGCTGAATCAATCGATCTTTGAATTCTGCCCCAATGACAGCGGTGTACTCCTCCAACGTCGGTGTTATCTCCAACCCTTCGAAGTTAAAAGTAATGGTAGTAGAATCCCAAAAATGCGCCAATACCTGTATAAGAGTGGGCTGATACTCCACTTGAATGAGATCCATAAGGTAGCCTCGCCGTTCTCTAACGTAGTTCTGATTGACTTCGTTTATGCGGTGCCACCATGCCATAAGTTTCTTTCGAGGGATGGGGATCACCCTAATGTCTGATTTTCTTATTGAGTCTAAAATATATAAAACGCATTTTAGGATCAATTATCGTGAATTATGATGTCCAATGAATGATGCAAATGACATGAGATATGTATGAGCTAATTCAATTCCATACTTCCTTTTGGAGAAATTGAGGTTAAATTCCCTTATTTGGCCAAAAGATCAAATTAGGGTTCTAATTTAGTTTTCAACTAAAAGAACTATGCGATTGATTAGAAATGTTCAAATGATTGAGAAAAATGCCATTACCACATTCCTACGTCAAGATACGGAAAAACTCCAAAGAAAGCGCATACAATTTAGATAGATCCCTATACATCCAAGTCCGGGGAGAAGGATAAAAGGATTCCACAAGTGGAGATCCTATACATGTAATTAAAAACAAATCACGCAACCTAAATAGATCTACGGACCGGTGGAATGTGATACCAAAGCGTAAGATACTAAATCCATTCTAAATCCGATCTAATTGAGACTTAAAAGCAGAAACATGCCCAATAGATCTCTAGATTCACCGATCGACGAAGATATATCACGAGGACATACCGTATTGATCACCGGTTAAAAGCCCTTTGCGATCTCGGAGTTTTCCTCTGTCAAATGATAATCAACAATCGGGAGGAGCGTTCTTCGTTATCTGTTGTCTCTTTTGTAAGTGACGGAATGAATCGTCAACTGATAACAATGGCGAACGTCGGTTATTGACATGAGAACGAACCAACGTGATCTTTCATGTTTGAGTAGATAACCGCTCAAGGGGGTGTGGTTGCCCGCATGGGCGGACACCGTAACCCCCTGTGAACCCCACTTCATTATATTAAATCTAATATCTCCCACTCGCCCATGTAGGGCAAACAACTCCTATTCGTCCACGGAGGACTAACAACTAAACTTTTTTATATTCGCAAAGTTCATAGTAGCAAATAACTCGTGCGACCGGCATACATTGAGAGCTCGTTGTCACATATCGTTAGGAGTATATAACAGCTCAAAAATGGGCATGACCATTGATAGGTTTCGGTATGCTTTGTCCCCTAAATCGAACGATCACATACTTATCTCTCTCTATATCTCATTTTAAAGTATAACACGTTATATTCACGAGTTATGATCATACTAAATAATCATAAGCCCGGTCTGTGAATATAAACCATGATGTGACACAAATTTCTAAATCGATCTTCCTCTTCCATTAGACCTCTTAATCTCATTTCAGCTCGCTTTTCTAGAAATGTCTCTTTAGATCGAATCAATTTCTTGACCATAGGTAACACTCTAAGATAGCAAACACTAAATAGAGATCTCAAGAATAACGAAGAGTAATGAGGGTACAAAAATGAGGAATTTTATCCTCAAGAGTCTCACAGGACATATAAAAAGTTGAGATCTAAACTTTTTGTCAACTCTCATTGGTCGACTATTATAAATACGTATTACGGTATTTTTGTCCTTCTCCATGGAGCGTATGTCTTTTTATTTTAATACCGTATGAGATGATTACTTTTGACACACTCGTGCCTTACTTGAGTTCACGTAACAACTTCAGCCAAAAATTTTTCATCGAACTCTCATCGGCATTTAAGACGGATAAAGCGAAATATATGGGTTATTTCACTTCCGGACATTGTAAGTAATATGTCATCGTCTTAACATCATGTTAAGGCGGTATTAGTATTTTAAGCTTGAGTTCTCAATTATCACCTAGATAATAAGCTTAAAATTGTCTCATCTCTATTCTCTACATAATAAATAGAGGCGGTTACTCGTGTGAGTGGGCTAACCTCTCATCGTCCAACATACCTTTTTCAACATATAGTGCACCAAGCATTAATGTGCATGAATATCAAATAAACTTATAGACTTCAATATTGATAAACAACATCATCAATTATTGACATTCATGGAAAAAATTACAAATATTTTATACATTAACCTCTACGCGATCCTAGAGTCTTTATATGACCAAGGAAAGCATCTCTAGGAATTGGCTTTGTCATGGGATCTGCTAACATTCTATACGTAGATATATACCGTAGGTTCACTTCCTTTCGTGCTTCCATGTCCTTGATATAGTTATACTTAATATCTATGTGTTTGGTCTTACTTGTGAAACTTAGGATCCTTAGTATAAGCCATTGTTGCTTGACTATCACAATAAACCTTCACAGGTTTTGCAGCATCTCTTGTAACACCCAAATGATCCATAAATCTTCTAAGCCAAACACCTTCTTGTGATGCCGCCGATAATGCCACGAACTCGGCTTCCATAGTGGATAGGGCTATACATTGTTGTTTCTTTTGCTCCATGATATAGCGCCATTATTCAATAAGAATACATTTAAGTGAATTTTCTCTCATCCAAATCTCCTCTCCGGTCAAGCATCAGTGTAGCCCTCAAGATGCGAGATCACTTCCTTGATAAGTTAGCAAGTAATTGGCGTTCCTTTCGGATACCTTAAGATTCTCTTAACGGCAATCCAATGTGCTTAACTTGGATTGGATTGGTATCTACTGACCAATCCAACCGCATAACAAATATCGGTCTTGTGCACATCATAACATACATGAGACTCCCAATAGATGGTATATGGAACGTTTTTTTATACGTTCTTGCTCTTGTGGAGTCTTAGGACACATTCTTCCGGCTCAACCCAACACCTTTTGCAATAGGCGTATCAATGGGTTTGCAATCTTGCATACAAAATCGTTCGAGAATTTTATTGACGTACGTCTCTTGCCAAAGAGATAATGATTTTTTCAAACGATCTCTCGAAATCTTAACTCCGAGAATGTATGTAGCTTCACCCATATCTTTCATTTCAAAATTAGAAAATAGCCAACTTTTGATTGTCTTCACAAACTCCATATTATTTCTAGCAATCAATATATCATCAACATATAATGATAAAATTACAAAGTGACCTTTAGACCTTTTGATATAGATGCAGTTATCTTCATTAATAATATCAAAATCATATGCCACTATGGCATTATTGAAGCGTATATACCATTGTCTTGAAGATCGCTTAAGGCCATATATCGATCTCAAAAGTCGACATACCTTTTGTTCTTGGCCCTTTTTAACAAACCCAACGGGTTGTTCCATGTAAATTTCTTCATCTAATTCTCCATTGAGAAAAACAGTCTTTACATCCATCTCGATGTAATTCAAGATCCAAACTAGCCAATATTGCTAGAATGAGGCGAATCGAGGCAAATCTTACCACATGAGAAAAAGCATATTCATAGTCAATTCCTTCTTGTTGGTTATATCCTTTCGCCACGAGGCACGCCTTATATTTCTCAATTGAGCCATCGATCTTGCGCTTTATTTTGGGAACCCATTTGTTCCCAATGGCTTTGCGTCCTTTCGGAAGATCAACCAGTTCCCAAACTTGATTTGATTTCATTGATTCCATCTCTTCTTTCATTGCTTTCATCCATTTTTCCTTATCGAGCAAGATAGAGCCTCATTCACATTTCTTGGCTCATCTTCATCCAATGGAGCGATCATGAAAGCTTCCCCTTCAATTTCAAAGCGTCGTCGAGGAATGCTTTTGCGACCGGTTCGTCGTGGAGAAGATTGTACCAAGGGTACGTCATCCTCCAATACGCTCCCACTCGGACCAGATAATGGCATTGATTCATTAAGTGGTTGCGATGGAGATTGGTTTGTATTCAACTCCCCACCTCTCACATTGCTTCCACTTGAATCATTATGTCCAACGATCTCATTATCTTGATCCAATGTCTCAAATAGGGAACAATCTTCACCTATTTCGCCCTTTCTTGGAAATTCATTCTCTAAGAATGTGACATCTTGTGATTCAAATTCAGTCACATTTTCACTTTCTTGCTCACCTATGAACACGTATCCTTTTGAGTGTTTCGAGTATTTTATAAAAATACTCTTTTTTCCTCTTGGTCCCAATTTTCCATATTTATGATTGGACTCATGAGTATAGGCAAGTACAACCCCAAGGTTTAAGAAAACTTAAATCGGGTTTTCGACGCGTCCATAATTCATATGGGGTGGAAGAAACCGATTTGGAAAGCACTCGGTTAAGTATATAAGCAGCGAGTCAATAAAACATCGCCCCAAAAGACAATCGGTAAATTGGCTTGTGCCATCATATATCTAATCATTTCAAGTAAGGTTCTATTTTTTCTTTCAGCTACTCCATTTTGTTGAGGAGTATATGGAATAGATAAGCGCCTATCTATTCCCTTTTCATCACATAAATATCTAAAGCGATCGGATAAATACTCTCGACCTCGATCGGATCTTAAATCTTTTATTTTCTTATCTAACCGATTTTCCACTAAGGTCATAAATTTCTTGAAGCAACTTAATGCTTCTGATTTATAAGATATCGGATAGATATATCCATATCGAGTATAATCATCAATAAATGTGATGAAATAAACAGCACCATGCCTTACCCTAACATTCATTGGGCCAGAGATGTCAGTATGAATTAATTGCAATTGGAAGTCAGCTCTTGTCCCTTTTCCAAATGGCTTTCGAGTTGTTTTTCCCATTAGGCAATGCTCACGGGTAGGCAATTCAACTTTCTCAATATTGCTTAATAAGCCATCTTTGGCTAATCTATTCATTTTTTGTTGGCTAATATGACCAAGTCTAGCATGCCATGTATTTACATCATTCTCATTAGAACTAAAAGATGCAAACAGGGAATAACATACATTCACACTAGTATGTTCAATATCCAATACAATAAAGCCATCCGTGAAATAACCGGAACCATAAAAAGTTGTTCCTAACAACAAATCCACACCATTGTTGTGAAAATTCATACTAAAATCAAGTTTGACTAATACTAATACAGAGACAAGATTTCGACTAATCTCCGGAGCGTACGAACATCATGTAAAAATAAACTGCGTCCACCACGCATGATAAGTTGGCAAGTGTCAATTCCTTTCACTTCTACTCCGGAATTATTTCCCACATAAATCCATCTTGCTCCACTTGGAATTCGTCGAAATTCCACGAACGTATTTCTATCTCTCGGCTACATGGTCAGCAGCTCCCGAGTCTACGATCCACAAAGGATGAGATTCGAGTTAAAAATACAGAACTTGATACATAACAAATACTTTTAAGTGTATTAAGGGTTTCTACCTTTTTCGGCTCAAATCATGATCGCAGTAAGTGACCCTTCTTGCCATAGTTACAACATTTCATCCTAGAAATGTTTTTCTTCTGGGACGTTTCCCTTTTCCATGCTTCTCAAACTTTGGTTTCTTGCCGGATGGTTCAACTCTTTTACCTGTCCACTTCATGAACTTTCCGGGACGCTTGCGCTTGAAGCCCAAAGCTCCATGTGAGCTAGATCCAAGAACATAAACATCGGTTGTATCTTAGCCGCCGGAAGGCGGTCCTCCTCTAGCTCCAAATGGCGCACAACATCCTCAATAGTTGTGACGCTCACATTGTGGGTCGGAGTTCACCTTCATGTGTTCCCAATTGTGAGGCAAAAAGCGAATTACAGCCTGCACTTGTTGTTCATCGGACAATGCATAACCAAAGCATCTTTTAGCTCACTAATTATGTTTGACATCTTCCTCAAATGTTGCTTTATATTCTGCCTATGTGGCATCTTATAAGTGTCGAACCCGATTGTAAGCCGCCTCACTTAGTGACAAAAAGTCTGTCCAAATCTAGCCTTCAATGCATCCCACATGTCTTTAGCATTTTTATGCTTGTCCGAACTCTCGCATAATATCATTATCCATACTACTAAGCAACGTAATGCGAGCAGTTGAGTTCTTTTTCTTCCAGGCGAAAAGGCTTCTTTGTCTCTTCGTGTTGTGCAAGTATTACCATCCTCCGGCTTAGTCATGGTCAAGTTAAGAGCTTCCAATGCCTCTAGTTCTTCAAGCACATACCGGATTTTCATACTCCGGATTTCATAATTTTCTCCATTCAATTTCTCACCCTTATTGAGTTCAGCAACAATATTCTTAGATGCCATTGCCATAGTATATGAGTATAACATTCAGCACGTGTTTAAAGTCTATTTGTATGCAACAAATGCAATCATATTCATGCATCTTGATTATCTTGGTATATAGTTTCAAAAAAAAAAATCTAGAATCAACAGTTCACTAAGTTCCTCATCATCATCCAGATTTTCTTATCTAAAACCAATACCAATACAATAATCACTTTGTGTTCAACATACGAGTTACTAAAACTTGTAAACACTCCCACTCAAAATATATACACATAAGATAATGTATATACATAAAACATCAATTCAACAATCACAAGTCCCTAAAAAGTCTCCTAAGACATACAGGGAAAGGAACTAGCCAAAAATAAAAATCTAAATGTAATTACGTGTAATCCTCCTAGCTCCGGTTAGAACATTAGCATATGTAATTTCCTTGGTACAAGGAAAAGAATCATTAAGGTCTTGAGGAGGATTATGAACCAAATCGGGGCCCAAAACAACTCATTTGGAGAAAACCTTTGAGGACCCTTGCCTTTACGTCGGGCGCATTGCATGCGCACCAAGACACATTCATGGCAAGCGATGACGTCTTCATCGCTTCGGTCCTTATAATCTCGTGTAAGAAATGTAGCACAAATTTTTTATATGTGGTATCATCAATCCACCATGCGCTATTCATCAAACCATGCCATTCTTCAGGTAAAGTGTTACGTAGTGCATAAAATGCATCTCTTGGAGTCATTTCTTGTCCACCCATAAGATTTCTTGGATCATATCGTTGATCTTAATAACATGGGTTATAATGTCGAAGTATCATCCCATTTATAAATGCCCAATTTTGCAATCTTCTTCCTAAGAGCTGGCTTAGCTTCACTCTCCTTGGCCTTTGGGGTGTTCTTGCATTTCGTCTTACCCATGTCATTGTTCCAAAGAACGAATGCGAGAACATAAATGAATTACGAAAATCCAATGATTTTTTGTAATTATTATGAACATATCATAACAAATAAATAATAGGTAAAACAAGTCCCCTTAGTATTGACCAACAATACCCTTTTTTTTGTCAACCTTGGTCAACGGTCAAAGTCAACAGTCAAAGTCAACGGGTCAAGGTCGACCGGGTCGGGTCAGAATCGGGCTCGGGTCGCGGGCCGGATCGGTGAAAACGAAGTGGGCCGGCCCAATTCCTTTTTCTTTTAAGGGACCGGTGTGCGTGTTGGGCCGGATCTAGCCCAACGGGCCGCGGGCCGTAGTCACGTGCGCGGCACGCGGCCCGGTCCCCGCGTGCGCCGCACGTGCGGCGCGCGTGACCGGCCGCACGCAGTGGCTTCGCCGGCCCGTGGCCGGCCTCCTCCGGCGACCAAATTTCCGTGAAAAAATTCGTCTCTTCGAGACGAACACAATGGTATAGTTATTCTTCAAATTTGACGAACAAAAATAGATAAAAAGGAACGAAATGCCACGGTCTGCGGGACTCCGCCCGTCGCGGCGCGTGTCGTGCGTGCGGCGGCTTCCGGATGACCCTCGGGGCCGGCGACCACTCAAAACGATCGTCTCGTCAAACCCATTCTAATGGTATGTTCAAATTACTATTTTGATAAACGAATCATAATCAAAATGCTATGAACAAGAATCGACGCGATTAGGGTAAAAAACCTTAAAAACACAAAGATATCAACACAAAAACGATCGGGAAACTAGTAAATCATCGCTCCGATACCAATGTAGGATACTAAATCCATTCTAAATCCGATCTAATTGAGACTTAAAAGCGGAAACATGCCCAATAGATCTCTAGATTCAGCGATCGACGAAGATATATCACGAGGACATACCTTATTGATCACCGGTTAAAAGCCCTTTGCGATCTCGAGTTTTCCTCCGTCAAATGATAATCAACAATCGGGAGGAGCGTTCTTCGTTATCTGTTTTCTCTTTTGTAAGTGATAGAATGAATCGTCAATCGATAACAATGGCCGTTGACACCTAAAATTTTGACTAATCTATTTCTTGCATAAAAATTAGAACTAATTTTAGTTCTAAACAAAAATCATCCCACATAGCATTGGCATATAATTCAAACTTAATTCAACGGGCGTCTGGACTAGGCATGGGGTGAAAACGTACCAAGAATATTTGGGCTTGAAAGAAATATTTTTTTTCGGGGACTCGTATTGCAAATACTAGAACTTCAAGGACTGTATTGCAAATACTAGAACCTCGGGGGATCGCATTGCAGATATCAAGAGAAGAGGATGAAGAGAAGATGGAGAAAGGAAGATGATGTAGAGAAGATAATGAAGAGAATGTGAAGAAAAGAAGATGAAAGTGGAAGATGGAGAAATGAAGGTGAAGAAGAGAAGATGAAGATGAAGAAGAGAAGATGGAAATGGAAGATGGAGAAATGAAGGTGAAGAAGAGAAGATGAAGATGAAGAAGGGAAGATGAAGATGAAGAAAAGAAGATGAAGATGGAAGATGGAGAAATGAAGGTGAAGAAGAGAAGATGAAGATGAAGAATGAAGGATGAAGAACTTTGCCTATAAAAGAAGAAGAGTTCTTGAAGAGAAGGGGAGTTTTTTTGGGGTGTAAGAGAGAATTGAGAGAGTTTTTGAGGAGAAAAGAATTGAGATAGTCCTTGAGAAGAAACCAGAAAAGAAAATTGGAAAGTGAGAGAAAAAGAGCTTTGGTCGAGCATCATCTTCGACGAGTCCCGTTACATACTTCGCCTCTCGCCACCCAACAACGTTATCGCTTTGCCATTTTCGACGACAGCCACGCTCTTCAAGCTTCGAGATCTTGAAAGAAACTATAACGTGTACGTGAGTAAGATTTTGTGTAATAGAAGGTAATCGTCTCCATCTTGATCTACAAAGATGTAATCATTTGATTTGAATATTTGATTGTTTATTTTAGACGTGCCACGTGTTCCGAAGTTTAGTATTATTATATGTTAATTTATTTTTGTGAATACTTGTGATTGGCCGCGTTTTCTTTCTTTCTAAATCGTCCATGGTGTATATCGCATAAAACTCAATGTTTTACATTTTCATAAAAAAGAAGAAAAACAAAAAAAAGAATAAAAAAACTGCACCTTTGAAATTCGAGTAAATTACCAAATCAAATATTTTTCATGAAAATGGTACCGAAAGGGCGTTAGAATAATTTAGCGTAATCAAGTCCCCGGACTCTTAATCTCCGGTACGCAGAAATAAGATAGTTTTCTCCCGCTATTTTATTTGGGTTTCTAGTCAACCTACCGAAAATGATTAGTGGCGACTCCAAATTCAAATCACATTGCATGTTAATCATTCGAACCTTAAGTGGCGATTTGGTATGGATTCGGGAGAGTCCGAGTTAGGTTAGTTAATTAATTAACCCGATAATCCATTAGCCTGGAATTTAACTTGTTTATTTTTTAGGTCGCGACACTTGGCGACTCCACCGGGGACCGGTAAAGAGGACTTAGGCCGGATAATTTCATGAAAAAGAAAATCACTTGGTTTGGCAATTTTTGTTGAATTTTAATCCCTAGGTGTTAAATGGTTTTGCGGGAAAGGGAGTTATAAGGGGAGGAGTCGTGGCTAACCTCTGTTTTGCAAGCTTGGTGATGAGAGTTTTAATTTTGAATTATCGGAGTGCTGATTGCCTTTAAAATGTCATGCATGCCCCTAATATAATTGCACTACACCACCTTGACTTGTGACCGAACCCGGGTCACCCGATAGTTTCAGGATGGTATTTATGTGGTTCTTTAACCTTGGCGGTAAGGCTTCGCTAAAGGTTATCCCACTTGAATCCCGAGTTCTTCAAAAAATGGCTCAAGGGTTGTTCTCATGCACGTGAGGCTATGATGCATGAGAGTTGCCCTTGTCGACCGAACCAAGCCGAGATGAAAGGACCCGACTAGTCATGACTATGTATACGAGGCCGCAACTAGTCACGATGAACGTGCGCGAGGCCGCGACATGTCGTTTTGTCTTTCATTTCATTTTGCTAAAAGAACTAAAATCTGAATTCACGATTCATGCGCATGTCTTTGTGATTGACATTTTCTTCCTATGAGCGGTAATTTCTTGTCTCTTATGCCATATTATCTCATTTTCATTTTTTGGGCTGGTCCATGGTTTAGGTTGATTTAATTGGCACGTGATCTATATACGAATAGGTCGCAATGATATCCGTTTCGTGCCTACTCCGAAACTAGAGCTCAAAAAGCTATGGGGTAAGTTGAAGCCGGATGGCCGCAAGTGCGTGCTCAAGCGTATCGGGTTCATGTTACCGATTCTTGAGATCGATATTCAAAGCGGGATCATGCAAGCACTTGCTCATTTTTGGTGCCCCGAGACGACCACGTTTGTGTTCGGAGGTAAGTTTGAGCTTACACCCACCTTGGAAGAATACAGTATTGCCATCGGAAAATCAATTGAGTTGGATACGGTTGAACCACCTATTCGAGTAGATCCGGTAGTAGTGCTTGCTGAATTTTTGGGTTTGACTAAAAAGAAATTGAAAAAATCTTGAAGGGTAATCACGGGCATGCCCTTTATCTTTCCTCGTTGAATGTTTTGAAAATAACTCCGACCTCATGAAATCTAAGATTTTTATCTTAACCTTTTTCGGACTTATCATTTTTCCATTCCGTCGAATGCTATAGATCCCGTGATAGCATGGACGGTAAAACAAGTTTGTGGTGGGGTCAATTTTGTAAATGCCATTCTTGCTTTGAAACTGTCATTTCATTAACACATTTTGCTCATTCCAAAAAAGAAAGCAAGAAAGAAAAAGATAAGACTTTTCGAGCCCCAATCGAGCTTTTACAAATCTGGTTTTTATCGCATCTTTCTCAATTCGGGGAAAACATGATTGTGTTTGAAATGGGTATGACCGACAACCCTATTTTAAGATTTAAACAAATACAAGATCGAACTAAAAACTTGCACTACACGCGGTGGGTCCATTTATTCGAAAATCCAAATCCTAAGATTTTCCTTTGGCAAGTTGTATGGTTCCGAGTGGCGGAGGCTCGACTATGCCATGGCGATCGAAGCCCGTGCCTTTGATGGGCATTTATGGAGCAACCAGCTATCAACCTCTTCGAGTTACACGACAATTTCGGGTTCCCGCGGGATATCCCGCCATCATTTGGGCCCAACGAATTTCAAGTTCAATTTGAGAAGGATGAGAACTACGGAGCGAACCGAGACGTCATTTCAAGCTTGGCAGGAGTGTTCTAATCGAAACCGATTTGGCCCATAGAGCAACTCACCGGAAAAATGAAGAGTCACTTTGCCACAACTCGGTATATTCAGTCTCATGCCATCCCTCTTGAGATACTCCCGAAGATTCCGATCATGACAATCAGACATACCCGTCTAGCCCAACTCAAAGCCGCGAAGAGAAGGGGATGAAGGCCCAAGAAAAGGCAGATGCTTTGGCGAAGGAGAATGCGCGATTACGGCGTGCCTTGAAGGCCCATTCGTCTATAGATCACGTGACCTCTAAAAAAAGAAAGACCGTTTGAATTGAGTCATGTATTTACTTTCATAGGTTGATTGTTTAGGAATCTCCTTTGTATTGTTTCACACTTTGCTTACGTAGTTTTTACAATTTCATCGGTTGTTCTCAATTCTAATCTGGCTTGTCCCTGTTGTACGATTTTTACTAAATTCTACGATCGATTTTTGAGTAAGTGCCAAACATGAAAGTTGTAGACCTATGTTTCAACTAATATCCTGCAAAATTTCAGAATTAAATTCATGATTTAAGATGGCCTTTCGTTTTTCTCAACTACTTGCGGTTATAACAGTTTTCTGAATGCGTTTTTCGTAAAGACACATTAAACTGTTTTGATCTGCTCATTTCTGGTCCGATTGGCCAACATAAAAGTTGTTCATCATCTTCTCAACTATAAGCTCGTAAAATTTGGACGTATTTTGACCAACGTGCGAATTAATACGGATTTTTTCATAAAAGCGGACAAACTGAAAATTACCTGTTTCAATCCTTTAGTCATAATCACTTTGTTCGTTTGAGTCTAGAGGAATGCCATGGGCCGGCTCGCTATTCTTGTTCATTGTACTTATTTTGGCTGGTTACTTTTGAAGGTAATTTATCACGGATCCTCCGCACATTACCCGGTCGGTGGCTAAGAAAATGGCGGACAAGGCTGAAATCAACAACGCAGTCCAGGAAGCTCTACGAGAGCAATTCGAGGCCATGAACCGAGGTTTGAGGGTATGATGAGCCGGATGATGGAACGTATGATGGCTGCTACCGTTGCTTCGCTAAGCATCCGACCGGTCCGACACCTCGAACATCGTCTCTCCGACCCTTCCCGCAAGCAATCCCGAGAAGGCTCCCGAGCATATACTTGGTTACACCATGCCGCTAGAGGATGTTGTCATTACGGGCGCTAGCTCGAGCGCCCCATCACCGGTTCTCATCTCCCAAGCCAGCCCCGTGACTATGGGACCGTCCGATGAAATGGCCAAGTTGTTGGCCCAAATGGAGCAAATAATCCGTGAGGTGGAAGGAACGCACAAGATACCCCGGATTGACCTGTCTGTCTTTTCAAAGGTCACGGTACGAGAGAAGTTCAAGATGCCCGATTTCGAGAAGTATGATGGGACTTCCAACCCGGTCCAAAGACGTCCGGATGTATCGGAGCAAGAATGAACAAGCATGCGACCAACGGCCCCCTAATGGTTCAAACTTTCCAAGGCTAGTCTAAAGGAAGCTGCCATGAGATGGTATACGGACTACGAGATCTATCGGATGGATGATTGGGAGAAGGCAGCTAATGCTTTCGTCAAACATTTTAGCTTTAACTTGGACGTGCTCACGACCGGAGAGGATCTTGAGCAGCTTGAGATGAAGAAAGGAGAAACGATCAAGCAGTATGCCACCAGGTGGAGGAACGTAGCATCTCAACCGAAACCGGTCCCACCCGAAAGGGAGCTCATGAAATTGTTCGTTTCCACCCCTGCCGCAAGTTGTGAGAACTCGAGTTTTGGGATCCGTTGCCACGTCATTCAGCCATCTCATCGCAATGGCTGAAGAAGTCGAGAACGGCATAAAGAAAGGTTGGTATGGTGATGCCGCCACGACAACCAAGAGGTTTGCGATAGAAGGAAAGACAAAGAACCGGTCCCACGAGTCAACATGACCTACAGCCAAAAATCCATGACACGCACGCCCCGGTCGTACGGACTCCTAATCGCCAGCAAGCTAATTTCGGCGCACAACGACAAAGAGGGAATCTACGGTCCCCTCGGCGGTTTACTCCTCTACCAGGAACCCCGTCACAAGTACTCACGGTTCTACGTAAGAGAGGCTTACCGACCTCCGAGCCTCTGCGACCTAGTAATACGAGCTCGCCGAGATATGATCCGTCGAAGAAATGTGATTACCATTGTGAGGAGCTTGGACATGACACCGATGGTTGTTTCGTATTGAAGCATCGGATCCAAGATCTACTCGATTCTAAGGCATTCTCGTTCAGGGCAACAAACAGCCGAATGTCCAAAATAATCCTTTGCCGGATCATTCAAGTAAAGTTAATGCTGTATTCGGGCAAGGAATCAAACATGTTGGTGCTGTTAAGGTTGGAGTAGCCGATGTCCTCGACGCTCCGATCGGGGCAGGATATTATAAGACCGGTGAATTGATACCACTCAATCGGTTGAAGGAAAAAGTTTCCGGTCTCATGAAAAACGGATTCATAGTTTGGGCAAGTCAAACCTGGGACAGTGGCCACTATATCCCGATTGTCATTGGCCCGGGATCGGGAGCTTGCAAAGATTGACCCAACCCGGGACCTTTCAAGAGTCTCGGGCAGAAGATGCTCATGTGGCCGAGTTGATCAAGAATGACCCAGAGCCGCGCGGATATGCCCGCCTTGGAAGATGCAGAGGACGATGAACTTGGAATCATCATTGCCTCGCCCCAGCTTTTCCGTATGACAGTGACAAGGCAGTTCCTTGGTCCTACGATCTTGCCCTGGTAACAAGATCGGGACGTGCTTATAATGATGACCAACCTACTAAGCAAGTCATTGAGAAAGATGCTAAGGAATTCTTAGCTGTAATCAAGGCGAGTGAGTATAGCGTTGTCGACCGGTCGGAAGTCACCGGCTCAGGTGTCCCTACTTGAACTTCGCAGTCATCCGAGAAGCATCGAGAGTCCTTAATGAAGATACTCGGTGAAATTCACGTACCCGAGAATGTTGAACAGGACAAACTAGAGAACTTTGTAGGGACGATCCTTTTTAAAGGATCGGGTCGCATTCGCCGATGATGAAATTCCGCTCGAAGGACGGGGTCATAACAAAGCTTTGCATATAACTAGTCAAACACAAGCAAACTCATGTAGCTCGGGTACTTATTGACAACGGGTCAACATTAAATATCTGCCCATTAGCCACATTAAATCGTTTGGGAATTGACCTGGCCAGGTCTGACGGCCAAGACTTCCGTCCGCTCATTCGATGGCGTGAAGAAGGATGTCTTTGAAGCGATCAACTTGGAGATTCGAGATCGGGCCTTCTTTGTTTGACATTCTCTTCCAGTGTAATCGGATATTCCTTCGGCCTTTAACCTTCTCCTAGGCCGACCTTGGATTCATAATGCCCTGAGCTGTCCCATCGAGCCTTCATCGGAAAATTAAATTCGTGGTCGAACGAAGTTGGTGATTGTCCATGGAGAGGAAGATCACCAGATTTTCCATGAAACGGCCATCCCTTACATCGAGCCAGCTCATGATGAAAAAGACTCCTACCACGCTTTTGAGATAGTACACACTATCCATGCATCACCTGGAAAGTCCTTTGCATGTTCCCGAAATCTCAACCACGTCTCTTATGGTAGCTAAGATAATGGTGGGCAATGGCTTTAAGCCCGGTATGGGTTTAGGTCGACATGGCCAAGGGATTCGCACCCCAATTGAACCTAAAGGCCAATCTCACACAACCGGTCTAGGATGTCAAGGGCGTGGGCATAAAAGAGGCGTAATGGGTCGCAAAGCAGGTGCATGCGATCCCTTTACCCCCACCTCTATATATCACTTTCCGATCACTGGAGTAGTCGGAGGCTACGATAATCCGACCCGACTTGAAGATGACTTGGGGATTGTGTTCCCCGACATACCGAAGGATCAAGGTACTGCAGTTGAGCTAATAGGGTCTGAAGAGGATGAAGGGGTCTTCGATATCGCCGGTTGTTTTGATGATGTAACCATTGCTGCTTTATCCGAAGACGGATCGCATGATGAGGAGCCTTATCCGACGCCTAAACCTTCCAAATCATCCATTAATGCCATATGTGATGATCCACTAGAGGGTTTAGATTCGAGTAACATCTTTATGTTCATGCAATCCCCTACGTGGGACATTTTCGGTTTCCTTTATATTTTGAATTACATTTGGATTTCTATTCGTCTTGCACTCTTGGATTTCCTTTCCCGGGAAGATGTAATTTCATATCAATAAAATTACGCTATTTTCGAATCTTGTTGAAGTATCCCAAACCAACCCGATGACGATAACCAACGACCAACAAGTTTGTCATCATGGTAAGAACCGAGGTTTGGGTTTCTTCAAGAATTCATGTCCCACGGTTTTGAAAAATAAAAATATATATAAATAAATAAAGTTCTTCAAAATCACACCGCGATTAAGCCCTGTTTGTTCTTCGATTTTGTTACTTTATGTTTCGAGGGGACACATGAGGAGGGAAATCTAGTGGATTTGTAAGTATACGACCTAGATGAATTCAGTCCAGATTATGAGGAAGTTCGTCAAGATTTCGAACGATATGAGGAGATCAAGCCCTTGACCGGTGAACAAGCTATCTCGATCAACCTAGGCGATGCGGAAAACTCTAAAGAAGTTAAGATCGGGGCAAACCTTTCCAAAGAGATGTTCGAGCGCTTGATTAAGCTCCTAAAGGATTACCAGGACATTTTCGCTTGGTCCTATGCAGATATGCCTGGTCTTGACCGTTCCATTGTCGAACATTGTTTGCCGATCGATCCTTTGGCTAAGCCGAGTGGTGCAAAAAGTCAAGGAGGGCCGCACCTTAATTAGTACGTAAGATCAAAGAGGAGGTCATAAAGCTTCTCGATGTAGGATTCATTGAGACTACGGAATATTCCGATTGGGTTGCTAACATAGTCCCCGTCATGAAGAAAGACGGCCGCATTCGGGTTTGTGTCGACTATCGAGACTTGAACAAGGCCAGCCCTAAAGATGATTTCCCCTCCCGCATATCGACGTACTTGTTGACGCATCGCAGGTTTGAATTGTTTTCATTCATGGATGGTTTCTCCGGTACAATCGGATCCCGATGAATGTCAATGACAAGTTAAAAACCACTTTCACCACACCATGGGGAATGTTCCATTACCGGGTAATGCCGTTCGGTCTCGTAAACGCCGGAGCCACTTACCAACGAGCCATGGTTGCCCTTTTCCATGACATGATGCATAATGAGATTGAGGTTTACGTCGATGACATGATAGCAAAAACAAGGCATGGAGAAGATCACGTCGAAACGCTGAAAAAATTGTTCGACGGACTCCGAAAGTATAAGTTACGCCTCAACCCCGCCAAGTGTGTCTTTGGGACCAGCTCGGGCAAGCTACTCGGATTCGTGGTAGCGGTAAGGGCATTGAAGTCGACCCTTCGAAAGTTAAGGCTATTCGTGAGCTTAAGCCACCGACGACGGTTAAAGAAGTTCGAAGTTTGATGGGTAGGCTAAACTATATTGCTCGATTCATCTCTCAGTTATCGAAAACCGCTAAGCCATTCCTCAAGCTATTAAAGAAGAATGCGCTAGTCCAATGGGATAGCGAATGTGAAGAAGCTTTTGGAAGACCAAGCAAGATCTCATGAATCCACCCGTGCTTGTTCCTCCAACACCGGAGCAACCTTTAATCCTCTACCTCACAATCCTTAGTGAATCCTTGGGTGCTATGCTAGCCCAAGAGAAGCAGGAGGACGGAAGAGAACGGGCCATTTATTATCTCGAGCAAGAAATTCACAACTTCGGAAATGAGGTACTCCGAAGTAGAGAAAACATGTGCGGCGTTAGTCCGGGTACTTGTGTGCTTCGGCAATATACCTTGCATTACCAAGTGCTTCGGTGACAGAATGCAATCCCATCAAATATTTGCTTAATCAACCCGCCTTGATTGGTAGACTTGCTAAATGGCAAATCCTCATCTCCGAGTTTGACGTTCAATATATGTCCCAAAAGTCAATCAAGGGACGAGCTATAGCAGATGTCCTAGCTGAAAATCCGGGGCAAGATGATGATGCCTATCATTTCGAGGATCGAATCATGTCGGTGGAGGATTACATCGGACTATGTATTTTGACGGAGCTGTCAATTTATCGGGATCGTGCACGGGCGCGGTTCTTATATCTCCAGGTGGTCAACATTATCCTCGTAGCAGCGAAATTGATATTCCCTTGCACAAATAACATAGCAGAATATGAGGCATGCATCCTCGGTCCGCAGTGCTGCAATTGAAATGGGGATAGCCCGACTCAAGGTGTTCGGAGATTCCGCTTTGATTATCCTTCAGACCGTTGGAAAGTGGAAGACGAGAGATGCCAAATTGCTACCCTACCATGAGTATCTGGATGAATTGGTAGAAGAATTTGAGGATATCTCATTTGAGTATCTACCCAGGACTCATAATCGATTGCGATGCATTGGCTACCTTGTCTTCAATGTTACAAGTCGCCAATGGACTTGAGGTTGACCCACCGAAGATCGAGGTATTAAAAAAACCGGCATATTGTATGGCCGTGATCAATGAACCCGATGGTAAACCATGGTACCATGACATCAAGACTTATATTCGAAGCGGGGAGTTCCCCGAAAAAAAGTACCGTATCGACCAAAAGTACATAAGGAAAATGGCCTCGAAGTTCTTCTTGAATGGAGAGAATTTGTACAAGCGGTCATTCGATTCTCGTCCTACTAAGATGTGTTGACTCGACCGAAGCAGCTTCGTCTAATAATGGAAGTACATGAAGGGATCTCGTGGTCCACACATGAACGGCCACTTGTTAGCTAAGAAGATTATGAGGTTGGGTTATTATTGGCTCACGCTCGAAAGAGATTGTATTCAGCATGTCCGGAGTCACAAATGTCAAATTCATGGTGACAAGATTAATGTCCCTCCAAATGAGTTGCATCGCTTATCCGAACCATGGCCGTTTTCTATGTGGGGCATTGATGTTATCGGTCCTATCAACCCTAAAGCATCTAATGGGCATCGATTCATCTTGGTGGCGATTGACTATTTCTCCAAATGGATCGAGGCCGCATCCTATTTAGCGGTTACGGCACGAAATATCGCAAAATTTATCCGCCGAGATATCATTGCTCGATACGGTTCACCCGAAGCCATAATCACCGACAATGGCTCGAACTTAAACAACAAACTAATGGGCGAATTGTTTAAGGAATTCAAGATCAAGCATCCGAACTCTTCCCCATATCGCCCTCGGATGAATGGAGCAAGAGAAGCCGCCAATAAGAATATTAAGAAAATTTTAGCGAAGACGGCTGAAAATTATCGCGATTGGCATGAGAGGTTGCCATTCGCACTTATGGCATATCGGACCTCAATCCGGACATCTACCGGGGCAACCCCGTATTCTCTTGTATATGGAATGGAGGCTGTTCTACTACGGTTGAAGTGGAAATTCCTTCCTTACGTATACCGTCTCAAGCTAGCCGACGGAAGCCGAATGGATCCAAGCAGAGAGCAAGCCAATTGAATCGATCGACGAAAAAAAGACTTAAGGCCGTATGTCATGGCCGGTGTTATCAGCAGAGAGTTGCTAAATCATTCAACAAAAAGTTCGGCCTCGATATTTTCGGATCAATGACCTGGTCTTGAGAAAATTATTGCCAATAGTCCCACTCCCGGTAAGGGAAATTCGCTCCAAACTATGGTGGTCCATATATAGTAAAGAAGGTGCTCCCCGGTGGTGCTTTGATTCTCGGCCGAGATGGATGGTCGTGTCTTTACCAATCCAGTCAATTCCCGACTCGTAAAGAAATATTATGCTTGATTCACTCGATTTTTCATAATCGAGTTATAATATTAATACGGATTCACGAGTTGTTCACATTTGAGCATTCGTTTGTTTTCTCGCTACTAATCTTTGCTCGAGAGATTGTTTCGAATGGGGAGCCTCTCCGCCCAATTGGATTGACCATCGGGAGCGTGAGATTTACTTATTCGCAGAGCAAAAGGGGTTATCTTGCGAAAAAATATGACGACCAAGATGAAATGAGTAAAAATTTGCATTCATTTCATTCATCGGAAAGCTTTACAAATAGATCAACGGGGTGGGAACGTAAAGCCAAACCGAGCCCTAATGAGCATCACAAAGGAGTTTAACCGACTCTCCATACGGTTGATGCTCCGCCTACACTGATCGCTCCGAGAATCGAGATCCGCCAACTTAAAGAGGAGGAGCTCACATTTCTCTTTGAGCTTGGCTACCTTGTCCCTGGTGATGCTCGGCAAGTAAATTCAGGTCATGGATCAAGCATTCTCCCGCGGGCTATATCCAGGGTCGTCGATCGTCCAGCCTTTCTTCCACCATGTGCATTGAAATTTTAAAACAATATTGAGCGGATCGCGCTCAAAGATGGTCCGGGACATGGCCAAACATCCCACCAAGTTTCCCCTTTCACGAATCAGCAGGGAGACTTGTTCATTACCGTAGTCGAGGGCCTTCTTATAATTGTCGCCTACAAGATCGCCAACACCAAGCTGTCCGACCGATCCCGATAGCGTGCCTTCACAAGGTGGGCCAAAGTAACATCTTGATAAGCAACATGGTAAGCCTCCCGGGAAGTTAGTAAAAAGGGTGGGGAAGATCCCGTATTCCTCCTCTAACTTGGTACCTTCAATGGAAGCGGTGCCCATATCCCTAAACATAAGACGAATCTCGGTTTCGGCCTCCGGATGGTTGGCTATATAAGAGTAGCCCTGGCCTAGGAGATTATAAAGTTTCTCCCATTTGGCCAAAACTTCACCGAGAAGGCGTGCGCGGGAGGGGAAGCCATTGTTGTTGAAGCGGCTAAAAAGAGAGTGGATGCAAAAGAGTGCTTAGAAGGTTGGAGATGAAGATATGAAAGTGATAATTGTCTCGGCATTAAATCCCAATTTAAAGGGCAGAAAAAATAGCAATTCTTGCAGAGCCGAATTAATTATCCGGGCAAAACTACAGACGTTTCGTCCCGTGAATCACGGATCTACCATCTCGAGCCTCACAAATCCGAAAAAGTTACGAAAGGATTTGAGGACCCCACCATGTTGAAAACCGAGTGGGAGACAAGCATATTTTCCGAGAGAAGAAACAGCAATTCTTGCAGAGCCACGTTAGTTACTCGGGTGAAACTACGGGTGTTTCATTCATTGGATCCCTGGATCTATCGTCAATCCGTGATCTCGAGCCCCACAAATCCGAAAAGCTACGAAAGGAGTTGGAGTCCCATTGATTGAAAACTCGAGTGGAAGACAAGCATGGTTATCAAGAAAAGAAAATCGGTGCGAGTGGATTTGGGGTCCCATCACGTTGAAAAAATAAGACAAAGCGGGAAACACGAAATCTTGAAAAAAACGTCGGCTTAGTGATTTTCATCCGCGTTAAAAGGGAGGCTTTGGAACATACCCGATTACTCGAAAGAATTTGGAGAGAGTAAGCATACAGCGGAGAGTAGAGTGAACAAAAGGCAAGAAGAAGTATTTCAATCCGACATGTCTAGAAGCTATCAGCACTTACCGGAGGCAACCAACCTAGACATCCCCCGAAAGCGAACCGCTGGATTTTGAGACCAGATCCGACGCCGAAGCCGTAAAACCCAACTCTCTTGGCAGTGAAATTCAAAATTTCGACAAAGAACAACAATGGCAGCGGCAACATGAGCCAACCCTTAAAAGAAAATATCAAATCAAAGTGCTCATGTCGCCTTCAAGGAGTGCTCTTACGTGAATAGGAGACGCAAAAATGAATTGAGCCGGATGATAGGAATGGAGCCCTTGAAGGTCAAGTTTTGGTTTCAAAACAAGCGGACCCGATTGAAGGTTAAAAATGAAAGTCACGAACTTGCGTTTCGAGGGAAGAAAATGAAAAGCTTGGAGCGAGAGAACAAGAGGTATAGGGATGCTATTAACACCGCCGTTTGCCATGTCTCGTAGCGCCCCATCTCCTTTGGTGACATGTCCCTCGATGAGCCACATCCGAGCATTGAAAATGCTCATTCACCGATTCATCCCCTGAGCAAGTTCTCGTACAATCCGATTTCGTTGGAGATACATCCCAGAAAGTCGGTCTTGCAGAGGCGTAACCGATGCCCTTCGAGGGAAGAGACATGCATCACTACAATTGGAGTTTCCTTGATGTCACATGCCCAGCCAATTCAACGCCGATGGAACTCCGAATGTGTAGCCTACATGAAGCTTTAGTTTTTTTTTATCATGGGCTCTCAAAATATCTCTTCTTTGAGCATTACTAGCCAGCCCTTACGAATCCTCAAGAGAAGTAGTGACATGTACGAATGAATGTACTGTTTGTTACAAAATCCCCATGTGAGACATTCTTCTTTTAATCCGAGGGGCAAAGAACAACGACTTATCCACGAACATCATCATGTTTAAATGCGTGAATTCCTCGCCGATTTGACTAAGCATTGAAAACCTTCACGTAAGTAAATGCGAAAAGATTTGAGGAGGGAAATAATCGCCTCGTTAGTGGAGAAAGCGAAAAGATTTGAGGAAGGAAATAATCGCCTCGTTCGTAGGAGGAAGCGAAAAGATTTGAAGAGGGAAATAACTGCCTCGTTCGTAGAGAAAGTGAAAAGATTTGAGGGCTCCTCCATATCGGAAAAGTAAAAAAAGAACGACGGATTGAGCGGGAGGTAAGAGTTATTACGAAATGGATTCAAGGCACTAAGATCGAAAAGGAGAGAAAAGGCTGTCTGCGAGACTAACGGCTCGGAAAAGGTTTATAAAGAACTTGAAGTCTCCATGCACCTCCGTAACTCGTCACGAAAGGCCATCATCGCTTTTGTGATTTTCTGGCAATATATCTTTGCAAGTCCAAAGAACATCTAAAGCCCGGTCTTTAGTCGAAACACCCATTTTTCGGTCTACATATGGAAGGTTTTGAAAGGAAAATAAGTATGCGTCCATTCCGGGCGGAAGTATGGGAAGCTTCCTATCCCGAGGATCTACGAGTCATGGCCATTGATGGCAACCCCGTTTCCCTCTCTATCCTCGTTGCCATGCCGAGAAAGTGCATGTACAAGATTTCAGCTTATGTGAAAGCAACGGAAGCCTTAGAGGAGCGAGGCGGTACAAATATGATTTCGACATCGTACGTGCACAGCCATGGTAGGGATCGATATGGATGGTCTCGTCTCTTAAAGATCATCGATTCGGAGTTGGATATACCGGTGATCATAACATCAGCAAGTGATGATCGGTGGTTCATAACGAGGGCCATATTGCATGGTGCTCGGGACATCCTAAAGAAGCCGGTCAACGTTCGAGTGCTCCAAAATATTTGGCAGCATGCTTGTAAGGAAGCAATTACTCGAACAAAAGAACTATGGCCAAACTTACTACGACGATTTTGTCGGAAAGAAAAGGCCCCTTTGGTCCGCCGAGCTTCATTCTATATTTATCGAGCGGTTCGACGGACTAGGAATCAATTCAAGCACGACCAATGGCTGTACTCAAAATGATGAATATAGACGGACTCACCCCTACGAAGTGTCACAAATCACCTTCACGCATTTAGAGATAAGCCGAAGAAGCACGATGTAGCTTGGAACCTAGGCGACCGGAGCAAAGTTGATTCGGAAGATCAATCCCAGGAAAACCTACGGAGCAAAAAGTACCCGACCACTTCCCAATCAAGAATACCGGCCATACCAACCTTCCGCTGGTGGTTCTAGCCAACCAGGTTGATCATTCCTACGAGTTCCCAAGCGACGGCGGAGGCTCAAGCTCAAGGAGTCGGACCGCTCACGGCAAAATAAAGTGGAAAATCTGTCGCCGGTGTTAGCAAGTAACAATGCCCAATTCGGGTATCAATTGCCCGAAAAATCAAAAGGTTACTTTGATGATGAGCTCACCGCCTTGGTCGCCCGGTTCGGAGCCGAAAGACCTCCGGAGTTGTGATCCGAAGCAAGTGATCATGGATCCTCAAACAACGATCGTTGGTGTATGATCCAAGACAAAATCAGCCAATCATTGGAATAGCAAGACAAAGAGGTGAAACCAATCTCGCATGAATACTCCTTTAATTCCATGTATAGTTCCCCTGCGTGGGATACTTTTACTTTCTAGTTGTCTAGAATTTGCCTAGAGTTAAAAGGCGAATTTCCTCCTCTCTTATCAAATGCGTGAGTTCCTTATTAAGCTAGGCTGTAGCAATCTCGCATGACGCCCGAACGCCCATAAAGAGAGATTCCGAATAGCCTTACTTGGGAGAATGCAAGGAAAAGACCAAGCAGGCTCAAAGATGGGTAACTCCGTATCGTTCCAATTGACCCTCGGTCTTTTCAAACTCTAAGTTAAGCTTTTTTATTCTCGACGGGGATTGCTAACCGCTTTGAGAACAATATAACAAAAGCGAACCACCCGTGGACGCCAACAACACCGCAAAGATAGTGGTTGGGGGAATGACAGTGGTCCGAGGCATCCCGGGGTCGATCCCGGGATTTGGCATCAATGTACAAAGATTAATAAAAACTTTTTGCTTCGCGGATCGAAGCTCAGCCCGGACGGTTATAGAACCCGGAGAGATGACATTCGGACATACAATCCGATCCAGATGAATCGATCTTTTCAATTCAAAGTTCGCGAGGAATACGTACATGGGTAAAGTGGTATCGTTTCAATTCTTTTTAGAACATGAGGACATACATTGATGCTTTCCCTTTTGATTTTTACGGGGTTCACTACTCTGTCCAAACAGAGAAGTATCCCTTCTCCATGAAAAATTAATGAAATGAGAAATTCTTGGAGCCTTTGACAATCTCATGTCTCGAAGCGGACAATGAAGTTTTGCAACGCATTTGCATGAACAGGGGCAACTCACGATCATGCCCCTAAGAAATTTTTTATGTACTTGCGAACTTTGTCCGCCAAGAGATAAAAAGTTGCTGCATTTTATATGCTCGAAAACACTCATACACTGCATAGTTTGCGCATGATTGTTCCTCATGTTTAATTTACCAACTCGAATAAGGAACATGAACTACATAAGATACATCGAATGTACGGAAGGGGCATGACGGGATGATGAAAGGCAATCCTTTCCCAAACACCTCCAATTTTTTCAAAGCGAGATGAACGATGGCTAAATTCCGCACTCCCCAAGGTAAAGAGTTTTCTCGCGAAAGGTACGATAACCGAAGTGATGGAGGCATTCATTTCTCTACCCTAAACACTACAAGTTATCCGTTGATCAACCCATTTGAGCGGAGATTTCACTTCCACAACCCTGTCAAGAACCACCCCACATTGGGGCAAAACAGAGGTAATTCCATCAGCATCACGAGACAAATGGTTAGAAATCTTCTTGCTTGGACTAACATCAATCTTCGGGTGGTTCTTTGCATTGTACTTGCGCTTTAATTCAAGTGCCTTAGGGTGACGAAGAGCATTTCTTTTTCTATCCCACACATCTATATCCATTTGCACAATCCATTTGAGCCCGCAAATTCGTTTCTAAAAGCCCTCATTGGTGATCATTGTTGTCCCAAAGCAAATATGGTCTATCTTTGAGTAGAAGGACTCGAAAAGTTGGATCAATAGGAAATCTCCCAATGAACTCATCAAGATGCAATAGTAAAAAGAGTTGGGAGTAAAAAAAAAAGGGAGAAGAAAGAGGAAAAGCCGATTCCACAAAAAACTCCCTGGGCATTAAAAAAAAAAGCAAAGTGCCTACCAAAAGCAAGGCCAATGCCATTTCAATTCATTGTTCATTTGTAGAATATTTCGAACTTGAATGCACAATTTTCCCGTATATCCTAAAAGGGTTGAAGAAAAATCTCCATGAAGTGTCAAATTGCAAATACAATCTTGAGTTCATACCATCCTCGAGCAATGATGGTATCATAGAAGGCCACGATCGGTGACAAGATTGTAATGATCACCAACATCAAGCCCCTTCTCAAATATCTTTCGAGCCAAAACGAACCCTTTCGTTTCTCGGCCCCCAAATCATTACCTCCATTACAACCCTTTAAAAGCCTTTTCGACTAGGGCACTTGAATTAATGTGGAGTTCAATGATTTTAAGCATCACTCGAAGAAGTTCGAGCAAGATTACTTCTCTCTCATTTTTTGCGGGGTTCTTGACTTGTAAACCCGGAGAGATGATGAAGAAATTCATTTCAGCAGCCTTGACTCAACTAGAGTCCCCTTTGTAAACCTTTGACCTAGCCCTCATTACGGTCCTAATCAAGACCTCCCGGATCGGCTCGGTCGTATCAATTGCGAGATTACTCGGATCCTTATCGAATGCGATGATGGAAAGATTGAGTGATTTCTTTTGAATCCATGCAGACAGGATAAATAACTTTTCTTGAGAGTGAGAGAAAACCCTTTCGGACCGAAGTCCCCCCATTCAGCTCACATTCGAGGTATTCATAATGTGAGAACATCCCCGGACAGGATTGATAATGCAAACTTGATAGAATGGTTATGCATAAACCATGGTATGAGTGATTGCATTATACACATGTTATTTCTAATCATTGCAAGCTCGGTAAGAAAGTTTTGCATGAACTCATTGTTGAATATGTTTGCGCATGTTACCTCCGACATTCTATGATGGGTAATACATTCTCGATGTTCGATGTCCCTCCCAAGGTCTCGAAATTCATCCAAGGATTATTGAATGAGCAAGTTCTCCTGGCAAATGCCTACCATGTATGATACGAGCGATCCGTTTCGTTCTTTGATTAATCGTTCGGAGAACCCGGGTAAGTTTTCCGAACCCATTTTCAAATCAACAACTCCTCTCGATGATAGTTGTTACTATTCAATTCGTGCAATATGCCTCTCCCTGTCGGGTCGTGTAGACATATGCACCGGCGATCTTGACATCTTATCATGATGACGTAGCTCTTATGATTTCGGCCTCGGATCACGAAGACATATGCACCGGTGATCTTGACCTTTAGTCGGCTCATAATGACATAGCTCTTATGATTCTCGGCTCCTTTATCAAATCACGAAGACATAAGCACCCGTGATTTTGATCCAAACCAAATCATAACGACGTAGCTCTTAAGATTTTGGTTCCCCTTTGTCGAATCGTGAAGACATATGCACTGGCGATTTCGACATTTAATCAACCACAACGACGTAGCTCTTGTGAACTTGATTCTACTTCTTTTGACTCACAACGACGTAGCTCTTGTGAACTTGATTCTACTTCTTTCGACTCACAACGACGTAGCTCTTGTGATCCGGAAGGATACACATATCTTGCGCTGTCTCGCATTAGGGAGAAGTCTCGATAACAGATAGGCCGAATACCTTAAGGTCCTCGTGTTTGCAAGAAACTTGGAAATTAAGGGAATCACTAGCTTATGAGGTATTTGGTAAAACAGGTATTCTCGTATGCGATCCATATGCAGGTTTCTCTAACATGGAAAAAAGAAATTATGACACATGTTATTTACGAGCTCTCGCATATCATGCATCACTTCATTACAAAAAATGGGATTAAAACTCCTAAAAAAAAAAAAAAAAAAAATCATCCATCATTTGCACTATCAAAATTTAGGGTTCAATTTTATCTTTGAGCGGAACCTCTACGAGCCTCCACTCAAAGAGGGGCACTTGTTGACACCTAAAATTTTGACTAATCTATTTCTTGCATAAAAATTAGAACTAATTTTAGTTCTAAACAAAAATCATCCCACATAGCATTGGCATATAATTCAAACTTAATTCAACGGGCGCCTGGACTAGGCATGGGGTGAAAACGTACCAAGAATATTTGGGCTTGAAAGAAATATTTTTTTTCAGGGACCGTATTGCAAATACTAGAACTTCAAGGGATCAGTGCAAATACTAGAACCTCCGGGGCTCGCATTGCGGATATCAAGAGAAGAGGATGAAGAGAAGATGGAGAAAGGAAGATGATGAAGAGAAGATAATGAAGAGAATGTGAAGAAAAGAAGATGAAAGTGGAAGATGGAGAAATGAAGGTGAAGAAGAGAAGATGAAGATGAAGAAGAGAAGATGGAAATGGAAGATGGAGAAATGAAGGTGAAGAAGAGAAGATGAAGATGAAGAAGGGAAGATGAAGATGAAGAAAAGAAGATGAAGATGGAAGATGGAGAAATGAAGGTGAAGAAGAGAAGATGAAGATGAAGAATGAAGGATGAAGAACTTTGCCTATAAAAGAAGAAGAGTTCTTGAAGAGAAGGGGAGTTTTTTTGGGGAGTAAGAGAGAATTGAGAGAGTTTTTGAGGAGAAAAGAATTGAGATAGTCCTTGAGAAGAAACCAGAAAAGAAAATTGGAAAGTGAGAGAAAAAGAGCTTTGGTCGAGCATCATCTTCGACGAGTCCCGTTACATACTTCGCCTCTCGCCACCCAACAACGTTACTCGCTTGCCATTTTCGACGACAGCCACGCTCTTCAAGCTTCGAGATCTTGAAAGAAACTATAACGTGTACGTGAGTAAGATTTTGTGTAATAGAAGGTAATCGTCTCCATCTTGATCTACAAAGATGTAATCATTTGATTTGAATATTTGATTGTTTATTTTAGACGTGCCACGTGTTCGGAAGTTTAGTATTATTATATGTTAATTTATTTTTGTGAATACTTGTGATTGGCCGCGTTTTCTTTCTTTCTAAATCGTCCATGGTGTATATCGCATAAAACTCAATGTTTTACATTTTCATAAAAAAGGAAGAAAAAAAAAAAAAAAGAATAAAAAAACTGCACCTTTGAAATTCGAGTAAATTACCAAATCAAATATTTTTCATGAAAATGGTACCGAAAGGGCGTTAGAATAATTTAGCGTAATCAAGTCCCCCGGACTCTTAATCTCCAGTACGCGAAATAAGATAGTTTTCTCCCGCTATTTTATTTGGGTTTCTAGTCAACCTACCGAAAATGATTAGTGGCGACTCCAAATTCAAATCACATTGCATGTTAATCATTCGAACCTTAAGTGGCGATTTGGTATGGATTCGGGAGAGTCCGAGTTAGGTTAGTTAATTAATTAACCTGATAATCCATTAGCCTGGAATTTAACTTGTTTATTTTTTAGGTCGCGACAATGGCGAACGCGGTTATTGACGTGAGAACGAACCAACGTGATCTTTCACGTTTGAGTATATAACCGCTCAAAGAGGTGTGGTTGCCCGCATGGGCGCACACCGTAACCCCTTGTGGACCCCACTTCATTATATTAAATCTAATACAAACAATTTATAGAAAAGTTCCAAGTCCGCTCTTCATGAGATATCCCAGGGCTGATCAAGTGAACTACTCCATGTCGAGATCCTTGTCTAATGATATGTTGATAACTTGAATGGGCTGCTTGATCTTCAATTTTGGCTTTCCTTGATGAACGGTGTTTTGATCCAACTTTCCTGGTAGGACGTGGTTTCTTTTCCTTGGGGTCTGGTGAATGCTTTGGCCTGGTTTTCCTTGCGTGGGGTTGCTTTGTCATTTGTCCACATAAGTTTAACCAATCTTCTGTTTGACGTTTAAACTCAAGCTCCTTCACGTGGTGATGGGTAAAACAGTCTTCAGGATGGCCTAGATTACGCCCGGTGAGCTCCCGTCCATGGAAGAAGTGTGAAAACAGAAATCTGGTGTACGGCTTGAGCAAACCACTTTGTGATCGTGCTGGGACGGCTCCAACCTCTCCCTTCGAGAGACGTAGAGCAAACATCATCATCCCATCTCCCCTTTTTTTCTTTGAAAGGGACATTTAATTCAATTATTTGAATTGTTCATGAATGATGCATGATACGCTAAAAAATAAGAATCACATGTATAAGGATGGAAAAACCTTACTAACCGAACTCATTGATTAGTAACCGAACTCATTGATTAGTAATCACAATCACATGTGCATGGACTATGAGGCTAAGACTCTAAAAATAAAGGAGTAGGTATGGAACCTAGTGAAGGGATTTATCGAAATCGAATCGGACGATCACACGAGAATCGAGAAAAATTGGAATGACGCACGAGATTACCCGGGTTCACTCCAAGATTAGGGCTACGTTCTCAAAGAGATTTCACTATATTTTTCGGTTACAGCCCAATTCTTGCTTAATACAATGATAAAACCGAGCAAAATATATATGCCCCAAAAATGGGCTACAAACCTAAAACCTCTTAATTCCAACCATACGGGCCAGCTTAAATAAAAGCCCAAACCCGTAGAGGTTTGGGGCACCGCCCCCGAACCTACGCCCACTCACCGGCGAGCGGGGCAGCCGTCCGTTGACCGGTCACCGAAACCCCGTCGGGAGGCGCGCCCCAAAACCCCGCCCGCTGACCGAACAGCGGGACATCCGTGTCGGGGCGCCGCCTCCGAACCCTCGCATCCGGCGCGTAGGGGTCACATGTCGTTGGGTAACACTTCGGTTTCCCTAAGCTCATGTGGGCGTACCCGGTGTGAGAAACAAGGATCCCCAAGTATTCGCCAACTCCAACACGTAGGGCAAAGGCTCCCACAACCCGAACGATGATGAATTCACCCTCAAGCACCATGAACAACAAGAGGGTGGAACCACCGTCCTAAGAAGTGAGTGGGATTGGATACGATTGTCCCCAGTGCAATCAACGCCGGATCCTCCCATATCCAATTCCCTATTTAGGCTACTGGAAGGTGAGTTGCGGCCTGGATTTGGGCGCTTCGTGCGAGTATCATGAACATCACATATGCAAGGTCACGTAGAATAGTTTATATGCAAGCACCGCATCAAATTCACCCGAGATAGATATACATTCCTACACCAAACTTACATAAGACAATGTTAGCCATAAAGTACACCCCTTATTACTCCAACCTCCAAAAATATCTAACACATTTCGTTAGTGGATATACCTCTCCTTCAAGAGCACTTGCAAAAAACATATCAAAATAATCACTCAATATCATGGCCTAAGTCAATTGAGGTTTAAAACTAGATCCGCAACGAAGTCGCCAAAGATCACGTATTGCTAAGCCTTGCGACCGGCTTAGCACGGGCCTTCCCAAACTCATACCAAATCGTAATCGGAGATATTAAACGGGTTCAACCTTAGTGTGGTCGAGAGACATGTGCAACGCATACATGCAAATGGAGTCGCCACTCGGCCTTTTTGGAATGTAGACCAAAAATCCTACCGGGCAGTTGAGAGAATCCGTTCGATTCTACGGAACTAGAGAAACCGAGCTTGGAGACTTGGTTACGTCGGTACTTCTTCCAACACCATTTCGATACCTATCGTCGAGTGATTTTCCTAACTATGATTTCATGAAAACTAAATTTGTGACACCCCCGACCCGACCCCAACGCTACACTCAAGACGTAACTTTCTTCCCGTGCATTTGACTTAGCATCATTTGGAGCCGGAGCTGGAGCCGGAGCCGATTACGGGTATGGGGCCTATGTATAGGCGGGTGAAGCTCCATGATGTCCCAAGCACGTCAACCTCAATTTGTCCCGTATATTATTATATATTTAATGAATTAATTCATGTGAAACAAATTTTTAAATTCTCATCGATTAAATGACCATAACAAGAAAGAAATACATGGCAAATATACATAACAAAGCATATTATTTTATTAACGTATTATTCATCTTATTTACACTACTAATCTAATATATGTCTCTATTTACATGTGACATCGGTTTAGGGGCAAGGCTACACCTATCTCCTCTAGTGGCGTGGATGTCCCAGAAGTTGCCAACCAAAAATCGTCCTTCTTTTTTCATCAAAAACTTGCATTACTCCATTATCGTCTTACATGTCATGCGGCCACCTACCACTGTTGAAACCCGGTAGTCCATCAAAATCTCTTATCGGACCTATGAGATCTCCACTAAGTACCAAGTACCACGCCACGTATCGATGAGGGACCCAATGGTCAAGTCCCTACTACCAATTCAAGTGAGGTAAATTGGAGTTTAGGATTTCATGTAGGTTGGGAAGACTAATCCTACCTATCACAATCAATACGATAAGTGTACAACTAAGGATCCAAAACGTGCGGATAAAATGCATCAAGACAAGTCATGGCATCCCTAGTATATCCCTAAAAGTTTAGAGAAAGTGTGATTAAGGTTTGGGACTGATTTGGAGACAATTTGCCCCAAAGGAAAAAACCATCATTTTTTAGGGATCTAGAAGTTAAAACGAGAAAAATATGGTCAATTTGGTTAAATTTCACTATTCTCTATTTTTTCTGAATTTTTTTATGATTTTTAATCATTTCCTTTTTAAAAGTTTTTTTAAATATTATCTGATTTTTTGTTAAATTTTTCCTATATTTAAGAAAATGTGATCCAAAGTGGGTTGACCCGGCCGTGCCTCTCAGTTGCTCGACCCAGACCATACAAGATTGGGTCAGCTTAAACGACATAATTTTGCCATTTTTTTTTGAAAACTTGAATTTTCGAAAAAAATTTCATAGTTTCTAATTTTCCCGCTATTTCCGATCTGGGGGCACAGAAGAAGCCACGTGGTTAACCCACAATCGCTAGATCAATTTTTAATTTTTAATTTTGATTTATCCGAAAATCTATTTCTTATTCCGAAAAGTCTGAGCTTGAGACACGTGGCATCATACCTACTGTACGATCAAAACTGATTTTTTTATTTTCAAAAAGTATAGTTAATAAAAAATTATCATTTTATTTTCCAGGAAAAAAAGGTCATATTGTGTATGATAATTTGCCGGTGACTGCACAGTAAAAAAAATTAAAAGAAGCCTTAGTAGCATGGAATCTCGTCTCATTTAATGCTGAGAGTGATACACATATGCAAGGATTCTTCATCATTTGGTATGATGGTTCTGGTAGATTTAGAAATTACATCTTAAAAGATGGTAGAATTGCATATTAAGAGATTCACAAATCTTACACGTAAAGGAACTCATAGAATAACGTGTCATTCGACGGTTTATGTCCAAAAAAATCATCCTTTAAGAATGATAGTGACCGCTTGTCGTGACCTAAAATTAGGCTAATGAATTATCAGGTCAATTAAATTAACTAACCTAACTTGGACCCTCCCAAGTCCTACCAAATCGCAACCGACGTTCAATTCAAGAAAAATTATTTAATTAGAGCCGCCACTAATCATTTACGGTAGGTTAATTAGAAACCTATATAAAATAACGGGAAAACTATTTTATCTCTACGAACTAGAGAAAGTAAGTTTAGGGACTTGGTTACATTAATTTAGAAAATTAATGCCCATTCGGTACCAATTTTCATGAAAAATCATTTTTTCAATTGATCGATTGTGAATCAATTTTTTATTTTGAAAAAATGTGACAAGAGACCATATATTATGCGCCAAAAGAATGATTTTTTTTTTTGTATTTTTATGAATTTTCAGCAATAATAAAAATAAAGAAAAGGCAATCAAAAATTTGAACAAAAATAAACAAAAATGCCCATGATATACCTTTAATTTTCGATTTTTCCAAAACAATTTACTCATTCCCAAAGATCTGTACTAGGGAAGAATTTTTATCCGCTACATCCTCGAAGATTCGAGCCAAGTATGCGATTGGGATATAAAACAACAACGTCCATTTTTGCCAAAAGGAATGAGCACGATGTTTTATACTAAATCACCATCCTATTTCATGAGATCATGGCTAAAGCATGTGATTTATTTTTTTCCAAGGGTCTAGGCACATGGGAGCATATATTATGGGTATGATTGTTTAAAGATGTGCAAATTTTGTAACAATCAAAAGCAAACAAGCATGATAAAAATAAAATAAAATAAATCAATTGAGCTTGAAATTTCAAAAATTTAGAGGGGTGGCGAAGTTATGAAGTTAGGGTCCACCTTTGCTCATCCAAAATTTAATTCAATTTTAATTAATAAAATTATCCTTGAGATTTGAAAAAATTAATTTCAGATAATTCTCAAACAACCAATCAGATAGACATTCAATCCAACCATACCTTATCTCTAATCAAATATGTTCAGAAAATTCACGAGAGATAAGTTAAGATAACAACGTAGTAGTTCACCCAACCGACTCGTATGTTAAAGATCGTTTGCCGCAAAACATTATCCATGACAAATTCGATGTTATCTAATTTAATCATTCCCAACGATCAGATAAGATTCGGAGCTAATAAACTGAATCTATAACGTCAAATAAACAAGGATGATATCAAGCACACAATCATGGACAAAATTTGGAGCATGGGTCATCCACGTGCAAAAAGGCAATTCGACCAAGGATTACAGTATTCTAAGAATCAACAGTTCACCCGCAACGCTCAACTTTCAGGAGATCATCACCTCAAGGGAATTAATTTCACATGTCAATTTCAGCCGTGAAAACATATATGCACACAGAATGCCCATCTACTCGTCGAAAGTTCTGGTTTTTCTTTTTAGTCCAACTTGTTCAAGAAGACAGAATTTCATGCTAATAATCTGCGATTTTCAATTTTACTATGAAGAAGACTCAATTTTTCACATCTTGATCACAAATCCATATACATTCGTCAAAGTATACGATCATATATGCATATTATGAAGTCAACACACGATCGATTGCAACCAAAAGCGAGAAATTTATACCTTTTTCAAAGCAATTTCCACACACACATAGTCTAGAAAATTTGTCCAAGAACGCGCCTATCGGGGTCGATTTGCCGTCAAACTTTTCCGGGAAGTCTAACACAAATAAGAAAACGATTAGAGCTCCAGATAACGCCAAGACAGGGGCTGATCAACCTGGTTTTACTGCTGAACAAAGGCGGACAGCAGAGGGTCTCGAGCAAAGCAGGTTGATTCTCGATCAGCAGTTGAGGCTTTGGGCACCGGCGGTGATTGGCGGGCTGTGGCGACTCCGAGACCAAGCTGGAACACCAAAGGAGCTGCTGGACGGCTGAGAACAGTGCTGAACAGTGAGGCCACATCACATGCGGAGGAGGACGACTGACCCTTCGACGACAAACGATGGAGCTTGATCATGTGCGCACGATCGGGGCTCCGCCGGTTGAGGACTATCTCCAACGTCCAGAATAGTCGAACTCGTAGAACATTTCTTTAACGTTCAAGTGCCAAAAATTCTGATGGGGTTGCCAATGAATTTGAACGTCAATGAGCGATCGTTTATATAGAGCTAGGCACAACTATTCCTAGTAGAAGTAGGACTTCTTGAGGGCCATTAGATGAGCAATCCTAGCTAGCGTAGGAGTTGTTATTGGCCATTGGATCCTGAGTTCCCACATCAATAAAACTCTTAGTTAAGATAAGAATTCCAAGCTAATAAAACTCTTGGTTTAATTTGAACTTTGAGAAGTCCAATTCCCCTAGATATATTTCGGCCAAGGGATGATGAGTGATAATGGCTGAAATTCTTATGTCTACGTGGGCTTGTGGTAATGTTTTGGGGTCCAGACTAATTAAATGGCTAATCAATTGAAGACTCACATAATCGTAAGGGCTGAATTGAATTGGATTTGAGGTTCATACCCATACAAAAATTTCGGCTCCTTCATGAACCAGCCCCAAGTCAGATTTTCTGACTAAATTGTGGGCTCGTCTCACATTCTTGGACTCAACTAGGGCTTTTTCTAAATAATGAACATTTGACTGAAAGCTTTATTAAGTTTTTTTTTTTACAAAAAAGCCTTACTAAGTTTGAACGAACTAAAATTGGCTTGAAACTAAGTTCAATTAGCTTAATTAATTCGGCACACCCCTATGCCTGAGTTGAAAAAAGAATTCTATTTAGAGAGACAAAAAGAATTCTATTTCAAGTCTAACAAAACTATAAGTGGATTAAATGCACGTTAGGTAACATTCCTCGCATCAACAAGCTTAACATGAGATGTCCTGACAAACGCGGCATGAAAATGTATAATAAAGTTTAGAGAAACCTCTCAAATCAAGTATTACCAAGTTCAAGCTCAGTCCATTTCACACTTAAGCGGCCTAGACTTGAGCCTTTCTAATCACATGTATTTACACCTGAATTTCTGTCCGCAAATCAGAAGTCCATTTTTGTAGAACAGTAAGAAAAGTAGGGATAATATAATAGTAAGAAGACACAAAAAAAAAATTTGAAATGGCATCGTTTTGGCTTCATTAAGTCATATTGGATGCACGTCAAAGATCATTGAAGGAAAGAATGGTGGGGCCATTGGTGACCATTGTGACAAAAGGATCAATCTGTGATGGGAGCCCATTGAGGGCTTGAATGACCAAGTCCTTATAAGAGATGGAGCAATTAATTGTGGTGAGAGAATCCGTAATTGACTTTAGATGCTGAAGATAAACAGACATCAAGTGATCAAGTTTCTTAACGGCATTTTGAAAATTAAGCTTTAATTCAATTTCCTTGGCTGTGCATCGATTAGTAAAGCGTCGTCCTAAAGCAAGCCTAATCTCTTGAGATGTCCAAAAATCATGAACTTCATGAAAAATCTCAACTATGAGGATTGAGTAAATCAAACTACGAACGCATTGATACGTCTTGACCCAAATAGAATAAGAGGGATTGGCCACCACAAGTACCATTTTGATCATTGATAAGCCTCTGTAGACACGGAAAAGATCTATCAACATATCCCAAGCAAACCGTTACTGACTTAAAATTGGCTCAAACTAATATTTCCACAAAAGATAATTGTCCGCATCAAGTTTGATGGAGATGAGATTAGTGATGTTGAGAAGAACAAGAGATGGCAAGGCTGATTGCACTGCGGTAATTTAAGCAAGCAGAGAGATTGGAGCAATAGAGAAAAGAGAAGGAGTGAAAATGCGCAGTATATTATTGAGAAGTGATGGAAAATGAAAATTGGCAGAAAGAGAATATGATGGCCAAAGAGATGGTAGAGAAGAAGAAAAATTTGAGGATGTTTCAAGATTGTTGAGGCAGTAATTGGGGCAAAGAAGATGTTGATTTGGGACAAAAATATTGAAGAACGTGATGCATTTTCCTGCTCCGATACTATGTAGATGTTTAGAGTCGAGAGAAATAACAACAGTGTTTATGGTGGCTCAACCCAAACTAGGGTTGTACAATATATATTTATATGAGTGACTAATTACAATAAGGCTATAAATAAGCAAAATTACAAAAATACCCTAATACACATATAATTACACGTTAATATGTGTGGGTCCTAACATACCTTGAGCTTTTTAGCATCCATTCCAGATGTGACCTCGCAAAGAATGAAATTAGTACGGGTAGGCTATGGATTGAGGAATGGAACTCCCACCAGAAGTTTAGAAGGCCTCTCTCTTTCCCGTACCCAAGCATTTTGGTAGTCATCAATAAACGGTTCAAAAACAAGGCTTTGAGAATTAAGAACATTGATCCTTTGCTTTCAGATTACTGAAAGGTGAAATTCCATGGAGAGCGTGATCGATAATTAACCAAGAATCGGCTTTAGATAAGTTGGATTCTGCAACGCTGCACAAGCAGGAACTTCAGCGGCAACAGATACATTATAAGGGTGCGTCACTCTCCACAGATATCAATAATGCCCAAAGGAAATGCTGCTTGACCCTCTCGCAGTCCAGCTTAAACCTACATTTGCATAAATTTGCCTACATATATTGAACTTAAAGGTTTATCAAACAAATTGAAACAGCATCAGCATAATCTGTCGATCTCCAGAAACCACGAGACAGTGTACTTACCAGCACTTTTGCTAAATGTCCTGGTAACAATCAAGTTCTCATACTTCTTCGCCCATTTCATCCTAGACACGACCCAAGAAAAACTCAATGTACGCTTCATCGAACACTACCAGCACTCGGAGATTTTAATAGGATCATCATCAACAATAATACTGCAGTCTTTGTACACCGAGTCAAGTACTGGCAAATAGCTATTTCAGTCCAGTACCAACAATTACCACCATTGCACTACCGGATTAGCACATAGAGAATAAATTAAATAAGGACAGTCACAACTAGAGAAGTGTGTATCATCTTTATAGTGTTAATTGCACGAAAGTGCGGCGCAAGATGCTTTGGCAATCAACAAAAGTGACTTTGTTGCACGTTTTAGGGTGATAATAAGTAGACAAACTGACAATCAACTTGCTCATATAGATGTTGAATTCAGACATCTCAAAGATTCAAAGTCAAGTCTAATACAGAGCATAAAAAGACAGTACATTAGAAAGGAGTAAAGCACGAGCACTCGGCATTGAGGGATACCTCCCATCTGGATTATTAGGAGAAGTTACAAATATGCATTTCGGGTTCTCCTTTTCGACAGCATCAGCAATGAGTTACACATTCAAGCTGAAGTCCGACTTCCTAGGAACAGGAGAAGATAAAAAAAATAATTATAAGCTTGAAAGCATGGTTTCCGGTATGTTTGTGATGTTGAGATGATAATACATACTAAACAAAGACAATTGAATTGCGGCAAACAAAACTGCATCACCTCACGGCACTCAACTTCGGCTGTTTGATGAAGTTGTGCTCGACTCTGGCGCTCAAGACTACATGGATCCTAGATGGCATCACCCCACGATGCTCAACTTTGGCTGCTCAATGAAGGTATGCTCCACTCTGGCACTCACAGCTACCTTGATACTTGACGGCGACTTCCCTTGTTGACGACGCTCGCAATTGAATGAGTCCCCAAATATATAGCATCCATAGTAGGCAAAATTGGGGAAGTTTTTGAACATGAGTGCCGTAGAATGGAGAACTAATGGCAAGAAGACAGATAGGGCAACATGTAGAGAGTATGCTAGGATCTTCAAGAGAGAGGAAGAGGGAATCAATAAAGACTATAAATTTTACTCTATTGGCTTTAATTTACATGCTATTAGAGAAGGGTACTTATACCAAACAATAAACATAGGAAAGGAAGTCGGCTATCTTAGAGTAAAAAAATATATATATCTCTAACAATGTTCTCTAAAAGAGAAATCTCTAATCTCCATAAATATAATTCCTCATTTTATTACATGGAAAGCAAATCCATCCTTTTTCTCTTTAACAAAAAACCAAAAAGAGGGCTTTAGGAGTCGACGTCATATAATTTCTTTGCTCCCAAAACCTTTGCAATAACCTTCTGAACTACTTCTTCAGCGCTGCAACAGATACACAGGTGAAGGACAGTTCACATTAATCGAACAAACAGATAATATAAGGATAACAAAATGACAATCTAATTGTTGATTTGAAATCTCTAACAAAAAAACCTGGAGATCTTTAACTCAGTACAATAAACAAAAGAAAAATGACAAAGTAAACATTAGAGATGTGCAGCTGTACCGCTATGCAATTCTATTCGACTTCGGAGTTCCTCCAAACATGATAAACTATAGGGATCTACTTCTGTGAATATAATAGGTGAAAGAAAACTTGTAAATTTATCACTAGCTAGCTACACAAAAGTCTCACCGGATATCATATTCTTGATGGAAAGGACCAAATAGGATCCACTTGCCAAACTTGAGGAGCTAATTTCTTGTTTACAACATTTTAAATCTAGGATTGAAATAACATGTCCATGGACAAAAGTATCTTCACTTTTCAAATGACCCAAAAAGTGCATGAACTATTCATTAGAAGATCAGAAAAGTCCACTATAAAATCTTTCGTCCAGGCAAACTAATGTTGCATTTGACGTGGCTAATAATGTGGACATATACAATAGATATGACAGCAAGGCAAACATCAGCGAGGCGAAACGTCATCGTTTCTCGCTAATCAATAAGAACATCATCTTTTTAGACTTTAAACCAATGACTAGTCTATTTGATAAAGAGAGGGAAAAAAAAGAAATAGCAGCCCCAAATTGAAAGAGTTAAGATTTTCGTATCACTTTTTTTTTTTGCCCCAAACTGAAAACTAGTGTTCCAAATTGATTATTTCGAGCGAATTCATCAATTAGAATGGACGGAAAACTTAGCAGTGGAATTTTTCACCCCTAGAGTAGACCATATTATATATAGGTTGTATGGAAAGCGCGGATATTTTTTGACAAGTGCACGTAAGATCATGCATTTTTTTTGGGAATTGGCTTTCGATTTAGTAGAACACCCGTGCTAAATTTTCAAATCCTCATTGTAAATTAAAGATCATAAAAGTGTTCCAAAGAACAAGTACCCGCTTCAGCGTACGGCCATTTGGATGCAAAAGGCTGCACTGCAGTGACTTTGAAATTCTATATGGTGTTCGAGTCAATGGAATAACTTATATTCGTAATTCATCAAAATGGAAGCAATCACCTGTTAGTTTTCAGGTCGAATCCGTCGATATTTGCGACTTGCTGCAGAGCCGATTCCCATTCCCGCACTTCATCGTCGAAAAATTCTCTGTGCTTTTCTAATTTTTCTCTGTATAAATTAGTTTCAAGCTTGACATCAGCAATTTCCACGTCGAAGAAAATGGGGAGGATTTTTCTTTCGCCATTTGATGCTGATGTGCATCTCACCATGGTTGCGAGTTCACGGAGACACCACTGGCTAGAAGCATAGTCCTTAGAGAAGACGGGTATGTAGATATGAGAGTTACGTAGTGCTCGTCGAATCTCTTCCCGATCCCTTCACCTGGGCTCAATTCATCATCGTCTCTGAAGAAAGAAATTCGATCACGAACCAAGCTATCATAAAGGAAACGAATAATGCTGTAACGAGTGTCTGGTCCCCTAAAACTGAGGAACACATCATACATAGGTAATTTGTGGTAAAGCCAAGTCGTTCTTGAGACATTCAACAATCTCTTCAGGACTGTGCGACCATCACTATTCAACTTCCAGCTTTCTAAGCCCTCGATTCCCGCAATTGATCTAAAGTTAGGACAACTTTCTAGCTCAAGATGTTGCAGCTTATCCAGCTTCGATAAGTCGGACAATCTTTCTATTGAATGACATCTGGAAAGACGGAGGTACTGTAAACATTCCAGTTCTGACAAACCTGGAATGTCAACAAGTTTATTCAAACTATTCAGAACCAATCGCTGTAGACTCTTCAAGCATGACAAACCATGTATCTCCACGAGGTATTCACATCTGTTTAAATTCAGTTCCTTCAAATTTGTTAGGCCGCAGACAGATAAACATGGCACTGGATATTCACTGACATGCAGAACTGTCAAACTTGTCAAGTTGGAAAAAGGTGGCAGTTTACTAACGCCCTTAACTTTCAAAGTTGACAAACGAGATGGAAGCGGATGGACTGATTGATCTTTCTTCCATTGTTTCTCCATAATTTGGGGAACGTTCCTCCAATTTGAGTAAGGTTCCTTTTTCAGAAGAGTGCTTAATCTAAATAGTTCAAGAGAATCTAAATTGGTGATGCCTGAGAGGTCAGGAATAATAGAGAAGTTAACGGCTTGAACCTCAAGGCATGTCAAACTTGATGGAAAAGCTGCCACTTGTCCAAGCTTGATCGAACCCAATTGAAGTTTTTCGAGATGGGAGAGACCACATATCACCTCAGGGAACTTACAAATACGAGTGTACGATAAGTCCAATATCCTCAAACAGGATAGCTTCCCAATTTCCTCTAGGTGTTCATCTGTCAGCCACCAGCATTTCTTGGCATGTAACTCTTCAAGCATCACCAATCCTCCGATAGTGTAAGGAAACTTTTCTATCGCCGTATAAGCTATCCTCAGGACCCTTAGTTCGTTTAGATTTCCAATAGAATCAGGTAACCTGATTATTCCTGACTTTGATACGTCCAACTCAACCAACTTTTGTAACTCCCCAATGGAGCTTGGAAGCTCCTTTATTCCCACACACCCACGTAAAGATAAACGTGTAAGTTTCACCAATCCTCCAATAGACTGTGGAAGTTGGCTGGCTCGAGGGTGCTGGTCAAATATAAAACTCGGCAAAGATTTCAATTCGCCAAATCTTTCTGGAAGCTTCAATGGTTGAAAATTTTGGGGCATGACAATCTCCGTCAAAGAATGTAGAGACCCAACTTCTTCAGGAAACTCCCTAAGAGAACTACACCCCTTGATATTCAAAGTTCTCAGAAGTTCAAGCTTACCGATGGAGCGATCAATTGTGATCAAGTTGGGACACTGAGCAAGTATTAGCATCTCCAAAGACACGAAGTTAGAGAAGTCGGGTGTCCTCGTCAACTTTGTGCAACCTGTTAAATCCAGCACTTTTAGTTTTCCCATCACCTGCTGGAAAAGAAATTGAATTAAAGAGAATGAAACACATCAATCATCCTAGCATGTACATCTGGGGAAAAGTTAGCCTAATTGTCCTCATTTTTATAACTCAATATAATCTTACGCTAATTGCAAATAGCAAAACTTTGATGAAGAAGAAAATGGTAAAAAATTGAATCAGATCACGCGTGCAATTGCTGACAAGTTTGTTCAAGAAGAAAAAGCTGAAGAAACAGAAGTTTGAAATGGGATAATTAAAGGAGCAATTTATCAATGAATGGATTTGCTCAGTCTAGATTACTTAGAAGTCATACAATATGATCAGATGATGTGATTCACTTGAAGGATTGATCAATTTTCTAGAACAGCCTAGACTCCTCCAGGTTTAATGTTCTAAGGTCTCTAGTTTAGTTTTAATAGGAGTTAGTTAAAGCTTGTAGCCATAAATATGTCCAAGGAAGAATATCTCTGACAAATGCAGAAAAGAAGTCATAAGTCAGTGGATTGAGCCCAAAAATAGGCTTGGGATGTTTGATCATGGACACAAGAGACCACCTAGCAACACCAAAGTCCCATGCACATTACCACTTGCAATACCTCAACTCTTCAACAAAATTCCTAAACCTTGTCCCTTGTCCCTTAGTTAAAAAATAGATTCAATGTAAAGCTCGAGCCTTCGCTTATCAACTCAAGTAAAATGAAAAAGTAAGTAGTTTCATTATCATTTATTTTACAGTTCACAAATACAATTATAAACCTAACATAAACAGATACTTAGCTGTCAAATTAAGCTAGTTAGCTGCTTGAATTGAGCATTATGAAGGTCAAGCTCACCTTGATTCAAATAATCAACATACCTATTTCAAATAAGCTTGTGATCATTTACGCGGTTCAAATTAAATGTTACCAACCTCAAACATGATTGCAATCGACTTTTCTATTACTCAACTTGACTCAAACTTTACGTCATTGAAATCATATTCTGATACATATTGAAGAAAAATGGCACTTACATTTATTGGAATATGCTTGTTTTGTTGGAATACACCATTTCCAAGGCCTAAGCAACTTTCAGAACTAAGAAACAAAGGTAGTAAATAACATGAAGCATTTTATCTGTGGGGCATAACTACGTTTTACTTTGATATAAAAAGATTGAGGATTCATTCGTGCAAAATATATTTTAAATTCAGATGAAATGAGAAGTGCATCCAACTATTATCTCCATTGCATGAGGCAATGATACTAAGAAGTAAAATATATATCTTGCTTTTATTATCACGAATGAGGTAATGACTAGATAGAAGTACATAGAGTAAGGCATATTATACCTTTATTTGGCTCCACCCACCCCAGTCATCTCCAATAACGCTATCCGAAAGTTCGAGCACAACCAAATTGCTGAAGTGAAAGTTATTCGCATGGAAAGTCGTTTGCAATGTTTGCCAAGAAAGCCATCTTAGGTCCAAAAGAAGATTTTCGAAGTTGCCAATAAAATCAGACTTTTTCGCTAGAATGAGCCTTAGTTTTGGTAGAGGAGCTAACTCTTCTGGTGAGAAGTGGTGGCCATCGATCAGGCTTAGCGCTTCAACATCTTCATTTCTCTGCATATAATAGTCTCATTATTGAGCAAGCAACATACACTTCACAGAGCTACAACAGGAAAAATAAAGCACTGTCAAACAATTTCTCCAATGGTTGGGTACGGTTTGCAGAACTATGGGTTATTCTTTTTCCCATCAAGTAGTGGTTTCTTCCTCTTCTACATAAACTAATTTTCGAGTTCCCATTTCTTACTGAAGACATCATATTTCCAGTTTCTAATTTCAGGAAATATAACAAATATAATAACGTGAAAACCATCAGAGGCTACCTCTTTCCTCTCCAGTAGGTTCAGGGCTTTTCACGAATCCATAACCTAGAAAACTTTCGAGGATATTCTTGAAGAACAATGTACCTTCCAAAGTCTCGAACTTGGTCATGCATCCAAAACTTGTTATCATGTCTAATTTTTACCAAGGACCTGTGAGAGAGAACACCCATTGCAGTGCGAGGATAGTAATCACAATCCTCCCACATGATGAATGGATATGTTTTGTCGCTATTTGTGAAAAAGCATGCTATATCCAAAAATACTTCTTTTCCTTATCCTCTAATTGTCCATAACTTATCATTAATGTTTTTCGGACTTTGTCAAAAGGACCTTCTTTTAACTTCTTCAGAGTCTCGTCCCATACTTCTCTTTTATCCGAATGCCCCATCTCATTGGCCACGTCAAAAACATGTGATGCTATCACCACAACGGCCAAAGGAAGCATGCCTACTGTACGTACAATATCACTTGAAGGAACCTCATAATCTTTTGGCACAAGATCATTTCTGAATGCATTCTTATAAAACAAATCAAGTGCTAGATCAAATCTCATTTCAAGAACCTCATAAGCTGAAATTCCTTTGGATAGGTCTACTTGAGTCTTCAGGATGCCTGTTTCCCTAGTTGTGATAATGATTCTGCTACCAGAACAAAGCCAATCAGATTTTCCAGCTAATTTTTCGAGTTGCTCTTTCTCGTCTAGATCATCAAGTACGATGAGTACTTTCTTATTACTGAAAACCTTTTTGATAAACGTAATCCCACGATCAACATTATCAATTGGGTCAGTAATCCCAGAACTGATAAAACTTGATAAGAGCTTTTTCTGCAAGTTTAAAAGACCACCATGAGGTTGTGACGATGCTCGAACGTCTTCTAGGAAACAACAGCCTTCAAAGTGATAAGATAATTTGTTGAACATGACTTTCGCAAGAGTAGTTTTTCCAACACCACCCGTACCATGGATACCAACGTACTGTACCCCATCAGACCCAACATCTAACAATTGCATTATGGCTTCCACCTGAGCACTGTCTTCAACCAAATATTCAGGCACATTCATCTGTCTTGTATTAAGCTCACGGCAAACCTCTTCAACAATCGATTCGATTTCTTCCCCTTGGCTGCAGTAAGCATGAAAATTTCGTTTCAGTCAAAGATGGGACTCTAAGGAGCATGTGGATACATAACTCAGTTACTTCAACCAGTTAAACAAATGGAAATTAAGCATTACAATCAGTTGTGCAGGAAATTATATTGTGGGTACAGGTTGGGTTTGACATAGTTTTTTGTGGGTTTGAGAAAAAGATCCCCGTCACCCACACCTCATTTCCTTTTGTAGGTTTTCGAACACAGTTTTTGTCTAGAATCCATTAACTTCTAATGCAATGCCAAATTTGGAGACACAGTTTCTTCGAGACAGATGTAGTTTGCGACTATTGACCATAAGAAGCAGTGCAGGAAATATCCCCTCGCCTATAAGATCCCATCCCTTTACACGTGCAACCTCTCTACAAGAGCCTTCTTCCACCGCTTTGATTCATCAAAGCCAAACTTCATGTGCTTATGCTTTTCTGTACAAACTGGTTTTGAGCTAAATTTTTTTCCCTTTCCGTACAAATCTTGAAATATGTTCTTTAATATGTTCAATTTTTCCGTCTTGTGTCGATAAATTCTTTCCATTAAAAATTTCTGTAAAATCTTTTATACGTCCATTTTTAATATAAATGTATCGCATGTGCACCTTTGTAATGTTAATTATGCACTCGTTTTGGAAAAAATTCTGATCATCTCTTCATAAAATTTTAATATGACAATATCCCTATCGATTCAATAATCCACCACGAGATTTAATTGCACAAAGTATTGAGATTAAGGAGGGGAAAATATACATAAAAACGCATGATTCAACTATACTTCTTCATCCAATGAAATGTAAGTATTGTGCCTATTACCCATAATAAGTCAAGGAGAAATTTACCGTTTGCCTTGAAGTTCCCGTCCAATTATTTTTCCAACTGTTTTAAGGGCATTTTGCCAACGCTCCACTTCATCGGGGTCAGTCTTCTCCTTGTGCTTGATCATGGCATTTTTGTACAAATCGGTTCTGAGCTTCACATCATCAGTCTTCACGTCATAGAAAATGGGGATGATCTTTTTCTTCCCATTTGATTTTGAATGGCATTCTACCATGCGTTCTACCTCACGGAGACACCAAATACTAGAAGCAAAGTGTTGAGAGAAGATGGGTATGTAGATCAGAGACTCATTAACTGCCTTCAAAACTTCACTGATTTTTTCACCGACTTCGAGTTCTTCACTGTCAAGGAAAACACGGATTCCTGCACGTACCATATTGCGGTAAAGATAATCAGTGAAGCTTAGGCGCGTGTCGCTTCCTCTGAAACTCAAAAACACATCATACTGTTCTCCTGACCCATCGTACATTCTTGAGATTGACTCTGAGTTCCTCCTTAACGCCTCCTTCTCTTCTCCGGAAGCATCGTCCATTGACGAGGAAGACTCCCAGTCCCACCGTAACGCCTCACTCTCTTCTCCAGATCCATCCTCAGTTCTCGAGGTTGACTCTGAGTCCCTCCTTATCGCCTCATTCTCTCCTGTAGACCCCGAGTACTCTTCTCCCGACACATTGTCCGTTGTCGAGGTTGACTCTGACTCTCTCCTTAACGCCCTGTTCTCTACTCCAAACGCCTCGTCCATTCTCGAGGTAGACTCCCAGTCCCTCCTTAATGCCTCATTCTCTGCAGACCCATAGTACCCTTCTCCGGAAGCAGAGTCCGTTCTCGAGCTTGACTCCGTCTCCCGACTTATTAATGCTTCGTTCTCTTTTGTAGATCCGTCCTCCGTACTCGAGGATGACTCCGAGTCCCTCCTCTTCAATTTCGTGAGATGTCTCAGAACGCTGCAAAGAATTACAAACTTCAAACCTGATAGAAACTTTAAAATAGGACTATAAATCGAATGAGCAGGATAAATTGCATCAAGCATGTAAAAGAGCAAAGTCTCTTCTTTTTTAAATGTGTTATAAGTCAATAAGAGCTCAAGAGAAGTCGAATTAGAGCACTTACAGTCCAACGGTCAAAGCAAGGATGATGATTAAAGTCAGACATCCGTTAAAGTCCATCTCTGGGCCGATCCTCTCAGCTGTATTCACCCAAAGAGGAGAAGCGTTCTGTGGAAGGAGCTAATTGGGAGCGCTCAGTTGAGGAAGGTCGACTATGAATTCTCAAGGTGAAGAGAAGAAGGGCAAAGTCGAGGCAGGCAAGTTTCTGGAAAACGAAGGAAATCATAAAAAATTAGACCTTGGAGGCCGACAGAAACAGAGTGTTTACTGTTGGATAATAGGCCGAATAGAGAACACTCACAGCTATCATTTAGTTCTGCGATCGCTCTCGATATTAAAACAAAACATCAGCCATTATGGGCTCTAACTTCAAGCTAACGCGGAGTTGGTGAAGTTGACTTTCAGCTCTGGAAATGAGACAAAAGCAGGTTACGCAATGCTCTAGCTCCACCCGAGGGAGGTGCAAGTGTGAGGCTTGGCCTAGGAGACCAAGTCAGGATCTTGGATAGTGAACTTCTTCTCATTTATTACCCGATGCAATAACTTGATAATTAACTTTTTCTGAAGGTTTGCAATAATTCTCGGATGTCTTCAAGAAAACTAAAATCCTTCCAAGTGAGAAGAAAATTTATTGAACGCGATCTTCCCAAATGTTTGTCGCGACCTGCGGTATTGCTATTGGTCTATGACATGGACTCTCCCAAGTCCTACCTGGCGTAACATTAGATTTCGTTTTTGCTGACTAGCAAACTAAAATGTCACTAGGAGTCGCCACTAGCCTATTAGGATCGACTAGAAATCAATCGAGAGAGTGTTATCTCGATTCCTACGGTCACGCACTCTACCAGAGCCCCCATCGGTGACCTAGCGGCGTAGACCCAAGACGCCCTAAACCTCGAAACAACCTCGAGCAAGACCTAACGAGCCAACAACAGAAGTAAACTACAAAACCCAAGTACCATATGCAGAGATCAAGCCACCATTTAACTTCAAAACTTTCAGCTTGAACAAATAGCTTCTATGGCCACGTGGGAGGGAACATGAGACTTCGACAAACGCAAATGGAGGTGGAGCGGACCACTAGATCAACGTAAATAGTACGAAGGACTAATCGGGACTCTCACCGGCTACTCTAGCGACTCGCCGGGCCGAGGAAACTGTCGGTCCTGGCCCGGCGAGCCTTCGGGAACGAGAACCGAGCCAACCAAGGTAAACCGAACAAAAGCCAACCTGATCGAGCTCGATCGCCGTCGAACGGTCGCCGATCAACGGCCGGAGTTCACTAGATCGCTTCCCTCCTTTTTTCTTCCGCCTCAGCTTCTCCTTTCCTCTCCTCCCATCTTTGAGCCGAACCCTCAGCCTGCCCAATCTGTCCTCTTTTATGCTTTTCTTGCATCCTCCAGCAAGTTGGTTCATGTGGATGGGCGTGAATTTCCTCGGGTGTGAACGTGAATTGATAAAATACCGTGTGAAGTGCGCGCGGCGGCGTTGAAAGGGGGAGAGAGAGAGAGAGAGGGAGAGACGTGGACTGGGAAAGGTCGAAGAAAAATCGAAGGAAGGGGAGCAGCTGGTGGGCCGGGAGGGAGGAGGGGGGGGACACGGGCCAAATGGGTATGAGTGGGCCTGCGTGAAGAAAGGAAAATAGAGGAGACGGAGAGTGGGCCGGACGGAAAAGAAAAGGAAAAGGAGAATTTGGGCCTACATTCGTTTGGGCCCAGAAAAGAAACAGTTGAAGTGGGCCTATGTTGCACAGCCCACTCCAGCTGGAGGAAAGGCACGGGCCGTGCGGGGTTCGAGTCAATCCGGCCCGACCCGATCCAATTTTTCATTTCCTGTTTTCATATTATTTTTTTATTACTTTTCTAATTTTGCAATAGAATAAAAAAATAAAATGATATAAATAATAATATAATAAATAATAAATAAAAAAACAAATAAATAAAGAGACATATTTAATAAATTAGACATATTCTATTTTACGAAGAAAATAAAATACAACACTGCCAAAATTAGGTGTCGACAATATTGTTTTACCCATATCGCCCATGTCATGAATTCCTATGAAGTCAAAGTCCGACAATTGTATCATGGCTCTTACCTGACAATTGAAGATGTTTGCAATTAAGCTTACACGAAACCCCCTCGACAACCAATTCAGTTAGTTCTACGTGGCCACAGAAAAGCAGGAAGAGTTGTTTGAATCAAAGGTGCGAAAACAAAGGGCATAGAAAATGCCTTGGAGCTCGGGACCCCATGGTTAAATTAATAATTTAAGCGTTATAATAAGTGGAAATCTCCTAATTATGTCAACCATCAATTTGACGAATTCAAGACGTTTTAATAAGGTAATTGTTTCACTGACGCCAGAGTCCACCAAGTAAAATAATGCGGTGACATCAGAAAGGATTGAGCTATAATGACACGGTTGTTGCTATAGAAGGTAGAAAATCAAAGATAGAGCTATAATGACATGGTTCATGCTTGGAAGGTATCTATGGCTCCAGCAAAGCTGGAAAGATTTTGTTTAAACAGAATTTTTTTTTGTCAAATTTAAACGGAGTTAGAAGGGAGAAAATATTAGATACTGACGGGGTTATTCCTGATGTGGCACCTAAGCCCACTCATTGTGCGACACGTGGCGCATGCGACCCCACTTATCAGAAAGTTCTGCAACCTTTGAAAAACTCTCACGCAACTGCTCTTCCTCCCTTCCAACTAAAGCAACAAAGGGACAGAGATCCATCGGCGGTGTGCCCTTTGCCGGAGACTCTGATCGTGCTCTTCGCGGCGGCCGACAACGGCGGAGGCTCGAGCTCGTGGTCGGAGAGGAAAGAGGGGTCAGGTGGACGAGAGAGAGGGGGGTGAAGAGAGAGAGAAAGAGAGAGGGGGAGAGGGAGACCGTGGCCATGAGGAGAGAGAAGATAATTTCTCTTTTTCTAATTGGTGGGGCCCACTTGGGACACGTGTGGCAAGATGAATGGATATGAGGACCACGTCAGCGATACCCGATCTGAAGCCAATATTTTGTCGACATTGGCTACATTATTAAGTAGAGGACCCGCTAGCCTGACCGTCCACTGTCAACTTGTTTCCGTGGACAGCCTTTTTTTTTTTTTTCCGTGGACAGTCCTTTTTATTACTTTTTTGGTCGGACGTGGACGGTCCTTTTCTTTTCTGTTTTGGTCGGACGTGGACAGTCCTTTGCCAGCCATAAATTTGGCTGGCAAACGGCAATTAAAAAAATATACAAAAACAAGAATTGTGAAAAAGTTTTACGGCAAGCATTTAATGGTCGGACTATGCGACCGTCAGACAAGTAATTCCCGTAAGCAAAAGGTAAAAGGGTTGCTTTATTTTCTCCCAACGTATCCAAGGTTTTCATTGTGATTTGGCCCAAAAAAGTAGGTTCTTAAGTAAGGGAAAAGAATGACGTCATCGGATATAGAATAGTGTTGTTTTCCAACTAATTGGAGATTGATTTTTTTTTAACATTTTTTTTTCTAAATTTGCCAATGCACGCAACGATTTTTCGATCTTAGACCTCGAAACTCTTACATTAGTCTAATATTGACAAGTATATCTAAATACAATCTTCACAAATTTTCAATATTTGAAAAATCGATCATTTTCTGGCGAAAGAGTAAGAGATTTGATTTTTCCCTTTTTAAGCCACAAAGAGTTTAAAGAAAAACATAGCAACGGCCTTTCTTTTTTAATCAACTCGGAATTGTACGTAACACATTCATAGTCGTTATGTTATTAGGAAGTTTCGTGGTAAAATCGATAACTTCATCCATCGTAATGAATAAATTAAAGAGGTCCTACTTGATCCTAATTACTTGTTTCTTACCCGAAATATTCTGTACGATAATTCCTTGTATTAGAATTTTGATAATTCCGTTGATTATATGTTGATTGATATGTTGGCTCACACAATTATCTAGTAAAACCTATAAATAGGCTCACGTGTTCCCATGCGAAACACATTGAATTGTTCAAGAATACCTCTTCGCTTTACATTTCTTAACTTGTATAACTCGAAAGTTGAAAAAGAAAAAGAAAAAATGGTGGCTGCAGATGACGTAATGCATGATGCATTCACGCACATGTTCATCAACATGTTGACACTCGAAATGTTTGCGTCGATCAATTCCTGCCATATTTCGCTTGATGCTGTGATCAAAACACTTAATACCTGTATTTGTCAAACTCGCGGTTATGCGTATTTTTTTGGGCCAAACCATTTACCATTTGAGACAAATGATAAGATCTTTTAGCTTCAAAGAACCATGCTTCTTTGGATTTAACTCGAGAGCCCAAATATAGTTGTCGTGCGTAAGGATTGAGCTTCTACGGCAACAATAGAATAACCGACAGTGAGGACAGGATCGGTCCCGGTTCCACCAGGCTGGTTGAGGACCTCTTTTGTCTTTACCGCTACTTGCGATAGTAAAAAGGCAAGTTCGACTGTTGGCTTTGGTAAGAGGACAGACGGTAGCGTAAAAACAAATGGGAATGAAACCAAAGTAGGCTAGGCACAGCAGTAGCTCTTGTAATTCTTTATTGGCCAAGTCACAATGAAAAGCATGAATTGGTCGAAAGAACTAAAAACTGGACCATTTACTATTGAGCCCCATCAAAACATGCGATGTTCTGTTGAAATTTCAATTTTGCCCCTTCCCGTTTTCATCTTGTATTGTTTGTGGAATTTTCCCTTGTTTAATCTTCTACTATCTGTTGTTCAATTCTACAAGTGGTGGACCACGTGATTCGGACGTGACCTGGTGATTTTGGCCTATAATTTTTCCACCAGAAGGACATTTGCCCTGTTGCTCTATCGTTGACTGCTCTCTGTTTCTGGGCACCTCCTTCTCTTCACCTTGAGAAGTTAGAGTCGATCTTCCTTCGCTGAACCCTCCCAACTAGCTCTTTTCACAGAGCTCTTCTCTTCTTTGGCTGAATACAGCCGAGATTTAAGGCCCACAGATGGAACTCGGTCGACGTCAGGCTGTACCATCCTCGCTTTGATTGGAAGAGGACTGTAAGGTCTCTGATCCGACTTGTGTTTGAGCTCTTGTTGACAGAAAACGCGCAAAAAAAGAGACTTTGGTCCTGTAAATGTTTGATGCAATTCACCCTGTTTGTTCGATTTACATTCCTGTTTTTGTGTCTTGATCTGGTTAGAAGCTGTAATTTTTGGTAGGGCTCTGAGCCAGCTCAAGAAATCGAAGTGGAGGAAGGACTCGGAGTCAACCTCCAGAATGGACGATGCATCCGGAGAACAGTACGACGTGTTTTTCTCTTCAAATAGACCGACTTGATTAAATTAGATATGGAAGTACGTTAGCAATATAAGTCGGGTCGGATATGCATTAGGTCGGGTACGGATTGAGAATTTTGCATTGCAATAAATGGGTTATAAACTAGTTGTATGCGGCAATGTGGCCGACTCAACCCACCAGTTTGACAGGCCTACATAAAAGGTCCTGCAAAAATACTGATCCCGAATAAATGTTAGTCTCAGAAGGGGAAGCCATATGTGTGACAGCTTAAAAATGCACATATAGTTCCTACAACAAAGGTCCAGAAACAGACATTATAAAATGCCTGGGACTGCAGCGATGATTGTCGATGGCAAAAACAATAGTGAAAGATGCTATTCTTCCGCAAAAAGATGCTCCAAGTCTGGCCAAGACAAGTCATCAATAATAGACAGAATGAATAAGTTACTCAACTTCTTGTAGTGGCTTGCATATTATATTACCTAACCTACTCTTGTTATTGGAAAACGCTGTCCAAGAGTCTGCCATTGCAAGTGCGAATGTAGTACTAGAGACAAATGCCCAAAACCACACATTATAAAATACATCGGACGGCTTGATATTAATAGCACCGATGATTAACCATGGCAACAAATTGTTTTCCGTAAAAACGTACCAAATAATTCTATTTTCGTTTATTTTTTTCTGGCCAAAAGCAAGATCTCTTTGCTTAGAAAATGACAAAAATCTTTTAGCTACAAAGAACCATGCTTCTTTCCATTTAACATGAGAGCCCAAATATAGTTGTCATACGTAAGGATTGAGCTTCTACGGCAACAATAGAATTACGACAAGGTGGATAGGATCAGTTTTCAGTTCCACTAAGTTGGTTGATGACCTCTTTATTGCTACTTGCGAAATGAAAAAGGCAAGTTCGAGTTTTGGCCCTAGGAGGGGGACAGACATTAGTGTAAAAACAAATTGGAATGGAACCAAAGCAGGTTAGGCACAGCTCTAGCTCGCGTACTTCTTTTTTGGGCCAATGTCCGGCTAACTCCGTTAAAGTATGCAATATTCTGTTAAATTTCTATCGAAATTTCAATTTTGCCCCCTTTCGTTTTCCATTTTTACTGCTTGTGGAATTTTCCCTCGTTTAATATTCAACTATCTGTTGTTTAATTCTACAAGTGGTGGACCACGTGATTCGCACATGACCTGGTGATTTTGGCCTATAATTGTTCCAAGGGGGAGGATGTTTGCCATGTTGCTCTATCGTTGACTCCTCTCCGTTTCTGTGCGCCCCCTTCTCTTCACCTTGAGAAGTTAGAGTTGATCTTCCTTCGCTGAACCCTCCCAACTAGCTCCTTTTACAGAAGCGTGGTTCTCTTCTGTGGGTGAATACGGCTGAGATGGACATAAACGGATGTCTGACTCTAATCATCATCCTTGCTTTGACCGTAGGACTGTAAGTGCTCTAATTCCACTCCTGTTCGAGCTCTTGTTGACAGATACGGCACCGAAAAAAGAAGAAAAGGAAAGGAAAAGAACTCTGCTCTTTTACATGCTTGATACACTTCAGCCGGTTTTTTTTTTTTTTTCCAGTTACGTTTCTGGTTTATGTGTTGATTAGGTTAGAAGTTTGTTATTTTTGGCAGGGTTTTCAGACATCTTCCGACATGGCAGAGAGGGAGGGACTCGGAGTCAACCTTGAGAACGGCCGATGCATCTGGAGGAGAGAATGAGGCTTTAAGGAGGGATCCGGAGTCAACCTCGAGAACGGATGATGCGTCTGGAGAACAGTACGATGTGTTTTTGAGTTTCAGGGGAATTGAGACCGGTAAAAGCTTCGCTGATATCCTCCGCCGTGATATGGCCCGTGTCGGAATTCGCGTTTTCTTTGCCGATGATGAACTCAAAGATGGTGGACGAATCGATGTACTTTTGAAAGTGATAAGGAATTCTAGGATCCACGTACCCATCTTCTCTCAACACTTCGCTGACAGTGTATGGTGTCTCCGTGAGGTAGAACGCATGGTAAAATGCCTATCAATACCAAATGAAAACAAAGAAATCATCCCCATTTTTTATGACGTGACGCCTGACGATGTGAAGCTCAAAACCAATCGGTACAAGAAAGCCTTGCGCAAGCACAAGGAGTATTTCTTTCTTTCTTTGTTTGGTCTGAAGCGCAGGGGGAAGTATGACTCCACTCAAGTGCAGGAATGGGCAAAAGCCCTTCAAAAGGTTGGCGGCATACGTGGACGGGAAATCCAAGGCAAAAGGTAAATTTCTTTTGAATATTTTTATGGAAAATTGGACGAATGATAATCCCAACTTTTTGCTTGATCATATATCTTACATAATCAATCTTTCTAATTGCTCACATTATCACAATATATATGGTGGAAATCATGAGTTTTTACGCGGGTTTCCCCTCTCACGGTAATCATAATATTTTGTACACTAACAATCTTGTGCTAGGTTGTCGAATGAGTAGGAGTGTTGCAATTTTAAAATTAGACGAAGATATGATTACAAATTTTGTTCTAAAAAAAGTGCAACCGCGATTCATGGATCCCAAAAATGGACGCTTAGAAGATTTTGCAGAATTTCCCTATTATGATGTATTGGAACTACAATTTTAATGAAATGAAATTATAATGCGATAATATTGAACCCATATATGTGGAAAGCCAACAACATATATGTTCCGTACGGAAAGGTAATGTTAAGAACAATTTGTACGGACAAGAAGAATGTTGGCCCTGAAGGGATGGGATCCTGTCGGCAAAGGGGAATTTTCCAAACACTTTTTCTCTTGTTCAATTGTTGCAAACCACATCTGCAGAAATTTCCAGTTCAACTTATCATAATGCTTAATTTCCATTGGTTTAAGCTCATGAAATGGCTGAGTTATGTATCCACATGTTCCCTAGAGTATTGTAGTCTACCATGTCTTTGACTGAAACGACATTTTCATGCTTTGCTGCAGCCAAGGCCAAGAAATTGACTCAATTGTTGAAGTGGTTTCCGGTAAGCTTAACGCACGACATGTGATTGAGACTGAAAATTTGGTTGAAGATATTGCTCGGGTGCATGAAATAATAAAGTTGTTGAATGTTGGCTCGATGGGGTACGTTACGTTGGCATCCATGGCTTGGGTGGCATTGGAAAAACAACTCTTGCCACAAATGTGTACAACAAATTACGATTCCACTTTGACACTGTTGTTTCCTTAAAGACGTTCGAGCATCATCACAACTTCATGATGGTCTTTTAAACTTACAGAAAAAGCTCTTATCGATTTCGTCAGTTCGGGAATTATTGATCAAATTAATGATGTTAGCATTGGGATCAAGAAGATCAAAGATGTATTCAGCAAGCAAAAAGTACTCATCGTACTTGATGATCTAGATGAGAAAAAGCAGCTCGAAAATCTTGCCGGAAAACATGATTGGTTTGGTTCGAGCAAGTAGGATCATTTTCACCACAAGAAACAGAGAAGTCTTGACGACTCGAGTGGAATTATCCAGGGAAGAAGTGCTAAATCAACCCAAAAGAATTTTGGATTATCCAATTGAAAGAATGGCACTTGACCGAGCTATTGAGCTGTTCTGTAAGCACGCATTTGAAAGAGTCCCTTCCGTAGAAGGACATATACCTTTTGCGAGAGAAAATTGCCCTTGCGGTGGGTAGGCTTCCTTTGTCCGTTCGGGTGATAGGTTCTTATATTTCGGGCTGAACATTGACTTGACGTCGCCTCAAATTCTAGAAATGCTATTGAGAGAGACCTTGCAGAAATTAGATGGATGTAACTTCGACGAAATCCGAAAAGTATTAATGGTCAGTTATCATGGATTGAATAAAAATGAAAAGGAAGTATTTCGGATATTGCTTGCTTTTTCATCAACGAGGACGAAACATATCCAGTTATCATGTGGGATAAATGCAAGTACGGTCCTGGCAAGTGCGCTTTGTGTCCTCAAGCAGCGGTCCTTGATTAAAATTAATGGTAAAAAGCTTTGGATGCATGACCAAATTCGAGATTTGGGGAGGCATATTGTCCGTGAAGAACATACTCCCAAATTTAGTAGGGTCTGGGAACATGTTGCTGCTGTGGAACTACTGAAGAGAAAACAGGTAAAATGGAAGATTATGTCACATATTTTTATTTTATTTTTCGGAAGGAGAAACTTGCTGAATTTCTGGGTCAATAGGTATTGTATAATGGTGAAGCGAGACCAAATAGATTGCCTGATAGTTAGCTTTATTTTTTAAGTTTTACAGAAGGGATAATAGTTTTCTGACAATTCTGAAGCAATAATGTACCCCTTCCCGTGCTATCCGGTTGGAATTTCTAAATCACTTTCAACCACAATTACAGTGATAACAAAAAAACTAGGAAGATTTGAACATATATAATTAAACTTCTTGAAAGATAGAAATCAGGAAATGGAGAAATTATTTAGAAGATATCTTCAAATGGAAACTGAAAAGTTTCATTAACGGTGTGAACGAGAACATAGAATTTTACTTGCTGGGAAAAGGCGTGTGCCATTGCAGGTTTCCTGTTGGAGAAATTGTCTACGATTGTTCATATGCTCTGTAAGAGTGTTACCTGTTGTGCACTCAATTAATCTCAAATTTCTATTGGCAGAGAAATGAACATGTAGAAGCCCTAAGCCTGACTTCAAGTGACGATAGCCACAACTTGGTAAATGAAGAATTAGCTGCTTTACCAGAATTGAGGTTCCTTCGAGCGAAAGGCTCGGATTTTTCCGGCGACTTCAAGGATCTTCTTTTGAAGCTAAGATGGCTTTCTTGGCAGACATGGCAACCGACTTTCCAGGCAGAAAACTTTCACTTCAGTGGATTGCTTGTACTCAACCTTTCCAATAGCAATATTAAAGATGATTGGGATGCCTGGAGCAAAATGAAGGTAAGAAATGCCTTAATCTATGCACTTTTTTTTTTTTTTGTCATTGCCGCATTTGCAATGATGGAAGCAAAATTTGGCCGACAAGACCATAAACACACCCGCCATTGACATAATGGTTGCATGCGCTCTTCTACTCATCTGAGGGTAGAACATATTTTGCACGAGCAACATTCAATATCTTTCTGTATATCAAAGTGAAACACAATTATGTCCCACATAAAAGTTGCTTAGGCTTTGGAATTGGAATGTTCTAACTTCGAAGGACCTCCCCGCTAACAGTTGCCATGATTCACCTCTTGCAAATCTTGTCTCCATCTCAGATTCTTTATATCCTGACTATTATCAGGAATTAGAGTTTTCTGTATTTCGAGAGCGAGGTCATGGAGAATTGTCCTAAGATGCAGACCGCCGATTTTGGAAATAAAAGATATGTTTACAAAAAATATACTAATTGATTACAAAATTATATTTAGATAAGCGGACTGCTAAAGACATCAAAGAAAACTTCGAGACTTTTGGAGCTCGCCTATCTGGAGCAAGTACCCAGAGCTGGAGCAAACGAGGAGATTAGTTCCTATACAGTTACTGTGTATGAAATGTGACTAAAGTCTTTTCTCCTACTAGGTGCAGCTGCTTCAGTTATTTTGAATTCAAAATTTATGCTTATCATCTAGAATGCCCGTGTCCTGGTATTGATGCTTTGTGAGTAGCAGAGAATATACGTTTAGCTAGCTTACAATATTTCCCTTCTTGAATAGGCTAGAACACATGCCGCTATATCATGCTTCATGTGAATTCTATTTCTTATCTGATAAAAGAATTTTCAATTTTCTGCCGTAATCTTACCATACTATAAAGATGGAAATAGACAAGGAAGCCAAGGGGATTCACAGGAAGAAATAGTTTTCCGGCGCCATGTGATTGACCGTATGCCGATTGATTGCTGGAATGATGTTTGGCAAAAGTTGCATCAACAAATAGTGAATGTTGATGTAATTAATGCGGACACAGTCCATGCTGAAGTTTATTCTACTGTAGCGACTGCAGTGATATGGGGTATGCGGGTTGCCTTGTCAATTGGCTTGTATCTTTGGATTGATAACATGATGAGGCCAATTTATGCAAAATTGATACCTTGTGATTTGGGAAAACCAAGCGAGAAAATACCTCTGCCAATTAAGCGACGAGCGCTTGGATCATTAGGAAAGAGTCGGTAAGTAATAGTAGCTTGCAAGTTCTGATAGTTGAATTTGCTGACTTCCTGTTTGGCTTGTTCTTGCAATATAATGTGTGTGGAAATTATTACCGCCCTTGTTGCTTACTCATTTTTCTTTCTTTTGCCGAGTCCATCATTTGGTTGCTCAATTATGACCAAGTTTCACAGTGGGGTGCAGATCAATAGTCTTGATCTTACTGTCATCTCAAATTCCTAAGTAAGTTAGAAAGCGTAAATAATCTGATTCCATCTTTCAGATGAAGTCTTTTATCACTTACTGCAAAATTATTTTGATATACTGGTTATGCAAGTCTGATATCTATGGTTAACGGGCATGATATTCCTTTCTGTCGATAGAAAAGTTTAGGTACATGATAAAGCAAAGTTTCATGCATGAGAGGATATACTCATGCTTTCAGAAAGGGCTCTTGGGACCTTTTGTCCAAAAGCCTGAATCTGCGATGCTTTCTTCCTTCATATGAGCAATGCGCACATATGTATGAGGAGCAAATCATTTCTTTTCGTGGTAATAACCCAATTTAACGGAAACTAACGGAGGGTGAATTTGTCACAGGGCGTACCAGTTACGATTTTAGTGGTTAAAAAAATTAGTTTGGGGTAAATTTGTCACTGGTATACTAGTATGGGGTTTTTTCGTGGCATTAATCTTTTAGTGATTGCAATTTTTTTCCCCATCATGGAAAGAGTTACATTCCTAGTTGTAGCAATGTAACTCTTGGTCTTTGTCATTTTTTTCCCTTTGCCCTTGGAGTAAAATCTTATGCATGCAACTGTGAAGGAGAAAAATGTTTTGAGCAATAAATGCTTTTGCTGTAAAACATGGTAGCTCGTAGTTTGTGCCGATAACAGTTGACTAGGATCTAACCTTTCTACTGCTATTACCCAGGGCAAAATTTATCTCTGCTGAAGAAAAAACTGGAGTTACTTTTGATGATTTTGCTGGTCAGGAATACATCAAGCGGGAACTACAGGAGATTGTAAGAATCCTTAAAAATGAGGAAGAGTTCCAAAACAAAGGGATCTATTGTCCCAAAGGTGTGCTTCTCCATGGCCCCCGGAACTGGAAAAACATTATTGGCTAAGGCCATTGCTGGTGAAGCAGGGCTACCTTTCTTTGCAGCCAATGGAACGGACTTTGTGGAGGTAAGGGATTAGTTCCTATCCAGAATTTTTTTGAAACATTGGCGCTTCTATCTTCAAAACTTACTTCTGTGGAGAGTGTCGACTGCGTCATCTATAATATCGAGGAAGAAGCCTAAAGTACAGAAATAAAGAAACACGAATAGAGAAGCACAGAGGGAACAATAATTGGGGAGGAAGAGGAGGGCATCTTGGCGGCGGCGTGTAACCCTATGAGAGAACGAGGAGAGCGAGGGAAAAAAGTCTGAATGCTAGTTGGGGAGAAGAATCACTGTGAACTTGCCCACATGGTAATATGCAGTTTAGAGCCGGGAAAAGTATAAAAAAAATCTTAAACCTATTATATTAGTGTCAATTCAGTCTTAAATTTTTTTTAATGCCAATTCAGTCCTAAACCTTTTGCATTGATGTCAATTTAGTCCTAAATCTTTTATTAATGTCAATTCCTAAACCTTTGATTGATGCCAATTCGGTCCTAAATTATTTGTATTTATGCAAATTGAGTCAATTCGACCGATTTTGGCCAGGAATTACTAATGTGGACGTCGATTGTCCTCTATGGCATGTACATTTGGCCGACGTGGGTATTTTAAATAATTTTTAAAAATATTTTAGAAAACCAAAAAATGTTTAAAAATTATTTAAAATACTATAATAATATTAAAAAAATCTAAGTTAGCGCCAACCGTGCCATAAAGGACAATTGACGTCCACGTTCGTAATTTCCAGCTAAAATAGATCGGATTGACTCAATTTGCATAAATAAAAATAATTTAGGACTGAATTGGCACCAATATAAAAGGTTTAGGATCGAATTGGCACCAATAAAAGGTTCGAGACTAAATTAGCACCAATGCAAAAAGTTTAGGACTAAATTTGCTAAAAAAAGGTTTAGGACTGATTTGACACTAATGCAATAGGTTTAGGACTTTTTTGACACTTATCCCGATTAGAGTTGAAGGGGAAAAGAAGAATCACCCCCATTTTCCACGGCATGAGATCGATAATGTTAGGCTATGTAGCACGGACACAACACAAGATAAGGAACACGATACGACCACGACACACGGATACATACTTTCTCAAAAAAATAGAAAATTCCGACACGTTGAGACACATTGTATATTAAATGGATATTTTTTATATATGCACAATAAATTATTATTTTTATGATTCGACAAATAAAAATAATTATTTTTTACATTGAGATTGGTCATAATATGTTATCCAAAATGATTATTTTGATCTTTTTTTTTGGTCGGATTATTTTGATATTAAAGTTGCTCGTTTAATAAGAGAAAATCTCTAATAGTTATCTCTTTCTTATCAAAATAAAAATTTAAGTTTTTCCCCCTTTTTTTTCTCTCACTTACCATTGTGACCAACGCCTCTCTCTCTTCCCCAATTTTTTTCATCCTCAATCACTGCCGCTTCTTCTACCCTCCCCCTCTTTTTCTCTCTATCAAGCAACAATACTGCACCTTCCTCTATCTCTCTCTTTCTCTCACTCTGTGCACCTTTCCCCGCGATGAATGCCTCGCATGACTCTAAGAAGGCCTCCGTCAAAGACCCACCTCCGTTTTCCCTCACTTTCCCGCTGGTTTTCCGGGAAATTCGCGAGGTGTCCGGGAGAGGCAAATCTCGACAAAGCGAAAGCGGCGACGCGAGAGAGAGGAGAGTCGCGACAGAGCCGACAGAGCAAGAGGTAGAGAAGAGATGGAGATTAGGTCAGAAATTTTTGGGTTTTTTTCAATTTTGACTCACCTTACCCGGGACACGCGAGTCCCTCGTGTGTCCGTTTGTTGACCAAGTGTTGGAGCTCGGACACCCGTTGACCGCGTGTCCGAGTGTGTTCGCCACGTGTCCAACACCGACAAGTGTCCGACACGCGAAAATTTCGTGATAAAGCATGTCCGTGCTACATAGATGTTAGGCAAGATATTTTAGGAAATAGGTTTAAATCGTCGCGGGTAGAACAAAGCTGATTGAAGTTCGGAACAAGACGAGACTATTTCGATTTTAGTCTACTCTTTATATAGGTTTCCTATTTTTTTACTTTCTTTTTCATTTTTATCTTTTCTTCTCTTTTCCTTATTTTATTTTATTGTTTATTTTACTAGCCGGCGATGGTCGTCGAGGCTAGCCTCACTTGGGGTCCATGATGGTTTGGGCGAGGGCCGCAAAGCCTCGCACTCCGCCTCCGGTGAGGGCCACGACCATCGCCCACCATTGGCGAACTCTTTGCGTCCCTCACTCGCGGTCGCCGAGGGTCCAAGTGACCCTTGAGCAATGGCCAACCCGATGATCCTCGCGGCCAAAGTAAAAAGAAGGAAAAAAGAAGAAAAGAGAAATTTTTTTAAAAAAAATATTAAAAATTTAAAAAATGCTAAAATATTATTTAAATTATCCATTTCGGTGTTGCCTAAGCCACATAAGATGGCTGACGTCCACATTAGCTATCCCGTCAAAATTGGCTAAATGGACTGAATTAAAAAAACATGAAAACGTTTAGATCTCAATTAGCACAATTAAAAAGTTTATGACTGAATTGATAAAAGTGTAATAGATTTAAAACCTTGACTAAAAAAAATAGATTTAGAAAATTTTTGGTAATTTTTTCTTAGGTAATAGGATGAGCATGTTTCCGTGAGACTTTCAAATCAAAGTCTGACATTGAAAGTTGTCTTCAAGTCCTCAATAACTAAGAGAGGAACGATTCTAACATTCCGTAGCCCAAAAAAGGGCGGTTTGGGATGGTAAAGGATTGATAAACGTTGAATCGCGTAAAGGGCGGACGAAATAATGATAAGATCTTGTCAGATCGTTGAATGGCGTGATCCACACCATTCACGTGACATAACGATTCTTTATCGCGTGAATCACGCCATTCACGCGATAAACGTTGAATCGCGTGAATGGCGTGATCCACACCATCACGGCTGTTTTGCATAAACTACACATTAATTGTGAAACACGCGGTGATGGTGTGTGGATCTACGATCGAAATAATGATATTATCACAAATTGTCGGCAGTAACAACTCCCTTTATATTCCTATTTTTAACGTGCTTTTACAGCAACGACGACCAAACATGTGCGGTTATCATGGCTATTGGTCCCCTCTTGCAAACCCTTCCCTCCATCTCAGATTCTTTCTATAAGTTTTCAATTGAACTTTACCACCATAGAATTTCATGGTCACTGCAATGCAAACTTTAGCACAAAAAAACTCAAATACACCCAATCCGTTCCCTAAAAAAGTATGGCTACCTTTTTATTCTTTTATTATTAATTTTTTTACCAATTTTGGTTATTATAAATACCACGATAATTCCATCTAAATATATTTTGGGATGAATCGCTGACTGTGGTGCATATACAACCTGTACTACCAATAATTATAGGTGTGATCCCAGGGTTCAAGCTCTTCATTTATCATCACAACTGGGAACACCTTACTGATAATCTAAGTGTGGTTTTTGCCTAGAGCCATTGCGTCCACGGCCATACGGCGTAGGTGACTCTCGCCGGCACAAGGAAAAAAGAAAAGCAAAGAAAAAGAAGAAAAAATAGAAAAATAATATTAAATTACAAAAACTTTCCATGTCGGAGATGGCTATGTCACGTAGGACGATCGACATTCACGTCAGCCATTTTATTTGATATGAAGGACTCAATTGGAAAATTAACAAAAGATTTAGAATTAAATTCGTTAAATAAATAAAAAATTAGGACTGAATTAGAATTTTTATAATAATTTCCCCACATTTTGGTGGTCAAGATCTGATTTGGAACGTCTCTTATATCGTTAAGGACAATCCTCTAATTGTCACAAGTGACAAGAAAGTCTAAAATAGCTGTCCAATCCTAGACACATGTTCTTTTAGCGCGTGGGCTCATGTATCATTCACGTCTAGAAGATTAGAGGCACCGATGAATAATGATCGCCGGAGCTATTGGGTGCAGTGGTGAGGAAACTGCAGAAGTGCCGTGAAATACTTGAAAGAATGATGGAGACACAGCCGGACGTCGTGGAAGCTTGCAAGGATTGTTGCAGCCCGCAAGTAGCTACTGTTGTTCGTTTTTGAAAGCTTGCGTTGTAAACCATGAAAAACGGCACCCCAAGATCTCCGCAACCAGAATATAGAACACAGTAACGAAGAAAAAGCAATTTCACACCTGATTTGAAATCTATAATTTTTTTATGCGAATTGGCGAGGATCCAAATTTCAAGTTCTTTCCTCTATTCCCCTCTATATCACTAGCTCAATAAGATTGCCCCTCACGAACTTGTTTTGTAACTGCTTCTTATGTGAGACTATTTTTTTTTATCGGGGGTTAGAGGAAAGACTTGAGCACTATTTATAAAGTTTTCGGCCACCGACTCTCTCATCACAAGTCGGGCTTCATTTGGCTCATACTAGCTAGGCCATATTAGACTAATTAAAAATCTTTACATATTACCTTTTAGACCAACCTCGTAAAATAGTAAATATCAACCACAATTAATGTATCTCACATCAGAAAAAAACTCTTACATTCTCTCACTTGGGCTATATCGAATTAAACTGTCTCAAACACGGAATCATGGAGTTAATCGCATCAATAGACACAGAGCGGTTCATGCTTACAAGTGCTTTTAACTCTAGTTATATGTATTCAATATGCTAATGTGGCAAGTGGATAACACCTCATAGAGAGTAAAACCTTACATGTCATCTCTTTTGTTAGTCAATATTCTCTCTCTTTAAGTGTCACAAAACCTAATGTATCATAGGAGAATATTCTTATGATTCTAATGAACCTACATATATCTTATTCTTATAGTTAACTTTACTTTGTTTGTAACAAGACATATCCTTAAGGCTAATAGCTAAATCCTACTAGCCTTTACTCAAGGTTTACACAAAATCTTTAGAATTTCATCAAATATATATTTAACATGATAACAATACATTCATAAACACTTTATGAAATACAATAGTTGATACATGTCAAAATGTCATAAAATATAACAAGCATAGATGTTTAGAGCGAAAACAGAATAGCTACCACTAATTAACATCTCATGGTGCTTCTTGGCCAATGCTAATGACATTTCGTTCAAACACATAAGGGCGAAGACTTTTAGTTAGTGGATCTTCAACAATGTCATCTGTGGAAATATGCTCTAGTGTAATGCCACAATTCGAACTGTTTCATTTATAGTCAAAAACTTAATCCTAAATTGTTGGACCCCTTGAGATCTTTGATAAGCAACACTGCAGAGTTATTATTACAATACACCCGTATAGGCCTATCCACAACGAGATTTCGGAGCCCATAACCCGAGTAGTGGCCCAAAAGAATGCTACAAACTTTGCTTGCATAGTAGAGAATGATATAGATTTATGTTTCTCGCTTGCCCATTATACTATACCCTCTTGCTAACATAAAGATATATTATGTTGTCCAAATCATGTCACCCTAAGAATTAGGATTGTATGTAGCTAAATATCCTACTTGCTATAGGTTCCTAATATGTCTCTAGATTAACATATAGTCTATTGTCTTTTTAAGTACCTCAAACCTTCTTGGCAACACAACCCAGTGAAGTGTCTTGGATTTGATTGATATCTGCATGGAAGCCCTATTACAAAAGCAATGTCTTATCTGGTGCAAACTTGAGCATACATGATACCTCTCAATACACTAGCATAAGGTACATTCTTTATTTGGACTTTCTCAATTTTCAAATGAGGACACGGTGATAGACTTAGTTTATCACCCTTAACGATAAGAGCAATTCCTAGCTGGCAATGATGCTCACTAAATCCTTTCAAACTAATGGAATTTCCACAATGATTGCGAATCCCTTTGAGATAATTTGAGAATACAAATTCTGGTTGTGCCTACATATGCCCTCCGAGACAAACTCAATCCATGGCGAGAACGTTTCCAATGGATCTCAATTCCAAGGAAAAAAAATGCCTCATTGAGTTCCTTCGTGTAAAAATTCTTCGATAACATTCATTTTGTCTCATGCAGTAATCCAAAATCACTACTCGCAAGCAAAAGGTTTGAGACTGAATTGGCATAAAAAATGTTTAGAATTGAGTTGGCAAAAGTGAGATGGGTTTAGGATTGAATTGACAAAATGCGATAGGTGTAGTATGACTTTTTGACAATTTTCCCCTCTATTATACAATGCAACTCATAAAAGATTTACTTGCTTCATATATTGATACAGACAGAGCAGAGGAAATAACATAGTGAACCGGAGTCGAAGATATGATACATAGATGAAACGAGGCTAAAACAAAGCAAGCTTGATCTATGGAAATCTCGTGGTTGATTTAGAGTAAATCCAAACTAAAATAAAGCACCAATACCACGTGGATTATGAATACATAGAAATCATTGACGATAACCAAGCACACATGCTATATGAACAGCCAATCAATAGCCAAGCATTCCGCCGACTTAGGAATTTCATCAAACTCTCTCTCGACCAATCACACTTGAAAGTTTCACAGATTTATCCTAGAGACTTAATTGAACAAAAATCACAAACTTCTGAAATATCCATAGTTCGATTTCAATTTGTTCTCAACAACAGAAAGCTTTCAGTTTTTTTTTTTTCTTTTTTCATATAACCAAACTGCAACAATTCTTGTTTGAACAATCAAGGATGTATGGGTGCGTCCGAATTGCAAGGGCTAGCACTTAGGCGATGGGCCTGAGCTGCTGGGTTAAAAAAATGCACATGTTAGGAACCCAGTTTTTTTTAATTATTATAAAAAAATTGGATCGAATTGTAGCATCTTGTTACATTAGGGACTTGATTCCTTTATTACAAGGAGACCAAAAAAAAAAAACTTTTGATTGGCCATTATAGTCATCCAAGGAGTCTTTAAAAATTTCCAAATCTTGTTGAAAAGTCTTGGCACCTTTAGCATTGTCCACTTGCTAATGGAGAACTTTGGGTGGGAAATAGACAATTATATGTGATTTCAGTGGGAGCTGGCAACATTTGTTTCTTCCTTGCACCACACCAGAAAAACTCTCTTATTTTTTTGTGAAAGATTCTGCACATGCTAGGAACCCAGTTGCACAAAAAATAAAATTTGGATCTAATCATAACATTTTGTAATAGTATAGAGACTTGATTCCTTGATCCCAAGGAGACCAAAAAATATATATATTTTTTGATTGGCCATTATGGTCATCCAAGGAGTCTTTAAAAATTTCCAAATCTTGTTGAAAAGTCTTAGCACCTTTAACGTTCTCCACTTGCTAATGCAGACTATTAGGTGGGAAAGAGACAATTATATTTGATTTCAATGTGAGCCGGCCAATTTTGTTTTTTTACTCGAACCGCACAAGAAAAATTCTCTTGTTCTTTTGTGAAAGGTTCTGACTTGGCGATAATTGTGTGTCCTTTAGTATAAACAAGATTTTCCTGCCATCTTAAGAAAATATATTGATCAAGAAAAAAGTGTTGAGTTTGTGTGACTTTATGTATTCTAGTCTAAGAAGGCGGGACCAACATTTCATTTCTAGGAAATGCAACCCCCAACCAGAGGGGTTGCGAATATCTTATCAAGCCAAAAGGAATAAAAAAATATGAATGTGTAAAATGTAGGGTTAGCTCATGAATTCTCGAAATAAATGGATGCATGTTCGGATATGAAGACAAATGAGGCGGTGCATGTGCTAACTTTTGCTGCCACCATTGCTCACGAGAAAGAAGATGACGATTAGGAATTAAAATTTGTGCAAAGCACGCTTAAGGGCTGGCTAAAAAGTCGTCAATTTGCCCATTTAAAATGACTAATTGTCACGTCCACCTTAAAAAAAAAAAAATCTTTACATTTCCATCTTTGAATGGGTAGTAGATAAATGAATTCGGTTAGGCAACTATCTCTAAGTACACTCAATATGGATGTATTAAAAATCCATTACATTGTCATTGGAGAATACCACCGAAAACTACTATACCCACCATGACCAAAACTTCTAATTTTTTTTATCTCATAAAACATCTCAAGCGTGAACCAATATCGCAAAATAGGACCTCTGCAATACTTTCATCCAAGACGGCCATTAAAATCCATACGTGGTGGCTTACGTGGATAACGATAGGAATGGAATTCACGTGGATCCAACGCGGCTTTAGAAAAGCCAAAACGATGTCATTTCAGCTTGTTTTAGTCTCGCTGGCAAAAATTCATGTGTCAACACACTTTCACACTTGATTTGAGAAGCTCAATTTTAGGCCTCTTAAGTATGAAATGGACCTAGCTTAAACTTGGTAACACTTTATTTGAGAGTTTTCTCTATACTTTATTTAAGTTTTTTAAGTCGTGTTAGGGGAGATCGCCAAGAGAAAGCCCAAGTCTAAACTTGTTAACGTATTCGGTTGAATTCACATTCATTCAAAAGCTTTAGCCAATGAGGTATGGGCCAACTAGGACATATTAAGCTGCTCTACACCACATCATTTATCGAATTTGAAACTTCTCTAACACAACTTACACGTGCATCCTAGCAATCTCCCTCTTATGCATCCATGGTCTCTAACTTGCTTTACCGGACCAACCATCCATAGTGTCTTCTCACTAGACCAACCGTAATGGCAATTATTTGTTTCACCAAACACCGAAACCGAGACCAACCGTGATGGCATTTATTTGTTTCACCAAACATCGAAACCATCAGCTCCGGTAACTTTTGTTAAAAGCACGCAGCGAAACCTAATAACTTGAGTGGGGAGATTGCCAAGAGAAAGCCCAAGTCTAAGCCCTCAACATATTTAGTTGGACACATTTTCACTCAAAAGTTTAAGTCAATAAGTTACGGGCCAAATAAGATATATTAATTGCTCCACACCACATCAATTATCTGGTGTAAGACTTCTCCAAAAAAATTCACACGTGCATCCTAACAAGGACATCACATGTTATATCAATTATCCGATGTTGGACTTCTCTCTCTAAATATTGTTTTAATAGCTTAATCACTTGCTTACATGCACGATTGGCCATTTATTATGGCCTGTTTTGCTCTCGGAATGTTCTCATTTGAACCTGGAAGGTCAAATGAGGAAAAAAGGAGGAACAATCAAGTCGAGTCGACTTTTGATTAAAACAAGCAAGCCGGGGAAAGGAGATTCATGTGTTCATATGGCTTGTCGATGAACATTGGTTTTTGGTTGTTTCTCTCGTGTACAAGACTTCGCTTCTAATAAAAATTGGTAGGACAAAGCCAAGTTGTTAACAACCACTAGGTGATATCCAATCACCGATGAGTTTCATGCACAAGAAATAGCTTGGATTGCGAAGTCTTATTTTTTGTTTATAATAGGGAATATTTATACAAAATAAAAAAATTGTATGCGGACCAAGTCATTAAGCAACATGAAACATTTCATGCCTCAACCATCCTTCTAATGTATAGCATTTTAATATCTGCACGTAATAATTTGAATTCGACATCTCTTATAATTGACTAAAATATGTCATTCACAGCAAGTAACTATAATGGAGTTATCATGATTGTTTATTCCTAGCAATCCGAACATTAGACAACTATGTATTGATTCCAAGCAAGTTTCCGAAAGAAAGAGAATAACAACTTCCATTTTGAGCACTGAAACTGTCCATTGAACTTCCTTCGAAAAGTCTGAAACTAAAAAAAAAACAAAAAGTAGTACCTAGATTTTTTAACAGCATGAAAAAGTACACAGATATGATCAAATATTCAACGTTCGATCCTTGACTGACAACCTCTTATGGGTCATCACTCAAGACAGTAAACTATGCTAGCGAATATTTGGACAAAAACCAAATAATATGGGGCAATGCGAACAAGTCATAAAGCCAGTGATAATCCAACTCAATTTCCTTAATTACTTTAACAGTAACTATTTTCGAATACTATAATTTATCACGGAGGTGGTTTTCTTTTGATGTTAGCCACCCGCATCGCCGAGTAACTATTTTCCTAATCCAATCCTACGAGCTGCTTGATGCTACGACGCCATTTGTATAGGCCGCATCGCTTAGTTACTATTCCACAAGCCAGCCACATCGGCCACTTGTTGTTTCCCCTCCTATTCTCGACCTTTCACACGTCGTTTCGAAAAGCCGATACCACCATCGATTTGCTGCCCTCGGACTAACTAGATTTGGAACTTTCATCACGAATAGCAGTCGGACGCCGTCTCACCGACTAGCTAGATTTGGAACTTTCATCACCAACATGCATTGGATGCCGTCTCACGCACAATCACGTGCCGCCTTGCCGTGATCCACCAAGGCATCCATTGGGTGCCGATTTCATGGAGAAACACGTTTTCATGGTAATGTTACACTTGATTTCCAAGTCAAGCTTACACAATCATCTTGAATTTGAGGGAGAACGTTAGCGATAATTAGGGGTTCAGTAGGATAATTTCTTATATTAGATATTTTGATAATTTTATTGTTGTCTGTATATGTTGATTGTCGGTATATGCTGATTGATATGTTGGCTTACATAGTTATCTAATAAAACCTACAAATAGGCTCATGTGTTCTTATACCAAACAAATTGAATTATATAAGAATACCTCCTCGCTTTACATTTCCTAACTTGTATGACTCGAAAGTTGAAAAAGAAAAAGGACAAATGGTGACTGCAGATGATGTATGCGGTGACATGTATGGCAAAGAATTATCCAAGAAGTATAGACAAAAAATATGGTAATGCATGATGCATTGACGCACACCTTCATAAAGATTTTGTTTAAACCGAGTTTTTTTTTTGTCGAATTTAAACGGAGTTAGAAGGGAGAAAATATTAGATACTGACCGGGGTATTCCTGATGTGGCACCTAGGCCCACTCATTGTGCGACATGTGGCATATGCGGCCCCACTTATCAAAAAGTTCTGCAACCTTTGAAAAATTCTCACGCAACTGCTCTTCCTCCCTTCCAACTCAAGCAACAAAGGGACAGAGATCCATCGGCGGTGTGCCCGTTGCTGGAGACTCCGATTGTGCTCTTCGCGGCGGCCGACAATGGCGGAAGCTCAAGCCCGTGGTCAGAGAAGAAAGAAGGGTCAGGCGGACGAGAGAGAAGGGGGGTGAAGAGAGAGAGAAAGAGAGAGAGGGAGAGGGAGACCGTGGCCGTGAGGAGAGAGAAGATAATTTTTCTTTTTTCTAACTGGTGGGGCCCGCTCGGGACACGTGTGGCAAGATGGATGGATATGGGGACCACATCAGCGATACCCCATCTGTAGCCAATATTTTGTTGACATTGGCTAGATTAAGTAAATGACTCCGCTAGCCTGACCGTCCACTGTCAACTTGTTTTCGTGGACAACCCTTTTTTTTTTTTCCATGGACAATCCTTTTTATTTCTGTTTTGGTCGGACGTGGACGGTCCTTTGCCAGCCATAAATTTGGCTGGCAAACAGCAATTAAAAAAATACAAAAATAAGAAAAGCATTTAATGGTCGGACTATGCGACCGTCAGACAAGTAATTCCCTTAAGCAAAAGGTAAGGGTGTGCATTGACAACACTTTTTACTTTGAAATAACTTGTAGCCGGAAGTTGATTTTTCTACTTCTACTTCAAAAGTTGATTTCTAATAAAAAAAGGCGTTTGATAATTGGAAAAAATTTCTACGAAAAATTATTGATCTTAATCTAAAGTGTGTTTTATTCAAGAAAAATTAAATGCAAATATTGACATGTTTTCATGCAAGTCGAAAGACTAATCCTACCAATCACATTCAATAAAATAAATGCACAATCAAATGTACAAATAAATATATCAATGCAAATCAAGGCTTCCCTAATATAGCCCTAAGGGCTTAGAGAATATGTGATTAGAGTTCATGGGTGATTTGGGAGAAATTGAAGACAATTTGTCGGGAAGGGCAAAATCGTCAATTTGAAAAGATCGGGGGTCAAAAAATCTAAAATACGTCTTGGCCACTTGATTGTGGCTATTTCCTATTTTTAGAGATTTTTTTGGAATTTTCAAAATTTTCAAAATTTTAAATATTTTTTAATGATTTTTTTATGAATTTTTTTTATTTTATTATGATTTTTTTAATAGCTCAAGAATTTTTTCTGAATTTTTTTATTACTTTTAAATTTTTATGAATTGTTTTATACTTTTTAATGATTTTGTTTTCTAATTTTCCTTGTTTTTAATTTAACTTTGTTATTATTAAATAATTTTTATTATTAAAAATATTTTTCGGATCCGGCCAACCCGGTCCGCACCTCTCGAGAGTGAGTATACATCAAGCGAAAGAGAGAGAGAGAGAGAGAGAGAGAGAGAGAGCCCGTAAATATAAGAAAATATGAAGAGTGAGGAGTAAAAAGGAAAAAAATAGCTTCTAATGATGAGAAGTAAGTTTTTTTACTTTTCAAAAGTGCTGCAAAAATCACTTCGAAGTAAAAAGTTGTTTCAAAAGTAGAAATTTAAAGTTGTGAACCAAATGGATTCTGGCGTTTTTTAAACGTTTCTGTAAGCTTCAAGTAAAATTCTACTCGAAGTGTTATCATACGCGCCCTAAAAAGGTTGCTTTATTTTTCTCCCAACCTATCCAAGGTTTTCATTGTGATTTGGCCCAAAAAAGTAGGTTCTTATGTAAGGGAAAAGAATGACGTCATCGGATATAGAATAGTGTTTTTTTCCAACTAATTGGAGATTGATTTTTTTTTAACATTTTTTTTTCTAAATTTGCCAATGCAAACATTGATTTTTCAATCTTAGACCCCGAAACTCTTACATTAGTCTAATATTGACAAGTATATCTAAATACAATCTTCACAAATTTTTAATATTTGAAAAAATAAATCATTTTCTGGCGAGAGAGTAAGAGATTTGATTTTTTCCTTTTTAAGCCAAAATAAAACAAGCTTAGGTGAGTATTTTGCTTTTCAGCCCCAAAGAGTTTAAAGAAAAACATAGCGACGGCCTTTCTTTTGTAATCAACTCGGAATTGTACGTAACACATTCATAGTTGTTATGTTATTGGAATTGTCAAGGTAAAATCGATAACTTCATCCATCGTAATGAATAAATTAAAGAGGTCCTACTTGATCCTAATTACTTGTTTCTTACCCGAAATATTCCGTATGATAATTCCTTGTATTAGAGATTTTGATAATTCTGTTGAGTATATGTTGATTGATATGTTGGCTCCCACAGTTATCTAGTAAAACCTAAAATAGGCTCATGTGTTCTCATGCGAAACACATTGAATTGTCCAAGAATACCTCTTCACTTTACATTTCTTAACTTGTACAACTCGAAAGTTGAAAAAGAAAAAGAAAAAATGGTGGCTGTAGATGACGTAATGCATGATGCATTCACGCACACGTTCATCGACATGTTGACGTTGGAAATGTTTGCGTCCATCAATTCCTACCATATTTCGCTTGATGCTGGGATCAAAGCACTTAATAGCTGTATTTTTCAAACTCACGGTTATGCGTATTTTTTGGGCCAAACCATTTACCATTTGAGACAAATGATGAAATCTTTTAGCTTCAAAGAACCATGCTTCTTTGGATTTAACTCAAGAGCCCAAATATAGTTGTTGTATGTAAGGATTGAGCTTCTACGGCAACAATAGGATTACCGACGTTGGGGACAGGATCGGTTCCTGGTTCTACCGGGCTGGTTGAGGACCTCTTTTGTCTTTACCGCTACTTGCGAAAGTAAAAAGGCAAGTTCGACTGTTGGCTTTGGTAAGAGGACAGACCGTAGCGTAAAAACAAATGGGAATGAAACCAAAGCAGGTTAGGCACGGCTCTGGCCCTTGGAATTCTTTATTGGCCAAGTCACAATGAAAAGCATGAATTAGGTCGAAAGAACTAAAAACTGGACCATTTACTATTTAGCCCCGTTAAAACATGCAATGTTCTGTTGAAATTTCAATTTTGCCCCTTCCCGTTTTCATCTTGTTTTGTTTGTGGAATTTTCCCTTGTTTAATCTTCTACTATCTGTTGTTCAATTCTACAAGTGGTGGACCACGTGATTCGGACGTGACCTGGTGATTTTGGCCTATAATTTTTCCACTAGAAGGACATTTGCCCTGTTGCTCTATCGTTGACTGCTCTCTGTTTCTGTGCACCTCCTTCTCTACACCTTGAGAAGTTAGAGTCGATCTTCCTTCGCTGAACCCTCCCAACTAGCTCTTTTCACAGAGCTCTTCTCTTCTTTGGCTGAATACAGCCGAGATTTAAGGCCCACAGATGGAACTCGGTCGACGTCAGGCTGTACCATCCTCGCTTTGATTGGAAGAGGACTGTAAGGTCTCTGATCCGACTTGTGTTTGAGCTCTTGTTGACTGATAACGCGCAAACAAAGAGACTTTGGTCCTGTAAATGTTTGATGCAATTCACCCTGTTTGTTCGATTTACATTCCTGTTTTTGTGTCTTGATCAGCTTAAGAGGCTGCAATTTTAGGTAGGGCTCTGAGCCAGCTCAAGAAAACGAAGAGGAGGAGGGACTCGGAGTCGACCTCCAGAATGGACGATGCATCTGGAGAACAGTACGACGTGTTTTCCTCTCCAATAGACCGACTTGATTAAATTAGATATGAAAGTGTGTTAGCAATATAAGTCGGGTCGGATATGCATTAGGTCAGGTATGGATTGAGAATTTTGCATTGCAATAAATGGGTTATAAACTGGTTATATGCCGCAATGTGGCCGACTCAACCCACAAGTTTGACAGGTCTACATAAAAGGTACTGCAAAAATACTGATCCCGGATAAATGTTAGTCTCAGAAGGGAAAGCCATATCTGTAACAGCTTAAAAATGCACATGTAGTTTCTACAACAAAGGTCCAGAAACAGACATTATAAAATGCCTGGGACTGCAGCGATGATTGTCGATGGCAAAAACAATAGTGAAAGATGCTATTCTTCCGCAAAAAGATGCTCCAAGTCTGGCCAAGACAAGTCATCAATAATAGACAGTATGAATAAGTTACTCAACTTCTTGTAGTGGCTTGCATATTATATTACCTAACCTACTCTTGTTATTGGATAACGCTGTCCAAGAGTCTGCCATTGCAAATGCGAATGTAGTACTAGAGACAAATGTCCAAAACCGCACATTATAAAATACATCGGGCGGCTTGATATTAATAGCACCGATGATTAACCATGGCAACAAATTGTTTCCGTAAAAACATACCAAATAATTCTATTTTCGTTTATTTTTTTCTGGCCAACAGCAAGATCTCTTTACTTAGAAAATGACAAAAATCTTTTAGCTACAAAGAACCGTGCTTCTTTCCATTTAACTCGAGAGCCCAAAATATAGTTGTCGTATGTAAGGATTGAGCTTCTACGGCAACAATAGAATTACGACAAGGTGGACAAGATCAGTTTTCAGTTCCACTAAGTTGGTTGATGACCTCTTTATTGCTACTTGCGAAATGAAAAAAGGCAAGTTCGAGTTTTGGCCCTAGGAGGGGGACAGACAGTAGTGTAAAAACAAATTGGAATGGAACCAAAGCAGGTTAGGCACAGCTCTAGCTCGCGTACTTCTTTTTTGGGCCAATGTCCGGCTAACTCCGTCAAAGTATGCAATATTCTGTTAAATTTCTATCGAAATTTCAATTTTGCCCCCTTTCGTTTTCCATTTTTACTGCTTGTGGGATTGTCCCTTGTTTACTATTCAACTATCTGTTGTTTAATTCTACAAGTGGTGGACCACGTGATTCGCACATGACCTGGTGATTTTGGCCTATAATTGTTCCAAGGGGGAGGATGTTTGCCATGTTGCTCTATCGTTGACTCCTCTCTGTTTCTGTGCGCCCCCCTTCTCTTCACCTTGAGAAGTTAGAGTTGATCTTCCTTCGCTGAACCCTCCTAACTAGCTCCTTTTACAGAAGCGTGGTTCTCTTCTGTGGGTGAATACGGCTGAGATGGACTTAAACGGATGTCTGACTCTAATCATCATCCTTGCTTTGACCGTAGGACTGTAAGTGCTCTAATTCCACTTCTGTTCGAGCTCTTGTTGACAGATACCGCACCGAAAAAAGAAGAAAAGGAAAGGAAAAGAACTCTGCTCTTTTACATGCTTGATACAGTTCAGCCGGTTTTTTTTTTTTCCAGTTACGTTTCTGGTTTATGTGTTGATTAGGTTAGAAGTTTGTTATTTTTGGCAGGGTTTTCAGACATCTTCCGACATGGCAGAGAGGGAGGGACTCGGAGTCAACCTTGAGAACGGCCGATGCATCTGGAGGAGAGAATGAGGCTTTAAGGAGGGATCCGGAGTCAACCTCGAGAACGGATGATGCGTCCGGAGAACAGTACGATGTGTTTTTGAGTTTCAGGGGAATTGACACCGGTAAAAGCTTCGCTGATATCCTCCGCCGTGATATGGCCCGTGTCGGAATTCGCGTTTTCTTTGCCGATGATGAACTCAAAGATGGTGGACGAATCGATGGACTTTTGAAAGTGATAAGGAATTCTCGGATCTACGTACCCATCTTCTCTCAACACTTCGCTGACAGTGTATGGTGTCTCCGTGAGGTAGAACGCATGGTAAAATGCCTATCAATACCAAATGAAAACAAAGAAATCATCCCCATTTTTTATGACGTGACGCCTCACGATGTGAAGCTCAAAACCAATCAGTACAAGAAAGCCTTGCGCAAGCACAAGGAGTATTTCTTTCTTTCTTTGTTTGGTCTGAAGCGCAGGGGGAAGTATGACTCCACTCAAGTGCAGGAATGGGCAAAAGCCCTTCAAAAGGTTGGCGGCATACGTGGACGGGAAATCCAAGGCAAAAGGTAAATTTCTTTTGAAGATTTTTATGGAAAATTGGACGAATGGTAATCCCAACTTTTTGCTTGATCATATATCTTACATAATCAATCTTTCTAATTGCTCACATTATCACAATATGTATGGTGGAAATCATGAGTTTTTAGGCGGGTTTCCCTTCTCACGGTAATCACAATATTTTGTACACTAACAATCTTGTGCTAAGTTGTCGAATCAGTAGGAGTGTTGCAATTTTAAAATTAGACAAAGACATGATTACAAATTTTGTTCTAAAAAAAGTGCAACCGCGATTCATGTATCCCAAAAATGGACGCTTAGAAGATTTTGCAGAATTTCCCTATTATGATGTATTGGAACTACAATTTTAATGAAATGAAATTATAATGCGATAATATTGAACCCATATATGTGGAAAGCCAACAACATTTATGTTCTGTACGGAAAGGTAATGTTAAGAACAATTTGTACGGACAAGAAGAATGTTGGCCCTGAAGGGATGGGATCCTGTGGGCAAAGGGGAATTTTCCGAACACTTTTTCTCTTGTTCAATTGTTGCAAACCACATCTGCAGAAATTTCCAGTTCAACTTATCATAATGCTTAATTTCCATTGGTATAAGCTCATGAAATAGCTGAGTTATGTATCCACATGTTCCCTAGAGTCTCCTAGTCTACCATGTCTTTGACTGAGACGACATTTTCATGCTTTGCTGCAGCCAAGGCCAAGAAATTGACTCAATTGTTGAAGTGGTTTCCGGTAAGCTTAATGCCCGACATGTGATTGAGACTGAAAATTTGGTTGAAGATATTGCTCAGGTGCATGAAATAATAAAGTTGTTGAATGTTGGCTCCGATGGGGTACGTTACGTTGGCATCCATGGCTTGGGTGGCATTGGAAAAACAACTCTTGCCACAAATGTGTACAACAGATTACGATTCCACTTTGATAACTGTTGTTTCCTTAAAGACGTTCGAGCATCATCACAACTTCATGATGGTTTTTTAAACTTACGAGAAAAAGCTCTTATCGATTTCGTCGGTTCGGGAATGATTGATCAAATTAATGATGTTAGCATTGGGATCAAGAATATCAAAGATGTATTCAGCAAGCAAAAAGTACTCATCGTACTTGATGATCTAGATGAGAAAGAGCAGCTCGAAAAGCTTGCCGGAAAACATGATTGGTTTGGTTCGGGCAGAAGGATAATTTTCACCACAAGAAACAGAGAAGTCTTGACGGCTCAAGTGGAATTATCCAGGGAAGAAGTGCTAAATCAACCCAAAAGAATTTTGGATTATCCAGTTAAAAGAATGGCACTTGACCGAGCTATTGAGCTGTTCCGTAAGCACGCGTTTGAAAGAGTCCCTTCTATAGAAGAACATAAACCTTTTGCAGAGAAAATTACCCTTGCGGTGGGTAGGCTTCCTTTGTCCGTTCGGGTGATAGGTTCTTATATTTCTGGGCTGAACATTGACTTGATGTCGCCTCAAATTCTAGAAATGCTATTGAGAGAGACATTGCATAAATTAGATGGATATAACTTTAACGAAATCCGAAAAGTATTAATGGTTAGTTATCACGGATTGAATAAAGATGAAAAAGAAGTATTCCTAGATATTGCTTGCTTTTTCATCAACGAGGACCAAACATATCCGGTTATCATGTGGGATAAATGCAAGTACGGTCCTCACAGTGCGCTTCGTGTCCTCGAGCAGCGGTCCTTGATTAATATTATTGGTAAAAAGCTTTGGATGCATGACCAAGTTCGAGATTTGGGGAGGCATATCGTCCTTGAAGAACATATTCCCAAATTTAGTAGGGTCTGGGAACATGATGCTGCTGTAGAGCTATTGAAGAGAAACCAGGTAAAATGGAGGATTATGTCACATATTTTTTTTTTTTTTTTTGGAAAGAGAAACTTGTTGAATTTTTTCTTTTAGTATATAGTTAGCTTTATTTAACTTACCGTTTGTCTTGAGAGCGTGACAGCTCTCTCTCAAAACATTTGGGTCAATAGGTATTGTATAATGGTGAAGCAAGACCAAATAGATTGCCTGGTAGTTAGCTTTATTTTTTAGGTTTTACAGAAGGGACGATAGTTTTCTGACAATTCTGAAGCAATAATGTACCCTTTCCCGTGCTATCTGGTTGGAATTTCTAAATCTCTTTCAACCACAATTATAGTGATAACAAAAAACTAGGAAGATTTGAACATAGATAATTAAACTTCTTGAAAGATAGAAATCAGGAAATGGAGAAATTATTTAGAAGATATCTTCAAATGGAAACTGAAAAGTTTCATTAATGGTGTGAACGAAAACATAGAATTTTACTTGCTGGGAAAAGGCGTTTGCCATTGCAGGTTTCCTGTTGGAGAAATTGTCTACGATTGTTCATATGCTCTGTAAGAGTGTTACCTGTTGTGCACTCAATTAATCTCAAATTTCTGTTGGCAGAGAAATGAACATGTAGAAGCCTTGAGCCTGACTTCAAGTGACGATAGCCACAAGTTGGTAAATGAAGTATTAGCTGATTTACCAAAACTGAGGTTCCTTCGAGTGAAAGGCTCGGATTTTTCCGGCGACTTCAAGGATCTTCTTTTGAAGCTAAGATGGCTTTCTTGGCAGACATGGCAACCGACTTTCCAGGCAGAAAACTTTCACTTTAGTGGATTGCTTGTACTCAACCTTTCCAATAGCAATATTAAAGATGACTGGGATGCCTGGAGCAAAATGAAGGTAAGAAATGCCTTAATCTATGCACTTTTTTTTTTTTGTCATTGCCGCAATTGCAATGATGGAAGCAAAATTTGGACAAGACTATATACACACCCGCCATTGACATAATGGTTGCATGCGCTCTTCTACTCATCTGAGGGTAGAACACATTTTGCACTAGCAACATTCAATATCTTTCTGTATATCAAAGTGAAACACAATTATGTCCCACATAAAAGTTGCTTAGGCTTTGGAATTGGAATGTTCTAATAAAAGTGCCATTTTGCTGCGAAGGACCTCCCCGCTAACAGTTGCCATGATTCACCTCTTGCAAATCTTGTCTCCATCTCAGATTCTTTATATCCTGACTATTATCAGGAATTAGAGTTTTCTGTATTTTGAGAGCGAGGTCATGGAGAATTGTCTTAAGATGCAGACCGCGGATTTTGGAAATAAAAGATATGTTGTGAAATAAAAGGTGGGATGGCTCTTTGTATTTTCCCCATGATATAAATTTGAGTTCTAGCAGGGGCCTAACCTCATTAGAAAAACGAAAAAGAATCAGGTCGGGGTTTATTTGCAACATCCCCAAAAAACTTGCGATGTCCAAATTACCCCTAACTAACTGTAATTATTGACTTATGAATAGTTAGCTATTGATACCGCTATGCTGATGTTTCTCTTCTCTTCTTTTGGTCCATTTCTACTCTTTTCTGCAGATGGATGAATTGAAAGTTCTAGATTTGACGAGTTGCATGGGCTTAACAAGGACACCTAACCTCACAAACTTCACATCATTGGAGACGTTGATTCTTGCTCGGTGTGTCAAGCTAACCACAATTGACGGCTCCATTGGTAAGCTACGATGCCTAAGAACTTTCAATATCAACGGATGCAAGGCTCTTCGAGAATTGCCCCCAGAGTTTGGTTCTCTGCAGTCTTTGGAGGAGATTATCATGCCCCAACATTATCAACCCTTCACGCTTCCAGAGACATTTGGCAGTTTGCATTCTCTCTCAAGTTTGATATTGGATGAGCACCCAGGAATCAGCAAACTCCCGGATGAAATTGGAGGGTTGGTGAATGTTACACGTTTATCTTTATGCGAGTGTGCGGGGATAAAGGCGCTTCCGAGCTCTATTGGAAAATTGGAACTGTTGGTTGAGTTGGATTTATCAAAGTCAGGAATAGAAGAACTACATCATTCCATTGGATCTCTAAAGAAACTAAAAGTGCTCAGGGTAAGTTATACAAAGATAGAAAAGCTTCCTCATACTATCGGACAGGTGGAGATGCTTGAAGAATTACATGCCAAAAAGTGTTGGAAACTGACGGATAAAAACCTGGAGAAAATTGAGGCGCTATCCCATTTGAGGATATTGGACATGTCATATACTGGTGTATCTAGCTTCCCCACGGTGCTAGGTGGTCTCTCTCATCTCGAAACGCTTGAAATGTGTTCAAGTCACCCACAAAAAGTCCCAAATCTTCCCTCAAGTTTGAAGCACCTTCACATGCAAGCACCTCACTTCCGAATTGTCCCCAACCTCTCAAGCCTCGTCAAATTAGATTATCTGGAACTATCTATATTGGCCATTCCAGGGAAGAAACCTGACGAATCTAGGATGACTGATCCGCCAGAAGAGCAAGTGATCCATCCACTTCCATCTAGTTTGTCAACCATGAAATTTCGAGAAATTACTTGGCGACCACCTTTTTCCAACTTAAAAAATTTGTTGGAGATGTCCTTAGTTGAATATCCAAAGAAGCGCTTCTCCGTCTCTCAAGACCTAGCACATTTGAGAATACTGACACTAAGAAAATGTAGATCGCTGAAGAAAATACGTGGTCTGGCTCTCTTAAAGAACTTACGGTGGTTGGAACTGAACAGATTGGAAAGTCTGGTTGAGATTGATGATTTGTTGGAACTCGAATCGTTGGAGCACTGCTGCATTGCCTATTGTGAGAAGATAGAAAGCTTACCCAACTTATCAAGCTTAGGTAAGCTACGACACCTTGAGCTAGAAGCTTGTCCCAATATAAGAAAGATCGAGGGTCTCAAGGGCATAGAAAGCTTGGAGTTAGATAAACGTGGTTGCACTATCCTGAAAAGATTGCTGGAAGACCCAGAATCGACCTGGCTTTCCCACAGAATTCCAACTTATGATGTGTTCCTAAGTTTTAGAGGAGAAGACACTCGTTATAGCATTGTGGAGAGCCTTTACAAGAGCCTTCTTGATAACAAAGTTCTGGTTTATAGGGATGATGGGCTAAGGAGCCATGGTGAAGGAATTCCCAGAGAGCTTCTAGTAGCACTCGACGACTCTCACATCTACATTCCCTTCTTATCGGAGAACTTTGCTTCCAGTTCGTGGTGTCTCTATGAACTAGTTCGCATGGCAAAATGCAATAAGTCAGATGGAAAGAGAAGAATCCTGCCCATTTTCTACGAAGTGGAGAAGGCTGATGTTAAGCTTGAAAGCAATTTATATAAAGGTGCCCTGGAGAGCCACAGGAGCTTATATGGCAAGGAGGAATGGGATCGGAAATTCAAGGAATGGGAAGGGGCTCTTAAATATGTCGGGGACATGAAGGGACACGACCTGAAAACTAACAGGTAATGCTGCTCTCTTTATTAATTGCTTTTTACCTTCTAAATTATGAACTAATGAATCATTCAATTCAACAATACCACAAAAGAATTTCAAAGTCACTGCAATGTAAATTTTTTTATCTCAAGTACGCTCGAGTAGATTCTTACCACTATCTAGTATCTATGGAAGAGCTCCTCAGGTGGGTGCAGAAATCTGAGGTGAAGAAAAGACATTCTTCGTCGGTTGGAAGTCTTAGGATACGGAGGTGAAGAGAGTGTAGGGATTTGATAAATGATGAGAGAAAAATGGAAATTGGCATTTTTACATTGGAAGTGTGTTCATATTGAGCAATGTCCGACCAAATTCTGGTGCAGTCATTTTGATATACTTTTATTGCGTGCCTGACGAAAGTAAACATTTTCTTTCGTTGTGCATTGCAGCAGCCTCGAAGAACTAATCGACTTGGTTACCAAAGAGGTTTTAGAAGTGCTGTCAGATGCCGACGTAAGGAGGGCTCCGGCAGCTGAAGATTAGTGGTTGTTGATAGGAAGCTGTACAGAAATAAAGCATCAAAGAAAAGAAAAGATAAAGAAGAGATGGAATTCTGTTCCAGGTGATCGCACATTGAAGTGAAGAGGTGGGAAAAGGCTGTAGTACAGGTTGCACGCATCAAGGGAGTCGATCTGAAAACTAACGGGTAATTGCTTCCATTTCGATTAATTATGACAAGATATGTCGTTTAATTGATTTACATACCACATGGAATTTCAAAGTTACTACAGTGCAGCCTTTTGCATCCAAATAGCCGTACACTCAAGCAAATTTTTATTCTTTGGAACACTTTTATGAACGTTAACAAAGAGGATTTCTCAAAAAAACGACTTCATTATAAAGTAGCAAGAAACAACTTTGTGGTCGGACAAAATTGCATGGCGGTATCTTTATGATCTAATTTTTTCGTCATTTCGTTTCTTTTTTATAGCATGCTAAAGATTTTCAGGTCACCAATTTTTGAGACCTCAAATCAAATATCCCATTACTTTCTGTCTGTCTGTCTGTCCTACTAAAGACTGTCCTTTCACCTGTGCATCGTTTTCGCAAGTCCAGAGGAACTAGTTAATAAGGTTGTTGAAGAGGTTTGGAGAGCAAGCAGATTATTAGATGTCGACTCTTGAAGCCTTGATTTGGTTCTTTGTCAAAGGAAGAAAAAGGACGGATTTGTTTTGTAGCTTATAATATTCCGTACAACTGCTTTTTTTTTCCCGATTGTTTGGACGATCTAGATATTTCAGTTTGTCATGAAATTGGTTTACGGTTCTAGTGAAGCTTTCATTTGTGTTTGCAGCGGTGCTGGGAGATAGAGGAGTTTGAAATGTCAGTGTTTACCTAGGTGTCGTGCAAAGAAAGGGAGGAGCTTTCTTTCCAAGTAATGAACTCCCGTAGGACGGTGTTCTTTATGTTTGTTGGATCTAGAAGTTTCATTCAGAGATGAAAATAATTGTGATTCTAATGATTGAAGTGTGTACAAAATTATTCATGTGCACGAACTAGAAAGTCATTGGACTTTCATTTATGGAGACTTAAGTAGCTTTCTAGGCTTGTCTGTCTCAAACATCATGAAGGATAAGTACGGGCAAGAAGAAGCTTTGGTATTATTAAATTTATGTTTAAAGGAAAGATCCGACATCAGCTTAAGTTTATTATTCATCCTTAAGGGCTCGAGTAGCAAAGTGAAAATCGTTTAACATTTTCACAAAAAATAATAATAATAAACTTGGAGACATTTAGGTGATAATTAGTGTGTTGCACATCAAACACATTTCGTACACATGCAAGCTACAGCAGTAAAAGTTCTGCTCTGGCTGAGGCACAAAGTCAAAAGGTCATTGCATTTCAAATAATGGTCCTTGGTCCTAACACATTGCAATTATAAATATGGTTTCATTAGTATAAGGTGTTTAGTTGTGGGTGAGAAGTTTTGCAAATCTCACCAACTTTAGAATTCCCACTTGGGGTAAGAATTGTGTACATGCTTACAACATTCGGTAGTGACGCTATCTTATATGGCATTTTATATGGCCTAATTCTTCAACAACAACAAAAAAAAAAAAACCAACTTTAGGACATGTCCCAACTGTGATCTACATTTTTTTTTTGTCTCCTGAAAAATCAATAGCTTTCATTCCATTCCATAACTTAAACCCCTTTCTAACTTCCCATCTGAAATCACTGTTAACGGTCCTATGTGGAAACTTCATGCGACTTTCTTTCTCCAAATCACTATCATATATGTGTATATTTTATGGTTATTTCCTTCTTTTCTTTCAATTCTTCTTCTTTCTTTCACTTTCACCATGAACAGCAATTTGGGGACATATTCTTCTTGGCTTAAAGTACACTATAAGTATCAAAGCATGTGCACGGTGCTCACTTTCGGGGCAGATACTTGAGCTCACCAAAAATCAATTTGTTGACATTAAAAAATGACCGACTTTGGCTATAGTCGATCGAATGACAAATTTAGTCAATGATAACAAAATTTGTTCAACAACATGTAATTTTATGTTTCAAGATCTCTATATATACACATTAAATTAAGTAGTGTTTCTAACATCTGTTAGGCCTTGTTAAATATATTAAAAACATGACCGGATTCCCATAGAGATAGAGGCAAACATACATAACGACTCTATTACTCCATATTTATCTCATATATTTAACAACTGCCAAGGTTATCGTATTGGGAAATGAAAATAGTTGGTCGAGTTGGACTTGAAATGATTAAAGATGGTCGACCCATATATTTCAATTGAAAATTTAAAGAAATCGAAAATAAACTTGGATGGACTCCTCCTCGGTAATGTGAAAGTTAGGTGATGCTATGGACACTTGAGATGCTCGAGGAGTCACATGCAGTGCATATGGGTCTAACTAAGAGCAATCATAGTTTTTGGGCATCATGTGATAAAAAAAAATGAGGTTCGTTGTCCAAAAACATTGACTTGGTCTCCTCGGCCAAGCCTCGCACCTCCCCGGGTGGTCAGTAGCTTGGGCCAAGAGCTTTGCCTAACCCGATTTTGTCTCATTCCCATTTGTTTTTGTACTCCTGCATTCATCCAATTTCATTTTCTACGTTGTCCAAAAAACAAAAGATAAAGAATAATCCTTCTTAAATTTCAAAAATCATTCGAGAAATGCATTTTTTGACGTTTGGCTTTGAAGTAAGTTTGATCAAAATTCAATCGCATTAATTACGTCGAAAAACTCGATGAATGGCATATGTTGACTCAATGGGTAGCGCTCTTTCCTTTCTACACGAATCCTCGATGAATGGCATATGGTGACTCTATGGGTAGCTCTTTCCTTTTTACACGAATCCTTTCCCTACGAGCTGTTAAAACTTGATGAATTAGCTGTCCTTTTTGTTCTTTCATATCAGTAAAACTTTGAGAGTGCAATTCAATGAGAAGGAATCAATAAGGCCATTTTTCTGTTTATTTTTTGTTTGTCGAAATTCTGTATATTATCATTATTCGTTACGTTTAGAACCTTCTTGCTAAAGAAAGCAATTATCAAGCTTACCGTACATATTCATTGAATCAATTCATGTTTTCAAGATTTATGAGGCCTTATTAAATATATCTCGGAAAGATTTGGGTACCCGTAGAGATTAATCGAGAACATCATTATATATGTTATATTATGGTCACATAGAAGTGATGACTTTAACTCATTGGCAAGCTTCACAATAAATTTTTATAAAATACTGAAATAGTTGGTACTTTTGAAACACTCAAATAAACATTGGTAAGTGGACACAGGTAAGAGTTGATAATTTTTATAGGAGCTGGTAACTTTAACATGCAGATAACATCGACAAATAATTGTAAGTGAATTATCAAAATAAGTGGTGATTTCGAAACAATCGAAAAAAACGTAGATATTCTGATCGAATAAGAGTTAGTAAAGCCAAAACTAGATGATAACTTAATAAAGTTAGTAAATCACTTAAATTGATATAAATGATTTGACATTAGACGTAGTAACTTTAAAACGATCCTCGATGTAGCAAATAAATATTGGTAACCTTAATATGTCAATGAGCCACGTATCTAAATGTTTGTAATTGACAAAAAATTGGAACAATCAAACTCTTCCATAAAAATTGTTGATACTTTAACTGACACATTACATGCTAAATAACTGTCGATACTATTAGCTTGTGCCTCTCTAGAGGCCCACGTTCAGTTGGTAGATTCTATGCTTTTTCCTTCCCATTGAAACTGAAAACAATATCTCTACAATGATTGGCCATATTATTACTATCCATAATGGAAGGGGAGCATTTGCCTATTTATATAACAGCACAAGACCCTATTGCCAATTACGAGATCTGAATGAATTAATCAACCGTCTTCGAGAAGATATGTGTTTATGAAATAACAATCCTAATTCAAGATCTGTGGTTCTCAAGATATGTGTTGATAAGAACACTCTTGACTAATGTGGATCCAACGGTCAAAAACAAACTTCTGGAGATGCTAACAGTTCTATTATATATGCATTTATAATGTAATGCGACGAATTCTTAACATTTAAACACCCGAGTCTATAGATTAATTTAGCCCTTCTTTCGAACCCCAACGCTCTGACCACCGGCCGGGTGGTAGCTGGAGCTTTGACTGTACTGGTTTGCATATTTTACCAAGCTACTCTTGAGATTCGTTCCCCTGTTTCATCTTTCCTTTCCCAGAAATTCACCTTCGAGGGGTAGCCTTACTCAACGTCTGATTTTAAAGATAGGGCATAATTAACCTCACAAAGTAGATATGCGAAGCGCGAGGTACTTATGCGAAAAAACAAAGAGGACGTTTACGCGACTTTACAAAAAAAGTACAGACATAATGCTAAAATTTTGAATGCATTTATGAAGAGAAAACAAATTTAAGATTTATAAGGTAGAAAAGATTCAAATGTCCTTATTGAAATACGGGAAAGATAAAATAGAATTATCAATTTAGGCATTTGCCGATTGATAAAGAGTTTATGAAATAATTAATTGAGAATACTTTAGGTAAGGAAAAAGTAATCATGATCAAGTAGGCCATCCTTGAATTATACAATAATGTAGGTGAGGTTATCCATTCCGCCCCGCGACTTATAAAGATATCGTGATTATGAATGTCTTCTGAGTCTTGAAATATAAAGAGAATGTTTATCGTTATTCTCTTGCAATTTACATAGCCGTACGTGATTGTCTCCGGTCTCCATATTTTTAATTTACCTGGGATTTATTTTCCTGTCCAAAATCAACAAGGACCCTTCACAGCTTTTATCGATTCACACGTCGATCCATATATATTCGAAACTTATTTCCTCGTCAATTTCATTCCTGTGAAACATCATTCTGGATATGTATTGAAAGGTATTTAATCGATACATTACGGTGAAACACGACTTTTATACTAGAGGGGAACCACATGTGTCGCACATTGACCTGGTGACATTAGGCTATAAAGTTGTCTGCCAGAAGGACGTTTGCCCTTGCCCTCTATTGTTGACTCCTCCCTGTTTCTGTCCGCCTCCTTCTCTTCACCTTGCGAAGTTTACAGAGCTCTTCTCTTCTGTGGGGGAATACAGCTGAAATGGACTTAAACGGATGTCTGACTCTAATCGTCATCCTTGCTTTGACCGTAGGACTGTAAGTGCTCTAATTCCACTTCTGTTCGAGCTCTTGTTGACAGAAAACGCAATCAAAAAGGAAAAAAAGGGAAAAGAACTCTCCTCCTTTACATGTTTGATGCAGTTCAGCCTGCTTTTTTTATTTACATTTCCATTTTATGTCTTGATCAGGTTAAAAGTTTGTTATTTCTGGCAGGGTTTTTAGACAACTCACGAAATGGCAGAGAAGAGGGGACTCGGAGTCAACCTTGAGAACGGGAGAAGCACATGGAGAAGAGAACGGGGCATTGAGGGACTCGCAGTCAACCTCGAGGACAGATGAAGGGTCTGGAGAGCAGTACGATGTGTTTTTGAGTTTCAGGGGAACCGACACGGGTAAAAGCTTCGTTGATATCCTCCACCGTGATATGATGGATGCAGGAATTCGCGTGTTCTTTGCCGATGTAGAGCTCAAAGATGGTGGAAAAATCGATGTACTTTTGAAGGCAGTAAGGAATTCTCGGATCTGCATACCCATCTTCTCTCAACACTTTGCTGACAGTGTATGGTGTCTTCGCGAGGTAAAACGCATGGTAGAATGCCTATCAATACGACATGAGAAGAAAGAAATCATTCCCATTTTTTATGATGTGACGCCTGACGATGTGAAGCTCAAAACCAATCTGTACAAAGAAGACTTACGCAAGCACCTGGAGAACTATGACTCCTCGCAAGTGCAGCAATGGAAAAATGCCCTTCGAACGGTTGGCAGGATACGTGGACGAGAAATTCAAGGCAAACGGTAAATTACTCCTCAACTTTTAATGGATAATTGGACGAAAGGTATCCCAACTTTTTGCCTGATCATATATTTTAGGTAACCAGTCTTTCTAGTTGCTCATATTATCACAATAAGTATGGTGGAAATCGTGAGTTTTTATGTATGTTTTCCATCTCACGGTAGTCACAATATTTTGTACGCTAGCAATCTCGTGTTAAGTTGTCGAATCAATAAGAGTATTGCAATTTTAAAATTAAACAAAGACGTGATTAGAATCTATTTTCTAAAAAAGTGCATAATTAACATTACAAAAGTGCAACCACGATGCATGTATCCGAAAAATGGACGCTTAAAAGATTTTGCAGAATTTCCCTATTATGATGTATTGGAACCATAATTTTAATGAAATGAAATTATAATACGAAAATATTGAATGTGAAAAGCCAACAACATTTATGTTTTGTATGGAAAGATAATGTTAAGTGAACACTAATTTGTACGGCAAAACGGTATCTACGTACAAGAAGAACGTTGGCCCTGATGAGTTGACGCGGTGGAAGAAAGCTTTTGTAGAGCTTGTACGTATAAAAAGGGATAGGACATTATCGGCGAAGGCGAATTTTCCTTACACTTTTTTCTCTTGGTCAATTGTTGCAAACCACATCTGCAAAAATTTCCAGTGCAACTGATCATAATGCTTAATTTCCATTGGTTTAAGCTCATGAAATAGCTGAGTTATGTATCCACATGTTCCCTAGAGTCCTGTAGTCTACCATGTCTTTGACTGAAACGGCATTTTCATGCTTTGCTGCAGCCAAGGCCAAGAAATTGACTCAATTGTTGAAGTGGTTTCCGGTAAGCTTAATACAGGATACAAGATTGAGACTGAAAATTTGATTGAAGATGTTGCACAGGTGAAAGCCATACTAAAATTGTTGGAGGTTGGCTCTGATGGTGTATGTTACGTTGGCATTCATGGCCTAGGTGGCATTGGAAAAACAACTCTTGCCAAAACTGTGTACAACAAATTACGTTTTCACTTTGAAGGTTATTGTTTCCTTGAAGACGTTCGAGCATCATCGCAACCTCATGATGGTCTTTTAAACTTACGAAAAAGCTCTTATCGGGTTTCATCGGTTCGGGGATTATTGACCAAATTAAAGATGTTGATGGTGGGATCACGAGGATCAAAGGTGTATTTAGCAAGAGGAAAGTACTCATCGTACTTGATGATCTAGATGAGAAAGAACAACTCGAAAAGCTAGCTGGAAAATATGATTGGTTTGGTTCAGGCAGTAGAATCATCTTCACCACTAGAAAGAGAGCATTCTTGATGACTCAAGTGGAATTATCCAGTGAAGAGGTGCTAAATCAACCCAATAGTATTTCCGGTTATGAAGTTAAAAGAATGGCACTTGATCGTGCATCTGAACTGTTCTGTAAGCACGCGTTCAAAGGAGTCTCTTCCGTAGAAGAACATAAACCTTTTGCAGAGAAAATTGTCCTTGCAGTGGGCAGGCTTCCTTTGTCCATCCGGGTGATAGGTTCTTATATTTCGAGCTGGACTTTGCCTATGATCGCCTGAAATTCAAGAAAAGCTATTGGGAGAGATGTTGCAGAAATTAGATGGATATGACTTTGACGAAATCCTAAAAGTATTGATGGTCAGTTATGATGGATTGGGGAAAAAGGAGAAAGAAATATTTTTGGATATTGCTTGCTTTTTTCACCAACGAGGACCAAACATATCCAATGATCATGTGGGATGACTGTGGGCACCGTCCCGATAGTTCAATTCGAGTCCTCCAAAGCAACGGTCCTTGATTAAAATTATGGGTAAAAAGCTTTGGATGCATGACCAAGTTCGAGATTTAGGAAGGCACATCGTCCTTGAAGAACATAAATTTAGTAGGGTGTGGAAACATGACGATGTTGTAGAACTACTAAAGAAAAAACAGGTAAAATGGAATATTATGTCACATAAATTTTTTTATTTTTTTTTGGAAAGGAGAAACTTGTTGAATTTTTTCTGTTATTTAATAGTTACCTTAGTTTAACTTACCATTTGGCCAGTGAGTGTGACAGCTCTCTCGCAAAACATTTGGGTCAAAAGGTACTGTATATTGGTGAAGCGAGACCAAATAGATTGCCTAATAGTTAGCTTTGTTTTTTTTTTTTCTAGGTTCTATAGAATGGAAAATAGTTTTCTGACTACTATGAAAGAATAAAGCACCCATTCACATAATATCCGATTGGAACTTTTAAATTACTTTCAAACACAATTACAGTGAAAACAAAAAGCTAGGGAGATTGGAATTCATAAGATAATTATATTTCTTGAAAGATAGAAAACCGGAAATGGAGAAATGATTTAGAAGCAATCTTCAAATAGAAGCTGAAAAGTTTCGTTAATGGTGTGAACGAAAACATAGAATTCTACTTTCTGGGAAAAGGCATGTGCCATTGCAGGTTCCTTGTTGGAGAAATTGTCCACCGGTGTTCATAAGAGCGTCTTTTCTTTATAGTTTTGCAAGAGGGTTACGTGTTGTGAACTCAATTAATCTCGAGTCTTTGTTGGCAGAGAAATGAAGGTGTAGAAGCCCTAAGCCTGATTTCCAGTGACAAAAGCCACAACTTGGTAGTTGAAGAATTAGCTGCTCTACCAAAACTGAGGTTCCTTCGAGCAAAAGGCTCGGATTTTTCCGGCGACTTCAAGAATCATCTTTTGATGCTAAGATGGCTTTCTTGGCAGATATGGGGAACCACTTTGAAGCACAAAACTTTCACTTTAGTAGATTGCTTGTGCTCAACCTTTCCAATAGCAATATTGAAGATGGCTGGGATGGATGGAGCCAAATGAAGGTATGATATATGTTTATAGTCTTTTTTAGTCATTACTTCATTCGCGATGATGGAAGGTAAGATATATGTTTCACTTCTTTGTATACTTACTTCATACGATTGATATAATGGTTGCATGCGCTCCCCTATTAATATGAGTGCAGAATATATTTCTGAGATCAAACATTCAATAACTTTCTATATGTCAAAGTAAAACACAATTATGTCCCACGTAAAAGTTGCTTAGGGTTTGGAATTGGTGTGTTCTAGTGAAAGTGTCATTGTGCTTCGATATGAGTCAAGTTAATAGTACAAAAGTTAATTGGAATCAAGTATGAGATTGGTAAGACTCCACTTGAATGGCGTAGAGGATCGTGAGTTTATTTATTATAGCTAAGTTGATGATTTGATTCAAGACGAGCTTGAACTTCGTAATACTATAAATGAAAATGATATTACTCTTACTTTTTTGCATAACTCGGCTCAAGCTTTCCATTGAATCTTGTTTAGAACTATAGTACCAAACCAAGGGTCATGGAAATTTATAGCTCAGTTCAGGGTAGAGAACAACTTCAATGGAGTTCCTTGTCCATTTCTAACATTTAATTTTTAAGTCAATTTTTGGGCTACAAAAGTTTTGCGAAATAAACTCAGCTCGATTGAAAAATTTGAATCCTTATTTTATCTTTCCCCTGTCAAAGGACCTCCCCACTAACAGTTGCCATGATTCACCTCGTGCAAACCTTGTCTCCATCTCAGATTCTTTATATCCTGACTATTATCAGGTTGTACATGGAGAGTAAGAGAGAGTTGAGCTGGTGATTTGGGAGGGAATTAGAATTTTCTGTATTTTGATAGCGAGGTTATGGAGAATTGTCCTAAGATGCAGACCGCCGATTTTGGAAATAAAGGATGTCGTGAAATAAAAGGTAGGATGGCTCTTTGTATTTTTCCCACGGTATGAACGAATTTGAGTTCTAGCAGGGGCCTATTTGCCACATCTCCAAAAAAACTTGCGGTGTCCAAATTACCCCGAATTATCTGTAATTATTGACTTATGAATAGTTAGCTATTAATACCGTTACCATATATGCTGATGTTTCTCTTCTCTCTCTCTTTTTTTTTTTCGTTTCAACTTTTTTCTGTAGATGGACAAATTGGAAGTTCTAGATTTGACGGGTTGCATGGGCTTAACGAGGACACCTGACCTCTCCAACTTCACATCTTTGGAGACATTGATTCTTGCTCGGTGTGTCAAGTTAACCACAATTCATGGCTCCATCCGTAAGCTACAACGCCTAAGAACTTTCAATATCGAAGGATGCAAGGCTCTTCAACGGTTGCCTCGGAAATTCGGTTTTCTGCGATCTTTGGAGAAGATTGTCATGCCCCAACATTATCAACCCTTCACGCTTCCGGCGACATTTGGCAATTTGCATTCTCTGTCGAGTTTAAAGTTAGACGATCACCCAGGAATCAGCAAATTGCCAAACTCCATTGGAAGGTTGGTGAATCTTACACATTTATCTTTATGCGAGTGTGCGGGGATAAACACACTTCCAAGCTCTGTTGGAGAAATGAAAATGTTGGTTGAGTTGGATTTATCAAAGTCAGGAATAGATGAACTACCTGATTCCATTGGATTTCTAAAGAAACTAAAAGTGATCAGGGTAAGTTATACAACAATAAGAAAGTTTCCTCGTACTATCGGAGAAGTGGAAATGCTTGAAGAATTACATGCCAAGAAGTGTTGGAAACTGACAGATGAAAACCTGGAGCAAATTGAGAAGCTATCCCATTTGAGGATATTGGACATGTCATATACTGATGTATCTAGCTTCCCCACAGTGCTACGTGGTCTCTCTCGTCTCGAAACTCTTAAAATGTGTTCAAGTCACCCACAAAAAAGTCCAAGATCTTCCCTCCAGTTTGAAGGACCTTCACATGCAAGCACCTCACTTCCCAGTTATCCCCGACCTCTCAAGCCTCGTCCAATTAGATTATCTTGAACTATCTATATTACCCGTTGCAGTGAAGAAACCTGAGAAATCTAGGATGAATGATCCGCCAGAAGAGCAAGTGATCCATCCTCTTCCACCTAGTTTGTCAACCATGAAATTTCGGGAAATAAATCTGCTACCACCTTTTTCCAACTTACAAAATTTGTTGGAGATGTGCATAGTTGAATACCCAGCGCAACGCTTTCCCGTCTCTCAAGACCTAGCACATTTGAGAACATTGAAACTAAGAAAATGTAGATTGCTGGACGAAATACCCGATCTGGCACTCTTGAAGAATCTACGGTGGTTGGAACTGAACAGATTGGAAAGACTGGTTAAGATTGATGACTTGTTGGGACTCAAATTGTTGGAGCACTTCCATATTGCCCATTGTAAAAAGATAGAAAGCTTACCCAACTTATCAAGCTTAGGTAAGCTACGGCACCTTGAGCTAGAAGCATGTCCCAAGATAAGAAAGATCGAGGGTCTCAAGGGCATAGAAAGCTTGAAGTTAAATAAACGTGGTTGCACAGTCCTGGAAAAATTGCTGGATGACCCAGAATCGATCTGGTTTTCTCGCAGAATTCCTACGTATGATGTGTTCCTGAGTTTCAGGGGAGTGGACACTCGTTATAGAATTGTCGAGATCCTTTACAAGAACCTTCTTCGTAACAAAATTCTGGTTTATAGAGACGATGGGGTAAGGAGCCATGGCGAAGGAATTCCCAAAGAGCTTCTAATAGCACTCGACGACTCTCATATCTACATACCCTTCTTATCTAAGAACTATGCTTCTAGTGAGTGGTGTCTCCATGAGCTAGCTCGCATGGTAGAGTGCAAAAAGTCAGATGGAGAAAGAAGAATCCTGCCCATTTTCTACGACGTGGAGAAGGCTGATGTTAAGCTTGAAAGCAATTTATACAGAGATGCCTTGAACGACCACAGCAGCTTATATCGCGATGACGCGGAGGAATGGGGCCGCAAACTGAAGGAATGGCAAGAGGCTCTTAGATATGTCGGGGACATGGAGGGATACGACCTGAAAACTAAAAGGTAATCCTGCTTTTTTATTAATTGCGTTTTACCTTCTACATTATGAACTAGTGAGTCATTCAATTCAACATTACCACCAAAGAATTTCAAAGTCACTGCAGTGTAAAGACATTCTTTGTTCGTTGGAAGTCTTAATACGGAGGTCAAGACAGTGTAGGGATTTGAAAAATGATGAGAGAAAGATAAAAATTGGCATTTTGACATTGAAAAATAAAAGTTACTGAGTGCTCTAACATTAATTCTTGATTCAATTGTCTCCATAACAGAACAAGAAATGCACTGCCAAAGTGCTAGATGGAATAAATGAGGTATTTTTCACCTCTGGATTAGTCTAATTTTATTAAGAAAAACGTTTAATGTAAGAAAGTGTAAAATGGCAAAAAAAAAAACAAATAATGTGAATGAAGATTTAGGAAAGATTATTCTAATATGATTATTACTTCAAGGACAAATGAAAAAATATATTCCAACCCTTTAGACGAATTTCATTTTTATCCCCACCTTTTAAACTTATCAGAAAAATGCCCAACCTTTCGAATGATCTTCGAACTTATTCCAAGTCTTTCAACACCATTTGTAGGAGGGAATGATTGCCACTAAACGAAGGAAGAATTATCTGGCTTTATTATTCAAGAGGGAACATTTGAGGAAAAGTAACAAAACGTATGTATAACTCAAGGGGGACTACGCATTTATACTCCACATCAGCCATTTTTTGTTTATTCAAAATATTTTAGAATTTTTTGGTATGAAGAAAAACGAAAAAGAAAAATAGGTTCTTCTATGAAATAAATAGTCTTCATTGCATTGTCGCAAGTGCTTAAAGCTGAAGAGGCCAGAAGGGCAATCAAACTTTGATTTGATAGGCCAAAAGGGCAATCATAAATAGGTTCTTCTATAAGATATAGTCTTCTCAAGATTTTTTGCTCAGACCCCACGCCTAATTTGCTTATCTCAGAATTCAAGTTATGTTGAGACCGACATATCATTTTAGATAGTTGGATCCAATTTCACCGATTCCGTCAAGAACAGCAACATCACATTGGTTTGTGAATTTTTAGAGCCTCTTAAATTTCTTCATATTGAGCAATGTCCGACCAAATTCTGGTGTAGCTGCAGACCAACTAGGCTGTCATTTTGATATACTTCTGTTGCGTGCCTGACGAAAACAAACCTTTTTCTTTTGTTGTGCATTGCTACAGCCTCGAAGAAGTAATTGACTTGATGACTGAAGCGGTTTCAGAAGAGCTGTTAGATGCCGATGTAACGAGGCCTCCAGCAATTGAAGATTAGTCGTTGTTGATGGGAAGCTGTACGTAAATAAAGTATCAAAGAAAAGAAAAGAAAAAGAAAGAAATGGAATTCCATTCCATGTGATCGCACATTGAAGTGAAGGGATGGGAAGAGGCTCTAGTACTGGTTGCAGTTGCACGCATCAAGGGAGTCGATCTGAAAACTAACGGGTAATTGCTTCCATTTCGATTATTTATGACAAGATAAGTCGTTTAATTGATTTACACACCACATGGAATTTCAAAGTCACTACACTGCAGCTTTTTGCATCCAAATAGCCGTACACCGAACCAAATTTCTATTCTTTGGAACACTTTTTATGATCTTTAAGTTAACGAAGAGGATTTTTTAAAAACGACTTCGTTATTAAGTAGCGAGAAACAACTTTGTGGTCGGACAAAATTGCACGGCTGTATCTTTACGATCTAATTTTTTCATCGTTTCATTTCTTTTTGTTAGCATGTTAAAGATTTTCAGGTCACCATTGTTTGAAACATAAAGTAAAACATCCCCTTTTTTTTTTTTACGACTGTCCTTTCACCTGTGCATCGTCGCGGGTCCAGAGGAACTAGTTAAGAAGGTTGTTGAAGAGGTTTGGAGAGCAAGCGGATTATTAGATGTCGATCCTTGACGCCTCATTTTGGTTCTTTGTCAAAGGAAGAAAAAGAATGGATTTGCCTTGTAGCTAATAATATTCCGCTCAACTGCATTTTCTTTTCCCGATTGTTTGGAGGATCTAGATATTTCATTTTGTCATGAAGTTGGTTTACGGTTCTAGTGAAGCTTTCATTTGTCTTTGCAGCGGTGCTGGGAGATAGAGGGGTTTGAAATGTCAGTGTTTACCTAGGAGTTGTGCAAAGAAAGAAAGGAGCTTTCTTTCCAAGTAGTGAACTCCAGTAGGACGGTGTTCTTTATGTTTGTTGGAACCACAAGTTTCATTGAGAGATGAGAATAATTGTCATTCTAATGATTGGTGTTTTTTCTTGTTATTTTGAAAGATTAGCTTGAAGTGTGAGCAAAATTATTCATGTGTACGAGCTAGAAAGTCATTGAACTTCCATTTATGGAGACTTAACTAGCTTTTTTGCGCTTGTCTGTCTCAAACATCATGAAAGGATAAGTACAGTCAAGAAGAAGCTTTGGTATTATTAAATTTACGTTTAAAGGAAAGATCCGACGTCAGCTTAAGTTTATTATTCATCCTTAAGGGCTCGAGTAGCGAAGTAAAAATCATTCAACATTTTCACAAAAAATAAAATAATAAACTTGGAGACATTTAGGTGATAATTAGTGCGCTGCACATACAAACACATTTCGTACACATGCAAGCTACAGTAGTAAAAGTTCTGCTCAGGATGAGGCACAAAGTCCAAAGGTCATTGCATTTCAAATAATGGTCCTTGGTCCTAACACATTTGCAATTATAAATATAGCTTCGTTGTCGTCTATAGTTTTTAGTTCTGGGTGAGAAGTTTTGCAAATCCTACCAACTTTAGAATTCCCACTTGGAGTAAGAATTGTCTACATGATCTACAACATTCAGTAGGGACACTATCTTATATGGCATTTTATATGGCCTAATTCTCTGACAAAAAAAAAAACCAACTTTAGGACATGTCCCAAATGTGATCTACATTGGTTTTTTGTCTCCTCGAAAATCAACATCTTTTCATTCCGTTCCATAACTTAAACCCCTTTTTAACTTCCCATTTGAGATCACTGTTAACGGTCCTATGTGGAAACTTCATGCGACTCTCTTTCTCCAAATCACTATCATATATGTGTATGTTTTACGGTTATTTCCTTCTTTTCTTTCAATTCTTCTTCTTTCTTTCACTTTCACCATGAACAGCAATTTGGGGACATATTCTTCTTGGCTTTAAATACACTATAAGTATCAAAGCTTGTGTACGGTGCTCACTTTAATACCAAAATTTTCAAAACGAGCATTTAAGTGCCAAAGGTTTTTGAAAAATAACTACTTTAGTGCAAAAACTTTCAAAACAATCACTTAAGTACCAAATTTTTTTAGAACGCTTATTTCAATTCCAACTCTAACTAGTCACATCAACTCAAATGTTAATAACAAATAAGCCACGTAGGATTTTCGATGAGCCACTTCAGCTCAACTCGGAGTTGTCATTGAAGTGAGTGTTTTTTTTTATTTTATAAATTGATACTTAAGTTGTAACGCCCTGGATTTTCGATATATGTACGGTGTCTAAATCCAATAAAAGAGTTTGAGATTGAACTCTAGTTCAATTTGAGATATTGGATTTTAAGGAATTAGGTATCGAAGATTGGAATTTTCCGAATCGTCGATCGAATTGGATTAAGTTTCGATCGATTAACCGTCGCACCTCAAAATTAGAAATTCTTGAGCCCGAGCCTCATTCCGACCAAATCAACTCCGAGATTGGATTAGAATACCCTCGTCGGATTGTCGGATGTCCGAATTACACTTAGATGCGAAATGACCAAAACGCCCCCAGCCAAAATAGGGAATTACGATTTTGCCCCTAGGGTTTATGAATGTCAAGACAAGGACCTTGATGAAGGTGGGACCCAACCCTATCTCCTTAGCCCCCGTAGTCAAAGTCGGCAATCTATTTCTCTCTCTCCTCCCTCTTCTTTTTCTTCTTCTTCTTCTTAGATTCCTCTTGAACGACACCCCCTTCACCAACTCTCTCCTCTTCCTCAACTCCTTCTTCTTTTTCATGTGACACCTCACCTTCACCAAACCCCCACCTGCTCCTCCAACCATCACCCACCTCCTCCGTCGCCGGCAATCGCCGGACAGCACCGCAAAGCAACTAGAAACGGCCGCTGGGAACTTTGTCCCCTATTTCGCACCCCGCACCGAGAACCCCTAAAACCCGATGCCTTTAGCCCCGCCCAACTACCGACACCCTTGTTTTCCTTGTCCCCGCACCTGTTGGCTTTGGTTCAAGCTTCCTCCGCCCAAGACCGCCGTCCACCGACGAACCATCCACCCCCTCGCCCGTGCGGGTCACCTTCCGTGCCCACTCGAGGTCGCCCATTGCTCGTGGAGCCGTGAAGCGCCTACCTTCGACGCTTTCATGTTATCGGCCCTCGTCCTCAAGCCATGCCCTATTCGTGGACCAGCGAGCCGGGCCTTGAGCTAGTCCACTCGGGCCGTGGGCTGAGATTTTATGCCTAGTGGCCTGGGCCGTGTCTTGGGTCGTGAGCCCGTGTGGCCGAGCTCGTGTGCCACTACTCCTGGGCGGTGTGTCGAGTCCATGGACCAAGTGGCCGAGACATTGTGCCGGTGTGCTTGGGCCTTATGCCGAGGACTTGAGCCCAAGTGACCGAGGTTTTGGGCTAAATTGTCCAAGAAACTTAGCCCGTGACCCCAAGTGTCCGAGCCGCGTCCGACGTTCGTGCCGAGGAATTTTCGAGGATCATTGTCGTTCTCACCTCGAGTAATTGATTGTGAGTTAACCTCTAATCCCTGGTTAGGACGCTAATTGCGTTTGGAATTAGTTTAATTAGATTTTTAGGGTGTTTAGGTAAATTAATTATGGTCGGTATAGGTTAGAGACTTGGTTTAGGATAAATGGCCCTAATTAGTTAAGTTAGTCCGACCGTGGTTAGTTGGGACTAGATCGATTGATTGGATGATTGTCATTGATTGATCGCAAGCGAGTGAAAGGCTAAAGACGAGCGAACGATCAAATTATGAATCGGATTGGTTAATGTGGATTTAATGTATCCATGGGGTTAAATGTGCATAATTTGATTGAATGTTCATAATTGAACTAGTTGGCCTTCGTGATTGAATTGATTGGTTTTGTTAAATCGATTGCCTATATCGATTGCATGGTTGAATGCCTTGTGAGACTATCCGTTGATTGGATGATTATTTGGAGGTCGATCACCCTATTTATAGACTTAAAGTATGGTGGATAATATGCATGACTATATGACCATATGTGGATTCAAGTTGCCCGTTTTGGCACGAAATGGCCTCTAGCCGAGTCTTTGAGCCTGTTCGCTCGAGCACGTGCCTAAAAGTGATAACGAGAGTCGATTGATTATGTAGTCTACTTGAGTGGTTACCCGATGGTCGGTCCGCCAATCATTGTTGTCTGTTTGGTTGGATATCCCCGGTAATCATTGTTCTCTAATTGAATCGGATGCACGACAGTCATTGTACTACGATTGATTGGATGCCGAGTCACGGCTAGTGAAGGATCGAAGCCCTTGTAGGGATTCTTGATAGATCTATGTCGTGACGATGAAAATCACACGGACTATCGGATGCGATCTCTGGAAGCAAGGAACGATGTTTGGCCCCGCCAAAAGAACACCAACTAACTAATGTGTTGGTACCCACCGACTAGTGTGCTTGGCCGAATGGCCTTAATCCTTAATAACTTGACTATATGTGATGTTACGTGTATTGGTTGATATGAGATGCTCTCGGTGGATTGATCGTTATGACTATCATGTCATGGATTGTTTGGATTGTTTAATACGATTGCCATGTCGTTTCTGCGTTGTTTTACATGTGTAGCCTCTCTGACGGGTAAGTTGCATGTGGTTAACATTCTGCACCTTGTAAAATGTTATTGATTAATAGGACGTTCGGGACGAATCAACGTCCTAGCCTAGCTTAGGCGTTGACTCACCGAGATTTATTTTACCCCGTTGTGATTAACATTTTTCAAGTACGAAGTGATGGAGGTTAGGGTTCTTTTGGGAGTTGGTGCCTAGGACTATGGTGATGTAGCCTCTTTTTTGGAGTAGATGTGAGATTAACCTTGCTTAACCCGTTTACCCTTTTAATGGTCCTAAAGAGCCGCCCGGAAGAATGGGGTTATATATGACAATAGCTCCATAAGGTTAATTGTCATCTCCGATTTTGATACGATATCGACAATTTGTATTTTGGTATCGATTGTTATGGATGTTTCTACTTTGCTATCCCCGATATATTTGTTTGAATGGAAGTGTATTCGTTTCCGTTTGCGTAAAAAGATTCGTAGGTCGATAGTGTACTTGAGACATTATTCTTTATGGCTTGAGTCGATTTGGTAAGGAATGCCGAGTGCTCAAGAGTTGGGGCATGATATAAGTAATTATTTTAAAAGTTTTGGCATCAAAGTGAGCGCCGTACATAAATTTTTGACGGTTGTTGTATACTTTAGCTATGCTTCTACCTCCTTTCACTCCCCCAAAAATCTTGGCCCAATTCACGAGGAATGATAAGACGGTGATTTATTCTTCCACTCCTCGACAACGGCAATGACCTCAAGTTGTGTGATTTTGGCTCGGTGCGGATAAATGGGAGAACTTATAAGATGGGCATCCATAGTGAAATTACATAAATATCCCCGTCAACTTGATTTAATCCAAACTTCAATCAAGTTATGAAGGGTAGTTTTTGGTCTTTCACTAGAAAACATGCCAAATAATAACAAAATCCATCCATTCAATTTGAACCAAAGCATAAGAAAGCGCAAGTACCACTAGAAAACCTTTTTAGCGTCATTACCACGAAAAATTCAAGTGTCCGTCGTCCAAGAAGAAATCTCAAAAAGGCCAATATTCTCAAAAGAATATTAAAGCATCATGCGCGCACATATTCAGCACTAGAGCAAATTAAATGGGATTGATATTCAGCCTAGCTGTGAATAATAAATGTGGATGTTCGATAATGCCCAAATTGAAATTCTATCCAAATAACAAAGCTTAGTCAATAGATCGGTTGTGGAAATTATTTAAGGTAAAAATGAAATATTTGGTCCAAACTGTTACGACCTAAAAATTTAGGCTAATGGATTACCATATTAATTAATTGGATTAATTAACCTAGGCCAAGCTCTCATAAGCTCTACCATTTTCCAACTTAGGTTTAACGATTTTAATCAAATGACTTTTAATTTTTCGAAGTCGCCAGTACTTTTTTTTTTTTTTTTAGGGTAGATTAGATACATAAATAAAGTATTGGAAGAATACTTTATTTTCTCGCAAATCGAGATTTAGGTTCGGGGACTTGATTATGTTAATTTTTCAATTAATACCTTTTCGATACCATTCTTATGAAAAATTTCTTGATTGGCCAATTCAATTGATTTAACTTGAAAATCAAAGTGTAGTTATATGTTTTGGATTTTCTGGATTTAATGAATGATATGCATGAATGCAACTCTATGAATGCAAAATATGACATGAAATGCAAAGTCTAGCTACATGATGTCAAGACAAAGCATTATATGGCAAGAAAATGATTATGCATGATAACTTTGAAAAACAGATTTTAATGCAAGAAAAATGCAAATTCTACCTAGATGACATCTTGTGACGCCCGGAAATTCGGAGTATGTAATTTGCCCGAATTCAATAAAAAGAAGAAAACTGAATTTCAATCGTGCAAAATTTCGGATCGCGAGGACATAAGTGACGAATTTTGGACGATTCCCGAAATGTCGTTCGGTTTCGATTACGTCTCGAAATCTCGTCGCCGCGATTTAGGATTTTTAATCCTTGCGCCTAGACCTAGTCCGAACCGAGTCTAATCCGTGAAAATCCAAATTTTATTCCCAATCGAGTTGAGAAAAAAATTCGTTCGGTCCCAATTTATGAAATTATCAATTTGCCCTCCAATAATGCATTAGAAGACAAGATCTTTAAAATATCTTGTGGGCCTCACCTTTGGTCAAATCCCTCACCCATCAAGTCAAGTCAATGGTCAATTTCTCACCCACTCTCTTTTCTCTCTCTCTTCACTCTCTTCTCTCTCTCGGCCCCCTCCTCCTCTCCCTATTACTCACGCGCAACACCCCCATCGTGCACCACTCCTCCTCCTTTCTTCTTTATTTTGCTCTACCATCACCTCCGATCAAAACCACAAGCCTCCTTCGTTCCTCTCGCCACCACCCCACCGTCGTTCCGACCGCCACGCGTTGCCGAACGGCCGTGGAATGCCCTAACGCCGAATCGCTCTTTTGGCTCCGGCTTCGATTTTTATCGGCCGGCCACCACCCCGAGCCGCTTCCGGCCACTACCACCACCACTCCGCCACCCCCACCAACCCTCAACCGCCACCACGACTATCGTTCGCCGTCGCATGACCAAGAACAGTCGCTCGAAGCCCCCATCGACCGTCGTCCCCTATTCTCGTAGCCGAGACTTACGGCCGTTGCTGCATTTTGCTCCACCTGCACCCGCCGACCACCCCCGGTAGTCGTTCTCGACCCCACATCGTCCCCCAAGGCCACCGGAAGTCGATCGCCGCCCGTAGAGCCCTAAGACAGCCTCGGATCAGCCTCCCCTATTCGACCCAAGTGCCCTGTTTTTGCACCCCTGGTTCGACCAATTTAGGTCCGCCGCCTCCAGCCGTCCACCGCCGCCACCCGCAACAACCCCCAAGACTCCCCGACCTTGGCCGAACCTTCCCCTAGCCTTGAACAACCCAAGCCCCCTCGAATTAGCCCCAAAGCCCTTTGTATTGCCCTGTTTTTCCTCTGCCCGACCATTGTTTTTCCTCTCGCCAAAAGACATTGTCTTCTAACCCGACTCATTGTTCACCGCCGACCGTGTAGACAATCATTGTCTTCTGGTTGATCGAGTGGAGTCACATGGACTATCGAAACCGTCGTTGGAAGTAAGGAATGATGTCTAGTCCCGCCAGGAGAGCACCAACTAACTAATGTGCTTGGACCTCACGGGTCGTTGCTAATAATAAATAGACTACGTGTGATGTCATGTGCATGCAAATGATGTAATGCTTTTCCAATGGATTGAATGGCTTGATTTGACTTATTGAGTCGTCTCGCATTGCATTATGTGTGGCTTCCGGATGATAAGCTTATATGTGGTTGAAATATCTACTCGTGATATTGTGGTTGTTTGTTAAGATGTCTCGAGCGAATCAACGCCTCTAGTCGGGCTTAGGCTTTGGCTCACTAAGATTTATTTCTCACCATGTCGTTTAACCATTTCGGGTTCCAAGTGATAGAGCCATGGACGTTAAAGCGGGGGGTTGTTGTAGGATTTTTGGGAGTAGATGAAGGTTTAACCTTACCCAACCATGTATTTTTTTGAGGTCCTAGCGAGCCGCCGGAAGAATGGGATTGTATATGCCTTCGTAGCTCTGTAGGGTTAAAATTCATCTACTTTGATCGTATGAATGAAATTGTCTTTGTGAAATGATTGGAGTGTCTTTTCTACTATTCTATCCCACTCGATCTTGATTGTTAGAGAGAGTTGCACTTTCCGCATACGCCGTAATTGTATAGGTCGATAGTGTACTTGGGACGCTATCATTCATGACCTAAGGCGAAATTGGTAGGGATGTCGTGGGCCCGAGGATCGGGGGTGACACATAAGATATGAAATCTAAACTTACATATTTGGTAAGGAGTTTTGTAGAGAACTTTGAGTTCTCTTCATGTGCATTATATTTGAGATAACGGGAGAGAAATGAGCATTCCTTTTTTCATATTTATTTTCATCATAAGCTCTTCAATTTCATGTTCGAGTGTGTTGAAACAAATGCGAAAGGCAAACACTGAACACGAAGATTTACGTGGTTCGATCAATGTGATCTACGTCCACGGATAAGGCAAAACAAGATTCCACTATAATCAAAGAGAGTACAGATTACATAAGTCGGTCTTATCGATCGAACAAAAGTACACAACTCACAAGTTTCTCATGTAAAGTAAATCTTCAAAAATCTAAACGAAAAAACCCTAGCCGCAGTATAAAAATAGAGCCCAAAAAATTTTCTAGGGGGCATTGCCCCGAACCCCCATAAAGATCTGTTCATACCGCTATGAAATTTGTTCGCTTGCTCCAAGTTGAGCCTATCGGCCCAACTCTCTGCGTCACAAACTAAATCTCAATTTTTCTCTACTTTTGGGCCACACAAAAAAATATGTCGGGTCAAATGATGAACCGGACCAAGTACATAAAATTCAAGACATATTTAACATAGTGAAATAAACCGACTCATGCATTGGTACAGCTATGGCGAACTCAGTAAAGTGATCGTTCGGGATGTCTTGATTAAGCTGAAGGCCAAATACAAGAACCTTACTGAACACTTGGTCGAAGATCATGCTCAGGTCGATGCAATTATGAAGCAGTTAGACGTCAACTCTAGGAGCGTGCGATTCATGGGAATCTATGGGATAGGTGGAATTGGTAAGACAACTCTAGCAAAAGTCATTTACAACAAATTATCTTCTTGCTTCGACCGCGCAGTTTCCTCAAAAATGTTCGCGAAATCACCAGAAGATCGGACAGTCTTGTACACTTGCAGAAGCAATTGTTGTCAAGCATCCTCGATTTGAGGTTCAGCAGCGATACTTTTTGTCCGTGATGTTGACCAAGGGATAGACATGATAAAGAAGGCATTTTTCGACAAGAAAATGCTCATTGTGCTAGACGATGTGGACGAGAAAGAGCAGCTCGAAAAGCTAGTTGGGAAGAGCAATTGGCTCAAAGGTGGAAGCAGGGTCATTATAACAACTAGGAACACAAGCATCCTGACCAACCGGATGCAAACATTAGAGGTCGACCCTGCCCCGAATCGAAATGAAAGAATCATGACATACGAAGTCCAGGAAATGGGATTTGGTCAAGCGCTTCAGCTACTCTGTTGACATTCCTTTAGAAGAGACTCTCCTACGGAGGACTACTATAGCCTATCGAGATAGATCCCCTCGACTTTAGGGAAGCTTCCTTCCGCTATCGAAGTGATAGGGTCATCTTTCTTGCGGTTCCACTGACAAGGCCTTATGGGAAGATATACTGAAGAAATTACAGAAAGTTCCTCCGAAGAAAGTCCAAGATACGTTGATGATAAGTTATGAATCGACGCAGAAGAAATCGTTTCCGGACATTGCTTGCTTTTTTATCAAAGAAGACAAGAAATATCCTATTTTGATGTGGAGTGACTGCGAATACTATCCTAGTGATGTAATCAAAGTCCTCCTTCTCAGGTCTTTGATAAAGATTGGAGATAACAATAGGTTTTCGATGCATGACCAAGCATTCTGCCATACGAAACTATGCTTAAAGAAGGCACATTGTCCATGAAGAGAATTGCAGATTTCCTGACAAGCGTAAGCAGGATATGGATTCCGGAGTATGCATTGAACTTACTAAGGAATAAGCAGGTAAAACTTGAGGACTCTGTACTTTGGAGTCCATTTTACTAGTTGTTTTCAGGAAGTAGACAAACTTTACAGGTAGCTTACAGAGTTGACTCCTTCATCACATGATTTGTTGCCATTCATGCTTGGTCTCTAATGGCAGGCATGGGAAGAAGTAGGAGCACTCAGACTGAGTTTTAATGGTCAAAACAATGGTAGTGGCTCTACCATCACAGTTGAAGAATTGCAGAGTCTGAGTAGTCTTAGGTTCCGTTGAGGGAAAGGGATGAATTTCGTCGGGAACTTCCAAAATCTTTTTTCCTGACCTAAGATGGCTTTCTTGGCACGAGTGTCTTCCAGATACCAGGCAGGACTCCTTTGGAAGATTATGATGATCTTTCGATAAAAATTGTTTCTGCTGTGGGACAGCTTCCTCTGGCTGTTGAGTTGACAGGTTCATTTCTTTCTTGCAAGGCTCTATGGGAAGACAACTTTAGCAAAAGTCTTTACAATAAATTTCTTCTTTTCACCAAGGAAGTCTCAAGGAAAGTTCACTGATGATCTCCAAAGGATCGGACTAGTCTTGTACACTTGCAAAAGCAATTGTTGTCAATCATCCTCGATTTGAGGTTCAGCAGCGATACTTTTTGTCCGTCGATGTTGACCAAGGGATAGACGATGATAAAGATAGGCATTTTTCATGATCAAGTCCATTGTCTCATGGTTCTCTAATAACGATGTGGACGAGAAAGAGCAGCTCGATAAGCTAGTTGGGAAGAGCAAGTTGGCTCAAAGGTGGAACGCAGGTCATTATAACAATTAGAGAACACAAGAATCCTGGCCAACCGGAGTAGGGCACTTATTTTTGGTCTACCCTGCCACCGAATCGAAATGAAAGAAGCAGGCCTACGTAGTCCGGAAATGGGTTTCTTCGAGGGCAAGGTACAAATATCGTGTGGACATTCCTTTAGAAGAGACTCTTCCTTCTAAGGCTAATATAGCCTATCGAATTGTCCTCTCGACTGTTCTCCGGAAGCTTCCTTCCAGCTATCGAAGTGTTAGGTCATCTTAATTTGGTTCCGCTGCAATGGCGGGAGCGACAGTATACTGAAGAAATTACAGATTCGAAGAAAGCAAGATACGTTGATGAGAAGTATGAATCGACGCAAAGGATAGTTCTCCTGGCATTGTTTACTTCTCTTCCTATTCAAAGCCCAGACAGAAATATCCTATTTTGATGTGGAGTGACATAAAAATTCTCATCCTAGTGATGTATTCAAAGTCCTCCTTCTGCAGGTCTTTGATAAAGATTGGAGATAACAATGGGTTTGTCGATGCGTGCCAGAGGCATTCTGCCATACGACACCTGACGCTTAAAGAAGGCATTTTGTCCTTGAAGCGATATTGCAGATTTGCTCGACTAGCTGTTGCAGGAATTCGAGTACTGCACTGACTACTTACTAAGGAATGAGCGTAAAACATCTCAGGACTTTGAATCTTAGAGGTCCATGTTCTAGTGCTTTCAAGAAGTAGCCAAACTTTAAGGTTGGTTACAGAGTGTGGGCTCCTTCATCACATGAGCTTATGTTGCCTTCATGGATTTGGATCTGTCAATGGCAGGTTCCTGGGAAGAAGTAGGAGCAATCGAAGACTGCTTCCCTGTTTTATTGGGGGAAACAATGGGCTCAGATTTGGCTCTACCATCACAGTTGAAGAATTGCAGTGTCTGAGTAAAGGAACTTCTTAGGTTCCGTTGAGGCAATTAGGTTGGGAATTGCATTTGTCATCATCAGGGAAATTCCAAAATCTTTTTCCTGACCTAAGATGGCTTTCTTGGAGAGTGTCTCAGATACCAGGCAGGACTCCTTTGGAAGATTATGATGGTCACTCAAAAAAATTGATGTTCAAGATGCTGGGACAGCGTTCTGGCTGTGGAGGGTTGACTTCTTTCTTTCTGAGGGAACAGCTCCCCTATGGGAAGACAACTTAAGGAATGCACTCCCAAATAAGTTTCTTGCCAAGGATGTCCAGGACACACTGATGATTGGATTAGGCCGGACTACGATATTCTGAGCAAAATCAAGTGTTCTTGGATATAGTGTGTTTCTCCATCAAGGAAGACCAGGAATACACTGTTGTTTGCGGGATTAGTTTGTATCCTTCTCTCTCATGATCAAGTCTAGCTTTCCGTCAGTACCAGGTTTCTCTAATAACAATCGAGACAAGGATAGGAGTTTTTTGGACTGCACAATCTAAAAAGTTCCATCAAGCAACTTCCATCTAGTTTATTCGATATAGGGAATCTCAAAAATCCGGGCAAGTGTAGTAGGGCCTTATTTTTGGCTACCCTGTCACATTGAAGAAATAGCCGGCCTACGTAATCCAAGGTTTCTTCGAGGGAAGGAACAAATATCGTGAGGGAACTTGAAAAATCTTCTTTTAGGGAGTTAGGAAATGGTTTCTTGTCGTTACTGTTCCTCCCGAGAGTTCCAGCCACAATCTTTTACCTTCGTGAATTTGAATTTGCATGTTCAACCATGACGGGGAGCGACAGTAACAGAACACTGGGGAGGATGGAGAGAAATCAAGGGATAGTTCTCCCTCACTGTTTACTTCTCTTCCTATTCACTGCCCTGTCGTTGTCCATTTGCGATGCTCAGTTTAGTGTATTACCAACCCTTCTGCAGATGGCAAATAAATTAGAGAGTCCTGGATTTGTCAAGACTGTCCAGAGGCTTAACTAGGACACCTGAACCTCCCCACAGTTTGTGTCCTTTGAGGGACTTGATGATTGAACGTTGCGGATCTTTGCAATACCAAGATAGCAATTAAACTGCAATCCTGGGGACGTGCTCTGTAGGTACAAGCTAATACATATCAGAGATGCTTTGTAATCTAGAGGGCTGTCCTGCATCAATGGCAGTTGCACTGAGGATATTGGATTCTGTGTAGGATCTTCCTTTTGAAGTTGATTGCTTACGTTGCCTCTGGATTTTGATCTTAGAGGTTCCAAATTGAAAATACGGGAATCGAAGAGCTTACCAGGCTCTATTGGTGAAACTAGGGAAGCTTACGCATTTGGCACTAAAAGGATGCTCTCTGATAAAGGAACTAACTTGCTCATTCGGGCAATTAGGAGCATTGGTGGAATTGCATTTGTCATCATCAGGTATAGTCAATCTGCCTAATTCAATTGGGAATCATGAATTGATCAGGACCGCTTTACAAAGATAAGAAGGTCACCGGACACCTCTCACAAGAATTGGTAGCAAGATGCTCCACAATAGTTGTATGTGGATGGGTTAGCCTGTTTCTGTGAGGGTCAGCTCCCTGATGAAGTCAGAATAGCTCTCCCGTGTGAGTATCTTACGCATTGGCAAACACAGGTATCTGTGGATTCCCAAAGGTGCAATCAGCCGTCTCGCTCATCTCCAAACACTTGAATTGCAGGGTTGTCAACCTCAAAGCTATCCGCATTTGCTAAAATCTACTTGGATTAGATTTTCTATTGGCTTAGATCTAGATGTGTCAAACGGATGGATCGGGTCGGGTTGGGGTCGGGTCAAATATGGTCCAATATATATTGACATGTTTAATTTATTTTGACCTATTTTGGTGTAGTGCAAATCTTATAACACATATACGACCCAACCCATACCGACTGGCCCGGCCCCATATTACTAAAGGACTTCTTTATTTAATTCAATTTAGCAAAACTTATGAATTATTTAAAAAAAATTATACTACTAAAACATTGTGAACAATTTTTATAATTAAAAATAAAAAAATATTTTTTCTTTTGTGTCTATTTTTATTCTTATACTTTCCTTTTCCTTTTCCTTTTTTATTTTCTTTTTTTGTCAAAGTCCAAATGAGGGCTGCTTGACCCTTGCCCATATCTCGGTGAGGGTTTTGCGGCCCTCGCTTGGGACCGGCAGATGGTATACCTTCGACCTTCGTCGGTCCTGTTGGAGAAAATAATAAAAGAAAAATCCCAAATAAAAAAAATCAAAAAATATTTTTATGACTCACTTAAGATAATTAGCTAACCCATAGATCACTCATTTAAAACCCATTAAAGACCCATTGAATTGTTAAGTGATCCATTTATGACCCGCTTAAGTTTGTTAAGCAATCCATTTACAACTCACACTCTTAAATATAGGTTTGAATATAGATTCTTTATCCATTTTGTCATCTCTACTCAAATCGAAGAGTCCCATTTTTACTCTCTTGCACTGGCAGGCCGCAACCTACCCAATTTAGGTAACTTGACATTTGGTTACACCATCTCTCGATCGAGTTTTTGAATCGGACGTACGTAAAAGAGTCTTTCTTTGTTCGTTTAAGGACCGATGTCGCCTTTGGGACGTCTAGCAATTTGGCATGTCCGAAGGGACTGAAACCCACGTTGTTTAGAGAAATTTTGTAAGCTTTTATTTTTCATCTTTCTATTTCTTTTCTTTTTTTCCTTTTTTTCCTTCATCTTCCTGGATTAATGGCTGGCGAGGTTACCAAGGCCTCGGCGATGCCCACCACCACCCTCGCCGATCATGGGTGAGGGTGCCACGACCCTCACCTTAGCCCTCACCAATGGCGGGCCACCTTCATTAGCCATCAACAAGGACTTGCATAAAAGAAAAAAGAAAATAAAGATAATGAAAAGGATAAACTGCTACATCAACGATTTTCGATCTAAATTGACAAGATGGACTACATTGAAAAATCATAAAAAGGTTTATGACTATATGGGCCAAATTTAAAAGTTTATGACTGAATTAGCGGTTGTACGATAGATTATGACTTTTTGGGCAATTTTTTCCTTGTCGTAAGAAGTCACCATCATACAAACACAATAAAGTTATCTCAATGTGAAGTAACTAATCACTAATGGATAAAACCATTCCCCCTATTTCATCCATAAAAAGTGTGGTTGAAGTTAAACCATTGCTACCGTCAAGCTAGCCGGACCATTTCAAATATGACATTGAGAATATGCTCTCTCTCTCTCTCTCTCTCTCTCTCTAAGTTAAAAAATTGTTTTGGACCTAATCATTGCCCACATATTAGCATCACCTCTCCATGTGACCACACTTTCTCCCTCCTTAGATTCATTCCCTTCCAGTATCTAAAGGTGACTAATAATTGACAGAGAACTTTGACTTTTGCTCCACGCTGCTCTCCCTGAACAAAAGTCAAAAAGGGAACCAAAGAGACTTCACATTTCGTGGTGTACAACTCTATCAGCTCTCGACATGGTTAGGCATTCCTCAATATATTTACCACCGCATGCACGGTTTCTAATAAAATCTTGATTTCCGCACCGAAAGACAAGTGATCATCACGGAAGATTCCAAAGCATAGAACAATAAAAGGAAAAAATTTCAAAAAATCTTAAATTTATTTTACGGCGACCAATTCAATCCTAAACTTAATTTAGCCATAAACCTTTTAATGATTTGTTAATTTAGTCTTGAACCTTTTGAATTTTTGACAATTTAGTCCTTAACTTATTTTGGTAAAAAGGGACTATATTGACAAATTATCAAAAGATTTAGGACTAAATTGGCATAATTATTCGACCAAAAAAAATTTAGCACAATTGAAAAGTTTAGGACTTAATTGACAACAAAAGATTTAGGGCTACATTGACATTCTAAATTGGCCTCTATATAATAGGTTTAGGACTTTTTAGACAATTATCTCTACAGTTAAAAATGCAAGAGATTGCTAAAGCTGCGCCAATTACTTATGTGAAGCAGTATGATGTAATGGTTACATAGTGGTGGATCATCTTTTTTTTTTTTTTTGTTAAACAATGGCGAGAGTGGAAAAGAAAAGTGGGGAGGAGAGAAAAAGTGAGTGAACTGAAGGCAGGAAATGAGGCAAAATGCTGGGAAAGTTGGAGACAACAAGAGACAAACTGTCTAGGGTTTCAATCTTCGCGCATGCTTCTCCTCCGACCTTTACACCCCAACTTCTTCCGAGGGACATGCCAACCTGTTTCTCCAGCAAGCTCAGCCCACTTATCTTTTGCTCCTGATTGTAACTTTTCTGCTTTTTCTTTTGTTTTCTCAGAACAAAGTTCATTTTCTCTCTTTGTTTCTTCTGATCTATTTCGAATTTTCAATAGTTCCCACATTATGCAAGCTTTGGTCCTCCATCTCAATTTACATTTATGGTTTGTAGGATGGTGATCAATTTATTGTTCCACCCAAAATGTTTAGTTAATGAAAAATATACTACTTTGGGTGCGTTTGGTTCGGCTTTGGAAATGTGCTTTGAGCAAATTTTAAACTAAATGGCTTTGGGAAAATGCAGTGTTTGGTAAAAAATCCTTTGAAATGTAACTTGGTCAATAGTGTTTGAAAAAATTCAAGGGATTTGGCTCTATTTTTTTCGAAAAATTCAAACCATTTGTCGGGTAGAAAGGATGGTTGTTTTTTACTTTTCTTTTAAAAAAAAAGGATTTTGTAGGTTTTATGCTAATTTTATTAATTTCAGCATTCATAAAATGTTGAAAGCTCAATGCCGGTCCTTATCAAGATTGAGCTTTTAACCTTTTCAAAGATGGCATTTAGCCAAATGTCTTTCGAAAAAACTTGTCAAATACCCCAATATTTTTTCAAAGGGCTTTAGAGACCCAAAGCACTTTGGGAAAACTATGCACTGAGATAATAGTTTCACATCTCATTACTGTGCCATATGAAAGGATTGATAAGACCCAGCAATTTCACTTTTTCGTCCTTTGATCGGCATGTTATTTTAAAATTTAACTGTCACATAAGGAAAAAGAAAACGTAGATAATAGACCCGAGTTGTTTTCTGCCATAGCATTAAGGTTTTTTTCTCATTGAATTAGATTTACGCCAGAGTTCGTTCAGGCTTTCAAATATTCAGACGCATGTTTTAATCGTGAGTTCAATTCCTACTGAAAATGGAACTGTTCCATGCCTGTCCTTTCTTCACGAATTGAGACAAAGAAGCTTGTATTATTAGATTCATCCTGTGCATATATATATAGTTGTCCCATGTGAAAACACTTTGAAATTTGTCCAAAACACTAAGATGTCTCCTTCAGTGCACAGGTGGGGCTTTTCAGAGATTCTTTTCTCTTTCTTTATTTTTCTGTAGAAGCAAACCGTTAGGGTTATGAGATAATGAACTGTTTTGCCTTTTTCCTCCAAACTGGGCTCTGTGTGTGTGTTTTTTTTTGTCCAAAAGCTACCAAGTTCTTCATTTTCGTTATGCTTTCTGACTTGACAAAAATTCGAATATAAAGTTGACCTCCAATTTGAGGTTGTAGAGTTGTTATAGGCAAACCCTGAGAATTGGAGTTGAAGTGACTAAGTTCCAGCCATTCGATAAGGAGATTCTGAAATTGCGGAGACTTGATTTAATCAAGCAGTATTGGAAACAGGCTAGCACAAGAAAAACAGAAATACTAAAGCTCCATCAAATGATCACTATAGCATGAAACTGCATTAATTATGCATGTAGGGTTCAGTGTTAAACATAAGACATGGAATTCTGGCCTCAAATGAATAGTTATAACATATACATTCTGCCTCCATTTGCTCATTGCCATTTTCCTAAATGACATAAATACAGAAGCTGCTGCCATGCCTCAACCTCTTGAATTGTGCAAAAGAAAATAAAAAGTCATTATTTTTATTCTATAAATCATTGTCTTTGTCACAGAAAATAGGGAATTTGAAGGTGAGTCGCAACTGTCGACTTTTGTAGTTTTGCCGGACGTGTAGAGAGCTCTAGATCTTCATGTGGCCAGGAACAAAAGTAGGTTTTAATGGAGCAAAAGGAGACATTCGAATTTTCATTTATGGATCAATGAGAAATGAATTCTAGGGAAAATTCCTTTACCAAAAAAAAATTATAGGGAAAATTCTAAATAATAGTCCAAAGTGCTCTCTTTTTTTTTTTTTTTTAAATAAGTTACCTTATTTGAAATAAGGGCTTCAAGTGCTTCTTGGACGAAGGGCATTTTCATTCTTTATCATTTTGATTTTTTTCCTTTATTTTCACTCTTTTTTTTTCTTTTTCTTTTCCCTTTTTCAATCCCCTCCCTTAGCCATTGCCGACCTCAGGTGAGGGTTGCCCAAGCCACTGTTGGGCGACAATCGCCCTCACCTAGGCTATCGTCGATCCGAGGGTAGCCTCGCCCAATCCCGGCCTCGCTAGCCCAAGCGAGGGCAAGGGTTGCCTCGCCCAACCCCGGCCCGGGCGAGGGCGACCCCCACCCAACAACGGGGTGGGTAGCCTCATTTGAGGCTAGCAATGGCAGGGAGGGGAAAGAAAGAGGAAAAATAAGATAAGGAAAAAAAAAAAAATTAAAATAGTAAAAGACGAAAATGCCCTTCTTTGTAACAAATAGGGACTTCAAGTCTTTTTTGAAACAAGATCCACTTTATGCTCTTATTTGGGACAATGAGAGCACTTCAAGCTCTTATTTGAAATTTTTCCTTCTATAATGAATTTAGATAATTGGCCATTTTGTTTCTTAAGTTATAATTAGTCATTAGGTTTATTAGTAATGTGTTTTATCTCCTCATTAGTTAAGAGCTTATCTCGCTACTTATTCTAACTTGACCGGATTCCTAAACCAATCTTTAATTTCCTAGAAATGCATAAAACATACACAAATGCATTTTATTCATATGGCGCGTTATAATTAGTTCATCACAAATAATTACATCCAACATAAATTCAATTTACAAATCAAGTGAGATTCAGACGCTATATTCATTCCCAAGGACAAATTAAGTACGTCTCCAGTACTATAATTGATTTTTCATCCATCATTTTTAGCGATCACGTTGATGAACTTATGCAATAAGTTTTCTCCATGATATATGCAGAAATTACTGATTCACACAAGTTTGGAGAGTGGCGAATTTGATCTTTGTTCCATCTATCGAGTTCACAACATAGATAAACAAAGGTTAGTAGGTCATTTTCATTGATCTATCCATCCAGTGTGATCCAATCACATTGTCAGCAAATTAAATATTTGGACTTGCCCTCTTCCTAAACAGCTCCATGCAAAGCTTTCAATTAAGTCCATAAAATTAGCCTAACTCAGAATCCCCAACCCAATCCCATTTCAATGGACAACAATTTAAAAAAAAATGCAGACAAAAGACACGTGCAAGTGGGGTTCATGAACCTCATGGAATCTCCAGCCTCTCTGTTCTCTTTATATTCACAAACTCCTCTTTGCTCTCGTCGAAAGTTAGACCTACAAAACATCACAGATCAGCCATTCTCAAATCTACAATTTCCATGGCCACCCCACATGAGAGCCATCATCTGAGTGTCTCAATTAGGAGGACAATCATTGTACGACCGACATCAATGCAACCTCCAAAGCTCCTCAATCTTTCTAACCTGGACAGACAGTGTCCAGCTCTCATGTACTCGGTCTTCTTTTATAAACCACCTCTCACTGATAACTTTTCCAAGAATGAAATTTCACTTGGTCGCTTGTTTGATAGCTTAAGACTTTCCCTAGAAGAGACATTATCGGTGTGGCATCCAGCCGCTGGTAGGCTCAGCTTGAACCAAGAAGATGGGAAGCTCAATCTTTGGTGCAACAATGAAGGTGTGGTTTTAGCTGAAGCTGTTGCTCAAGTGAAGGTTTCAGAGCTTGGAGACCTTTCGGAGTACAATGAGTTCTTTGAGAAGTTGGTCTACAAGCCTGACTTTGATGGGGACTTGTCCAAGATGCCTCTAGTTGTTGCTCAGGTGAGTGTATTAAACCTTTTGAGCTTCAGCAGAACAAGATATTAGAATTCTCTCTCAACATTGATCTCTCCCTTAGCAAGGTCAGGTCACCATATAAAAGACTTAGATGTCGCCTAATTATGTCACATTTATTAGCGTTTCAAACTTACTGTTGTATTTGATTACGACAAATACAGACATCAAATACAGACATGTAAGGGCTTTGAAGTGTATATAGATGAGGTTTCATCGATTGTATGAACGGTCCAACAGTTTGATTAAGTGTCATTTCTGTTTAGAAAGTGTAGGAGCAAACTCAGAAATGAGCCATGGTTATGCAGGTGACTCAATTTGAATGTGGAGGATATTCCATAGGGATCGGTACAAGCCACTCCTTATTCGACGGACCTGCCGCGTACGACTTTCTTCATGCCTGGTCGTCAAATTCTGCAGTTACCAAAGAAAAGGGATGTCTTCTTGAGATTCAAATGCCAGTGCATGACCGAGGAAGGCTCCTGCTTCTGAATCCTCAGAAACAATTGGCGATCGCCAACCCGGTGGAAAGTGCTGTTGCTATAGATCATCTATACCAATTGATAATGCAATCGGCTGCGAATCAGAACATCTTGTCTGAGGTCAAGAGTTCGAGTTTGGTTCTCAAGACTTTTGATTTGCGCGGGGAGTTCATAGAAAGCTTAAAGAGGGAGTTGTTCAAGGGGATGAATGGCAGCTTCTCATGTTCATCCTTTGAGGTGGTTTCAGCTCACCTGTGGAAGGTAGATTTTCCTTTATCTTCCTCATTTTTGGATCTTACGTATATTTTTGCTGGTGATAATTTTGTTGTTGTTCTTATCATTTTTTTTTTTTTTGGGTCAGAATGTTCTTATCATGTTAGTTCTTGCACAACGTATTATGTAGTTAAGGCTACAAAGAACAAATAGAAACGACGTTTGTTCATCCTAAATTAACGAATACCTTAGGCTCCATTTGTTTTGTGAAAAATGAATAATTTGCAAAATACTTTCCTAAAAATGATTACTTGTATCGTTTATAATAATGATTAAATGAAAATTATTTTCATCATACACAAAAATATTTAGACTTAAATTGTTCTCTATAATAAAAATATTTCTTATTGACTAATTATTTCAAGAGATGCAAGCTATCATTTTTAGAAAAGCTTTTTTCAAATCATTCATTTGCTACAACCTATAATATTGTGCATGTTAGGAACCAAGAGCTAGTTGTGACATCTAATTATGCTAGGACTAGGTTTCCAATGGCAAATCCAAATAAGATGTGTGGAAGCAAGAAAAATAAATCAAGTAATTGATCATACAAGCAAGAAAAATTGCCACACTTGAGAGCTACTTATTGTGTAAATAAAATTACTGAACAAACTCATTCTAATTATACGTGTACGGTGAACAAAATTAATCAAAGATAAAGAGAAGATGTAGGTCTTAATTGTTCTTCACGTTCTAAAGTTCTTCACTTATCTGAATTATCATGAATTGTCCAACTAAGTCTAATTAAGATCATTCTTCAATAAAGGTGTTATAGCAGAAATTCCATTTTTCGCTTTAGAAAATTGCGGATTTTATTCCACGCTGGTAAATTTCAATAAGTGTAAAAGTGAACTTTATAGCAGAAATCTTATATGAACTACCAACCTAAACTAAAGTGATTTACCAAATTTTGTCAAATTAAATTACCAAGTAGATTTGGGTTATCAATTCTCATTTGAGTTACTTATCAGCGTTTTATTATTTTTCTTACTTACCATCTTTCGTATTGATTTACCAATTTTTAGCTGCCTTAGTTAACAACCCCTTAAATTTATTGACTGCTTGTAGAGATTACCAACCTAAATTAGCACGACTCACCAACTTTTCAAATTACCACCTAATATTGGGTTTTCAACTCTCATTTAAGTTACTTACCCAATTAATTTGATTTTATTTAATTTGCCAAGTTTTATTGTTGTCTACAAATTTTTATTTCTTAGTAACTCCTTGAGTTTAAGCAACTCTTTCAGAAATTATCAACCTTTAGTTACCAATTAATTTTGAGTTACCCAGCCTTAGTTGCATTGCTTACCAAGTTAATTTTACTTTTATTCACCAAGTTGTAGAAGAGATATAATTGTTAACAAATATTCGGATGAGAATTGGTAATCCAAGATTAGTTGATAATTAATTGAAAAAATTAGCGAGTCACTCAAATAATGATTGGTAAATTCATGTAGTTGGTGAATTTAAGGCGTTTATAAGAAAGACAAATAAAAATTAGTAGAAGCTAAGAAAATTTCATAATTTGTAAAGTGACAAAAAGAGTAAGTAATTAATAAAACTGCCGATAAGTAATTGAAGAAATTACCTGAAATCAAGTAGCCAAAAACTTTTTTTTATTTGTACCAACAGTTTTTTGACATTTATCAATTCATTCTGAAAAGTACTGATACAAAAAAAGAATCAAAATTTTCTTTAAGAAAAGGTAGAATCGTCCTATGTTCGTATTCCAATATGCAACTCTAAACATCATACTATACGGATTGTCGCACTCCAGGCAAGGACCAAGTCTTTAGGACTACACAAAGGGACACTGGTGTGCCTCCAATTTGCAGTGGACACAAGGAACCGGGTGTTGCCTCCGCTTCCGAAGGGTTTCAGCGGCAATGCATACGTGCTCGCCTCAGTGGCGTTAACGGCCGGAGAACTGATGGAATCGAGCCCAGCAGACATAATCGAGAAGATAAGAGAGGCCAAAAGATCTGTGAACGATGAATACGTGATGGGATACATGAAAGCACTTGAAGGGCCACCAGCATCCTTGCCTCCATTGAAGGAGCTGACCCTCGTGTCCGACTGGACGAGAATGCCGTTACACAAGGTTGGTTTCCTAAGTGAAGAAGCAGCCTATGTCTCCCCTTTGATCCCTCCAACCCCACAAGTTGCTTACTTGATGCAAAACCCTACCGATGATCACCAAGGAATTAAGGTAAGGATCGGTTTGCCTCCGGAGGTCTTAAGCGCTTTTGCCGGATTCTTCCTCTCGGTAAACCTGTGAAACAAGTTGACACTGGAAAATCAAGTAATCGATCTACTTTCATGATTGAGTTGCAAAATGTCATGTGGTCGAGCGGAAGAGGAGTTAGATTCTCAATAGATTGAGTACTCCGAACAGTCAATTTATGTTTATTATGTATAATGAAACGGATCTGTGTTGCCATATCCTTGATGGAAAGGAAGAGAAGGCAAAACGACGAGATCCTATCGAATAGTTGATTCAATGTGACAAGAATGGGAGGTTTGGCGGTTTGGTTGTACGGTTGCTAAAACCGGGTCTGGAGTTCAAACTTCTCGCTCTCTAATTGAATCACTAAGAAACGAACTTTGTAGGCGATTCAATTTAGATCGCCACTGGTATCAAACATCATCCCTGGAAATGTAGAGAGGATACAGAACTTCTCCAAGAAGTTGCACACCCATAACAGAAATGCCATCTACATGCCGGTCATCTGAAGGATGATCAGCACGAAGATGATTCGTCAGTTCAAGAACCTATTCTTCACCCAATACAAGAGAGAGGTGATTCGAAATGCTTGGCTTTGGTGACTATATACCTATCAAGACGATAAAAAGATCGTTGGTTTATACCTTTTTCTCAGTTAATTAAGCACTTTGCAGATAATCTCTCTATGCATTTCAATAACTACTAATGGAATTTCGACAGGCGTCAAAAGTTCACTTGATGCATATGATGAAGTCGGTGTTAAAACTCGAATGATTGGACCATGCAGCTCGATCGCTTGCAAGTTTGGTATGTTGGATTCCCTTCTGTTGTCTCTCTAATCTAGTCTATAGAATTAGCGTATAACTAGTTCATGAATGGTGGCTTGTGAATCTAAAATTTTGAAATTTTTTTGGACTAATTTTTTAGCAATTGAATTTCGCATAGTCTAAGAATACCACTTTGCCCAAGTGACATACTAGGCTGAAGGCCCAAAATGGAACCGGGCTAACAACGGGTCACGGGTCATTTTCTGAAATGGGCCGACCTCGCGCAGCCCATATCATTTGGCATTGCAAGTTTCAAGAAAAACGAAAGAGGATCAAACCATTCCCAAAAATAATAGGAAATATCCAATGTCCTGGTCACTAATCCAAATCTTGAAAATTAATGTTGTGAAAAAGTACTTGAGAAAGCTTGGTTCTCTTTCTTTTACTCGTCTCACTTTGCTTAAGAAGTTCTCTTTTGTTCATTTTATCAATAGGTTCACCTTACTAGCTCGGTATTAATAAATAAATAAATAAAGGGTATTGAGCTCACGCTTATGATCTTGGGTCGAACCGGATTTCGTCTATCCCATGCGCAAAGTACAAGCGAGACTCAATCCGGAAAATGCCTATTTACGAGCAAACGAAGTGTCCTTACCACTAAACCTTTGATTTTCGTACTTTGGAGCCATTCTCCTATAAATACCAATAAATTCTTCGTCATTCAAATCGAAGTATGAAACACTCTCTTCTCTTACATTCTCTGTCGGTTTTGCAATTCTCATGTTTTGCCTACACAGCGAAACGTGCACTAATCGAAAGATCTGTTGAATCCAGGAGAATGACCGTGCATCTTCCTTGTGCACTTTTTGAAGGGGGCGAAAATTCTCCCTTATGATGTTTGGAGCAGCAGATGTCTCAACTTTATTTGCGATGTGCTTTCGGAGAGAGGAAGGAAATCTTCAAAGCCAAGAAGCTACCATCTACTTTTGCTTTGCTTCCAACTATCCAAACTATGAAATGCATATTTAAATCCATGACTTCGTCTAGAAGAAATCGTAAGCAATTGGCTTTGCTGTTTACACCATAGAGAGAAATAGAATCTGCCTTTTATCAATGGAAATGGATTTTTGCCTCTTCTATCTTTTTATTTTTTGGGATGTGAAGTGTTTTTTTTTTCTTCTTCAGGCAATTTCTTGTTACACTAACTATTACATGATAACGCCTTTACAGTGACTATGCCCATTGGAGATTCTAGATGAATCTACTTTAAGTAGGTGGCAAAAATTCATCCGACGGCGACGACGGATCGACTAAAGGAAAGGGCCGGGGACTAGCGATGCGGCTACCCTTCTTGGACGCTCGGTGCTTTGTGTATGTAATTTCTATCGAATACAAACAATACCTATAAAATCTCGTATAAAAATTCTTATATATCGCTTTCACATAAGTACGTAGAATTGTTGTTATTACTCAAGAAAACGAAAGGGGGATTTCTAATAAGGGCCCTAAAGTAGGGCCTTTGTTTTAGAAAAGGGTAATTACACAATTGATTCTTGAATGTTGGCTCAATATGGAACGTCATCCTTGGACTTTTAAATTGTTCGATGTGGTCCATGAACTGTGTACTAATGTGTAGTATCATCCCTAAATATTTAATTTATTAAATGCAATCCCTATGCTTTTGGTACATATTTAATCCAATCCATGAACTATATAAATATGTTCGTTGATCGTCCATGAACTTGAATTAATAGAAGAACAACATCGAACATTTTCATAGAGCCCAAAAACTAAATTAAACATGTGTCAAAAGTTTGGGAACCATATTAAACAAATTAAAAGTTCATGGACGACATTGCATATTAGCCTAAAGTTCATGGATTCTTTGTGTGAAATGTTATTCTAGTTAATCTTGTTTCAAATAAGATTTTGAATTAAGCAACTTTGTGTCAAAAGGACACCCAACTCACCAACCGGCCAAATTTTCGCCGGCCGGCGATCATGCGCATCTTGTATGGCACTTTCTATGCCATGGTTGAGGGCATCTTCATCGATGGACATTTTACTGTTTTGCTTTTTCTTTCCTCTCCTCTCTTTTTCTTCTTTCCATCCGTACTGTGCCAAGCCACTTTCTGTGCCTGATCTCGCTCGATGCCATGAAGCCACCTATGATCTTCTGGATTGGCATCACCTACGACTACTCTTCCATTGCCAATGACGGCTCGACGATGGCCGTTCCCTCTTTAGGGATGGCCGTTCCCTCTCTTCTCACTCGCAACTCTCTAGCTCTCGCATTGGCGGCCCTCTAGCTCGTCTCACTTGCAGCCATGGTTCGAGCTCTTGGTCATGTCTATAGCCGCTTGAGAGCTTCGACATCTCTCGGCCAAAGATCGAGCAAATTAATTGAGCTGATCCCTGACGTCGCGGCCATGGAGGTTGCCAGCCTCATGTAACCCCAGATCTATTACCATGCAAGGCTAACGATCTTGCAACTTCCATGGACATAGGTCGCGAGCTCTGCGCTGGGAGAAAAAAGCGACGAAAGTATAACCAAAAACTCAAACTATCATCACTCCAAGCCAATTACCTCACATCCAATCCTCGATTCGTAGCCGAAAGCGCCATCACTCTCTACTTGCTCGTCACCTTCCTTCTCCTGGAAGTGAAGAAGCCCTCCAAGCAATTGGTGAACTTAAAAGATTTGACTGCGAGACATCGAAAAAGAACGGAAATTAAGAAAGAAGAAGATGAATAGAAGAAAGGGAGAAGAAAGGTAAAAAAGAAGAAGAACAAGAACGAAGAAAAAAATTGTAGTGGACAAAAATGACCTCTACCGTGGCTTGGAAAGGGGAAGATGAGATGCATGTGCTCTCTCACCGACTGGAGAATTGGATATGTGTTTTGAAACTAAATTATCACTTTAGGTTCTTATTTGATATAAGACCCCCCTACGAATTTTCAAAAGAAAAAAGGCCCAAATTTAGCGTCCTATTTGACATTTCTCCATGAAATGATATAATGGGGATGCAATCAAAGCATAAATTGGATGATCATTGTTGTTTGTTAAAGCTCAAATAGGAGGCCATAATAAATCAAACATCTTCCAATCTAATTGAACTCATATAATGCCCTTAGAGACACGGCAACATTAGCCAATTAATCCTAAATATATTGTATGAATACCAATTCAGTCATAAACTTTCTAAATTTACCAATTTGATTCTAAAAATTAGCTTTTTCGATCGATTTTCACTAGAAATCCCTGATAACAGTTCATTCATCACAGGACACTATCATGTTATCGATTTTCAGCGAAAATTAATCGAAATGACTATATTAGAATTCACACGTAGATACAAAGCCTAAATTGGCAAAATTAAAGAGTTTATGATTGAATTGAAATACATACGCATATGCCTTGTACCAATTAGAAAATTTCCCCTTTGGACTCCAAATCTAAGGGCCGCTGAAAATCGTAGCAATTAGATCACATTGAAGATCCCAAAAATCCACACCTAGGAACTAGGAAGTTAACATTTCAATGTCAATTACAATGCTACGTTCATTTAGTAGTGAATTTCAGCAGACCACGCCCGGCCAGCATGGGAATAAGCGGTGTTCACTCGACTGTGGTCTCCCCATCCTCCGACATGTGCGGGTTATTTTTTATTTATTTATTTATTTCCCCTTTGTCACCTTTCATAAATTCTAGCCATCACGCTGCTCCCCACATGCTCCATTCATCCAATTTGAATATTCTTAATTTAAATATATCTATTTAATATTTAATTTGCTAGGGCTTGCCCATCTCTCCAGAGCGGATGGACTAGACATCAGTAACTTGGGGCCTATTTGATAACGTTTCTGTCCTTCTATTTTTGTTCCCTTGAACAAAAAAGAATCAAAAATATGTTTGATAACACAATTGATTATGATTCTGATTTTGCTCATGGGTACACTTTTGGATCAAAAAATAAAAAACAAAAAATAGTTTGTTTTTCCAAAAAAAAATACTTTTGAGAACCAAAAAGGCAACGGCAGTCTTCTTTCACTTTTGTTGGGCACATAGAGGCATGGGCCGGGTCAACTTGACCTGGTCCGGATAAAATTTTAATTAAATTTCTAAAAATTAAATTTAAAAAAATCAAAAATGATTAAAAAATCCAAAAAAATGAAAAATTCATTAAAAAAAATAAAATATTTGGAAAAAATCATTAAAAAATTTCAAAAAATTCCAAAATAATCTCAAACATTAGAAGATGGGTCATTTGAACTAGCCAATACTTTTTTGTGACGATTTTGCCTTTTGATTTCTCTCAAATTATGATTTTATCTCTCTTGGGCAAATTATTCCAAAAAATCTCAAAAATAACAATTTTAGCGTATTATTCTTTCAAGGAACAAATATGAAGCATCCCTATTTTGGCCAAAAAGATGTCATGGTCTAAGAGGATCGTACTTGTGGGGTCTAAGAAAAGTCATTAAATGTGCTTATGTAATTATTTGATTTAAATGATAAATTGGGAAGAAAATTTATTTCCCGTAACGTAAATTTGTTGCAATTACCAAACGCGTTTCGCTTTTAACGGAAATTTTATATAGTTACCAAACACATTTCGATTCTCTAAAAGTCATCCAAAAAATAGTATAAAAAAATTGATTTTAATCGAATTACTTTTTTGGAACAGAAAGGTTACCAAACAGTCCCTTAGCTTTCGTTTATCTCGGAGAACTTTGGAAACATTTTCATAAACGTGATCGCTTTTATCGCTACGAAAATGAACTAACGAGAAAAAATTTCACCGTAGGCGTAAATGTTTAGATATAAATCGTAGTCGATGACGAATATATTTTTCATTGACTAATTATTTTAAACGATATAAATACTTATTTTTAAAAATAAGTATTCTTAAAATTATTAATTTTTCGTTAAATAAACGAGGCCTTAAAATATCATTTGGAACACGAAATTGATGGGCATAGGCATGATTGTTCCTGCCAAGCCACATTCGGATTTGGTTACCTGTCGGCATCAACGTTAAAATTATGGTCCTTTTGGGTTCATGACCTGTCTAGGGGTGTTAACATTATTACAACCTCTTTTTGTTGTCTCTAGTGCCTGGACGTTTATGGTGTTCCAATACTTTTGACCCATTTTGACGCTGGTCTTCGATTGAAACTTTCTTATCTTGGACCTTGGTTAAGACCCATTTAACATGGTTTGGGAAATAAATCGCGCCATGGCTACTATATATATACGCGGCGTATAGGACGATCGGATGATGTAAAGTTATTCACTCGCTCTTGCACTTGGAGATAATTGTGCGAAACGTCCAGTTCTAAACCTATTATACGACAACTAATTTAGTCAGTGAACTTTTCGGTTTGATCAATTTAGTTATGAACATTTTGATAATTTTTTCAGTGTGGTCCTTTCTAATCAATTTTCGCCGTAACCGTTAATGTGGACGTAGGCCATCCTACACTGGTACGATGGTGCTAGCATGGACGATTCTCGTAAAAAAAAAAAGGTTTAAATCACTAGTTTTTTCTTTCCTTCCTTTCCGTTTCTTTTATTTTTTTTTCTTTTTTTCCTATTTCCCTCCACTAGTCATCGAGGCCTCGACGATGGCTGGCGGAGATCGCTAGCCACAGATGATGGCCCTACGACACACGAAGAGAAATGAAAAAAGAAAAATTGAAAATGAGAGAAAAGGAAAAGATTCAGAAAAATTAATAAAATAAAATTCAAAATATCATCCATGTCAACACCGACCGTCCGGCGATCATTTCACATGGGACGGTGGGCACTAACTAGATGGTGAAAAGATTACATTGAAAAATCGTTAAAAAATTTAGGATTTAAATGGCCAAATTAAAAAATTTATGATCGAAGTGGCCACCCAACCATAAATTTATGATTCCATGGGCAATTTTCCCCTCAGACATACATGTCACCACTTTAATGATGTTTTTTAGGGCTGCTATCAAGAGTTAAACGGGAGTGAAAGTTGTCTATCAATGGGAGTGGGAGCAGGACTCCCACTTTCTTAGTAGTGTATTGCTGCATTGGCGCAGAACTTTGGGTGGAGAAGCTGGTCAAACCCAAATGCATTCCCCGAGCCCTGCAAGAGTCAACGGAATTTGCTTAATTAATGATTAATCACGAAAAGATTAATTAGTGGAGGGTCAGTCCAATCCAATTTGTCCCTAAAACATACATCCCTCTCATGACCTAACTCAAGAGATCGTAACCTTATCCGGTCAACTGATGCTCCGGCCCTTATGTTTAGTTACAGTATCTTTCTGCTTATCATTCGCAAGTCAACCGAGTCAACCGGCTGCTTGGTGAAATTAATCTTATTTAAACACCTGAGACTCTTGAGATTAAGCTTAAATAGCCAAGAAATTAGCACGTGTATGACCCAGGCCTAGAACACCGTTTTGATAGAGCTTCGAATTTTAGCTCGCGTCTTGTCTAGACTATGAAAACAGCGAATCCTAAAGAATTGGTGTGGCCCAATCTAATTTTTTTTTTTTTTTTTTTATCAAACGGCCCAATCTAATTAACTCACCGCTATCAGCATATCTGGTATAGATCATCGAAATTCCATAAAAAGAAAGCATAGAAAAGCTTATATCTTCCTATTAAAGTAAGTGGTAATCGTTGAATATTCTTTCACTGCACAAAAAGGTAACCTTAGGATTAGATTTGGGGAGTCACCATATGCCAAATGCATGGCTTCTACCTAGAGAGATTCAAAGAAGCTATCTTGCCTCATGACACTCGAAACAAGAGATGTCATTGCCAATCGGTTAAAAAAAGAAAAGGTCAATATCTTCTTTCTCTCTATGGACATGTCACATAATCCGCTCTGAATTTATCATTCGGCAAAATCCTTAAAATCGGGCTTGAAATGTCTCTCAAATTTTTTTCTCGTTGCTCATCCATTTATTGTTCACCCTTATCCTCTTTCGTTAGTCAAACACAAAAAAGGAAAATAGAAGTCATTTGGAATTTCTCCTAAATTCATTTTATTAATTGCAACCAAAAAGGGCAAAAAAAAAAAGGATAAAAAAAAAAGCTCTCCAGCGGTAAAAATTCCAAAACGAGAAGAAATTTGTCGGGGGTATGCCGGAGGATGAGCTGAATCCATCGCAGAACGCTTTCGGCCGCCGATAGAAACTATACAACACCCCCGCCTTCCGAAGATTCTCCCTTCCCCATAAAGTTTTAAAATTTCCATCTTTTTGTCTCGACACCCCTCCGTTAAATTCTTCTCTCCACCATTCCCAATCCTTCCTGCTGCTGCTCGTTGCTGTTGTTGTGGCTTTTGCTATTGTTATTCTCTGCCATATAATAAGCTCCACCCCTCCACGCGCAATCATTTCCTCTGGATCCCGCTTTTTCTTGCTTTTCGCTCTCCCTGTCTCCCCTCCCGCTGCTTCCATTTTTGCTGCTTCTCTCCGTCGCTAATTGCTCTGTTTGGGTGGGAGTCTTGTGGAGGTTTTCCCCAGAGAGATGCTGTGTAAGATGGTGACGGTGACCCGGAAAAAGAGAAGCGGGTCCGTCCCGGTTTACTTGAACGTGTACGATTTGACTCCGATCAACGGGTATGCCTACTGGGTTGGCCTTGGGGTGTATCACTCCGGTGTGCAAGGTAAAGGTTTGAGCTTTGTAGGGATTTTGGTTCTCGTTTCTATGTTGGGTGTCTGTTTGTTGGGAGAATCGACGGGAAAAATGAGCTTGAAAATGAAATTGGGTTCTTGTGGGTGATCCAGTTTGTGGGGTTTTGAGTTTTGGCAGATTTATATTAGCTGAACAGGAAGAAATGCTTGAGCTTTAGCAGCCACTGGTTCTTGTTGGTGCTTTTCATGATCTGAGGCGTAATGGGCAGTGGTAGCTAGAGATTGGCGAAATTTTTCATCTTCTTGATCAGCTAGCTTAGTGTAATTGAAGACCTAAATACTTAAAATCATACTTTATTAGTGCATTTTTGCATAGCCTGTTGAATCATAGGCTGGAGTTGCGTTATGATCATATGTATATCATTATTTTTTGTTTAGTACATTTTTGCATACCCTGTTGAATCGTAGGCTGGACTTTCGTTTGCATACCCTGTTGAATCGTAGGCTGGAGTTGCATTATGATTGGCCCATGGCAGCAGTTGAAGACGAGGACCTGTAATTGCTCTATTTGGTTAACCGGAAGCTGGAGCAAACGCAGTGTGAAGTGGTTGAATTTGCTGAAGCAGTTACTGCTGTTACCATTGACCCTGACCTAATTTAGCAGGCTTGGTCTTTGGTTCCTTGCACTTTCTGATACTCTTGACTGGAGAGTTTAAGGACTAATACAATGTGAAGCTTCATTAGGTTGGATTAGTTGAGAGGGAGAAACTGGTTCGTACCGTTTGAAGTTAGAGTTGATCAATACTCTGTTTGAATAGTATACTGCTTCTAACTTTATGTGTTTACGTGTACTTGAATGTCTATGAAGTTGTGCTGTTTCCAGTTAAGGATTCTCGTCTTTGTTATGTCCCATCTGCAGTACATGGTGTTGAATATGGTTTTGGAGCACATGAACTTGCAACGACGGGGATTTTTGAAGTTGAACCGAAGCGCTGTCCTGGTTTCACCTTCAGAAAATCAATATTGATTGGAAGAACAGACTTAGGCCCCAGAGAAGTCCGCTCATTTATGGAGAAACTAGCTGAAGAATACTCTGGAAACTCATACCATCTCATTACGAAGAATTGCAATCACTTCTGTAATGACGTGTGCATTAGATTGACAGGGAAAACGATCCCTCGTTGGGTCAATCGACTGGCTCGACTTGGTAAGATATGATGCAGCTCTTAATGTCATTTCATTACCTGTCCTGCCTGCCATAGTTCTAGTTTGCTTTTATTCATTGTAAAATCACGATATTTTACTTGTGATATCTTATATTTCACTCACACATTGGGAAACATATCGTGCTGAGATCTTAGACTGCAATGCAGTTTACTGAAATTCTTTTACCACCATATGGAACCGGCATCCTTTCTAGCATGCAAGCCCTCACACTTTCTTCATATTTCACTGATTTCTGGAAGTGCAACGAATTTACTTCTTGATATATGTGACAATAGGAACTCCATAGCATTTACTGTATTTCCAGATCCACTAGCTGCCTAAACTTTAGTTTGCTGATTTCACAACTTCTCGTTCGAATCCTCGGCCTTGGAGGCATCAGGGTGAATATCCTCGGCCTTGCTGTCACTTAGATTAGTACCCTCTTTTAGTTGAGCCTTTGTAAGAGTAAATTTGCCATCTTTGTCACCTGCTTCCATTGCCTGGTGGCTGTTATGACGTGCCTGATGCTACTTAGCCTATGGAATTCCTGTATATGCTCTATGAATCATCTTAATTACCACATCTACCATGCACAATCAAACTATATAGGGTTTGTTTAGTAGTTAATTGGGGAGAGAAAATACGAAAAATTGCAGGTGAACAGATTATCTGAAAGTGCTCTTGCTAATGCTTCATTTTGACAGCAAAACACCAATAGAAACGATGTTGTCTCCCTGTACTGCCTAAAGGATCCGAATGTCTTGCGGATCCCCATCTTGGAACTTCTTTTACACATCAGCCAATACAATTGCAAGAGAGAAGATGCTTCTTGTTTTCTTCATCATGTCAGATGCATCCTCTTAAGTATCTGATGTGCATGGTGTAGAACCAATGAGGTTGGTCTCTTTGCCATGTTGTCATGGCTGATGGATGCCAAGTGACTCTGTGTATGTTCTGAGACCATGTTTTGTTTAGACAGGGAGAGAGATAGAAGGTTGGAGAAACTTTGTCTGATCTTATTGAGTAGGGATCAAGATGTCTTTATCTTTGCTTGATTCTATTGTAATATAACACAACAAAAAACATAACTGTGCTTTGGTTCATTTCGATGGTTAGGTTTCTTCTGCAATTGTGTGCTTCCTGCTGGATTAAATGAGACGAAGGTTCGGCAAGTCAGATCAGAAGACCAAGTGATCCTTGAAGGAGAGAAGAAACTGAGAAGCCAATCGAGCAGGTTCCCGTCTTCCAACGGTTCAACTGATATTCCATCATCTCGCCATCTGCGTTCCGCAAGCAAAAACAGTAGGCAGAGACGCTGTCTCCCTCCAAGTTCTTCTTTGATCCATTCTACGTCTTCACCTGCAGGTCTAACATTAAAGCTTCAATGAGCAAAGCATTCATAATCTAGGGCCTTAGAATCATCATCGCAAAAGGGAAAAGAGAAGATTGCAAAGTTTTTTTCTGATGAAGTTCTTCCCCGTCTCCCTGTATCCCGGTGAATGCTTTAGGGTTCTGGACAAGCTGGTTCTATGACGGCTAAGGCATGTTTTCCCGTGTAAACTGTTTTCCTTTTACCAGCTTATTTGATTGACAAGTGATCGCATGTTTCGTCGGTGAGGAATGATGTTCTTCCTTTACCTTTTCCTTTTCCTTTTCCTTTTTCCTGTACATTAATCATTATGCAAAACTCTGCCCCTACGAATCTTGGCTTGGATGTTTTGTTGTAAACATGATTGGTTTTGAGGATCAGCAGAATGTGGCATTCGGAGTGATTGAGGTATGCAGCTGGAGACATTCATAAGATGATTAGACGGCCCAAATGTTCCCAAACACTTCCATATTCCGGGCTAAAGTTGTTGTACTGTGAGATGATGAACATGAAAGAATGAGGCCCACTATATCACGCTAAGTGCTGTGCCTCAGTCTTCTGGTGAATCCACTCCCCCTCTAAAGTCCGGTTCGAGAGTTCAAGAAAGCTTTCACATCAAGCATAGGATACTTGTCATCAGAGTTTAGGATCATGGAACTCTCCTGTGCTTGCATGTGCCGTTTAACCTCCGCATGTGCCTATGTTTGCTGTCAAGACAAGCTTTTTTTATTATTTTTTGTCAGTTGAGTCTCTTTCTTTAGGTTGTGATTCTGCTGGTGGAGTTGCTTATTGGCCCTAATAATGTTGGTTGGAGTCTTGCTCATATCACCAGTTTGGAAGCATTCAAACAAAAGAGAGAACCTGCTTGTGATGAAAGCTCATGATGTTCCTGAACTTTATTCTTTATGTCGGACACAAAACTTAAATCAGAAGTTCATGTTGGCTCATCTTTTTGCACACTCCTTTTTATGATGCCTAGCAATATGCATAGTACAATTTTTAAAAAAAATCGAGATAATATATATCCCGGGCACATGATATGCTAAGTTTGATAATTGTTTACAGAGCGAGATGCGAATTGACGTGGGTTTTCCATGTTCGTGTGTACAAAGGTGGTTACAACAAATGAGTACTCATGACGAATTTTCGTATCTCTAGGATTAATCAACACTTCGCATTTGCTCGAGTTAGCACTGGCACGACCATGGCGTCAATTGCTTAACCAGCTTAATGCTGCTTCCAGAACCATAACCAATTCGACATCACCTTGATTCGACCGTTGGTACAGTTATTTGATTACTGAATGTTTTCTGCTGCGAATATATGGCCGTCAAACTTGAATGTTTTCAGCGGAAAGTTCAGGATGAATCTTAAACCCACGACAATTATTCTTGGTCAGACATTGCACTCTTTTAAAGCCCTGGAAAGCGCAGTAACCCAGAAGATCGGAGCTAACTTCCAAGTCACAATCACAGTCTAATCTTACAAAAATGGTTTGGTCACTAGTTCAAATTTGTTGAAGAAGCCCGGCAATAAGGTCCTGGAAAGGACCCGGAGGAACTTTGACACCTTGGAAAATCGCATGTCCCGAGCAAAAAGTCTTATCATTTTGACTCGTTCAATCTGTACCCACCCAGAGACTTCCCAGACCACATGGTTTCTTTGTCATCCCAACCACTTGACTTTTCCACCAATGTGAATGGTTGCTTCAGCTCATCTTCATGGAAATGAGGAGTGCATCCACAGGATCTGGAAGGATGCACTTATGTTGCGGGAGGGAGGCTTCCCTTGGTTCTTGACAATGAATTGTGGCTTGGACCTTGATCTTTAATGGTGGAATTGGTTCCAGCAACTCTCAAAAAGTATTAAATTCAGCTCAGAGTTTGAGGACATGCGGCCCATGCGGGTCCTTCCAGACTGGTTCTTCAGTAAGGACAAGACTTTGTGTGGCATGAGATTTTTACTGTTCTTGTCTCAAAGTTAGTTTCAACCTAACCATCAACACCCAGTTGGTACATCTTTGGATGCTTAAAACCTTACTTGGGAAACACGAAGTTAATTATTTTAATGACATTAGGTTTGTTGGGTCAAGTAAAAAATTATTTTTTTAATAGGATGGAAATATGAAAACCCTAGAGAGATTAGATTACAGGTTGGATTCCAACCAACACCGGACCCGATAGTGTCCAGGAAAGAAAAAGAAAGTTCCCATCTTGATTTTCCAAAGAGGCTTTTATTTTACATGAGGGTTTTTTTCCTTTTTTTTCCAGGGAAAGTGAACAACCATACGATTTCTTTAGTGAGTTGACATGACATCCTATCGTGGGCAAGAATCATATCTAGAGAAAGAGGACAAAGCAACTCCATGATTTGCACTTAATTACTAATCACATGCATCATTTTTGCATCGCGGACAAGTCTCGGAGCACATGGAAATTAGTGGTTTGTGAACGGGGAAGATCTCAAGACAAAAACCCATTTCCACAAAGATAGGGGACGGATGAAGTAACAATCCTGTGCCGCGACACATAAACTAGAAGAAAAATGTCACACGACGTTGGACTAAGTCGAGGAGAGCTCGCGGGTCATGCACGTGGACGGAACAACTTACCTTTATCTTCAAAGTTTAATCGAGTCAAAGTTTCAAATACAACCTAAGAGAGCGATGTCCCTTGTTTGTTAGCGCACAAATTCGTTGATCGCAACATATTTGCCGTTAATAATTCAGGGACTCGAGTATGAAAAGCTGATTAACTTGGCGACGACGTACAAGCGTCGTGAATCGGCAGTCTAGAAGCTGAAGATCCTCCCAAGGCCTCGACCGACCGGAGCCAAATCGAGGGTGTTCTTAGTCGCTCTCTCTGCCCCCCCGGGACTAGAGGAGGAGTAAAGAGGGAAGCGACTTTCTTTTGAGAAAAGAAGGAACGAGAGAGTGAGCTTTCCAAGCATAAAATTACTCGATCTCACCTTCGAAGTACCAGGTTCGCGCAACATTAATTTCTCATAGCATTCATAACTTCACCCAACGAAAGAGAATCCAATGGCCATCATTCCCTCGTTTGATCGAACCGAGGAAAAAAGATCCTCGGTTTCAGTTCAACTCCCGGCAAGAACAATGAAGTATCCTTTGTCTGCAATCCAAGAAAAATAATCAACATCCACCCCCCAGAAAAAAAAAAAAAAAAAACTTTTGATTTATTTATATATTTCTCGTTCTTGCTTTTGGTTCACGAGACTGACTGGGGGACTGGTCTGGTGGTCCTAGCCAAAGAAGGCAGACTTAGTCACGCGGTCAAACGGTCAACTTTTCAAACCTCTTTTTTACCCAGCCCCCAACGCATCTCTCCCCTCTCTCTCTCTCCGTCCGGCCATTTCCGATCCCCCGTTCGATGCCGTTCTCGATCAGGTGCTGGTCCTGTCTCGGCTTCGCGACGCACCGGCAACTGGAGATCAACCGTCCAAAGCGAATCCCTCCGTCGACGGTCGAGGTCGGTTTTTCCCAATCAAATGTCGGGTCGAGATCGGCTTTCCCATCTATCCTATCGCCAGATCGATACCAGACGGGAGAACCCAAAAGCTACGCTCCAAAAAAAAGAAAGGGAAATAAAATGACCCACGATCACATGCATCGTGTCCTTATATTCTCTGGTCGGACAAGGGAACAAGCGACAACTCACGTTTCACTTGGCCCAACATGTATAATACAATCCCAAATTGTAAAGCGAAGATACAACGAACCGCGTAATCGTATGCGAAATCCGCCTTTTCTTGTAGTGTAATCGCCGCGGAGAATGGCGAACGAATTTCTCGAAAGCGTGAATCCGGAAAGAAGAAAAAAAAATTACATCAATCTCAGTTCTTGAATGGAATAGCCTATGAATTTACACGCCTATCTTCCTGTGTGTGATGGGATTTTAGTGCATGTTCCACGGAGAAATAGAGCAAGCTTAGCTTGCGCTCTCGAGAGATCTCCACGTCTATCGATGGAAATGGAATCGATCTGCGTCATCTCTTCCAAGCGTACACGAGCAGCGAGAACCCGACGAACGGGCCGCTCAGCTCGTTCTCCTCCGCGCTCGCCCACTCCATGACCGATGAGCTCCCGCCGGAGGACGCCGACGACGATATCGACGAGGAGGAGAAGCTCCTCGCGCTCCGCAGCCTGCTCTTCCTCATCTTCCTCAGCTCGATCTCGTTCATCCCGAAGCTGCACGAAGGTTGCGACCACAGCAAGAGGTCGCTCACCGCATTGACGCCGCCGCCGCCGCCGCCATCGTCGCCGCCGCCTCCTTCCCTCTCCTCGTTATTGTTGAATGGCTTCTCGAACCTGAACATGAACACCGCATGAGAATCGCTCGCGTCCTCGAACAGCCAGTTGTACACGTCCCACGAGACTTGGAAATGGACTCCGTCGACTTCGACCCTCTCGTTCCCTCTGAACTTCCACTTCAACCTCTTCACCTGCAGAACCCTTCTTTTGTCCACGCTGATGCACAGCTTCCCCTCGCTGTGCACGTTGCAGTCGATCGAGATCGCCCGGTTCTTGCCCCCGAACCTCGCGCTCGTGGCGTACACCCGGTGGCCGAACACGTGCTCTCTCCTCAAGAACAGGGCTTGGCCTCTCTCCCCGTGGGGCTTCCGGGCCTTGGTCTTGCTGTAAGCCGACTTCGCCGCGTCGCCCACGAGGAGCGCCATTTCGCCGCCGACCACCACCGCGATGTAGAACCCGGATTCGGGCTCTGGCCCGGGCCCGAACCTGGCCCTCGCGAGGTCCCAAAAGATCCGGACGCTGGAGCTCGTGCCGGTTTTGTCGGCGTCGAGCTTCTTGGACCCGTGCTTCTTCCAAAACACCAAGGGCTTGATGTGGAGATGAAAGGAGAATGTGGAAGAGGAAGGGGAGAGAGGCGACGAGTTGTAGTCCAAGAAACCGGAGCCGTGGTGGGAATGGAGGCTGAGGTGGAGGGAGCGGCCGAAGAGGGTCTTGGACCAGGTCAGGGAGAAGAGGCCGAGGTGGGTGTGGTAGAGGCAGGTGGTGAGGTTCGCGTTGTCGTTCCCCGGAGGCAGGGGAGGCGGCGGCGGGAGAGGAGGCGGCGCCTCCTCAGCGCCGGCGGAGGAAGGGCGGAAGCAAGAAGGGAAGGGTGAGGAGTGGGTGGACATGACTTGTTGCTATGTGGCTCTTGTGTTATTCCCAAGGGCTTTGGTGGAGATTATATATACATATATATAAGGACGAGCTTTAGGACAGAAGGACAGAGATTAAAGAAGGGTTGCGATTCCAGAACGAGGGGGACATAAAGGGAAAAAAAAAAAAATTATAAAATGGACTTTTCGAGAAGGAAAAAAGGAAAATTGTTGGAGGAAAATCAGAAGAGACTTTTCCAACACACGCATTCCAAAGGAGGAGGAGCGCAGACTTTTTGAACGGGGGTGCGTACGAACATTTCCTTGGATTTCTCCACATAGTCAACACTATTCGTAGGTTACCATGAAGATGTATACGAAAATCCATGGTAACTACTCAAAAGTGGTAAGGCAACAAACGGTAGGTGATACTAAAATAGTGAATATTGTCCCCAAAAGTCTCAAATATATTATATTTTTTGCCAATTTAATTTAATTTTTCTAAAAAATTTACGAATTGAGTCATAAACCTTCTTACGTTTCGCCGATTGAGTTCATCGGGCTAATTTTAATCGGAGATCGCCGAGTGGACCCCGGCCTTTCTACGTGGTACGGTCCGGAACGGTCGTTATCGATGTGGATAACTTTTAATTATATTAATATATTTTTTCTTTTCTTTGTTATTTTTTTTCCTTAAAGTGGACGGCGAGAGTCGCCGAGACCTCGCCCGCATCTTCGCAAAGGCCGCTATGGTCCGGGCAAGGCCAGCCTCGCCAACTGTGAACGGGGCCGTCTTGCTAGATATGGGTGAAGGTAAAATAACGACGAAAAGAAAACAAAACAAAAGAAAAAAATTAATTAAAAACTAAAATAAAATTTAGAACATCAAGTGAAAATTGTCCACGTCAACTCCGGCCGTACTTCGTAAGACATTCGCCATTCACGTTAGTGATTTCTAACCCAAATTACTCGGATGGACTCAATCGACAAAACGTGAATAAATTTATGACTTAATAGGCAAAATTAAAAGACTTATAATTGAATTGGCAAAAATGCAATAGATTTAGGATTTTCTGAACAATTTTTCATATGAGTGTAGCAAAAGCGTGTCTTTGAAAAGGATAGATCGTTATCTACATTCATTTCTTAAACCAGGCCAGATCTAGGAATTATATATATATAAACGAAAAAAATTCCGTCAAATTAAACACTTCATAAACGAAAAAAATGTTCTTGATGGAAACCCAACAAGCTTGAAGGCCCCAAAGAAGGGCCACTTGGGGAACTAGCCAAGACGAGTTGCAAGCATTCGTGGTTCTTGGCTGGACTCCATATGCTTGTCGTTCGTGGCTTCTGTCTGTAAACATGGACGTGTTGCTGCCTGTAAAGTTTGGAGTTTCTGCACTCTTTTTTTTTTCCCTTCGTGCTTTTTGACTGCGTTTGACGTGCTCGTTGAGTTGTTTTCGACCTTTCCGGGAGGAATATTCAGTCCGCGGAGGTGGGGAAAGAACCCTTTTTTCCGTCTTCTTTCGCAAGGCAATGGTGACTTTTTCCACCTTCTACACGCGGAAAACGTTGCCGTGTTCGGATTCGCAGGGTAGATGTCCCCTTAGGAATACATAATGAAATATCATGTACGGTGTAACTACCGAGAATATGTCGTATTCGTTCCATGGAAAAAACTGGTCGCGAAGTGTGAAAATCGCCGAAGTCTCGATGATTCCAAAATAGGGTTCTTTTTAGCTCGTCGCGTCGCACGGTTACTTAATGTTGAAATGCGATTAACTCAGCCTCATCATATCATAGTTCTCAGAGAATAATCATCATCATTGAGCGACAAATCGCATGTGAATAATTGTTGAAATGCGATTAACTCAACCTCATCATATCATAGTTACGTAGAGAATAATCATTATAATTGAGCGACGGATCGCATGTGAATAATTCCCAAGGCAAAATTTTTTGCGTCCTGATCTACTCTTCGTAAACTACATGCTACTCATAATGCTGGGTAACGTGGTAAGTAACATAGTCATCCGTTCACTGGGATCATGGGAAGCTGACGGATTCTTCACATCATATAAGACGTGAGATTTGGTTGTAAGTGGATACCCAAAATCTGTTGGTGCTTGAAAAGAGTCACAATGGATGTAGAATACGATCGCTTTGGAATTGATTTTGAAATACGCGTGACCGGTAAAGAAACTCATTTCGGAAGAGGACCGTGGCTCGGCTTCACCACCGTCTCTCATGTCTGTCTTCGAGCTAATCTCGCCAATTCTATCGACTCTCTGTTCTTGTAATTATCAATAAAACCAAGGATGCGATTTGCCTTGTTGGACAGTCATCAAACATGGTAAGGGACTTATCCAGGACATGTCTCTCTCTCTCTCTCTCTCTCTCTCTCTCTCTCTCTCTCTCTCTCTCTCTCTCTTCTGGTTGGGGAACCACGGTCCAATTCCAGTTCAAACATGGCATGTGTCACGGATTGGTGGGACGAAACACCAGTTGGACAGCAAAATGGTTTGTAATCAAGCGAATCTTGACCACTTGATACTAAGAAATCCCTTCGATAAACGTCGCCACAAACTGGCCACCAGTCGCGGGAACAACAGAACAAAAGAAAAGAGAACAACTGGAATCCATCCAATCGGTCACAAATTCAATCCAGCAATGTTCAGACACCAAGAACACGAAGCTTTAGATCAGGATCCTGAGAGAAGTAGATGCACCTTTGGATCCACGAGCCGACAACCTATGCCCCATTTCCTTAAATTCTCCACACGCTAAGTAGACAACCTAGAGTCCGAAACCCTAGCCACTCCATTTTTAGTCTTTTGTTGTTTTTTATATGCCGATTAAATTCGGTGTGGGTGTAAGAAAAATGTGACAATTCAACGTTCGAGACGCTTGGTTACGTATCGCATGCTTAAGAGGAAACTTGTAATTAAAAAAAAATAGTCCTAAACCTGTTGCACTTTAGTCCTAAACATTTTAATTTTGCTAATTGAATACTAAATATTTTCACGTTTTTCCAAATGAGTCTATTCGGACAATTGCAAGGGAAAAAAACAAAGAAATTAAAATAAAGAAAATAAAAATGAAAAAAGTTAATAAAAAATGAAAAAAAAATATTACAATATTACTAAAAATTGTTCAAGTCAAGATAGAATGGCCGGTGTCCACTTGAGCAATTTCCAGTCAAAATTGGTTGGATGGGCTCAATTAGCAAAAGTTGAAAAAAATTAGAATTTAAATGGCAAAATTAAAAAGTTTATGATCGAATTGGTCAAATATGAAATATGTTCGTGACTTTTCTAATGATTTTTCCCGAAAAGAATAAGTACGAGATTTCTAGTACACGTACCAGTGCCTCGTAATAATTAAGACCATTCGTGTTGACAAAAAATGGGATTGTGGAAGTCTCGAGAAAATCAAACCGGTTTCCCTTTTATGTTCTTGGATTCATTTTGGGGAATCGGTGATGTTTCTATACTTATCGAGTTATCGGCAAGCTTTGGGAAGGGAATGCAAGGATTATCAATGGGCAGACAACGAGGGAAATAATTAAACCTGGTTTTTTAGCATCAACGTCAAATAGATTTTTTTATTTATTTATGACCCGCAACCGTCGTCAGCCGGTGTCGACGGACAAGAGTCGATGTCGATGCAACTACGTTCCACGTCGTTTGCTGAAACGAACGAGACTTCCGAAACTTCCATGCATAAAAACTTGAACATGTCTTCGCCAAAAAATAAATACATGGAGAATGACTTGTTCACGACAATAGATAGACTTACAGAGCAAATTCTTTTTTTCTTTATTGCGAAAGAGATTTGATACACATTTCAGAGCGGAATCCTTCTCAGAAATCTGTGATTTTTAGTGATCGGTTCTGAAATTGATGAGCCATAACTCCCATATCTTGTAATATCGATAGACTCGTGTATACAATAACGTTGGCTTAGCATACCTACTGTTAGCCGAAAATGGCTTAGGCACGGCATGTCATTTTCTTAGCGCGGCGCCAAAAATATAACCTCGATGGGGAGGGTCGAAATTAGTTCGAGACGAGATAAAATGTGGACCCACCTCTGTTCTCCGAACCGGCAACCTCCCATTCCACTCTCTAGTTTACCAGTCTGCACTTGCCGCACATGGCAAGGCACCATCGCCGGGATTACAGAAGCAGCTAGATAGATTGATGACAAGATGAATTGAATTTCCATCTCTATGAATTGGAGGAGATGCATGAAGATTTTCAATAAAAAAAAAATTATGCTCCCTATTTTCTTTATTTTTTTTTTTATGAAATGCTAATTCCTACACAAAGAAGTAAAAAAGAAAAGTCGGCTCTTTGATCATTGTATCCTTCCGTGCCGCGGTACTTGACTACTCAACAATAGTTCCGAAAGCACACGTTAACAATACCCGCATGAATCTCGAAAGCCTACGACGTTATACCATATGCAAAGTCTGCAATTCTTAAATCAGTTCATGTTGGATTCCACCAAGGGTGGACATTGTTATGGCACGAGCAATCCTTTCTAGGGTTTCATTATCTGGGTCTAAGTACACCTTCTTGATCACATAATGATTCGTCGAGACCACTATGGTTACACTTAAATAGATGACAATCTAGCTCAACTAAATCATTCCATGTACCAAAGTACCGTTCTAGATCAGATCATCCAATGATTTGCACGTATTTTTCAATTCATTGCGCGTGTCTGAACCAAATGTGAACTTAGAAGAATGGAGAAATCGCCAGCTCCTATCTTGTCGAATGCTAATTTTAAAATGCCAAAGCTTGCTATCTCATTAGTCCCAAAGAGGCCCACCATGTGCATTGACACCCTAACAACTTCAGCTTCACGCATGAAAATAGACTCGCTTGGCCTGTGGACCTCTCGCTTCTCGCCAAGCAAATAACACCAAACAAAAAATCACCACAAATTTTCACTTATATAACAACAAATTAATTAACATTAAGCTGCTAATTAGTAGATTATTAGATTATTAGTCTTGTGACTTTATGGATCATTGTGGCTGTTGCCCCATTTTGAAAGTGTGTTGAGATTTTGATGTGAGTTGAGAAGGTTCAAAAACGCGTAGGCGCAGTTGAACTTTAAGAAAGACAGAGAATTTCAAGGCCCTTTTGGCTATAGTTACACCTAAACCCTTGAATTGTCAATATATAAGAAAAATAAAAAAGAATGAGATAAAGAAAAGAGAACCTTGGACCTACGACAAGTTATTATGTTCCTAATCCAGTCTGGCTGCTAAATTTGTGCCGTGACATGAGCCTTCCGATACCGGTACTATTGTCCCTTATGGGATTATTTAAGCTAAACTCATGGAGAGGCCTCCGTACCAAGCACATATTGAGATTGAATTTGACAATTTTCTATATCACAAACACCCGGATGCTTATAGTTTCAAAATTTTGTCGCAAAGTGGATTTACTTTAGCAATCCCGTCTTATCAGGTTATTAAATAATCTCCGTGGCAAAAGGGTTCTGAGAGGGTCTAACTCTAGACAAAGTATACCGGATGATAAGAGGAGTGGGAATGAATTGAATTTCCTAATCGAACCATTGTGTCGTTGGTTTTATGAATCGATATTGACTAGGACCCCGGCACTTTGAATGGGCGAATATGTGGCATATCGCGAACCTCGTTCTGGAACTTCGCCGCCCCGTCAATCCTATTGGGACATCACACGTGCTCCAACATCATTGTCATATATAGCTTGAGTTATATCAAATGAACCTAAGTTGCTGCATCTACTCTTGAAAAAGATATGTAACGCACGCGTTGAATTAGAAGAGAGGAGTTATTTTTCCTTGATCTGACCCCTTAAAGTTTGGTTTGGAAAATTCGAACGTAAGTACATGCACGTTTTCAAGAGCTAAACGATTCTAATCGTCCTAACTTACTAATCTCTTGAAATTTCTTTTCGTGAACGTTTGCGATTAGGGTTTTCCAACATGTAAACTGTCTTTGTATTATCTTTGTGAGACGGTGGAATTGCTGATAACACTACCTTCCCCCTAGTTATGGTTCTATCGATAGAATACCCTCACTCCTCTATGTTATATCTTCCTCATTAAATTAATATTCAATGGAACAAGATCATTAGTAAGTTTCTATTTCGCGTGGAATGCACTGCTTTACACGTCTTGACCAAACTATCCAAGTCTCGATTTTGGTCCGAGTCCTGAGTCAAAGTAAACTCTTTCTGCCAAGCAAAGCCAAAGCAGGTCGTGTCGATTCCTTTCTCTATTATTAAGTCGCTGGGCAAAGTTCCCCCGCTCCCCCGCGTTATCGTACTGATTCGAGACCTTTCAAAACCCTCGAAAGTGCACCTTGGACACTTCAATTGAATTTCTCTGAGACTTCTTGGAATTTTCTTTCACGGTAAAATTTCTCTAATGGTAGCGAAATTGGAGCATTCGACCCCGACCAAATTCCCCGATTTGCCAAACAAAACTCTAGACATGATCTCGGATCTTGCTTGCTTAGGTCATTCTCTATCAGACGAAACCGTTCTCCTCATAAGTCGAAATTATCGAGAGACGTGTCAGTAATGTGCATGTAATATGTATTTATTAACACTCGATTTGAACGTTTACAATCTTCTATTTCGAGAAAGAAAACTTATTTCTACAATAGCTGAAAATTGAATGCTTTAATGTGATTTGGTTTGTGCGCTCAATTGAGTGAACCCCACCATGTGCAAAAGTTCCTAGCAGTCCCACATATTTCTCCACCTAATTAGAACTTTGTTCTATTTTCTGGATTATCTCCCAAACCCTCCTTGGCAAAGCCAAAAGATCAGATTTGGCACATTAATCCAAATCGAGGAAGATTCGAGTGCTTAAATTGCTGCTAATTTCGTGCAGCTTAGGCAGCTAGGATCTACTAATCTAGAAATTATGTAGAAGCTACGTCAACATTAGTTAGTTTTCTTGAGACCCGAAATGCACGAATCTTTCACTTTATTTTCCTGTAAACCAAAAAAAAAAAAAAATTGGGGGAGGATTAGATACATAGCATTCATTAAGTGGGACACAATGGCATTTAGAAGTAGCACAAAACACGAGATAGGATTCGGTGACCGTAACTTTATCTATCCAATAGTAATTTTCTCGACGTGTATAGTAATTTAGGATTATTCACTTTCCTTATCGATGCTGTAATTTTCAAAACAAGTATACATGTCATGCTCTAGTCAAGTGCCTTCTTGAGTCATAGTTGTAATAATGTGCTTTGACTGTTGACTATTCATGGAATGCAAAAAATAGTTTGATTTACTATACTACTGTGCCGGCCAAGAACCGTTGTTGGCTTCAAAACATGCAAATTTTTTGCAATAAAATTGACAAGACAAAAGGGTAGATGTGGTGATAGGTAGCTATGGTCTCCAGCTTGTCTTCTACTTATAAATGTGTCTTATGTTTATAATGCAAGATATACCTAGAAGCCAAGGGGACTATGCTAAAGAATAAGCAATTCTACCCAAACAATAACACGTTATAGGGGGTGACTAGTACACAACATTATATTAAATTTAGGAGGCGATATAAGAGATTTGTATACGAAACTTCGTTAGTCATGACTAAGGGCGAGCAAGCATGATATAGCTTGGTGCGGTTTGGACGTCAAATCAAATCATACCGGTAGACGTGGTTCGAAGAATAGTGAAACAAAACCAAACCAAACGAAACCGGCTTTGTTATTTGGTTCGGTTCTAAGGCGATCAAACCGTTTTTTCTTCTTTTCTGTCTTGTACTTTTATGATAATAACTTCACTGAGCTAGCTTAAAGCATTAGTTTCATGAAAGAAGTCAAAGTCTACACTCAAAGTAGTTCATAAATTCACCCAAAATGAATATCACACCTATTTCAAGAGGCTATTCCTAGTATAAACTGTAAAAATAATTTAAAAAAAATTGAGAAGTTATATGATATGAGTGAAAGCAAAAAACGATTCGATTGGGTTTGTGAACAAAGCATTTTCTTTCTTTTTTTTTTTTTTTTTGTGCAAAAGATTACTATTGGGCTTCATTTGTTTCGCGAAAATTGCGACAGGGAAATCATTTTCCAATATCAATATTTTTATGGGGTTTGGTTGAGACTTGAAAATGAATTGGAAAATATTTTTCATCGCTTGGTAAGGAATCATTTGGTTGGAAATTGTTGATATGAGCGTCGTTTGTTATATGTAGGACGGTCGCACTAACATAGACAATTTTTGTAAATTTTAAGAAAAGAATTCAAATTTTTTGAATAATTTTTTTCATCTTTAATTTTATTTATTTTTCTTTTCTTTCATTTTCTTTTTCCTTCTTCCTTTGTCAATTGTTGAGCCTCGGGGATAGTTGGTGACAGGCCATAGGCAAGGGCCAACCTAGCTGGCCTTGCCCCGATATGGTGTGATCGAGCTCACCCGAGGTCAACGAGGTTTAGCCTTGTTTGCCTCGGGGGTGAGGTGGAGCCTCTCTAAGGTCGGCAAACTCGACCTCACCATATCTCGGTGAGGTAGAGCCTCGTTTGAGATCACACCTCCCGGCACACGCCCGGGGTTGGTTGTCGATCATTGTTGAGGCCTAGTGACCGCGAAGGAAAAAGGAAAGAAAAGAAAAGAAAAAAATAATATAAAAAAAATAAAAAGTGCAACCGATGGACTCGAGCTCGATCTCGATATTACCGGGCCCGGCATCCCGGACATGGGCATCGGTTTCCTGGACTAGGCGTTGATGGACCCGGGCCCGGTGGCCGGTGTCTCAAGCGTGGCCTAGATGGACCCGAGCCCGAGTGTCGAGGACCGGCCTTGCTTGTCAAGGGCTCGAGAACAAGCATTAGGTTTGTCATGAACAATCGCAGAGTTTTTAGTCCAAGCACTAATATCTAACCATATCTTGGAAAATGATTTTCTATTTTTGAAAAAGGGAAATCATTTTCCTGAATCTAAGCTTGATAGGAAAATATTTTCCGTTGACTCATTTTCTCAAGCGATCCAAACTCCGAAAAATTAAGAAAAATATTTTTTTATGGAACAAACGGAGCCTTAAACTCAAGCAAACTGCCAAAAAAAAAACTGTTTGGTTTGGTTTGTTCTAACTGTTGGAATCATTTTTTTGCATACCCTAGTTATCATAGTCTTCGTTTTTCGATTTGGTTGTAATACAGTGGGCTAGATTGCAGGCCCTCTCCTTTGTTTTTCTCTTTGTACCATGAAGATAAATTTCTCCCTTCTCCAATTTGGAGTCCAAGAACTGAGCCCAAAACGACCTTCTTTAGTGGATTCGGGCTCAATTCCGCTCGCCCGCAAATTGGACCAACCTATCCATCCATAATACCAAAAATATACGAAGGCACAGAAAAGAGTGCATGGGAAAAAAAAAAGAGAGAAAAAGAAAATTCTTTTTTTTATTTCGATTACCAAATTAAGTTCCAAGATACAAAAAAAAAAATTGCCACTTTTTCTAATGTGATTAAAATAATTTGGTTCACTACTTCTGAGTTTTTTCAAGTAATTTCAACTCAAATATGAAAATCAAAGACTGTTATATATCTCCATAACAAAAAGGACAATAAAAAGAAAAAAATTCATTTTTCCGAATTCGATTACCTAATTAAGAAATGGGCAAGACGCTCCATGACACGCTGGAAGAAAAGGGAACTCGCAAGCGAATCTTCGTTAGCCGGAGGTTTTGTAGACGAATCGAGGAGAGACTCCACGAGATGGAATAGTGCAGCACCGGCCATCGATCGAGACTGAGAGCCAAATATCAGGACCTACGTTCAGGACTCTTGCGTGCCATCCACGAGGCATGAGTAAGAAACAGGAAGCAACTCGTTCCACATCCTATGTTCTAACACAGAACATTCGACGTCCATTCACATTGGCAAATATCAGAGTGGTTCAATTTTGCAAGAGTGACAGAGGCGAGGTGTGTCGGGAGGTTTTTGAAAAGTGAAGACGCAGAGCAAAAGAGACAGAGAGAGCCGGCAGATGGGATTCAGACGAAACGTGGCTTGGCGCCACCTGTCCTCCATTGAATAGGCCGGCCGATTCGTTTCGATACTTCCGTCTGTCCTCTTCCCCGAGCTGAGCTAAAAGTTCTTGAAGTTTGAGCCCGTAACGTCTGATGCTCTGTTTTTTAAATCGAGAGAGACATCGATCACACAACCAATTTTGCCCTTTTATTTGACAAGAAGCAGGGTTGATCTTTCTTTCAAATGCTGGTCTTTCCAAGGTGTGTTGGCGATCACAGCTCCGATCTGGATCTGCTGCAAATGAGAATGATTGCAGCTGTTGCTTTAATCGCCACCATCGTCTTCGCCTCGGTGCTGTGTGGGCCGTGAGCGCTCTCCGTTCGCCTTATTCTCCGGCGGCTTGTCTGATGAGTTCCTATTTCGGAGTCTCCTTGGAGGCTTAAGCTCAAGTTCATGGTCATTTTGCAAGAGAATGAAAGAAAAGCTGGAGGAGCTCGGATGCAATCCCGAGCATGGAAAACGTGCCGCCGTGTCACGAGTATGAGGTGTTCTTGACTTTCCGGGGACCCGACTTGCGACAACTTCACCGACTGCCTTTACCACAGAATGAGGCTTGCCGGAGTCCATGTCTTCCTAGACAACGAAGAGCTGCTTGTCGGCAGAAAGATCGGTGGAGAGCTTTTGAAGCGCTAGAAAACTCTCGAATCTGCATCCCCATGCGAATTTCGGGCCGAACACGTGGTGTCTCCGCGAGGTCGCGCACATAGTCGAGCGCACCTTAAAATCAGATGGGGAGAAAGAGATACTCCCCATCTTCTTCAACGTGGATCTTGATGATGTTATGCCCAAGGCCAAATTGTACGAAAAAGCCATAAGCGGAAGAAGTTCGGGTGTGATGAGCGGAAGCGGTGGGAGGCTGCTCTTGTAAAGGTTGCGCATCTAAACAGATGGGATCATAAAGGGAAAGGGTAATTTTCCTCAACCCTTTGCTTATTGTTGGTAAATGCTTCTCATATGAAGAAACTTTGTCTCTCTAAAGTTTAAGAAGAAAGTTGTTAGCCTAACAATTTGATAATATTGTCGGTTATTTCGACCACACAATCTTTCAATCAATAAATGCTTTTATGCAAAACACGATAGTGTATGGATCTATGGTTGAGATTGTATTATCCCTAACAATCTTGTCGGAAAAGTATTTCCCTTTTAAGAATTAAAGTAGTGTGACATTTTTTTATTTGGAATTTGCATTAGAAGTTAATGATGGCTAGGCCGGACATAAACGAGATTAGATCCGAGAAACCACCGAAGATAATGAAATAACAATGAGGGAGTTATGTACACTAGGCCATTATGGTTTTATCTTAGGATTAAATCGTACATCAACACAATCCTATAAATTTAGCTGAATAATACACGCACATTGGATTTCATGTCCCTACATGTTAGTTAGTCAAGCCAAGCATTATGGAAAGATGGTTCCATCAAATTCCAACCCACGAATCGCACATGCATTCCAAAAAAAAAAAAAATAACATAAGCACAATCTACATTGACAGAATATAAAAATAAAAGAATAGAGTCAAAAGAATATACCGGAGAATTTATTATCGAAGTTCACCCAAACTTGGGCAACGTCTCTGCGTGGAGGCATTTTGCAAATTCACTAGACTTCGAGGATAGTAAAAATGCAATGATAGTCTTCTCAAAGGATCAACTTTTCTCAAAGGATCAAGGTTCAAAGAGATTGAGAACACTTACAAAACCGTCACAGTCTCTCTTTCTCCTTTGTCTCTTTTCTTCTCTACACAAGACTACTCCGTTGCTACAACTTAATAGCCGATATATGAGGTGTAGTTTTTAACCTAAAAGTAAAAAAGAGATTAAAGAAAAAAAAATCCTTCCAAAAAAGATTTGACTTCATCCTTCAACAATCTCCCACAAGAAAACGAGATACGCCCAATGCACCAAGCAACTTAGCATCCATCTACTTCAAAAGTTAGTAATTAAAATTTATGTCTCTACGATGCTCCTCATAATTAACACGAAGTAATATCAATGGTCTAATTTAGAAAATATGTTTCTCTCTATCTATTACATTAGTAAACATGTCGCCTAGATTTTTCGAGCCATCAATCTTCCATGGCTTTAACTCATTATTTTTCAAAGTTGACTATCACTCCACAAGTGTGCTCATTAGCTACTTTCAATGTATCTCCTCCTAGGAGTGAGCATAATTCCATGATAGAATCGAGAGCCAAATCGGTGAAAACAGGGTACGTTCCAAGGTATGTAAGATAGGTTCCATATTTCAAAAATTGGGACACTAGTTATGACAAGTAAGTTCTAGGTTTCACGACCTAGAACTCGAAACAAGTTTTTTTTTCTTATTTTATGTTTTCGCACGATTCCTACGATATCCCATGGCTTCCAATGATGAGTTTGTAATCCGAATCCATTAGTATAAGCTTTCATGTTTGGGGATATCCATGATTGGAACTTTTCCTATGTTAATATTTTATATTCCTCATGTGTTAAATATGAGTTATGGTCAGTGGATTGTAGTAACAAATTGTGATGATTAGATATGGTAATTCACTATAGTTTTTCAATTAATAATACAACTGAAACTTGGGTAAACGCTAGAATAGGTCCAGGTTCCAAGAAATAGGAGATTGATTCTAACAAATAGGTTCTAGGTGAAACCCGAAAGGAACCTAGAACCTGTTCACCCGTACTTGTAACCACGTGATTTCTTTGGAGGCTTCCATGATCACTAAATACTCCATTTTTGTTGTCCATAGAGCCATTATTTGTTTAGTTAAGATACACAACTCACTCGTTGTACCTACAATTGTAAATACATCTCCAAAGTAGTACTCTTACTACTATTTCGATCACCCAAGAGATCCGCATCACATAACACCGCGACTTTGGAGATGTACCTCCATAACAATTAGAGTAATTTAATTTCCCTACTAGATATCTCAATATTTATTTTATTGCATTTCAATGATCTCGCCTAAGTTTTGCAAATATCGACGGATAACTCCCATTGCCTATGTAATGTATGGTCTCGTGCTCACCATGACATTCATCAAACTTTCCACTTTTGATACAAATGGGACTGCCACCATCTCATTTTTCAAAAACTGAGTATTCGGACACATATCCTTGAAAGTTTAAAGTAACTCGCTAGAGAGTACGCAACCAATTTTTTTTTTATGTGTTGAATCTCTTTAACACTTTCTTCACATAGCATTTTCGTGATGGCCATAATTTCTTATCCTTCATATCCCCGATGATTTTCATGACTAAGAACTTTTGGACCTCTTCCAAGTCTTTGTTGGGGCCAACAATCAACCTAAAAGGGAGGTGAATAGATTGAGTGGTGATGTTTTAAAAAATTTTGTGGAAAAATAAGCAATCACCAAGTGATGATAGTCACATGCAACAAACTAGTATGTGTGAGCTGATGAATAAAGTCGAGTATAGAAAGCAAATCACACATATTTGTATAGTGGTTCGGCTTATGAGTAAGCATATGTCTACTCTCATACCGACAACCTTAACAACAGTTGCATTCCATTAGTAATCAACACTTGAGATTATAACTAGTAGGTATCATTCCTATGCCATGATAGATCACACTATCGGGACACGAGCATTGCTCTTAACTTGTATGAATATTCAGAATATTACGGTGATCACGCACAAACACGGAGATTGAGCAATGATGCTGGTTGCTCAAGTTAGTAGAGTGTACATGTGAAATTCTAAGCAAGTTCATTTGTTTGTTCACTCTTCTTTGCTCACTCAAACACATTTCAACTCGGCACTCTTGTTTGACCTCCTTCGCATCACACCTTGCCATACTTTCTCTTTGACTTTCCTCCTCCTTATATTGACCTTCACACTAGCCGTTGGAGGTCGTCAAGGATGCATGGCTGGCTACCAAGGACAAACAGTTGGATAACGGGCACATCGGACATACTTATCTACATGTGAGACAACAATAGTACCGATCTAGACTAAAGACAAAATAGCACTAGTCTTGGTCGGAGACAAAATGGACACATTTGGTCAAGATGTTAGGTAGTACGACTTCAATCTTTATCGAAGATCAAATAGTACAACCCAATTTGCATTTAAGGAATGATATCGCTAGGTACACTATTCAACCATACGTATGCAGTGTCAACTTTCAACGGTCATTCCGCAAGGTTTATCTATGGAATCCAGAGTGTCAAACGACTCTATTCTCAAGTATCAATAGTCATACCGATCACCAAATATCATACCATTGTTACGCCAATATTATTACCCTAAAATCAATAAGCACATGCATTATTCCCAATGCACACGCACTATCACCGATCGCTTGCAAGTAACTGGCTACGATTACTAGTGATGATATTGATCCAAAGACATGTTGAAACAACAACAACAATCTTTCCACATTTCATCAATCTTGAGAACTTTCGAGAACACTATTTGGACTAGTCCTTCCAAGTCGTCATGATATACTCTCTTGGCACTTGTTCACTCATCGTCACAACAAGGTTTCTTGTCTTTGCCGATCGTGTAGGATCATTGATAATGGTAACAAAATTCGTCATTTACACTCATCATGATAAACATTATAACTTGAGATAGTTTTGTAATCATTGAAATACCATAGGGATATTTTCCAACGATCTTTCATAGTAGATCGCGATGCCGATGTCTTCTACACTTTTGCAATTCTCTTCATATTGGATCACGGTATCAACTATCGCCATACTTGAAAACTAAACCTATTATTAGCCTCGTGGTGTGTAAATTCTTTTTTTTATGAACCCATCAAATTTTAAGTACCATTGCCTTTGAGCTTGCTTCAAGTCATCCAAGCTTTTCTTCAAACTATATATCATGTGCTCCTTACCCGTAACTTCAAAACCTTTAGGTTGCGCCATGTATAATTTTTCATCCGGGTCATTATGTAAAAACGCCATTTTCACATCTAATTGCTCAAGATGAAGATCCTCCATTGCAATTATACTCAACGGAACTTTGATTGATGTCATTTTCACTATTAGTGAAAATGTCTTGGAGTAGTTGATCCTTTCTTTTGAGAAAAATCCTTGATTACAAGTCTTGCCTTGTATCCGATACTACCATCTACTTCATTTTTTATCCTATACACCCCACTTATTTAACAAAGCCTATTTACCTGTGGGCAACTTGGTCAACTCTCAAATTTTATTTTAAAATAATGAGTTGATCTCGCTTTTCAATAGCACACTCCCACTACGGGTAAGATGTGTCTTTCTTTGCCTCGTGATAATTCCGGATCTCTCAAATCAGTATATTAGACATGGCTCAAAAAAGTATTTTTTTGATAGATTAAAATTTACCTTTGTCTTTTTTACACATGTAAATACCTCCTCAAGACAAATATTTTAGGGTTGTTAATCTATTTAAGATTATTGCATTCATCTTTAACTACATATTCATTGTTAGTAGGTTCATCTCGAGCCTCCACTTCATGTGCATTCTAATATGCACTAACCGTTTTCATGGTCATTGTGTCCAACTCAACATATTCTAGTTCTACTACTTTCTCATGCTCTGTCTAATGATCATTGTACATCTTTTTTCTTGAAATGTAACATTTCAACCATCAATGACTCTATTATTCTCATAATCCCAAATCTAATATCCATACTCATCATCTCCATATATGATAAATACGCACTTTCCCCGATAATGGTGGTGAATACACTTCGGTAAGTAATTTACTGAATACTTGAGTCATGAAGGTATACATGAGTTGAAGGTCTGTTCCTAGAACTCCTCAAGAGAATGGGGTAATTGCGAGGATGAGTAGAATCATTCTAGAGCATTCAATAAGCATGGGGCTACACAAAGGTCTCCCACTACACTTATAAGTCTGCTACAGTTGATGCAGCTATTTATCTAATCAACAAGAGTCTATTTGGCCTACATTCTATTGCATATTCAATTGAAAACTAATGACCTTTGTTTTCCATAATTGCAACTCTCGCAAAAATCCAACTCAATTTCTACAAAGTTGGAAGCAAATTTCTTGAATGTAACTACTTTACACCCTTTTCACCAAGATGTCCCAAACGATAATGCAAAGAGTAGACACACTACCTATAATCACTATAGTTGAAATCGTATGACATCGATATTGTTTCCTTAGAGAAGGTAAAGTGTACCAATACGCTTTCGCTTTGCTACTACTATTTCCCTTGAGATTATCTTCCACTCTCCACATCAAAGGTTGTTACCAAAACTTCTTGGTCAAGTTTACTAATTGAAACTAGATATTTCTTCAACTTTGGAATATGTCCGGTTTCACACAAAATTATATGTCCTCCATTGGATATGTTCACAATCACAATTTCTTTTCCAACAATCGAACCTATGTGGCATTTTCCTACAACCACTTGCCCTAAATCTTCACAGGCATAATCAATAAATTTATCTCTTTGCGAGGTGATATAAAAAAAAACACCGGAGTCAACAAATCACTTGTTTGTCATCAAGTCAAATCATGCAAACAAACGCAAGTTCTCTAGCAAAGGTTCATCCCTAACCATATTAGCTCATTGATTCTTATCCCGTTGCTTCTTTTTATAGGTCTCACACCGAAACCTCTCGGGTCCGGTCTGGTGACAAAATCATCACACATCTTTTACTGCCTCTCTTTTCTCTTTGATTGTGACCGCCACGCTTGTAGAATTTTCTTTATTTTTACTTATGCCATGGTTCTCCACTATTAGTGATGTCGAAGATGTAGATGCCCAAAAATTATCTCCATCTAAGACTTTCTTTCGTAGAATTTTCCTTATTTTTACTTATGCCATGATGCTACATAGCATCATCTAGAGTCAAATCATCATTCATGGTGCTTGAAATTCCTTGCATTATGATGTTATAACTTTTCGAAGGGATACTTCAAGGCCATTAGTTTGTCCTGGATTACTGCGTTCATCTTTAATCGCGTGCTCATTGTTAATAGGTTCATCTTGAGCCTCCTCTTCATGTGCACTCGATCCGCATGAACCTTCTTCAAGGTCATTGTGTCCAACTCACCATATTCTTGATCTATTGCTTTCTCATGCTCTATCTAATGATCCTTGTACATCTTTTCTTCGTGAAATATAGCATTCCAACCATCAATGACTCTTTATTTTCATAATCCCAAAGCAAATATCCATATTCATCACCACCATATCCGATAAAGATGCACTTTCCCCAATAATGGTGGTACATACAATGGTAAGTAAATTGTAGAATACTTGAGCCTTGATGGCATACATGAGTTGAAAACTGTTCTTAGAACTCCTCAAGAGAACAAGTGTAAGCGAGAAGATTAACAAAACTATTCTGGAGCACTTGATATGCATGTGATTGGATATTTCTTCAACTTTGAAATATGCCCGATTTCCCACAAAATTAGATGTCCTCCACCGAATATGTTCACAATCATAGTTTCTTTTCCAACAATTGGACATATGTGGCATTTTCCCATAATCACTTGCCCGAAATCCTCACAGGCATAATAAACAAATATGTTTATTTGCGATGTGCAATGAAAAGAAGCACCGGAGTCAACAAATCACTTGTTTGTTATCAAGTCAAACCATGCGAGACAAACACAAATTCTCTAGCAAAGGTTCATCGCTAACCACATTAGCTCATTGATTCTCATCCCGTTACTTCTTTTGTAGGCTTTACCTTGAAACATCCAGGTCCGATTTGGTGACAAAACTATCACTCATGTTTTACAACATCCATTTTCTCCTTTGATTGTGACCTACCTTGCTCGTAGAATTTTTCTCTATCTTTACTTCTCATGCGGTTCTCTACTATTAGTGACGTCGAAGATGCATATGCCCAAAAATGATCTTCACTTGAGACGTTTCTTCGCATCTCTTCATCCATAATGCTGCACAAAGATCATCTAGAGTCAAATCATCCTTCATGGTGTTCGAAATTCCCCACATTGCGGTGTTATAACTTTTCGGAAGGGAACATAAAAATAATGAAGCTTGAAACTTCATATCCTAATTTACGTATAAGGATTCCAACTAACCTTTGACCTATGTGAAACTATTAATATGCTCTATCGCTGAATCTCGTTAGATAACTTCATATTAACCAATTTCTTCGGCATATTTGATTTGATGTAGGCAGCTTGTCATATATATCTATTAGAATATCTATAGCTTGTTTTACGGTTCTTGCTTTCGCGATATGGTAACATGTCTTTTTCGTCAACCCTGCACGTATCGTACCTAATGCCTTTCAATCAAGAATTTTCCATCCCGATTTTGTTGTCGATTCACTTCCACAATTTTGGGTTTCCAACCCTTAAGTGGTGCATAAAGATCTTTCTCGATAAAGATAGTCATCGGTTTAGAGTTTCCACCATCCATCATGCCCATCGATTTTATCAAGTTTGATTTAATCTTTTATCATGTTGTTTGCTTTCAACCGAGTGTCACTCGAAAAATCTTTGATGTTCGCGATTAGCCAGCCTAAGCTATGATATCGTACAATCGATTCCGGAAAAATAACACAACCAAACAATATACACTACCATTAATTATAAATGAATAGAATCGAAAGAACACACCAGAGAATTTATTATCCAAATCAACCCAAACTTGGGTTACATCCTTGCATACACTTTGAAGAGAGTAGGATTACAATGATAATCTTCTCACAAAATCAGGTACAAAGAGATTGAGAACATTCACAAATCGCCATGGCCTCTCGTTTTCTTTTCTCTCTTTTCTTCTACATAGTATTTCTTTGCTACTACAACTTAATAGATGATATACAAGAAGTAGCTTTAACCTAGAAGTAAAAATAAGAGAAAAGACCAAAAAAAAAAAAACCCCTTCATGAAAAAAGGTTTGGCTTCACCCGCCAATAATATCAACCGATTATAACACCTATTTTTTTCCCATAATAATTAAAATGGTCGACTTAGTATACCATATAGTCCCAACAGACCAGAGATCACCATATCTAGAAGAAAATTATACCCTTTTTTCATATCGTCATGCTTTGTTGTAGCCATGGAGCACTAATTAAATTGGTTGTTGGAGAGGTATTGTGTAAGCTTAATTCCAAAAGCATGGATGTGCCTGAATATTGGGTTGAAAATCATCGTCCAATAAAAGACATACTAAAAAAGTTGACAATTGACTTTAATGGTGTACGGTTCCTCGATATTCATGGAGCGGGTGGCATTAGTAAAACAATACTTGCAAAGGTTGTGTTCAACAAAGTGTCTTCTCACTTTGATGGCATTTGTTTCCCCAATGATGTTTGAGAATCAACACGACATAGCCTTATAAACTTGCAGAAAAAGTTGGTATCAATTTTTGTCGGTTCTAAGATTGCCAACCAAATTAAAGACATTGGAGATGGGATGAATTGGATCAAGAGAGTATGTAATACTAAAAAAGTCCTCGTTGTTCTGGATGATATAGACAATGAAGAGCAACTCAAAAAGCAAGTTGGAAAATCTGATTGGTTTGGTTTAAGCAAGTAGGATCATCTTCACCACTAGAAACTTAGCAATCTTGATGACTCAAGTGGATTCATCCAGTCAAGAGGTCCCAAATCAAATGAAGAGAATTTTGGCTAATGAAGTTCATGAAATGGGATTTGGTTGAGCACTTCAATTGTTTTGTAAGCACTCATTCGGGAGAGACTCTCCCCCGGAAGGGTATGATCATCTTGCAGAGAGAATTGTCCATAGGATGGGTATGCTTCCTTTGGTTGTTGAGGCAATAGGTTCATTTCTTTATTGCCGGGGTTCTACCTTGGAGCAACATTTTGTTAAACGACAATTATGGGAAGATACGTTGAAGTAGCTAAATGATGGTCCTTTTAAGGATGTCCAAGATGCTTAATGATAAGTTATGAAGGACTCGAGAAAAAGTACAAAGAAGCATTTTTGGATATTGCTTGCCTTTTCACCAACAAGGACCAAACATATCTAGTTATCATGTGGGATGATTGTAATTACCATCCTCATAGTGCAATTAGTGTCCTCTCGCCTACGGTCCTTGATAAAAATTAGAGATGGTAATAAGTTTTGGATGCATGACCAAGTTCGAGATCTTGGAAGGCACATCATCCTTGAAGAATATCCTCATAGATTTAGTAGGGTGTGGATTCATGAGACTACTTGTAAAACTACTAGATAGAAAAGCGGGAGCGAAGAAATGGAAGAGTATCTTACATAATTTTCATTTGGAAGGAGAAACTTGTAGATTTTTTTCTCATATACTATAATTAGCGTTAACTTTAACTTTTTTTGCCGATCACTTGAGCATCAAAACTTATAAGAAAATATTTACTTAGATATCATAACTCTCAATTAATCACTTTAGTGTCGTAACTTTTAAATATTGTTCACTATTGGTGGTGAACATTGCAAAAAAAAAAAAAAAATCGACATTCAAGTGATCAATTGAAAAGTTATATGACACTTAAGTGATCGAAAAAAAAGTTATGGCACTTAAGTGACCTTCGTACTTAAATTATGACTCCCAAGTGATAAAAAAAATAATTATGACACTAAAGTGAGCGATGTACGAAAGTTATGGTATCTATGATGTCCTTTCCCACTTTCCATTTGTCTTGTGAGTCAAACATATATATATATATATATATATATATATATATATATATATATATATATATATTCTCTCTCTCTCTCTCAATATTTGGGTCAAAAGTTCTTGTAAATTGGTGGAGAAAAACCACGTAAACTGCCTAATAGTTATCTTTGTATTCTAGATTATGCAGAACAGAGAATAGCTTTTACCAAATTCTGAAAATTTTTGTTAATGGCGAACAAAAACCTATAAGTTTACTTGCTAGGGAAAGGCTTATGCCAGGGTAGGTCCCTTGTTGGAGAAATTGTTTATCAATGTTCATAGGCTTCCTTTCTTAATAGCTCACGAGTGTTAAGTGATGTGCTCTCAATTAACCTCGAGTCTCTTTTGGTAGAGAGATCAATATGTAGAAGCACTAAGCCTGACTTTTGATGGTGGCAACCGCAACACTGGACCCGAAGAATTAGCTACTCTACCAGATCCGAGGTTCCTTCGAGTTAAAGGCATTGAATTTTTTGGCAACTTCAAGAATCTTGTTTCGAAGATAAGATGGCTTTCTTGTGAAGTAACGCATAATAAATTTTATGCGGAGAATTTTCATTTTGCTAGCTTGGTCGTGTTAGACCTTTCAAGGAACAATACAGAAAATGATTGGGGTGGATGGAGCCAAATCAAAGTAAGCCTTTCTCTATTTATCTTATGGTTTAGATTTACTAAGAAACCAGGAAGAGCATCATATGGGTAGAGAATCCATGTCCCCTTCTTTCTTTCTATCTTCACCAATCATTTGTGCACTGTATAGATTGGATTCATGCTGTCCTGATCTCACGTGAATCTAGGAAAAGAAACTATTTTGGACGAGTAGCATCTAGCATTGACAACAATCGGCTAAATGCATTTAAAAAAGGAGAGGAAGCTATAGAATCACATCATTTTGATTAGGCCCATTTGTTGATAAATCTCTTCTTCAACTAATTCATTTCGATCTTCAATTCCTTCAGCTTTCTCTTCTTCCACAAACTTGTCACCGATTGCGCTCATGATCTGATTCAATCTTTTACATTCTCGTCTTCATGAAGTTGTGGCACTACCCCTTCAGACATGTACCCTGGGATGATTGATGTGTTTCATTCTTTTTAATTCAATTTCTTTTCCGCCGGATGACAAAAAAAAAACTGAAAATTTTGGATTTAAGGTGTTGCACAAAGTTGACGAAGACACCAGACTTCTCTAACTCCGTCAATTTGGGGATCTTAGAACGTGCTGGGTGTGTCAAGTTGATCACAATTGACCCCTCCATCGGTGAGCTTGAACTTCTGAAAACTTTGAATATCGAGGGGTGTATGTCTCTTGGGGAGTTGCCCGAAGAAGTTGGTTTTCTACCTTCTTTGACGCGGATCGACGTGCCTTGAACTTTGCAATTCATTGAAAGATTTGGAGATCTGGAATGAGGCATTTTTGCCTTTGCAATCTTTAAAAATTTTGGGACCTTGGGAGATTTGCTAGCCCTCTGGGAAACTTCCACAGCCTCTTGGAGTGCGGGCGAACCTTACCAGATCATGTTCACATGGGCGTGTGGGAATAAAGGTGCTTCTGGAGGCACTTGACAATCTGAAATTTTGGTCAGATACTACATAAGAACTGTACCCTGAAATCAGTTTACTTCCAAAGTCCATTGGAAGGTAGGTGAGCCAACTTCCATCTATCTCCTTGGCCATTAGTGTTCTTTATGGAGTTGACATTTGCATATTTGATGGCCATGTGAAATTTTTCATATGTAAATTTTGATAATAGGAGAAAAGCCACAAAGATTCTTCAAATTATGTCCACTGTGATACATTTATCCTAAATTTTGCTGTGACACTCCCAAATTTATACTTGTGTGACACATTTACCATTCGTCAAGGTTCCACCCTTACGATTTATTTATAAGGACGCGGGAAAGTAAACGATATTGACATGGCACCCATGTGGCTTAAGTGAAATAAAAACGATGTTGTTTTGGCTAAAAAATCATCCGAGGAAATCCCGACCGAGAGTAAATGTGTCACATAGGTACAAGTTTGTGATTTTTATTGTTACAAGAAAAGTTTATGGTAATATGAAACTCTAGGCATAGTTTGCGATTTTTTATGTCACAAAAAAAAATCAGGGTAAAGTGTCGAGTCAACATAATTTCAGGTTTTTGGTGGCTTATTTCCTTGATTTGATTATAAGTTACTTCATAAGGAAAGGTTCTCTTTCGGTGCTAAATTTAGGGGATACTAATAGGAATATCTCGTCCATCACTGTGCAAATTGGTAAATGAAAACGAGCACCGGCAAGGTTGGACTTCTGGGAATATATAATAGGAATGTTTCCGGTACTGATGAATGGAGAGAAAATATACTAAACTTGAATGATTTTATTAGTGAACCTTTTGAATCTGAAGTGTAAAAATTGTTGAACTACATATGGTAAATTTGCAGGTGATATCTCCATCTGATAGTACCATGGGCAGAAAGTTGTTTATTGACATTCTCGCCAAAACTTAAACATATAATTTAAACTTTAAGAAATTATTTAACAAATGGTTTTAAACGTCAAATGCTATTTGTACTTTTCGAAAGGTAAAGCCTTTCCCATTTACTGAACTCAAATTACAAGAGTTGTAGTGATGATAAAGAAGAAAGAGTAAAAAGTGAAATTGAAAACCCTAATTGTTAGAAAGTTGAATCAAAAAGCTTACATTATAGGCGGATGGAGACTAAATATAAGACCCATTGATTCTTGCATAGACAAAAATGATGTGAGAGCGGATGCTAATCCTGGTGACCAAACGAGTTTTCATTTACGGGTAAATTTCGTTCGAAGATAGAGAGAGATTAGAGTATTTGATTAAAATATGTACGACATTTGGTTATATATAGCGCAGGATGAAGAAATGAAACTCATCGTTATTGTCTGTTGTCAACTGCTTGCGGACAGAAACTTACTTAGCACTTTTATGATAACCGGCAGGTTAAAATTAAAGGAAGCGCCATCACAAACTTTAAATTGTGTTTACTGTGATATTAATATCTCAAAACTTTTTTTGCCTCACTAAAAGTTCAAACTTGCACCGATATGACACAAATCTTTAGTCATTCTTATGCGAAATCCGACTGTTGATTATTTGGGCTTTGCTTCAAAACTCCGAAGGGGAAACAAACACTGTTTGATCTGAAAAAAACTAAAGGAAAAGAGCAAAACAAAGAGGACAGAGACCAATTATTGGACAAGCCCAAAGAAGTTGCACGTGAGAGCTACCAACGTCGGGTTTGTGCACCTGTGGATCTCACTGAGTTGCAGCTCCATGAGCTGTGTGATCCATTCTGACGTTAATTATTTGATGGATTTTGTTATCGAGCGTCGGAGGTTAGGGCTGTCGAAAAGGACCGCTGAAATCTAAACCAAACTGAACTGATCTGAATCGAACCAAAACCGAATGCTTCGCTTTTTGGGTCAGGGTTCCCGTTTGGTTATAGTAGTGAGTAAAACAACGGGCTTCTGGCTGTTCGATTCTGTTTCGGGTTATAAACTTGAACTGACCCGAACACATTATAGTAATTGCTTGTTCTGGGTCGACAGCCATCAATCATTGCTCATCAGCTCCCCACCGTTGCTAACACCATCCATCTCATCTCCCTCGGTGGGCCTGTCCCTCCACACACGGACTCACGCCACTCCGTCACTCCCTCTCTAGAAACGTCAACTCTGGCGGCCTTCATCACCGATCTGGGCATGGGCGGACTTCGATGGATGGCAACCCTCATTCAGATCGAGTGCGTCAATCGCTGGCCAAATCGGCTCGTGTCTGTCTAGATACAAAGATGTTAAGCAGTCCAACCTCAGTTGAGGGTGGAGGTAGATGCCGCCATCGACGAAGCTTGGAGATGGTGATGGCGGACCCATGAGGCAGCCCAGACCGTTAAGTTAAACTAGATAATTGAGTCAATGAAACAACTGACCTTATTCATACTTTGTATAGTATAAATAGAGAGATATCACCTCCTATAATCATTGCCGTTCGGTTCGGTTGAAACCATCTCAAACAGGAAAAAGCAACCTAATTCGGTCTGTGAATTTTTTTTTTTTCATAAAAGTACTCTTGAACCGAACCAAACAGCGCAGTCTAAGGGTTTGGACCGTTTTTTGCTCGCCCCTAGTTATCACAGAGAAAAAATGACACAAACGATTTCCTAAACTTTGGCTCAATGTACAATGTGATCCTTGAACTTTTAATTTATTCAATACGGTCCTTGAATTTTAGCTCAATGTGCAATGTCACCCTGAAGTTTAAACGTGTTCAATGTAATCATTGAATTTTTTGTACATGTTCAATTTAGTCTCTAGATCATATGAACATATTCAATATGGTCACCGAACTTGAGTTAACGAAAGCACAACACTGGACAATTTCATATTGTCCAAGGACTAGATTAAATATAAACCAAAAGTTTTGGGACCACGTTAAATAAATTTAAAATTCATGGATGATTTAGTCGACCCACCTATCCATCCAAACTTTGGAAGGGACTCAAAAGAGTGCATGAAAAAAAAATTGAGAAAAATCCATTCTTTCCTATTTCGATTACCCAATTAAGTTCCCTATTAAAAAGAAAAAAACACAGAAAGCCATTATTTCCTAATTTGATTACCTAATTACGTTCTCTACTAATGGGTTTTTATTCGAGTACTTTCTGTTCAATTCTGCTATTTCATCGATGTTATAACTCAACGATATATTTCTATGTCACAGAGAGAAGATAACAACTAAACTCATTCTAATAAACCGAGCCAATCATAAATGAAGAAATAGCACAAGGCTTATTAGTGTTCCATTTCTAAGAACATGGATTGTACTTAAATCTATAATTGATTATTAGCTTTTATCTAATAGAATGAGTCTACATTGTCTTTTCATGACAATGAACTGAGTTTATACAGAATTTTTCCATGTTTAGAGAGAGAGTGGGGTGGGATTACCAAAAAAGTCCTAAACCTTTTACAATTATTCCAATTCAGTCCTAAATCCTCCTTTTTTTGCCAACTAAGTCTAAACCTTTTGCATTTCGCCGATTCAGTTTATCCAACCAATTTTAGCTGAAACTTGATGACTAACACTATCGATGTTGACATGAACTTTTTAAAAAATTTCATTTTGTCTGTCTTTTTATTTTTATTTTTTTGTTAATGACCGGCAAGAGGCCACCAACCCCCGGGCGACACTCGATGCCCTCACACTCGCCAAGACTTCATGCCCTGCAAGCAAGGGTTCACTGACCAAGTGTGAGGGCAATGAGCCATTGTCGACTACTAGACGAGGGCTCACGCCCTCGCTCATACACCGGCAAGGCCTCGGCCAAAGGCCTCTCGAGGTCGCCTATCGGCCATTAAAAAAAAAAAAAAGATAGAAAAAATAAAAATTAAATTAAAAAATTAAAAATATCCACATCAATGCCACTAGTGCCAAGTAGAACAATCGGTGTCAATGCTATTAATTTTCAGCCAAAATTGCTCGAATTGACTAAATGAGCTCAAATACAAAAGGTTTATGATTCAATTGACAAAAAAGAAAAGTTTAAGATTAAATGGACATAATTTTTATAGGTTTAGGACTTTTTTAGTAATTTTTCGAGAGAAAGAGAGAGAGAGAGAGAGGAGTGTAAGAAATTCTTAAGACCGCATATCCCGATTATACGTTGTCAAATAAAATCATGTATAATCGTAACCAAATGCGAAAATGTAAGGAATCTTTACTTACCTCCAATCATTAATGAAAACGATTGACAAATTGGAAATCGCAGAGCATTGAATGATTGACGATGGGTGCTTCTAGCCAATTGCTCTCTCTCAATGCGATGGTGTGTGTTTACCGTAGAAATGTACATTTTGTATGTACATTAGAATGAAAACTAACAAAAATTGAAGGGTTTGGCTTAGATGACCATTTTATATTCTCCCCTTTGCACTCTTTCGGATAACGTCGTCCATCAAGACGTTATCGTAACCCTTGAGAGTCGTAACTCTTGAGCGATAACGATTATCACTCCACTTAATGCGATCAGCAAACGTTAATGAAATAATTAAATATGGGATCACATTATCTATAAAATATTATAACAAGGAGGTCCAACACAATCTTTGTCATGGCATGGCCAAGGAGGGAAGGAAAGGATGGGCGGATAGGACCATGTGGATGTTCGCACGCACATGGACATCCATGTGAAAGAGGATGGAGGAGACATGCCTCATGGAACTCCACAACATTTCTAATTCATCCTTAGATTCATCCCCGTACATGTCATGTTCACCGACCCTACCACAGAAAAATTATCACTTTCCCCTCAACCAAATCTTGGGGAGAAAAAGATTAAACAAAAGGAAGGATCATGCTCCAAAATGGGTTGAAAGAGATTTGGCTTGTTCTGGGTATTAGGCCACCAACCTTTTGCCTTCCCTCCCAAACCCACCTTAAAAAAAAAACAATCTTTTCTCTTGCCCCCTTTGGCTTCTTGCATGACTCGCTAGATCCGAGGCATCTAAACCAAATGATGAAACCCCCAATTAAAAGGACAAGTGAAAAAAAAAAAAAAACATACAACATTTGTATCCATGCTCTGATCAAAGTTGATTGGTGGTCATATGATTTGTCCCTCCCCCCAACACCTCCACATGAAATTCTCTACACCATGATTGGCTTTGACCGCTTTTTTTTTTCCCCTTATCTCCCGCTTTTCTTTTAGCCTTTCCTTTTTTCTGTGTAAGATCTCTCCTCTGACTCCAAGTTAAAAAATCTCCCCTCTTTTTCACTCTTTTGCTTTGCAATTGCAAATTGCTAGGATGGTTTGCCTTTACCATGTGCATTTTTGTGCCACCACTTTGTACATTGCCTTTTATCTTCTTGAAAGATTTACAGCTAGTTTCTCTTCAAGAAGTGCCACTTTCAGAAGTTTGTAAAGCCTTGAGAGGGTTCCCAGGATCACAGACTTTCATCAAACTGGACATACTTTCACTCTGTACAAGAATGTGATGCACACTTCTTGTCAGGATTTTTGTCCAGGGTTGCTCACTCAAGGGGGCATGTTCATGGAGATAAAGGAAGGTTGGCGGTTGATTGCTTGAACCTTGTAGCCCCCCTCTCTGAAGAAATTCAAATTACCAATGATAGTAACTCACTAAAATGCAATGATTTTACCCCACACTTTTGCTGAATAAAAAGTTGAAACAGAATAATGAGATTAAACAACTTTAAATTATTCATGGTTGTGGGGAGCAAAATCAATTTCCCTAACAGGTGAAATCATGATGGGGTTTCATTGACAGAGATGGGTCACCAACAAAAAGGAAAGGCAAGAACATATAGTACAAGAACTAGTGAGATAAAACTGTGGAGCAAACTGATGCCTTGACTGGTTGAGAGAATTAGGTCAAGTGGAAAGAAGAGAACAGATGGCATATCCCACACAAACAATTAATCAAGCTTGTGCTTCTGTAAAGAATCCCTTCTGCAATGTATTGCAGTTGCACTCACAGATGACTGAAACTCATAATGAACATGGCAAGTTCTTCACAGCAAACCACCATGACAAATTTCTCCGGAAACCATATAGCATAATTGCCAATTCTTTTTACCTGAAGATGAGAGTAAAATGAATATTGGTAATAATTGATTACCTTTATATCACTCCCGATCCTCAACTATTAGCATCCTATCATTGGAAAAAGCAGTAGAAAGAGACAGAGAATAGAAAAGAACGGGTAAAATGGTAAAAAAAATTTGCTAACATCTCCCCGCCGCTGCATCACCGCATCATGGAATAGATTTAACTAGTTTTCTTAACTTGGAATGATAATGACTAATCACGGCCTTCAACAGCTGCAAGAGTCTCTTTTCACCATGGAATTTTCCCTTTTTTACCCAAGACAGAAAGGAAGAACTATTTATCACAGGCTGAAACTGTTGGAACAAGGAAGGTAGAGAAAAACTTTTGGAAAGACAAGATTGAAAGTGTGATATGGATAATCGGAAATGGTTAGGTGGGGGTTAATGAAATAATTAAACTCATCATAAACTACGAGCTAGTTCAACTTGACAGCTCTGTTTCGATGATTTCGGCAAGTTCAGCAACTAGCTTGTTATCTTCTTTTGGTAATCAAACACTGTATGATCAAGTTCTTCTTAATACAAATATACCTACACATTGAAATTAGGATCACATATTTACTGCATACTGAAAAGATGTTTACAATGATAGTGTTTTGTTAATACTGTTCCCGAAATTGGAAGTCTTGGGCATGAACAAGAAAGACCAGTCATTGAAACACCCACTAACTTGTAACTACCGCTATGTTTTTTCCTTTTCCTGTAACAGCAGCAATCCCCATGCAAATGCAAAGGCACTTTCATGCCCAACGATGCACAAAAAGTTCTCCTTAATGGAAAACACCCACAACCCAACATTACATTCACAAGTCCACTGATTTTTTTGCCCTTGGGAATGATCGTAGGATTCTTTAATCCATTGGAAGGACAAAACAAATCGATAAGAGTATCGTAAAGCTAAATCGGGGGTCTAGAGGAAAGCAATTAGCTTAAACGTCGCAGCTTCGGTAAATTCAAATTCTATGTAAATCCTTCAAAACACGACACAGGAAGCCTTAACTACTGGGACGCCTCTGTTCTTTTCTTCAATAAGCAAGTGAACTTGATAGGCAAAATTGCATTAGATGTTCACTTGTTCTGTATTGGTCAAGAGACTGCCATCTCGTGTCTAAGCCTTTATTATATTGCACAGCAGAAGTTAAGGGCCAACTTTAACTTTACTAGCATCTGTAATAAGCCCAAATGATTCCTGGAACAAATCGTTCGAAGAATAATCATGTGCATAAAAATTTGGTCTTTTTCCCGACTTTCGCTTATTTACTATTTTCCTTCATTGGTGGTCCTCTTTTCAGAGAACCCCTTTTCCAACTCCTAATAAAGATGCCCGTAGTTACGCATGCATTGTCGCTGCACTGAGCATTGACCAAGAAATGCGACAGTACAGATGTCCTTTTCAATCACCCATCGCGTCAAAGCAGGGCGCTTCTGCGTTTCAAATCTTCCCAACGGCCAAAAATTAACAAAGTCCTGTTTTTTTTTTTTTTTGTCAGCTTCTGAAACAGTAGACTCGTGAATGAACATGTAGACATCACTTGAAATACGGGCTATCTCACAATTTACTCCTCAGAACGACCTTGACATAAGATCGTTGTCTTCACTTGCGCCCTCTGTTACGGCACTTTTCACAATTTTCTTCTTGTGGGCCTTCTTGGGCGAAAAAATTCAGAGAAATCAGCAAATAGCATAGAAGCTGCGTCTTTTCTTGTTTATCAGTTGTGTAGCTACCTCTGCCAGCAAACAGGGGAACATGAAACAGAGGACGTCTTGCATTGCTTCTCAAAACAGAGGAAATTACAATGTGAAAACATATTAAAGCTTAAGGTAAGTACTAGGCATCATAAATAGTGGCATAGTACAACACTGTACACATAGCATCATCAAATGTGCCATCACTAGGGAATAAGTTCTAGGAATTGGAAAGAAAAATCTAAAGATTACTCAGAGCAGCCCCAGAGAATTCAGGGGAAATGGGGTTAAATTAGTGGGACGAGGGAGAGTCATTAGAAGGTGAAATGCGGATAAATTTCGAGGCTAGCTTCAGAATCTTCTCTTGCTGCAAAATCTTCGGAATCCTAGGAGGCGATGCTAGAGCTTAATTCGAGCGAGCCATAGTCGAGAAGCTCCTCAATCATTTGCTCTATGTGATCATCTTCGAGAGGCTTGAACTGCTGGGTCTCGGTCTCCTCGACTTGCTCTTTCTTGATCACCCAACTCTCTGATTCTTGCAACTGAAATTGCATCCTGTGATGACCCATCTCATTGTTCCTCTCGAAGATGCCGTTGGTGTTGACAAAATGAGAACTTGGTGGCTTCTGCGGCTCTTGCACTTGCAATGCAGACTTGGTCATCTGCAAAGAGGCCATGTAGCACCTGTGGAGCTTCGCGGTCAATGTCGCCGAGAGGAGTTTCGAGGACGAAGACTGCGATGTGTTCGGGTTGTAAGGGAAGTTGGTCCGAGCCCTCGGCCCGCACATTAGCCTCGCCGCTTCGTCATAGGCTCGAGCCGCATCCTCGGCCGTTTCAAATGTCCCTAGCCAAATCCTCGTTTTCCTGCATCCGACAGAAACGTTTCGGTTCAGCACGCATGTCCGAGAACGCAAAAAACACAAACTTCCAATCAAACATGATCTTACAGTAAAGGATGGCGGATTTCGGAGACCCAAGAACCCCAATGCCTCTGGCGCACGCCGCGATATCGCTGCTGCGGTCGAGCCATGTTAGAGAGAAGATTAAACAAAAAAAAAACAGAGTTTCTTTGAGAAAATGCTTGTGAAGACGCCTGAAGGAGAGATGCTTTGTGAATGTCTGCGCAAGAAATGCTTCCGATCTGTGAATGGAGCGGGAGAATTTGGGGGATTTTGCAGTTGAAGCTTTGTGGACATATATATATATTGGAGCTTAGGTGCTGTTTTTTTCCTACACTTGCTGGAAACCAATTTAGAAAACCTGGGTCCCACGAATAGATGTCCAATTTCTTTTTGTTCTTTTTGGTGCAGACTTCACAAGTTTTTTTTTTTTTTTTTAGGTTGTTTACCAGTTGTCCATTTGCTTGAGCTTGACATGATTAATTTGATTATTGAAGCTGAGGAGGAGGAGCTCGAGAGGAGATTTTTCAAACTCAAACCGTGTCCAAATTCAATCAACATGGACTACAATATTTGGTGTTTGCTTTCGAAAGGGGGTTTTGATCAAATGGCTCTCAACAACATGTTACCCTTTTGTTGCTTGTATGAAAATCCAAGGTCGTAATCAGGAAGATTCTTCATGTGATTGAGTTGCAAGGTTTGGATAGTGACTTGAGCAAAGTTCATGACCCTTTAATTATAATTAACAAGATAGATTTAATTATTGGTGCCAAAAAGAAATTGCTTATTGTTGCATATCCATAGGTAATCCGTGAACATGTTGAGTTGAGTTTAGTTGAGTTCTTCCTTACTAAAAAATTGCTTTTCAAACTTAGGGATATCTGTACTTTAGTAGATAATTTCTAGAGTGGACCGACCACGTATCACATATCAAGCACTTTCGTTAACACGGTCACCTTAGATTGTATAGCTACGATGAACTTCAGTTGTCCTTTGGAGGTTCAGTTCATTTTCAGATTTCTCTCCTTCACAGTAAAAAAGCTCATGAGTTTATGGCAAAAACTCGAAGGCTAGAAAAGATGGGATGCGTATCTAGTGCTATGGATCAATTGGTTGGTAATGATTGAACCCCTTAAGTCCCTCATGATTATGGTCCAAGCAAGGACCATTATTATCGCATCTCCTTCACTGTTAAGGTATCTAAATGAACTCACAACGCAATAACCCCCCACTCTTTTCACGTCCTAATCCAACGGCGGATATTGTTGGCGGCAGTGTCATGAGAAAGTTCCCTTCGTGAATCCGAGTAACGCTAGGCATACTACACAGATTTATGAAATCGGTACATCAAGCGGGGCGCCGGACCCATGGATCAAAGTAGGCTTATTCATCACACATCTCGCCGGTTGATATATCAGTTTAGTCGCGACGGAATTTGAGGGACACATTCCGTTTCCTCGAACAAACAAGAGAGGAACAACATTGGAATGGACCTTACCATAAATAAATAAATAAATAAAAACAACATTGGAATAGACATTCCGACCCAAAAAGGAAAGAAAGTATAATTGGTAACTTTTTACAAGAGTAATATTGGGAATAGGAAAATGTTTCCCGACGATTGTCGATTTTGATCCACACGTTATCACCGCTGCTTTTTTCAGAAAAATCTTCATTAATTAAAAAATTATAAAGTCAAAAGATAATGACAATCTTGTCAGACTGTCATTCTTGAGAACCTTGAAAATATAGCTTTCACTTTCTTGCAATTTGCCCACTTTCATGCAATTTGAGCTTTTTGTTCTCTTGTTAATGTGTTGCTCGATCAAGTGGGATTCATCTGTACACGGCTCTCCCAACTTGAGCTGTCCCAAAAGACACCGAGACACGAGCAGATGCCGACCACGAAAACAAGAAGACATCCCAAGTGTCATGTGAATTCCTGCCCATGTTCCACTGCTCCTCCACATGCAACACCATCCTCCTCGCCTTATCCGCCACTGTCCGGACCGATAACAACAAACAGAAGATGAAGCGAGCAGCATTCGCAGATGGGTGGTGGCGATGCTGCCCTTGTTTTCTTGATGTACACACGAGGGGTTCGCCTAGGGTTTCTGCATTTTTTTCTTTTTTTAAACTTGCGGGTGCGTGTCTGTCTCTGTGGACGGAGAGCTATGGATCGTTCAGCTGCTATTTCTGACCCTCTTTCGTGCTTCCTTAACTCAGGACGGATCCACATGGGTCCCGAACATGTTCGCCTGCGAACGTCTTTCTCGTCTGTTCATTGAACCCATCTAGGGTTTTTGCAGGTTCGGTCCCCGCTTCCACGTGTCCATCCTTTGCTTGCTCTGACGGCCTTGCGGAAGATCAGTTAATACATTACTATTCCAGGATTCCAAGTATATCCAAATTGAACGGATATAAAAGACTTTCGTGCATGTGGTGAAACGAAAGGCCAGGAGTCAAATATTCAACGCCATCGAGATTAATTAACTTCGACGATATCCTTAAAAATTGGCCAAAACGAACGATAGAAGGGATGTCGCAGGTTAGGATCAGTCGTACAACCACAACGGAATAGAAAATAAAATGCGAGAAAAAACAAATTAAAACATTCTAATCCATCCTTAGATTAAAGGCTACATCAAGTAGAGAATTTCATTATTATTAGCACATGCCTCTTCTACATACAAATCTCAATTGACAAATGAAATAGATTATATATACCAAGCAAAAAAAAAAACTGGATACAAGAAGGCCTTAAACCACTTAGTAATTATTCATAGGTCTAAATCCAAATCATTAATAAAATACAAATCAAAGCTATAAAATCCATTTGGAGAGTATAAACCACACCCTAATATGATGGACTCGTGAGTTTATTTTACCGGTTAAAAAAATTGACACCACCGTACGAGGGCAGGAGGGCATTTAGTTCGGCTTCTCTCGCTAGCCAATACGAATTAGTTCATGCTCGGGCTGTATTTGTTCATATGTTAAATCGTATTTTTGCCGAGCGCATGATATGAAAAAGGTATTTCATCGCTTTCGCGTCTCGAAAAGTGTCGATCGGAGCGTGCCGTGCCGTATCACGGTGAATTAACCGTCGCAAATCATTGTCAAGATCAGCTGGAGGAGAAGGAAAACGACAGAGGAAAACCAGCAGGAGGCATCATATCAAAGATCAACAGCGACAAAGATGAAAAATGACTCGGACCTCTTGGATTACAGCTATATAGAACCTTGGACTGGAACAGAAGCCAGCCCGGGTCAAAAGCCAAGGCGTGCGTCACGGTCGGGTCGGGCCGGGCCCCCCAAAACCATGAAAGCGCGTGAGGTGGGACCCGGGAGATAACATGGGATGATTAGGGTTTTAGATACAAGATAACTTGTCAAGCAGCTAGCGAATTTCGTGGGAAACGAAAACTGTAGACAGGATTTTAAATTTCGCCGACGGGATAAGGAAAAAAATTAGTTGCATTGTTAAAAAAAAAATTTGATTTACTTATTTTAGTATGATTATGTCACTGTTTTCTTAAAGAGTTTTTGTTTCACCTTCGCTAGAGAAGGTAGCACATTTAAGCATATTTCTTGTACTTTTATCGGTGATATGATTTTCTTCTTGCACGTTAATAATCTCACCGTGATCTCAAGACATACTTTTTTTTAATCAAAAATTCATTTAATATATCGATCTCCTTTTAAAGTATGCTCTCTTAGCTGACGATGTTCTGTAGGAGAATGAATATTCTTGTGGAAGTAAATATATAGACAATCCAGAACAAGACATAAACCTATGGTATATCAATTTTTTTATAATTCAGGATGGGAATGCAATGGGAGGCTATGAAATACCTTGCAAATTCTTATGAACTGATTAAATTTAAGCCTTGATCTTAAGTAATTTGCATGCAGTTGGCCGGCTTTGAACTTGAGCTGGAATTCCCTAGAACATGTTAGACAACCATTTTTAGCACGTTCAACAAGGGAATAATGCAAATTCTCAGCACTAATCCTTTTCATACAATACTTTTTTTTTCTCTCTCTCTATATATATATATATATATATATATATATATAATATTAAATTATGAAAAGCTCAAACCGTTTCGTGCAAACCAAAGGACATGGGTCAGGTCGATTTCAATAGCACGGTCTCCTTTGTCGAACGCCTCACAAAAGTCTCATCTGTGTTGGGATAAGTTTAAGAATTAGAGTTCATATCACTATCATGAACGTCATACCCATTTTTGTACACACTGATGCTCAGCTTGCATGCAACAACACTACACATGCTTTCGTGAATATATATAAAATCTCCAATTGTCTTTTGATTTTACAGATGTTTACAGACTTTGAAAGCTCCACCACCGTGTGAGAACCTCTCTCCTTCTTTTAGGGTTTCTTGATCTGCTTAAATTACGCTGGAGAGATTTTTGGAGATATACGCTTAGTTGTTTCCACTTCATTTTTGTGAAAATGACATTTTTTCGTAAGACTTTTCTGAGCTCAACATGTTGGCGCCCACGCATACACTTGGTTGAACGTTTGTACTTTGACGAACGTGCCTTAAAGACTCGAGTTGGACAGATTGGAATATAGGTGGAATTAAATCCCATCCGGTAAAATCTTTTTCCACACAAAGTCTTGATATTTCTTTGCTATTGTAATTCGATTCTCAAATTCTCAACCCTAACCCGTGAAGCAAGACAAAACCAATCTTGTCAAAGATTACTAGGAAGAAAAATCCCGAATTATTGTTGGGGAAGAATTAGATTCAAGAATGGAGATGTGTTGAGGAGGTTTCGATGTTTATCCGATGATTTTGTAGTCATTCACCAACTTTACAATAAAACATTAATCGAGAGGATCAAAGACGGGCCGAGCCCCCCGAACACACATGGACGCACGCATGGTGCTCGAAGTAACTTTTATTATTTTGTGTTATGATCTATACAGTTCTATGTATGCAATAAAACTGACCTAAAGCCTTGTAATACTAGAACTTAGCTGTTAGTAAATACTAAATAGTATATAAATATGACTTTCTTAACTTTATATATTAAGACGTCAAGATGAAGAACTAAACAATTCTTCTTGACGCGGTTTGGTCAGCAAAAACGAAGCAAAACAAAGAAAGGGATGACTTAAGGGAGGGGGCTGATGTGATAGAAAATCTGTGTCTTTGAAGTTCCCCCCGCAGTCTATGGGATTTGCACAGCCCTGTCTCTTTTCAATATTCTCTTTTTGCTTTCTGTTTTTATTTGATGAATTTGTATTATATATATAGAGAGAGAGAGACCACGCACCATTTCCTTATCATTGGCTTGCTAATTGGAAAGGATGGCGTCCCTCTCCGTTCCATGTGCATACATTGTCCCCGCTTTGTCTCATTCTCCACATACGTAGCATCCAATGAAGACCAAGAACAACAGAAGATGACAAACTACAAGACCCAACAACTACGTATCGATCAACATACGATGTTAATGATTTTGAAGAACAAATGGCTCAGGAGAAGTCGGGTAGCAACTGTGTTCGATTAGTTCCTAGATCGATGCAAATCATCATGCATATAAAAGAGATTTGAGAAGTTGATAAGCATAATAAGATAACGGTCGCAATCTCAACAAGTAAGTGTTATGAATAGAAAAAAGCGTATATCACTTATAAATGGGCTCACCTCTAATCTTATGTTTAGCATTCCACCGGTCTATGTTGCACCGACACTATACACGACACGACACCTCGACACTTGATTTCTCAAAAAATAGATAATTTCGACGCGTTGGAACACGTTATATATTATATATATATTTATATATAATAAATTATTATGTATATATAAAAATAAAAGCGGTGAGTGTCTTCTTCTTCTTTTTATTAAGGATTCACGATTAGATTTTTTTGTGCTTAAAATTAACCATGTGTGTGTCGGGATCTTTGGACTCGCATGTTTGGCGACGTGTCCGGAGTACTAACAATATGTTGGTCACATGTGAGAGAGTGTCGGAGAGAGTCCGACACGACACGACATGATACGGAGGCCTCCGAAGAGTGTTCGTGTAACATAGCCACCGGTATATTATCACACTGTCATGCTAGCATGAAACGATATAGAACCCTAAATCGTTTCTATGATCTATTTGATTCGATCCACCGATACTCGCTCAACTCTCTAAAAAGCCTGGATTCGGCCTTACGCGGGATTAGTCACATGGGCCTCAATCCGATTATCTTATGTTGAATTGAATCCTTTTGCTTAAGGCAAACCCTACTAGGGATGATTGGTTCTCGGTTCGATCCAGTTCCTCTCAAGAACCGAGAACCGGACCGGTGATCCCGATTTTCATTTTCCAAAACTAAGGACCGAACCGAACGGTGGCGGTCCCGGTTCCCCATCGGTTCTAGAAAACCAATAACACAACAAATTTTTGCACTTGCCCGGGATAGAGAGCATCTTTTTCTTTTTCAAGATTCATCGCTATTTCTTTAATCTGGTTTTAGCTTCTTGGATGTGATTTGATTACTTGTCAAGATTTTGTCATTCTCAAGAAGGCAATCACAAAATAGCAAAGTGCAAAAGAAAGAAGCAAACCCTAAATAATAAATATTATGGTTACTTTAAAAAAAAAAATCTACCGGTCCAATCCTATGTCTCTAGAATTGGAAACCGGATCGCCTAACCACCTGGTTTCAATATTAAGAATCGAGAATTGGACCAAACTCATCTAGAATAGGGAACCGAACCATCGGACAGGGCGGTTCTCGATTCGGATAGTCTGATTTGCTCATCCCTAAACCCTGCGATAGCTCATCAATAGCGTCACATATGTATAAGCATGTGACACGATTGATGAGCCGTGGCCCAAGCACCTTGGCAAGCTCGTGAACGCCAGTTCTACAGCTTCGTATATCTCCACCGGCCTTCACTGTTCATACCATGTTCTAGAGCCGCCTCCATCGCAACATAACTACGATCCATGTCGCAAGTTCTTTTCCTAATAAATCTTAGTACCGTGTACTCGCGAAATTCCTAAATCCCATTTTGTAGAACCAATTATGGAACTGATTGCTTCTCATGGTGGCAAAGATGGTATTTATTTTCTCGCATGAGGGTGATTGGCTACAATCGACTAGTTAGGTCAACATATGGTTAAGATATAGTTAATGCATGTGGGTGAATAGTGAGAGCATTTAAAGGGACCCTTTGACAAAGACTATGTTGCAACGACCTCGGATGTTTTTTCCTTTTTTAATTTACTATTTTTGGTCCTAACCTAAAGCAAACTCCAAAATGCCAAATCCATGCCATGTGCACTCGATTTTAATAATGTTCAGTTCAAAAAATTAGGGTGATCTTTTCAAAGCCGCGTTGTGCCTTTGTGTTATACAAATTGGCCACTAATTTAGCATTAGCTCGAGAAATGATTCCTCGGAAGATTCTACGGACATGCAACTGAAAGTATAGGCAACTAACCTAGCTAGTCCTCCTGGTTGTTAGACTAAGCCAGGGTGAGATGAAATAAAAATAACATGGCAATAGGAATATATGCACGAGAATATGAAAGAGCGAGTGCTGAGATTCAAGTAGTCGCCTTGCCTGAACCCTAATACCGAATTAGATAAGTATGCTGTTCTTTGAAATTTATATCTCCGATAATCATCGGTACGTGCGCATGCGAAACTTAGTGGCGGTCATGAAAATTTTATGGCGACCTTCGAAAAGGCGGTCTAAGTTATAGTTCGGCATTATGGTTTCTTGGTAAAATTGAAATTCAAGTGATGTGCAATGTGATGGTTTGACTAAGATGACGATGGAGGGGAAGAGTCGTTGGTTTTTCCTGCATGTCTTGAGGCCTTGTCTTCTGCGATCCATGATTGGTCGACATCATGGGTCCACTAAAGATGAGGCCCGTGAATTCACAGTAGAGGAAAGGAATCTCGGGAAATTGTTTTCTCTTCTTTCCTTCGGCCCAAAATCTTTGCTGGGTTGCGAAACTCGCAGGATGAGCTAGGCAAAGTTTCAAGTTTTGGGGCAGAAGGTCCAAGGTGTTACCCTCTCGACCGGACAATTTTCAGCCATAGCCTCGAAAAATGATTGATGCAACGGGACACGATGACGCAAATGATCTCGAACTTTGATTTAATGTATAATTTGATCTTTAATTTTAAATTTATTCATCGTAGTCCATAAACTTTAGCGCAATATGCAATGTCATCCATGATCTATTAATTTATTCAATGTGATCTCGGACTTTTAGTGCATGTTAAATTTAGTCCATAAACCGTATGAAAATATTCACTTTGCCCTTCTATCAATTCAAATTTAAGGATAACATTGAATATTTGCATGACATCTAAGAACTAAATTGAATATATACTAAAAATATATAGACCACATAGAATGTATTAAACGTTCGGGACGACATTATCGTTGGGCTAATGTCGGAGGCCATATCGAATAAATTTAAAGTCCATGGATCACATTGCACATTTGGTCAAAGTTCATGGGCTTAATATACTAAAAACCTAACTTTAGGTCCAATCTCAATTCTATCCTAAATTATCTCATGAAAAACCCAACTTTAGGCCATGTCCCAATTCGCCAACCAATCACAATTTTACTCTAAAAATTTTTTCAGTCTCTATCCCGACTGTCGGATGCGAAAGTCATTCATGCCCTCAATTCGAATATTGAGTTCGGGATAATGGATTACTAAGTCCATTTATTAAAAAGGGAATGGAACTCGGCGCGAGTTCTCCAAACCCATACCAAATCGCTACGGAAAGGAATTCTTAATCAAACGGGTGATGTAGACATCAAGCCATATCGAGGAGGAGGTCCGAAGGACCCATTGTCCTATCCACTTGGTCCGATCACTCAAGCGAGAGTGAAGCAATTCAAGCAAGTTGTTGGTGTCATGGTTCGTGATCTTTGGAGTGGAGGCGATCTTGGATCGAGACTTGAAAAATCTTGAACTTCTTGGAACAACACAATCATTTGGAGTAGCGTTAACCGAGTTGTTGACTCGGGCCGTTGACCAAGGGGAAGGGTTAGTAAACTCCGATGGGCTCAAATTTGGTCACCGCATGGAAATGAGCCATGATCCATACTCACCGCTATCTTTGTGATCGACAAAGTTTTTTTCTTATTTCGTAGTCGTTTAGATGGATTTTTAGGCATCTTTTTTATTTTAGGCAATTTTCATGATTTATTGATATTTTGTGATATTGTGTTTCCTAGGATTAGCACCATATATAAGGGTGCTTAGGGTTTCGAGATTGGAGAGACATTAATTTCGATTTTTAATATAATAAGAGGATTTTCTTTTCTTTGAGTTCTTTACGAACTTGACCTTATTAGGGCTTCCTTGTGGTGGTCGATTCGACTTATTGAGTAAGATAGCGAGCTCTCTCGTTCATAGAGTCTATAACGTTGGTTGGTTGACACGGGTTCGTCAACGAAGTCACGTTTATCTTGCGGTTACCAATCACGGGTTCGATTGGAGGTCGAGGTTCACAATTCGCACCTTCTCGGATCTTCGTAGAATGATCAATTCCGCATTGATTCACATCAACGAGGGTTGATATCTTTCGCAGAGGGGGATCGGACCCAAAGTGGAGTGACATATGAGTAGTGTACATGCCAACGGAGTCGCCACCAATCATTTTTTTGAAGGATATGATTGAAAATCCTATCGAGCGATCGAGAGATATCACTTGATTCTACGAAAACTAGATAAGTGGGTTCGGGGATTTAGTTACGTCGAGATTGTCATCAACGCCCTTTCGGCACCTAAGTTGAGTGATTTTCTAAACTAAGAATTCATGTAGATGTATCGGGAGGTGAGGTAAGTCCTAACGATCTAGAGAGTTTCATGCGGATGGGATCGTCTATGCTATCAATCACAATCAATAATGGAAAGTGCGCAAATCAAGGAATGAATAACATGTGGATAAAACGCATCAAGTCATCACACAATTGACTACATGTCATGCCTAATATAGCCCTATAGACTTAGAAAATGATCCATTTAAGTTCATGAGCGGTTCGGGAATGGTAGGGACGATAACGTCCGGGAGGGGTAAAATTGTCAATTTCAAAAGCTCGGGAATCCAAAATCAACAAAAATGCGTTGGGCCAATTGAATATGCCCTTTTCCATTTTTTTTATTTTTATTTTTTGGCAATTTTTCCTAATTTTTCTAATTTTTTTGGAATTTTTCAGAATTTTTTTTATTAGAATTGTTGAGAATTTTTTATTCTAATATCCAATTCTATGGTCCAGATTCACCCACATGGCTAACCACAACCCTTAGATCAGCCTACTAAATCTACAGCTCGGATCAAACCGAGACTAAATCCTATCCGTTCGATCTATTTACCAAAATCAACACGCCGAGATCAAGCGCGAAGACTAACTCTCGGTTGTTGGATCCGAATACGAAATCCTACGACCAGGATCGCACGATGAGACTAATTCTCGACCGTCCGATCAACATTTTATTTTTTATTTTAGAAATTGATTTTATAAATCAAAAATGATTTTTTATGTCTGAAAAATTCTCAAATTGTGACACGTGGCCTAATGCTAACCATCCGATCTGGATTTTATTTTTATTTTTTGAAAATATTTTAGAATATATGCTCGATTGGTGTGGGTGTTGACCGGTCTTCGTCGAGAGGTTGAAGATGACCAATGAATGGTCGAGGTTTCTCCGATTATCGATCGACAGGTGAAACCTCGGCCAAATGGCCCGAAACCGGTCCCACTCGAATTGTCCAAACACATAGATCAACATATCTCGATTCAGCCAAAATCATCCACAGAATCAACCTAAATAGAGCCCGCACAAAGCTCGGCTATGGAGGGTCAATGACGCAACATCGAGAAAAATAGGTCAATCAAAGCTCAATGTGCACTAAAATCAAGTTCAAGATACTTACCTTCGAGTCCGATCGGCTCGGTTTAGGCTAGCTTAAGCTAGGGAAGCTTCGAAAGGGTCGGCCATAGCGACGGACTCGACTCGAAGGTTTTGTGTAAAATCAATGCAAAACAAGAGTACGATGATGTTCGGTGAAACTCAAGAAACAAAACGCACACATTAATTTGCGGAATCATGGGTGAAAATGCAAGATGCTATGTAAGCATAGTGAAAAGCTCGAGAGCGAGACTTACGATTTTCGAGGGAGTTAAGCTGCCAAATCGGTGGCAATCGCTTCCTTAGAGCCTTAGGAAGTTTCTTGAAATGATGCGAGGCCTCGATTCCTCCTCTACAAGTAGACATGGTCATGGGTTGGTTTGGGCCAAGAACCGGCCCGTTGATCGGGACCGGCGTTTCGAACTAGAATCGGTCCGGCCCTTCACCGGCCGGTTACGATTTTAAAAATTCGAAACCAGCCCGGAATCGACTATTCCAGTGTCGGTTACGAAAAAAAAAAAAAAAAAAAAAGGAAAGAGCCGTGGCTCTTTCCCTCCCAACCGTAACCGGCCCTTGAACCAGCAGGCCTTTGAACTTGCCCAGAACCGAATCGCTCCTTCAAGGGCCGGTTCCAGTTCAAGCATGGCCACGAACCGTAACCGCCGATTCATGAACTAGAATCGGCGATTCACGGCCGGTAGCCATGTTTATCTACAAGTCCGGCCAAGCTCGAGAACTTATTGCTCAAGCTCACAACAATGGCGTTGCAAAGAGCGTTTTCTCTCTCCTCTTTTCACACACTCTCTCTCTAGTCTGTTACCTTTGCAAACAAAATGAGCCCATTCACTGATCAAAACGCGTGAGTTTTGATCTTATTCCATTCGAGTCCAATTTGCACGTCCACCGGGGGAGGGGGTGGTCATTGACTTCAATTGCAAGTGACCTCACGTGCCAAATGGCCTAAACGGCGACGAAGACGATGGAAACTTCCATTAGCAGGTCTAGGAGAGCAAGTGGATGTTCAATTTGGATGACTTGAGAAAAAGTTGACTTTTGTATCTTCACGACATTGACTAGCTTTGTCATCGCAGCTCCAGCGATCCCAGGCGGAGAGATTGGTGGCGATGGTTCGGAGAGTTGAGGGCTACAAGGCCCACCCCATGGCATCGCTAATAATGGTTGGGAAGACCTCCAATTTTAGTGTCAAAGTTCAACTCTTGCTCGGGCATTTGAACTTGCGCGAGAAATGGGAATTTGGGAAGAAGGAGTTCGACCGGGTATGTGGGTTAGATCCGATTTGACCAGGCAGACCCGGTCGACCTAAAATCCTCAAATGGACCTGTGAGAACTTAGAATTTTTCAAATTAAATCACAAAATTGGACTTAGGAACACAAAATCTATCAAGAAATGCGATTTTCGTGAAAATTATGCATGGAATTATATAAAAGCCCCAAATCTTGACTTTGACCCAAGAATGAAAATTGGCTAATTCAAACCCTAAATGGTAGAATCAACCCAAGCCACCCCTACCAATCAATCCATGAGGTTGAAAACTATAGGGCATGGGTCTTGATTTTGCATGATGATCCCTAATTTTTATTAATTGCATTTTAATTGAAACCCAAGGACTAAAATATAATACAAATTTCCAATTAAGTCCAATTTGTGTAATTTTACAATTTTCTTAAACATGTGGACTAAAATAATGTTCAAAGTACTAAAGTCATATATCATGGCTTAAAGAATGAGAAATCGAAAATAAAATGACTCAAATTGCAATTTTTGGGCCAATTAAGGACTATGCTCAATGAAGAGACATCAGGTCCCAAATTGAATTTTTCAAATTTTAAAATAAAAATATTTACTATTTTTTGTATTTTTATAGCCTCAAATGCTATTTTCCCCGAATTTTCAAGTATTTTTTTAAAATAATAAAAAATGCAAAAAATACAAAAAATTATTTTCTGTTCAAAATGGTTCCTTAGGCTTGGCTAAGGCTACCAAAATTTATTTTGCAATTTTTTTTGACTTTTTATGGATTTTCTAAACATTTTCTAAAATAAAATGACAAAAAATCATGTGACAACAATCTCTTAAAAAGCCACTTACTTTTTTACTTGAGTCACAAATCTCCATGTTAATCATCCGTTCAAAATTTATCATTGACAACCGAAAGATGGAAAACTTGAAGCACGAGCCGTTCGAGTGTCTTTAGTCTAGTATCTCGAGGCGAAAGCTTTCCAACCTTGAGAAATTGAAGACCAAGCGCAGAATTGAACATTCACGAGCGAGATGGAAGGAAGACTCTCTTAAGAGTAAGAACAATTCAAGAAAGTTAATCTAAATTATTCTACTTTTTACCAAAATTTCAAATCCAAGAACACATTATTTGGGCCGATATGAAAATTCATCTCCAAAAGACATCTTCTTAACTATGAGATTTGGGGAGAAATTAGAGCAATGGCGGATGGTTAATGGGAGAAAATTTGGAACTCAAGTGAAATGAGATGAAGTTTTACGAGACAAAAAAAATAGGGTAAAATTGAAATGATTTTTATGAGACAAAGAAAAGTTTATGGAAGAATTGAAACTATACCTAAAGTAGTGAATTTTGTATGAGATAAAAAAAATTATGGTAGTAATGGAACTTGGGCTAAAGTTGAGAGCTTTTCGGGATATTAAATCAAAATTCAAGAACTATTTATGTCATTTAATCGGCGACTCCTGCTTATGAATAGCCAGAGCATTTTATCAATGTCGACATAAACTTGAGAGAGAGAGAGAATCTTGCCATGGACCGAGATCGAGCCCGACCCGATGGGCCTTCGATCTGGTTCATGAGCAATGGCGACGGGCCAACGAGAGTGCTTTCTTCACGACGACGGAACGAGCTCTGATGGACCGACGCCCATTAGGCCCTTGTATAAATTGAGCGTCCTCGTTCCCTGCGTCTCCTTTCCTTTCCTTCTACTGCCGTTTTAGGGTTTTGGGTCTCTCTCGTCTCCACTGTCGCAGGACCTCGCGGCAGCTCAGCAGGAGCCAAAGATGGTCTCTCTCTCTCTCTCTCTCCCTTCCTCTTTACCCTCTGAGTTTTCCATCGAGTTTAATTCCGTGCTTTTGTACTATTGATTTTGGAAGAGATTGATTCTGGTTTTCTGAAAATGGTGCCTTTTGTATCGCAGCCGTCGCACAAGTCGTTCATGATCAAGAAGAAGTTGGCGAAGAAGATGAGGCAGAACAGGCCCATCCCTCACTGGATTCGCAGGAGGACCGACAACACCATCAGGTTCGATCCATTCATTTCGTTGCCCCTGATCATGTCTTGTTTCAAAAAAGCTGTCTTTTTTTTTTATTTGCCTAATTTGTCTCCTTTTTCTTTTTTGCACCTAAATCGTTGTTCAGGTACAACGCGAAGCGCAGGCACTGGCGCCGCACCAAGCTTGGATTCTGAGGTGTTTCAATGGAAGATGCTTTTGCTTTGGTTAGAGCTGTAGTTGTTGCGAAAGACGTTGATGCTTTTCTTAATTATTGCCCATTTGAGACTTGTAAGGAAGCAAATGGCTCCTTAGATACGGTGCGGCTTTGTTACTCTAGAGCATTTTTTATACCGGATGATCTGCAAATTGTGGCAGTTTCTGTTACTTCATGTGGTTTTGGTAGATAGTATTAGGAATGGGATTGAGTATGCTCTAACGTTGCTTCAATTTTAAGTCTTGTTTAGCTAATCCCTGTATCAACCTGGCGCCTTTGATCGATTCTGCTAATGATTGGCATTATCTTCTTATTTAGATGAGACTTCTAGGCTTGTGTTGGACCTGCTTTTCTCGTTCAGTGTTTGTTGACGTCTTGGTGTTTGTCCTCATAGTGTAGTAGTGATCATTGGTGGTCATTCATCCAGACATTGGGGAGTTTCTAGTTGCGTCAATTTTGAAGAATTTTCACTTAAGCGGGTAGCATATGGTTGTGATTGAAGTGCCCGGTTTCGCCTATTAGCTGGTTTACTTGTAATCAGTTCATTAAGATCTTTGGTAGCTCCAAATCAAGTTTAGATGCAAAGCACGTTCTAGCATTCGGGTTCGGGATTTATGGCTATGTGGTTATTCTTAGTGGAGATATGCTTTGATGGCAAGCGTTGTTTTAGTGTTGCTGGAATGAAAATCTAATGCGACTTTGCATTTGTCTTGTGTTTAACGACACTCCATGATTCGCCGTTGTGATTGTTCTGAAACTACGAGAATCATCATTGCTTGCAGCTTCTGATGTATAAGGGTCGTAGCTTTAGTTTGCAAGCTTGTTCATAGTGGAATGAAGATTCGATGGAGATGACTGTACCGAAAACTCTGAGAATCCTCATTGTTTTGATGAGTCTCAAGAGTTAGTAATGATGGGTCTACGAATGTTGAAATTCTGGACCTCGTGTTTCTATTATGACTCGCACTCCAGGTAGTGATGATGTTATGTAATTGATTGTTGAATTTGGTTGTATTTCCTGAATGTACCACCATTCCTCCATGTTCTTTGTTATGTCTTTTGAATCCAGTCTGCTCTGTAGCTCTTGAAAATGGTCGTGTGCATTTCGACTGGCTGATAGTTGTTTGACCTTCAAATTGGGTATAGTGAGAAGAATTAAGTGGAGGTAAACGGGTGACCTTGGCATGGACGCTCGATTTGGACAGGAGTGATGAACATGACTTCTCTTAATTGGGAGCAGGGTCCAATTCCTTTGGAAAGCACCAACTTTTAGATTGGATTTTTTTTTAAAATTTTGCCCTGAATTTTGTTTTTGTTGTCTTGTAAAAAAGCTTTGATTTCCAGTTGGTATTCAAATTTGGGTCCTGCCAAATTACTGTCGAATGATACTGTTGAAGTTTCTACGTCTCCTTTCATGTGTACATCTTCATCCCAAGTTCGATGCCAAAAAACTTATTGATCGTGAAGAAGAGCGCCTATGTGCACAATCTAAAATTTGTGAGCTAAAACTCAGGCTCTTAACTTATACCTTACGCAGACCTCAAGCTTCTCCTTAGTGTAGCCACGAATATCGAGGCTGCCATAGCTGCTCAAGCTTTGTGCATACGGCCATAGACACGTGGGGCTTCGAGCTTGGGCGACTATGGCTATGTTAGTCCAAGCTTAGAGCTAGCGGTCACCATGTCGACTTGATTTGAGCTTGTGGCCGTAACGCTTGATTAGCACGATTTGCGCTCGTGAGTGGGCACGAATTTGAGCTCAAGGCTATGACCGCTCCAGTTTTGAGCTCGCGGAAGCGATGACTGCTCAAGCTTCGAGTGTCGAAACTCAAGCGGCGAACCCAACACCCAGGCAGCCACGGCCACAAGCCTGAGTGGCCATGGTTGCCCCAATGAAGATGATTGAAGGTGAAAAAAAAAGGAGGACAAACAGATACGGACGAGATATGAGCACCGACTGAAAGTTAGTGTTGTTTTATTAAGAACGCGAAGTTTACGGTCAGAATTATGACCAGACCAAAAAAAAAAAAAACTGCGGGTGAATGTTTCGGGTCCCAAACGACATTGCTCTGAGGTGTAGAGTTTCAAACTCGGATATGTAATAGTCATAATTATTATGGCCTTCCTTTGACGGCCAAGGACAGCTTAGTTAGGTTGTGCTAAGATGTTGAAACCATTTTCTTTGGTCGAAATGTTTGACCCACGGTTTTCTTTTTTCCCTCTTGGTCTTTGTAATATTTCTACTCTCTTTTTTTTGGTCGAACTCTTTGCATGCTTGAAGTAAATCTTGTTTCAAATAAGAATTTGAAGTATTTTCATTTTCTCAAATAAGTACCCAAAATGGCCATATCCTGCTCCAAAAAAAAGGTAAGACCTCATTGGCTGAAGCACATATTTATCCTCTATTTTTTTTTTTTTTACATTTTTCTTTTTCCCTTTTCTCTTTGTTGGCCATGGCCGACCTTGAGCGACGGTCGCCCTCACATGGGCCGGTGAGGATGAGGGTTGCTCTCGCCCGATGTCGGCCGAGGCAACCCTTGCCCGAGCAAGTGAGGTCGGCCCTCGCCCGAGGCCGGCGAAGGGAAGAGGGAAAAAGAGGAAAAGGAAAAAAAAGGAAGAAAAGAAAATTAAAAAAATGTATTTAGTTTTTTTACTAAAATACCCTTTCTCCGATAGCTAGAATAGTCACATGCACGCCGGCCCCCACTCCCAAAAGTTCTTATTTGATATGATTTTGCCACTTCAGATTCTTATTTCAAACAAAGTTCATTTCAAATTTCCTTATTTAAAAAAATGATAGCATTTTATACCATTATTTATAATTCTTCCAAATATTAATAAGGCCACACAACACCATTTCTACTTTCATCTTGCCCAGCTTATAGTAATTTGAAATACAAATAGTTTCTATACAAGAGTCTTGCATTTGCGACATTAGGATTCATTATGATCTCATGGCGATAAAACGGATGCAAACTCTATTATTCATCTAATTGGAGAGATTTGCGGACACGATCTGTATACTCATCCTCCATATGACTCCACGGTCAATCGATAGCTCTTCAATGCTTGGAACCCACCAGATTAGATACAAAATTGACTCTATTGTGCCTAGACTTTGCTGAAGACTAATGATCTAGGATAATCTAAGGGTAAGCAATTTTAGGGTGAATACGATTAAGGCTAGAATTCCAGGAACCGACCTGTTCCATGCTTCACTTGAGAGTCTGGCCTAATTTTGAGTAATATAACCATTATCTAAGTGGCATCGCGGTTATTGGATTTCCTAGACTTCCTAAATTTGAAACCTAAACCTACTTACATTATATCTTCTATCTGACTTTTTAAATAAAGTATAAAAAAGCTATAAAAAATAAAAGGGTCTGAAACTAATTCTACAAGGCCAATTTCATGATAAAACCAATAATTCAAGGTATAAGAATGGGGAATTGAACCGGTCAAGGCCGATCCCCAAATTGTTTACCCAATGACCTATTCAGTCCCGTTCGAATCGGCCAGTAACAGATCGGATAAAGTCGGTTCGATTTGGTTCTTGGATTGAACCAGCTTGATTCCTCACTTTTTCAATGATCAATCGAGAGCCAACTCATCGAGCTTGTCTGTTTTGGTTGGAAGCAAAAATTCTCTTTATCCCCTGACGTTATGAAGGCATATCATTTGTCGGGGCAAACCGCGAACGAGTGGCCAACATTGCTTCTACAAATTGATGTGAAGTTGCCTCTTCTGGGCCTAGCCTGCCCAAGAAAAAAGAATGCTTCTCCATCGACAAGGCGTGCCAGGCATTTATGCAGCAATAGAGAACAGAAAACCACCATCCAATTTGAACGACAACATTAATCCCCACAAAAGGTCTAATGAGTGGACAGGATTCGCTCATGGAAAACAGTATACAGAACAAGAACACATACGAAATCGTATGCCTCGTGTTCGTCCACGTGTGGTGTATCGGTATATTGTTCAGCAGCTGCACTGACTGCTTCTGTGAATGATCTCATGTCAATCAATCCCGTTGTGCCGGTGACAAAATCTAATTCCACCTGCCTGTAATCCAAATGAAATACCGCAGGCTACTTGTTTTAGGAAGAAAGCAATTAATTATCAGGGGAAAAGCAGAACAAGAAAGGAACACCAAATAAATACTTAACCAGCGATTCAACCGAGTTTCGCCTTCCCAGTTCCCATCCCATCTTCGGTTTTGTCGTTCCTCTCCCTCTCTCTCCAGGTGGGTCTTTGTTCTGATCTTGATCCGTATGCGTGCTCTACCGGTTAAAGTTTCGAACTTTGTCAGACTCATTTCGTTTTGCGCTCGGATTGCCGAGTCCTGAATTGCACTGGTTAGATCTCTTGATCGTCATTTGATCGTGGCAGATGAATTGAGTAATCAACTGATCAGTCTGAATCCGCATTTCTTGCAGCTCTAGCGCGAAACACATCGGTTTGGCTTCAGGGTTCGCAGTTCTTGAATCAGATGGCTTCCGCAATGCTCTCTTTCGCGTCAGCTGCCGCCTCCGCTTCAGCTTCACTGTTAGTGCATGAAAATCTCAAGGTACTTCTCGTTTCATTTAAGTGAACATAGCGGTTTCATCTCGTAGATCTCTCTTCTGCTTTCTTTTGTGATGGTTGAAATCGGAATGCGTCGTTTTTGGTTTTTCTTTGTATTTGCTGTTTTCATTGTTGTGTGTGGTGGTTTCTCTGTATTATTGTCAATGCTTAATTTGGTTAAACCTCACTGTTCTTGTTTGTCTTCATTAGGGGAAAACAAAGATTGGAAGTGTTAATTTCGGCAGTAGTGTGCAAGAGAGAAACCCATTTGGCAAAACTAAGGTATGGTGCTTGTGGTCTCCTGTCATTCATCTTCTCTTTAACTTTGCAATTCTCTTTCTTGGTGCTGCTCTAGTGACCTGGCTATGCGTTGACTATCAATTATGTGTCTTGAGCATGCTTTTGTTTGGCTGGATGAGTAGTATGCTTGTGTTTATTCTAGTGTCAATGTTGTCCTTGTTTCTCTTCCTCAATTTTTGGATATCAAATATGTTATTAATTTCTCTATGTCTGAAGGTGGTGAAACCCGGTTAATTCTTATTTCTGGTTTTGAAAGCAAGCCCGCATTGGGAGAGTGGTTATGAGTATAGATGTCTAGCGTCACATCAGGATGATCATTAAGTCTCATCTGACCATATCTCATAATTTTGATTTCTTAGTTTGGATCATCTCTTCTATGCAGCATTTTGGTCGGGTATCTATGACTGTTGCAGTTAATGTTTCTCGATTTGAGGGCGTAACAATGGCCCCTCCCGATCCGATTCTTGGGGTTTCTGAAGCCTTTAAAGCAGACACGGATGAAAAGAAGCTCAACCTTGGAGTCGGGGCATATCGGACTGAAGAATTGCAGCCTTACGTGCTTAAAGTTGTCAAGAAGGTGGGTTTTCTCTGTCGTCTGTGAGCTTCATTTTTCTTGGAAGCTAGACTTCAGTCTTAATTATTCAGAGCTTCTTGTATATTTTGGATTTCCTTCTAGTCGAGTTGATTTAAGCATGGATTCTGCTACTTCGTAGGCTGAGAATCTCATGCTGGAGAGAGGGGAAAACAAAGAGGTGCACAATTCTCTGAATTATATCAATCTTCTGGTTTCACTCTATCAGTCTGAGGTTATTCTGATGTTATTTTGATCTGCAGTATCTCCCAATTGAAGGTTTAGCCGCATTCAATAAAGCAACTGCAGAGTTATTGTTTGGAGCAGGAAACCCAGTGATAAAGCAACAGAGAGTATGTCTGCTTTTTGTCTTTCCCGACCACTTTGCAAAGAGTTTTCTTGTAAATCATCACCTCTTGCAATTTTTTTCCAGGTTGCAACTGTTCAAGGTCTTTCAGGGACCGGTTCCCTTCGGCTGGCTGCTGCTCTTATTGAGAGGTACTTTCCTGGAGTGAAGGTGTTGATATCATCTCCGACTTGGGGTATGTGCTGTCGCCTCTTGAATTTTTCCTTTAGTTATCTCAGTGGGATGAAACGGTCATGTCAACTACAATTCTGCAGGAAACCACAAGAATATTTTCAATGATGCTAGAGTTCCGTGGTCTGAATACCGATATTATGACCCAAAAACAGTGGGATTGGATTTTGAGGGGATGATTGCTGACATTAAGGTTAAGTCCCTATGGTGAATGTTGCCTGCTTAACCTCATATAGTTGAATAGCATGTCCAAACGAAAACTTGACAGCGGACATGGCCCTGTTTGTTCAGGCTGCGCCAGAAGGATCTTTTATCTTGCTCCATGGCTGTGCTCACAACCCAACTGGCATTGATCCAACCCCTGAACAGTGGGAAAAGATTGCCGATGTCATTCAAGAGAAGAATCATATACCTTTCTTTGATGTTGCTTACCAGGTATTAGTCACTTGTGATTGAGATTTCAACTAATCGAGCGTCTTACATGCCCTCAGATGAGGGCTTTGTAACTCAAAGAAAGAGCTTCTTCTTTTGGAAGAGCTGAATCTTTCAACAGACTATGAAATAAGTTAATTTTTCCCTTCTTGGACGTTCCGCTATTAATTTTACCTCGACTATCATATGCATTATAGGGATTTGCAAGTGGAAGCCTTGACGCTGATGCTGCATCAGTGAGACTGTTTGCTGCTCGAGGCATGGAGCTTCTGGTGGCTCAGTCTTACAGTAAGAATCTGGGTCTTTATGCAGAGAGAATTGGAGCAATCAATGTTGTCTGCTCATCTGCGGATGCAGCAACAAGGTACATGGATCTTTGCTCATCACATGATGAAAGCATAGTTTGCCTGCTTATCCAACTTTTATGCCCATTCCTATTTTTCAAGAATATTCTCACTAGATTTGTCCAAAATTTTCTCTGACCTCAACAAGTCCAATTTTATTCTTATGTTCCATTTCTTTGTCACGATCATTCTTTCACATTAACAGTTAGGGTTGGATGAAGTAAATGCAGCCTGTTTGTTCAGTGTGAAGTATGTCTTAAATGATGGTGTTCCCTCTAAGATTGTGACACGGTTTAAAGCAACTTGAATGACAAGAATTTTTGGTAACACCGTAGGCAGTGATCTAACTCTAGATATTACTGGGGAAGGGTGTTGGTAGATTAGATGAGCTTCTTCGAGCACCTTATAGTTATTAACTGGCACATTGCTCCTTGATTACCTGCTAATGTGATGGCGCCCTACATTCTCAGGGTGAAGAGCCAACTGAAGCGGCTTGCTCGGCCAATGTATTCTAATCCTCCTGTCCATGGGGCTAAGATTGTTGCAAACATTGTCGGCGATCCAGCTCTATTCAATGAATGGAAGGCAGAAATGGAAATGATGGCCGGAAGGATCAAGAATGTGAGACAAAAGCTATATGACAGCCTCTCTGCCAAGGACAAGAGCGGGAAGGATTGGTCATTTATACTCAAGCAAATTGGCATGTTCTCATTTACAGGCTTGAGCAAAACTCAGGTAATTTCCCTTCACAAGTTGTTACACTCTGTGGGAATAATTCTCTTGTTTGTTGCACATGTCGAAGTGAATAATGTCATCCTTCCTTGTCTCTATGTGATCCGATCAAAGGGGATCTCGCTGACACTGGTCATCCTTCCCCACCTTTTACCTTAAAAAACAACAAGGAAGTTCCTCGTATGATCCATTGTGCTGTCATCATCTCAATAGTTATCTTTCATTGTTGCCCTTTCAGAGTGATAACATGACAAACAAGTGGCACGTGTACATGACAAAGGACGGAAGGATCTCCTTGGCTGGATTAAACTTGGCAAAGTGCCAGTATCTTGCAGATGCCATCGTGGATTCATATCACAACGTCAGTTGAGCCTCAGAGACAAGGAGGAGGTAATTTTATTAGGAACCTTCGAAAGTTTTGGTCAGTCCAATGTTGTCATGGGATAGGGCATAGCGGAAAACTGGACAACAATAATTCGGCAAATAATGTAATCTTCAGCAACGCTTCAAAATAATTGTACTTGAAGTCTCAATCTTTGATGGGGATTAAGCCCCTAGTTCAGAGGAAGTTCAATGAAAATTTTGAGTTCTCGTGACAAGGTGTTACTCTGGTCTGAGTTCAGTTCACTTGTTGCCTCTTTACAAATCTGCTTTTATGCCGATGATATAAGGACGTAAACCTCATAAGCGCTTCGACATGCAAGTGCTTCTCTCTTTTCCCATCAGGCGAACTACCAGTGAAGATGAGCTCTGAAGGGTTAACCGTGTTGGCGAAATTCTGCTGATGGATACAAATGGCACGAAGGTGTACTTCTGGATACTGCCTGAATCTCCACGCTTAATATTATCTTGGTACTTCTCACAATTCCCTTGTCTGGGGATGGCATGGAACTGTTGCTCGAGGATTTGAATGGAGTTGGAGATTTCAGATCCCCTCACCACTTTTTAGTCACCACCACACCAGTAGTGACCACGTCTTAATGTCAATCCTGTGATTTTTAACTATCATCCGCATAGGATACTGATTCAAATCTGTGCGACGGAACATTTCCTGGACTAATCATCGAAATGAGAGCAGACAGAAGCGCAAGCAGCTTACTAAATGTAACTAATCTACAGTCACCTAGAACAAGAATTATCGTCCGCCTGACTAAGACTTTCTTCTGTACAGCGGCGTCTCGCTGATGATGTTAGAACGTTCACTCTCTCTCTCTCTCCTATCAAACCAATTCTCTTTCAACATAAGCTGCTGAAGATTTTTTGACTAAGCCAGTACTTCCTTGAGAAGACCGTATCTCCAAGATAATAAATAATTCAGAAGGCGGGTAGCATGCTCATCGCTAGCTCTTTAGTGATCCCCCGAGCTCAACAGGTACAAGAGGAACGAGAGAGTGCAGCGCATCTGTTATCGGTGGCTGGTAGATTGGTTCTGGTTGCAGACACGAAACGGCAACAGCATCTGCCCGCTTATATTTTAAAGCCCGGGTTTTAGTAATGCCAAAACAGTGATAATTAGCACATGGTTTTGTTACCTAGATGGTCAAGTTCTACATGAATCAAGAAGCAGAATTCATCATCATAACATATCGGCAGCGGATTTCATGATTAATCAACAAGAAAAGGGCTGTATCATCAAATCATCTTCTGTCCCCATGTTAATAGAGTGAAAATTCAAGAAGGAAATTTGAAACATTTTATCAACTCCGGTTGTGAATTTTACCTTGGCATTGAAGTCAGCATCTAGGGGTATGTTACCTGATTTCAGATCTCTGTGGATGACTGGCGGGTTGCAATGCTTAAGCAGATACTCTAAGCCTCTGGTCAACACAACCCGAATTTTATCTGAGGGACCCTAGAGTCTCACCAAGCTGTGTCTTTCTCCATCCGTATATGCCATGTCAATTCTTGACCCATTTGAAGACCCTGATGGACAATTACACCAACGAAAAAGAATCACTTCCGTCGTTGTTACCGCACTCAACCTCTATTCAAATTGGACGACGAAAAGTCCTTTACCAGTAAGATTGTCCTGAAAAATTACGAGAATCGTCATTGCTGGTGGCTTCTGACGAATAAAGATTGCAGCTTAGTTTGCAAGCTGTGACGTAGCGGAATGAGATTCACTAGAAATAACTGTACCAGAAATTCATGGGAATCCTCGTCAGTATGACAGGTTTGTAGCAGTCCAGGTTGTGATGACATTGTGTTGTGAATTGGTGAATTCGCTCGGATATCCTGGATGTACCACCATCCTTCATGTTCTGTTTCGTGTTTTTGGATGTTGGTCTGCCCTGTAGCACTTCTCCAGTTTCACAATAGTCAGAGGAAAAGATTCCCATTTAGAATTGCTACTCTCAGGATCGCTCTATGCCACCGTCCGCAGGCCGATATTGTTTGTAGCTCGCAGTATGGTTAGGTCCGCCTTGTGTTTTCCTTCTAGGAGATCCTATGGACTTTCAAAATCGTTAAAAATGAGAACCGGGTGAAAGTAAGTAGTCGAACAATAGTGATTCGGACAACATTCTCTTAATCGAAGAATAGTAAGATTCATCGTGGGTAGATGTTCTCGATCTCAAACAACATTGCTCTGAAATGGAGAGTCACGATTCAAGAGGCTGCTTGGTCTGAGACGAACACTGAACAGGATTGCAAGTGCGGCGATCAGCATGAGGGACTGAGCGACGAACCGGCGATTCATTCCTAGTGGCAAAGTCTAAAGCAGAATGATGGCTGGGCTAGGGATGGGTGTATGTAATGTTGAGCTGAAATTTGATGCTTGAGTTTTCTTGCAGCTGAAGAATTTTTCATTAGTTAGTAATCGCTAAATACTACATAGCACATGATAAACAGTTATAGGAAGTTCAGAAACCAAAGTTTTCCCTTCTTTTATTGGTTGTCGTATTAAGATGGCATTAAGGATATTTTTTTCTATGGGGAAAATCAACAAATCAAACCTAAACGTTTTTGTGAAATTCGATTCTAAATTAATTCAATTTTGCTAATGTGATCCTAAACTTTTTCATGAAATTCCAATGTAATCATTCGGCTAATTTTTGCTTGATAATGCTGAACGTGGCGATCCCTATTATCACCGGGGATCCTAAGTAGCTCGGCCAGAGATTTGACATTGACAAAATGATGGGAAAATTACCAAAAAAAAAATCTTAAATCTATTGCAATTGTGCCAATTTAGTCTTTAATTTTTTTTTTGTTAATTCAGTTCTAAACCTTTTTTATTCATACCAATTAAATCCATCTTACCAATTTTGATTGGCCGGCACTAAAGTGGACTTTATTAAATAATATTTTAATAATTCTTTGTATTTTTTATGATTTTTTTCTTTTCTTTCTTTAATTTTTTTTTTTTTTGGACTTAGGGCCAATGAGGGTCACCGGCCAACCCTCGCCGGACCCAAGCAAGGGCCGAGATGCCCTCGCCGGCCACATGCAAGGGTTTTTAGGCCCTAAGTCCAGAAAATAAAATTAAAGAAAAAAAAAGAAAAAATCATAAAAAAAAAAATACAAAGAATTTTTAAAACATTATTTAAAAAAGTCCACGTCAAAGTTACCAGCATACATATATGTTAGTGTTGAGGTCCTCCTTCCTCCTTCCAACTATCACACGAATTCGAGGAAAAGTATCGAAAAGTCCTAAACCTATTATATTAGTCCTAAATCTTTTAACAATGTTCATTTAATCCTAAACCTTTTGACCTAGAGCCAATTCGGTCATTACGCTAATTTTGGCGGGATATTGTTGATGTGGACGTCCGACGCCTTATGTGGCACGGTTTGTGCTAATGTAGACATTTTTTTGGCTCGGCGAGGCGAGGCCGACTCTCGCCCATGCGATGGCTCCCTCACTAGCCACCGAAGGATCTAATAAAAAAAGATAGACAAAAAGAAAGAAATAATAATAAAATATTATTATTATATTATTTAAAAATATCCACATCGGCGCCGACCATCCTATATGGGCCGTCCGACATCCACGTCAACAATATCCGGCCAAAATTATCTAGAAGGACCGAATTGGCTATAGGTCAAAACGTTTATGATTAAATTGGCATCATTAAAGATTTAAGACTAAATTGATACAATTACAATAGATTTATGACTTTTCCGACACTTCCGGCCCGACGTAGGTCGATAGCTCTTCAATGCTTGGAGTCCAACAAGTTAGATGCGAAAATCGACTATGGCATACCTTCCACGTGATCGCTCAAGGCCCTATGCTTAGAGACGAATTATTTCCTTATTTTGGTTCCCGGATCCGATCGAGGCATATATTACTTCTTTGAATAAAAACAATTATGTACTCTATCATTCATCTAACTGAAAATCTTGAGGTCACGATCGATCTAGTCAATGCGACAAATGCAATTTTGGTGGTCCAATTTGCCTTTAGACTTTACTAAAGCTTCCGCTTATTTTGCAAAAAATAAGTTATTTAAAAGATATTTTCCTAAAAATGATCGCCCATATTGCATATCAAAATGAACAAATGAAATATATTTTCATGGTCCGCAAAAATTTTGAGACAGAAATTGTTGCCGATAATAAAAATATTTAGCGTTAACTAATTATTTCAACCGATATAAGCGATTAGTTTTAGGAAAATATTTTTTTAAATCTCTCGTTTTTTGTAAAACAAATGACGCCTAAAAGACAAATCTTGCTCTTGCCCCTCTCACAAGACTATCTTTTTTTCAGTGCTGCCTCTTCCACACCCTCTCAAACAAACTTTTCTTCATGTTTCTCTTCTTCTGAATTTTTTTTCATCGTTCAAAGAGTTTAGCCACTCCTTGTAATCTGAGCAAGCATTAAAAATACAACAAAGTAGAGAAATGTTAGTTTTAGTGGCACGTTTTTCACTTTATTTCTCCTAGATTTTCTCGTGATCATGAATTTTTCGACTTTGAATTTCCAATACAAATAAATATACGAAAAATTACTCAAAAGATTGAATATTGCGGTTCGCTGTATTTATTACATAAGATTCATAATCCACTGTCATTAGTCTAGAAACTTTGATCCTTACAACTACATGGGTAAGCAGGAAAAGTTTAAATGTGCATGTTAATAATCAAACAATTGAATATTGGTCATTCTTAATGGTTAAAAACTTTCAATCTAACTCTAGAGCTTTATTCATCTTCGATTGAATTTTTTTTTTTTTGTAGTGCAGTCACTATGGAATAATTTTTTAGGAAATATTTTCTATTCAATGTGCATGGTGATAATGGATGTTTAGAATTTTTAATGTATTTAACTCTATCCTTATGACCAAAAAAAGAAATGACTCTATCCCATTTTTAATTTCCGTTTTTTCCTGAATATCTATTGGAAATCATGTAGTGGTGATATGAAAATAAATAACAATTGGACTGAACAAAATGAAAGTTGAACAGTTAAAATACACGGACTTAACACGTGTTAAATTTTTAATTAAACCAATATTAATGAGAAATAGGGTATAATCCCACTTCTTATATTTTGGTTTATACTCGTAAGTTAACATCACGAAAAAATCCCTGTCATATGTCATCCAAATTTACCAAAAATTAATTTTTGATACCAAAAATAAAAAGATACCTATAACGAATTTACCCCACTATTTAGTTTTTAAATTGGGTTAAAATCAATGATAGATATAATCCCTAGTTTGGTAGTTTTCGTCACATGTCGTCAAACTTAACAATTTGAAGTTTTAACTAACGAATAAATAATTTGGTTTTGATGATCAAAAAATTAGGTTGTAAATTTATTGTTTAAGTAGTTTTTCGAGGTATTAGCCATTTTCATAATAATATGTTTCAGTATTACGAGTTTAATATATATACACACACAACTCATAAACACAATAAATAGTTGAATATCTCCCAAGTCAACTATTTTTCTTTTTTGGATAAAAGGACCAATTTTGTCCCAAATTGAAAAAAAAAAAAAAAACAAACAAAATGGGGTGTGTAAGGCAAGAAATAAGCTTGCATCAAGAATGGATCCCCATTTGACTTGGTTTTCCTTGTGCGGACGGACTTGCAATTGAAAATTTTTTTAAATCCCAACAGCATATGCTAAAGTGGGACTCGGCAAGGGATAATACCATCTATTCAAAGTGGCAGGGATGCCTGCTACCTTGTTTAGGCTTTAGATAACATGTAAAACCTATATAAGAGTATATGGTTCGTTTATTTCTTTTCTTATGCTTTCGTAGATAGCGATTATCTCCATATTACTCAATCATTTTATGAAGGGAAAATTACCAAAAAAGTCCTCACCCTATTGCAATTGAGTTAATTGAATCCTAAACATTTTTTTAAACCGATTTAGTCTTAAACCTTTGCAATTGTGCCAATTCAGTCCATCCGACGCATTTTGGCCGGCCGGCACCGACGTGGATGCCGCCCGACCTGCGACCTAAGATTTTAATAACTTTTTAAATTTCTTGATTTTTTTTTAATTTTTTTTCCTTTTTCTTATTTTCTTTTCCTTTTTTCTTTTTTTTTCTTTCCCCTTCCCTTCCCTGTTCCTCGGCTTCAACTTTCTCTTCGTCTATTCATGGGCTTCAACTTCACCAGAACGCCTACAAGAAGGAGCGGCAACAGCTCAAGCGCACCCAGCTGCAAGCCACCCATCACGCGATCGTCTACGCCCACAACCCCATCGTCTCCGCTTTCGCCCCACTGCCGCACCTCTTCGCCGCAGCCGCCACCGCACCCCTGCCGTGGTCTACGTGTCGAGGGCCGCCGCATTGATCCACATCACGCATGGCTATGTGTTCGTTGGATCTCGATGAGGCTCTCGCCGGCCTCGCCATGGCCGGACGAGGTGAGGCCGAGCCTCGCCAGACCGCTAGTGAGGCTCGACCTCTCGAGATCTAGGTTGGCGAGGTCAGCCTTTGCTCGGCCATGGTGAGGCCGGTGAGAGGCTAGCCAACCGTCCTCTGCCGGTCGCGGGCTACTAGAGTTAGAACGGGAAAGGGGAAGGGGGGAGGTAGAACGGTGAGGGGGAAGATGGAGGGGAAGCGGAAGAGAAAAAAAATGAAAAAAAACGGCCAAGAATAAAATATTCATAAAAAATAAAAAAATTATTAAAATATTATGTCGCTGGCTGACCGTCACACGCCGGCCGGCCAAAATTTTCCAGAAGGCATTGTATAAGAACAGTGAAGTTGAAGTTCATGAAGTAAAACTTTTTCTCTTTAGTGAACGTCAAAACTTTCTCAATAACGAACGCTAGCAAATAGATCATGGTGAAATTCATTGCTTGCTTATACCGGAATGGAAATGGTTCGAACAGCTACCGACATGATCGTGATTAGCTTTAGCCAAAAAAGAAAGGCAACATCGTAATCAGGATGATGCAAATCTAAGTTTTTTCCATTTTTCGGACAAAAATTGCTATCAATGCTGACCATCCGAATTCTCAACCTATTCTTCCAACTTTTGTTTGTTTGTAGTAAATTGAGATGGACGTCTCTAGCTTCCTAATTTGGTAGCTCTTCAGACGTGGACATCCAATTTCTTGGCGGCCACTTCATATTGCATGCATCCGATTGAGGTCGAGATCGCGATCGAGAGATAGTTTTAGGGTTTTGAATGAATTTTTATCAAATATATATATTCTATTCATTAAGGGTTTCATCCTTTATGATATGAACGTCACTTTTCTTAACTTCAGAGAGTTTAGGATTTTGTATAAATCTCTAATAAACGTGCAAGGGTATTCTATCCAATTAGGATTTCGTCCTTCATAATATGAACATCACATCTCTCAACTTCGCTCGCTTGCGGGGCGAGACCGTTTCTAGTCCCTCATAAGATGACGGCCTCCATTAATTGAGGATCCTTGGCAGCTAAGCACATGCCGCTTCCCTCTCTTTGATAATTGCATCAATGCTCATCCTTTGCTTTTTATTTCCATCTTCTCGCAACGCCCCAAAGCTCTCTCACTGATGTGCCTCCCCCAAGTGGACGAGCAAGATCAAAGACTCAGTCTCGTCTCGTCTTTCCTCTTCATCTAAACAAAGGGACTCACCGTCTCATTTTTCTTGTCTTCACCACCATAAAATTTATAATTCAGCGCCTGTGGCCCATTGCGCAAAACCTAACTTTGATGGTCGCTGGCTAATGAATTGGACGTACGAATCGACCCGTGAAGTGTATCTCTCTTTAACGCTGTGAGCTTTGGTACGCAGCACAATGTCCGAACTCACACGTCATAATAAACAAAGCATAGCTCATGCTACAAGAAATAATGAAACATTGCACGAATGGCTAGAGTTGGTTCATCCAATTCAGTACAAACTGATCTTTCATAGACATTGGCGGCGGGATGCCTGATCACCAAGGCAATTTAATCATCGAGACTCGGGAACGAACTTGGGGGGCGTGAAACCTTGTAGGTGAAGGAAGAGCGCCATGACTTCCGAAGTCCCCATCAAATGAGCTCGAAACGTTATTCACAAGTAAATTACACACCCTCAAGGTTTTCCGAATGGCCGTTTTTGGATTTGCCCGGCTTCCTACGGCATAGGCAATGGTTTGACGAAATGGACATTCGCGTTTCTTATCCTTTCTCATTTCGAGTTCAAGAAGCAATATGGAGAGGAGATTGTCTTGAAATAACTCTAGTACATGACATATATATCAGCAATTATTTTGCATATTCCACAAATCCATGCCCAAAAGCATTGAGATACCTAAGCTCAATTATTATCAAACTACATGTAAAACTAAAAATATTCCCCACTTTTGGGGCCAAGTCGAGATTGAACAGTCGGCTCATAAGGCTGTACATAGTAACGTTTTAGAAAAAGTATTTCTGTTCCCAAAGTATTCCCGAAACACTTTGAAAACAAAAATGTGTATGGTAAAAAAGTGGTTCCAAAGTGTTCTTGGAACATTTTTGAGAAAAAAAAACACTTTTGGAGCGAAATAAGAAACAAAAAAAAATTGCTTCTGTGTTCATGAAACACTTTTTAGAAACACATTTGAAATATTTTTCAGAAATAATTGGGAACAATTTTATTTTTAAACACACTCTCTTCTCTTTTGTTTTTGCACGATATTGACACCTCGATTTTTGATCATTTTATTTTATAAAATTAATTAAAAATACCAAAAACATTCATAAAATTACAAAATCAACCTTGGAAGCTTTGGCCTAGCCTTAGGAAACAATTTCGAACAAAAAATATTTTTAATCATTTTTGACATTTTTCGGATTTATTTTAATTATAAAAATAGCCAAAATCAGGAAAAATAGTATTCGTGGTCAGAAAAATGTGCAAAAATAGTCCACATTTTTATTTTCATTCCCTTTTCATTTTGGCATCTTAAAGTTTTAGAAATTCAGTTTGGGACCACATGCCTTTTCATTAAACATAATCCTAAATTAACTAAAAAATTTTCATTTTAAATCATTTTAGCTAAAAAAATTTTAATTTTAGAGTCATGACATGAGACTTTGATGCCCTGCATCTCATTTCAATCCTCATGTTTGAAAAAATTGCACAATTGGACTAAAAGGATCTAAATACACAAATAATTTTTTTTCCAGTTCATAGATTGTTATCTACTATTGCACTTTCTTTTAATCTGGATATTTCATCTTTATGTATCTTACCAATTTATTTTATGCATTTTTTTATTTTTTTAGCAATTTTATCTATTATTTTATCTATATCCATTAATTATTCACATACTAAAAAAATTAATTATATAAATATTAAATTATTTATTAATTATAAGTATTAATAAATTTTAAATTAACTATTAATAATTACATTATAAAAATAAGGTTTTAAAAAGAAAAAAATATTTATAAAGTTGTATAAATATATACGTTGTAAATTAACATTATTATAAAATATAAAAAGTAAAAAAAATTAAAATGTGCGGCTACAAAAAGAAAAAGAAAGTAATAAAGAAAATAAGGTGTGTGTGCTTCTCAAGTGATGTGCGCCAAGGAGGAGGCACATAAGGCATGTGCGCCTGTAATAGAGGAGCACATTCCCTAAATCTATAAAAGTTTTACAAAAATACTTAAATTGGTAATTTTTTTTACCATATTTTTGAAAAAAGCCCAACGCAAAGACATAACTGCCAAGCTAAAGAAATCTAACTCTCATGGTGAAATAGCCTGTGACCAAATCTAACTCCACTTGCCTAAAATCAAACTAAAGTACGGCTAGCCACTTGTCTTGAAACAAAATTTCAAGATAGAAACAATCAATCTTCATGGAAAAGCAGAAGAAGAAAGGACCGTGAACCTCTATTTAACCAACGTTACGAACGATCTTTGCATTCTCATCCCGTCTACGTTCTTGCCGCCTCTCTCTCCAAAGTTAAGAGTCTTGAACTTTTTGTGTTCATCTGCTTTTACACTAGTGTTATGAAGTCCCGAACTCCACTAATTTCGTCTCTTGATCATCATTTGCATGTCGCGAGACCGGTTGGTTAATCAACCGATCACTCGAATCTGAATTTCTTGTAGCTTCATCCGTTTGTCTTCGTAGTTCGTGTACGGTCTCCTTATGTGATCATGCTGCATATGCTTTATTTGATTCCGGAGCATCACACTCCTTTGTGTCTGCGCAATTTGTGGAGTTAATCGGGATTGTGTTGAAACTGCTAGAAGTAATGTTGCACGAAACTACACCCTTAAAGGATAAAGTATTGGTTACCTTAGGGTGTTCGGGATGTAAGATAGTCATTGGTGGTAGAGAAGAATTAATAGACCTGGCAGTTTTGAACATGCATAATTACGATGTGATAATTGGAATGGATTGGCTGAGAAAGTAAAGAGCTGTTTTTTACTATGGTAGTAGGGTGATCCAATTTAATCCGATTGGTCATCCTAGATATGAATTTGTGGGAAGCTAAGGAGGAATCTCGATTCCCTAATCTCGTCACTTGGAAGTGACTAAATTGTTAAACGAAGGATGCCAAGGGTATTTGGTGCTGTAGTGGATTCTTCGATTGAAGGACCGAGGCTAGAGGATATAGCCGTGGTGCGCGATTATCCCGATGTCTTTCCTCAAGAATTGCCGGGATTGCCACCGAAAGGAAAGTAGAGTTTGTAATTGAGTTAGCACCAAAGACGAACCGATCTCCAAAGCACCCTACGGAATGTCCCTCTCGGAATTGAAGGAGTTAAAAGTTCGGATGCAAGAGCTCTTGGATAAAGAATTTATCCGCCCTAGTGCATCGCCATGGGAGCGCCAAGTGCTATTTGTGAGGAAGAAGGATGGGTCATTGCGATTATGCATTGACTATCGGTAGTTGAATCAAGTAACTATTAAGAACAAGTATCCATTGCCAAGGATAGATGACTTGTTCGATCAACCTGCAAGGAGCTGCTGTATTTTCTAAGATCGATTTGCGGACGGGCTACCATCAAGCGAGAATTAAGAAGGAGGACATACCGAAGGCTGCTTTTCGTACCGGATATGGGCATTATGAATTTACGGTCATGCCTTTTGGATTAACCAATGCCCCATTGCTTTTATGGATATGATGCATCGGGTGTTCGGGAGAATTTCTGGATCAATTTGTCATCGTATTTATCGATGATATCTTGGTGTATTCAAAGAGTCCGAGAGGAACATGAACACCATTTAAGAACCGTTCTACGAACTTTGAGAGAACATGCTCTCTATACTAAGTTTAGCAAATGTGAGTTTTGGCTCGATCGGGTAACATTTCTTGGACATATTGTCTCTAGAAATGGAATCTCGATAGACGCGGCGAAAATTGAGACCCTGGTGAATTGGCCAAGACCGACATCGATTACAAAGGTTCGGAGTTTTCTAGGTCTAGCAGGATATTATCGACGATTTGTGGAGAAGTTCTCCTCGATAGCTATTCCATTGACGCAGGTGACGAAGAAAGAAACTCGCTTTGAATGGACAGATAAATGCGAGAGGAGTTTCCAAGAACCGAAGCATAGGTTAACGACGGCACCGGTTTTGACGATACCATCCGGTCCTGGAGGATTTGAGATATATAGCGATGTTTCGCTAAAAGGACTAGGATGTGTCTTAATGCAACATGGCAGAGTGGTTGCATATGCGTCGCGAGAGTTGAGGCCTCATGAATTAAACTACCCAACGCATGATTTGGAGCTTGCGGCAATTGTTTGTGCGTTGAAGATTTGGAGGCATTATTTGTGGGGAGAAAAATTTCAAATTTATATGGATCATCAAAGTTTGAAGTATTTGTTTTCCCGGAAAGAGCTGAATATGAGGTAGCGTCGTTGGATGGAATTGATGAAGGGCTATGATTGTGATATCTTATATCACCCTGGGAAATCTAATAAAGTAGCGGATGGTTTTAGTCGGAAATCGAGCATTGCGCATTTGATGGTGAAGGAGTGGACCTTACTTAAAGAGTTGAGGGATTCAAAGTTTAAGTTCAAGGTTTGCAATCTCTCAAGTCTACCGGCAACTCGAGAATTGAGCCGGAGATTCGGTGAAAATTAAGGTATTGCGGTTGGTGGATCCCGACATCCAGAAAATTTTAGAGATGGATGCAACTAAAAGGAAATCTGAATTTCAAGTGGCTGAGAATGGAATCTTGAAATTCCATGGACGTTTACGTGTCCCTAATGATGAAGAGCTTAAGGAGCAGATTTTGTCGAAGCTCATCGAAGCGAGCTACAGTGTGCATCCAGGTAGCACCAATATGTATCGAATCTGCGTCAACATTGCTTGGTGGAATGGAATGAAAGTCGACGTGGCTAAGCATATGGCTAAATGTCTAACGTGCCAACAAGTAAAAGCACAACATTGCAAGCCTGAAGGATTACTTCGGCCACTAAATATTCCCGAGTGGAAATGGGAGCACGTTACCATGGATTTTGTTATGGGACTACCGAGGAGTCCGAGAGGGCATGATTTGATTTGGGTAGTCATCGACAGATTGACGAAGTCTGCACATTTTACGGCAAGTGCGAAAGGATTTCGCAATGGAAAGATACACTTGAATTGTATATGCACCGGATAGTTCAACCGCATGGAGTTCCAATAACGATTACGTCGGACAGGACCTTAAGTTTACTGCAACTTTTTGGAAAAGTCTTCGAGTGCTATGGGAACCCAAGTGCAGTATAGCACCGCATACCATCCCCCGACGGACGGACTATTGGAGAGGACAATACGAGACACTTGAGGACATGTTACAAGCAATGTTTTAAAGGAGGTTTGAAAGAACAGTTACATCCAAGTCGAGTTCGCCAACAACAACGGTTTCCAGCAAAGTATCGAAATGGCACCATTTGAGGCATTGTATGGCGAGCTTGCGGAACTCCGATATGTTGGGATGAAGTTGGCGAGAGAAGTATAACGGGACTAGAGCTGGTTTACAAGCAATCTGTGAGGCAATGAAAGTGATCGAGGAGAAAGGCTAAAGATTGCCCGAGTCGTCAAAAGAGTTATGCGGATAGACGACGTAGACCTTTGGAATTCCGGGTGGAAGACCATGTTTTCTTGAAGGTGTCGCTAATGCAATGATTATCTAAATTTGGGAAGAAAGGAAAATTGAGTCCGAGATATATAGGCCCATTTGAAATTCTGTAATGGATTGGGATTTTAGCCTATCGACTCGCGTTGCCGCCGAACTTGTCCCAAGTTCATAATGTCTTCCACGTGTCCATGTTGGGGAAATACGAGTTGGACCCAACTCATGTGCTTGGATCATGAAGTTGTGGAAGTAGATGAAAGGATATCTTACGTGAAAAGACCGGTGTGAATAGAAGACGAGAAAAGAGCAAGTTTTGAGGAACAAGATAATTTTACCGGTGAATGTGATATGGTAGCACCATGGAACCGAAAGGGCAACTTGGGAAAATGAAGAAACAATGAGACACTAGCACCCCCGTTTATTTGAATAGTTAAATTTGTTGTAAATTTCGAGGATGAAATTTTTGTAAGGGGGAAGAATTGTGACATCCCGTATTCCGACCCTTTTTCGAAGCTTTGAATAAATGAAAGGTCTCGTTGATGTACTTGACTAATTCTCACTCGGAATGGATCCCTCTTAAGCGGACTAACCAAATGGGAATGGCTAACTAGGAAATTCAAGTACGTGGATCTAAGAACTTGATCCTAGATTGACTTTTTGGCCATGAAGATTGTCGATGGAATATTTTGGACCAATATAGGCCGATCCTAGAATGATTAAGGAACGATTTGGATAATACCCTACGCTTGGATCACGGGTGATTCCGTTTGACCTCGTATGGGTTCCGAACGTCCCTAAATTATTTCTAACGATCGTGTCCATCGGGACTAGTGATTGACCCTCGCAATTGAATGACAACCAAAGTCGCCATGGCTCGAGAAATTCTTAAACGTGATATTAATCACGGGTCGATACGCGTAACTTTTAAAAGCCGCCCGTTAGTTTGAGATACGCTGAAATTTCAATTGATCGAAATTGATCGCGAATCGGACTTGAAACTTGACGTCGGACCTTCGGGGTCCAAATAATTAAATTTTGGACGTTTCCCCATCCGGAGTACGAATTTTTCGCGGTTCGCCCAAAAGGTTCGGGAAAAATAAAATTTGGGTGGAAATGAAAAAAGACCCATTTGCCCTTAGAGAGTACCCAATTTTTCACTTGGACCGAAGGGCATTTCGGTCAAACCCCCTCTTGGCCAAAAAATATTGACCATTCTTGGGTGGTGAAATTACTTTTTTGCCCTTCTTGACCTTGGAAACCCCAAAAATATCTAGCCCAATTATTATCATAACCTTATACTACTAAATTTTGATTTTCTTCTCCAAAAATTCAAGAAAACATTCTCTCTAGCTCACTCTTTCCCCTTGGCCGAGATTCCCTCTCTCACCTACCTCCATTGCCAAAAATTTCCAAGCCCTCGCCGGATTTGCCTTGGATCGCCGGAGCTCAACCACCACCATGAACCACCTTGGACCGCCGGATCTTGTGGGTTTTAGCCGAGCAAGGGGAGTCGCCGGAGCCGCCGGTTGGAACCAAGATTCTTCACCCATTTCTAGCCGGAAAACTTGCTAAAATAGTGGTAAGTTGGCTCCCGACCTTAGATTAGGTATCTAGGGTGCTAATAGACTTGAGATTGAGTAGATTTGGGTGAAAAATTGGTAGTTTTTACCCATGTTTATGCTTTGGCTGAGAATGAAGGTTAGAGGAGAGAGAAAAGATAGTGTTCTTCAATGAATAGTGATTTTGCATGATTGTTAATGGAGGGCTAGGATTTGATCTTGACTTTCATGCTTTAATCCGACGGCCCGTATTGAATCTTGTTTAGGAAGCTTGATCCGACGGCCGAGATTAACTCCCCGCTATATTATTGATTAATTGGATGGTGGAGATTAAGTGTACATTCGTATAGTATAATTGTATCGTACGTACTAAATGCCACGTTAATATAATATAATTGTACGGTACGTATTAATTGTACGTTATTCTAATTCCGATCATACGACGGTTATTAATTGCTACGTTAGTAGAATAAATTTTGTGTGCTATAGATTAATTTTGGTGGTAGCATAAATTAATCGTGTCCCCGATTGGTTGACGGCTTGAGTGCGATTTAATCGGGTGCTCCCGATTTATTGGATAATTAACGTGAGCGAATCACGTGGTCCCGATCCAATTTTTATTCGATATAATTTAAATCGAGTGGTCTCGATTGGGGAATTGAGGAAAATTAGAAAGATCGTGTGATCTCGATCTTTATTGGAAAAAGTTTGGATGAGATCGTATGGTCTCGATCTGCTAATCAAGAAATTTAGCAAGATCACGTGGTTAAGAATGATCAATCGGAAGGTTTTGTGGATCGTGTGGTATCGGGCGATCGATTGAGAAATTATTGTGGTATAAGGTCGTTATGAGAAATAAACGGAGTGGAATTGATGAATTATGGCCTGAGGCGTTATGACGTGGGCTCTATTGTTATTGTTTTACCTTGAGGCGTTAAACGCGGGGTTATGAGTATTATTTATCCTGAGGCGTTAAATGTGGGATATTAACCTAAGGCGTTATTACGCGGGTTACGATGACTGAGGCGTTATCCCGCGGTATGGACTATATAATGGCACGAGGCATTATTACACGGATTTGTCTAGTTATAATATAACCTCGATGCGTTAAACGCCGGCTCTAGACCAACGTGAAATTTTATTTGATAGCTCGATGCGTTAAACGCGGGCTTTGGATCCATGTGGAATATTTATATTATGGCACGATGAGTTAAACGCGGGCCCTAGAGCACGTGGAATATTTTATTGAAAGTCCGAGGCAAGGAACGCCGATATGGGAGTCACGTAGAATATTTGTGAAGGTGTGGGAATTTTCGGAGAAAGAATTAAATTTTTGGAAGTTAATTGTGGAATTTCTTTTGGTTGAAAGAAGGATTGTTGGAAATTGTTCACCGAGGACGTGTCTGGAGGCACTAGAGCCCTAACCTAGGGTTAGAGGCTTTCTTGCGAGATTTTATCTCACCCCGTCATAGGCTTTCTTTTTCGACCCTCCGTCGCAACAATGAACAACCCGCCTCAAAGGTTCAAGATCCCGCGGGACATGGAAACTGTGGCGACGACAGTACCCGGTTGGAGAGGACAAGACATATTATAGGCATGCGACAACAATTTGGGTGGATGTAGGAGCGCTGTTTTGGAAGACCCACACCTATATGGCGTGGACGTACCGCCACGGAGATTTATCGGTAGGTCCTTTGAGCGGATTCGACATTCTCTACGATGGAGTTGGGGAATGGGACCCTACTAATGCTACACCTCTAGATGGCGTTGTGGTGCATCCCGATCACCGACCACGATGATCTTGACTACCCGCAGCCGACCCAGAGGTCGTGGTACCAAAAGAGGATAGAGAGATTGTGGAGCCATTCGATGCGAGCAGACGCCCCGAGAGATTGACGTGGAGGAGCCGGCGGCCGTAGACGACATGATAGTCGATAGCGACGACGAGACCTAAGGTAGTTGGCCTCTCGACCTTTTGTGTGGTGTTTTATTTTGAGAGTATAGTAGGCTTCGACCACTAGATCTTTTTGTAGTACGTGATCACGAGGCTTTTACGGTGGCCTCCGAAGCCTTACGTTTGGAAAGTTGTGAAGACTATGTATATATGTACATAAGTTTGTTTTTACCATCCCAAGTTATTGTAGCATTGTTGTTTTATGTACGGGGATTGTTTTTTCTTCGTGATGTATTTGTTGGCCTTTGAATCCCTGGAGAACTATATAGAGTTTATGGCAAGAGGGGATGTTATTGAGCTCACAAGGTTCGGGTCGTGATACACGGACTCGCTCATCGGGGACGAAATTCATGTCAAACTTGATGTCATGATAAAGTCCTCCACTTTGAGTGTAAATCAATAGACCTCACGAAGAAGCACTCCTGCGGTGCAAGAGCTTGTAAACAAACACGCATCAAGACTCTCACTATGACATCCCGAAAATTCGACATCGTGAGATGAATGAATTCGATGGATTTTTAACCACGAATTTCAGTATGGTTGATAATATTGAATTTTCGAGGATTAAGGGATAATTGTTGGACGTCGCCTCATTAACCTACAAATTTATCCCATTAAGCCATTCTAAAGTCCAAACTCTATTCATTTGAGCCCAATTTCAATTTATACGAATTTGTACAAAATACTAGCTCAAATAGGCATATAGTACTTCATACTATAGTTTGTGAAATTATCAAAATACCCTTACTTTGGAAATGACCAAAATGCCCTTCTTGCATTATTAGCAAAAAAGACAAGAAGCCATTATGAGAGGAAGACTTTAGTGGCAAGCCTTAATGAGGGATTCTTATCTTGAGCAAGGCTTGCTCAAGAAGCTAAAAAAATAAGATATTATCTCTATAATCTCTCTCTCTCTCTCTCTCTCTCTCTCTCTCTCTCTCTCTTTGTTTTTTTTCGGCCAAACCTCCCCCATCCCGAGCTCCCTCGTTTTCTCGGATTTCTGCGCGTGCTCGACAAGAAATCGCTCGTTTGAGCTCGTCCGGATGGCGAATTAAGCTCCGTTTTCTCCTACGCAACCATAAGATCGAGGGCTAATTGGATCTGGGGGCTAATTGTCAAAGAAACCCTGTAAGTTTCATGGGTATGAGCAGAACATAGGCTGGTTAGTGGAGCCTAGTTCGTTCGGCGTCGATTCATGTTCCATCGTTCGTCGTTCGTTGCCGCGTCGCTGTGGGTTATCGTCATCAAGCCACATGCCACCCCCAAGCTCAAGCTACTGACCGTCGTGCTGAGTTGAGAGGCCGAGAGCCACCGAGGATCGCCGTTGTCGCGCTCGAGTAGTCGCCGCCGATTGTTCGTCGTCGCCGGTCACTATTTGTGAGTTAACCCCTAATCTCCGATTAGGTTGTTAATTACGTTTAGGGATAGATTAATTTATGTTAATTGTGGGTTAGTTTAGTTAATGGTAGTTGGGTTAAATTAATTGACTACGGTTGGGTTAGTTATTTGTGGTTGGGTTAGTTAACCCTAGTTAGTTAAAGCAAGCGTAGTTATTTTTAGTTAAGCGTAGTTACTTTTCACTAACCGTAGTTACTTTTTTTAACTGTAGTTACTTTATGCTAACCATTGTTAATTTTTATTAACCATGGTCAGGTTAGTTAACTTTAGTCGATAAGCTATCGATTTTGGCGATAAGCTATCGAGGTTTGGACGATAAGCTATCGAGGTTTTGGTGATGAGCTATCGAGTTTGATTGATAAGCTATCGAGGTTTTGGATGATAAGCTATCGATTTTGACGATAAGTTGGTTTGATAAGCTATCAAGGTCTAACGATAAGCTATCTATTTATTATTTTATAAATATATTATTGTGTAGTTTAATACTCATCTCCGAGTGTTCTATGCTTGAATTGTGATGTTAACGTTGGGAACAGCCAAATAAATTAGCTTATATAATTAATTATATTGATCGGCAATCCTCAAGAATGTTGGATATGAAAGTATGTCGAGTTTGGTAATTGAATCATGTGATTGAGGTTTGACCGTTGGGTTATGTCTAATCTTGTGACGGTTAGAGCGTAGCGCTAATCGCACGCTATTGATCCGTTATTGATAATTGACTGTATGTTTAGGCGGCCCTAAGCCAATCGGCGCCCTACTTGGACTTAGACGTTGACTCACGGAGATTTTATATCTCACACGTTGTTGTTAACTATTTTTCGGATCATTAGCTATGGAGTAGCGAAATGGAGGACGTAGACATTGGTCTCTTTTTGGAGTAGCTTGGGTAGTGTTAATCCCGACCCGAACCGGCATCTTTTGTGTGGTTAGGAAGTAGCCCCGAGATAGGGCTTATGTATATATATATATATACCTCACGGGGTTAACAGTAAATAAATAAAATAACCTTTTGTAGATGTTGATTGACTTAATTGCCTCTTGTTCTATCCCTATTATTTTTAATATTGTTTAGGGAAATAGAACATTCCACATACGCTTAATTAAAAGATAAAAATAATGGGTTGGTAAAGCGTCCTGGGACGTCACAACTTAACAATCGAGAAGGGATGTTGGTGTGCCTTTGGGTGCGGAGTGTGACAGCCACAATCCGAACTTGTTTATATGCATCAATGTGAGCACCCTCTTCTTGTGCCCACTTCAACTAGGGTTTGATTTCCGTGTATTTCCTTTTAGATCGAGTTTGTTGACGGGTCCAACTTGAGACATGTTTTAACAATACTTCGTTAACATAGCGATTTCATGTCGTGGTAGGTCTCCCTTCTCATTTATTTTTGTGATGGTTGGAATCGAAATGCGTGCTTTCGCATTTTTCTCCATTGCCGTTTTCAGTGTGGTGTGTGATGTTCTCCACTCGTTATCCAATGCTTAATTTGGGTGGACCACACTGGTTTTGTCTACTTTCATAAGGGGATAACGAAGATAAGAAGTGTTGATTTCAGCAATGGTGTGCAAGAGAGAAACCCTTTTGCCAAAACCAAAGGTATGGTGTTATGATCTCTTGTCTTTCGTCATCTCTTTAATTTTGTTATTCCTTTCTTGGGGTTGCTCTAGTGATACTACAAAAAAAAACAAGGTTTTAGCAACCGCATTTGCCACGAAAGCTTTGACAAAATTTGTTGCTAAATCAAGTTGGGACAAAAATTGCAACGAAAAAAATTTCGTGGCCAATTCGACGTCGCAAAATTTAGCTGACGAAAAAATTAGTCGCTATTTTACCACGAACGCTATTCGTGGAAAAATTCGTCGCCAATTAGCGACAAATAGTTTTGCTACCAATTTCATCGCTAATTAGCGACGAATTTATTTGTCGCAAAATTTATTGATGTATAGCGATGAAAATGTTCGTCGCCAATTAGCAACGACAATAAAGAACGAATTATGGAATAATTTAGTGATGAAATTAGCAATGACATTTTTCTTTTTACGACGTATTTGATAATATGTCTTTAATGATGAATTTTGCTATGAATATTGTTCGGGGATAGAATTAGCGATGAATTTTTATTAATTCTTTAGCGATGAATTTTGCGACGAATATTGTTCACGGACAAATTTAGCGATGAGATTTTATTAATTTATGATTGTTTTTAGCGATGAATTTTGCGACGGATATTGTTTAGGGATGAATTTAGCCACAAATTTTTATTAATTCTTGATCATTCTTCAATGTGTCTTTAGCTATGAATTTTGCGACGACAACTGTTCGGGGACGAACTTTGCAACGAATTTTTATAATCTGTAATCATATGATAAAATCATTTCTTTTATTTTTTGATTTTAAAATCTAATTAAAAGGAAAATTAATTTCTAGAATTTATATTTAACATTCATTAAACACTTAATAACATCAAAATATTATAATAATATGAAAACCAAATACATTCAAATAAAAAATCCAAATTACATAATAAAACATCCATTAACAATTAAAAGCCCTCACATAAGTCTTCAAGTATGTTGTTTAATCAATAAAACGATTGACAAAATCATCATCATCGGTAATCTCATCATCATTGTGCCGCTCATCATTGTGATGATAATCATTGTGCCCATTACCTAATTGATTAGTAGGAGGTAGAGGAGGAACCCGATCGTGATTGAGATTGAGGTGTCGCAAGATGAATTCCATTCGAGACTCTAGAGATTTATCTCGCTTATTGACCTCTTTGATTTCTTCATCTTTATGTGACTTGAGTGATTCATATTGTTGTTTGACCACTCTTATTTCTTCTTCCTTCTCTACAAGTAAATCTTTCAATTGACTCAATTCTTGGGTCATTTGCTCCTTAAGTCGTGTCCTTCTTGAAACAGCCGCATTGGAGGATAAAGTTATAGCAGCCTTTGTTGTGTATACCCTTGACAAGGATCTCATCCTAAATATTTTTCCTCTTTTGATCCTACTTGATGCTTTTGCCCACAATGCCATATCGTCAACCGATGGCTCGACGCAACAACACCATCACCACCACTAGTATGAGTGATTAAAAGATCATCATAATTTTCCTGCATTAACAATATAGATGAAAATAAAATAACTTCATATATATAATTACCATAAATATTAAAAGCATTCATGGATTTCATTCTAATTTCTATAAGGTTCAAAGTATTCTCTTACGTACCTTAATAGCTTTTGCTCGATCGCCACTCCATGTCTTATCTTTTTTTTTTAATGTGCGTTCAAATGTAGCTGTATATGTCGATTCGGTCCTGTTGGTATATGGGTCTTACGGTGTGCGCCCATGGAGGCAATCACACCCTCTCACTACGGATAATTGCAAAAGCGGTTATCTTATTTTGAAAGTGTGAAGAATTATGTCTTTTGGAAGACGTTTTATCTTCTCTCCCTTCACACGGTAGGTAGTTGTACTCCGAGAACACGAACAACGCTTTCTCTCTCTATATTGTCGAATCGCATTCGAAGTGAAGGGATTCTTGAGACTGCAAAGGCGACATCTAGTTTGTGGCAATTACAAGTATATCCTTGTGATATATTCATTTCCAATCAGTGATACAAGTTATGTTTTGGGCATGTTTCCGCAAATTCGATGTTTAGACGAAAGGATTTAGTGTCCTTCATTAGAAACAAGTTATTAAGTGTATGGTTATTTCCTTAATGGTTTCGTTGTACTAGATGTTGACTATGATAGTGTTAATGTGTGTGATTCACTTTTCACATCCGCTGATTCTTATGAGAATAATGTGAATATTTGGCATGATAGGCTTGGTCATATTGGCCAACATAGATTGAATAGATTAGCCAAAGATGGCTTATTAGGCGACATTGAAAAAGTCCATTTGCCTGTTTGTGAGCATTGCCTAGTAGGGAAAACTACACGAAAACCATTTGGAAAGGGCACAAGAGCTGAGTTTTCTTTGCAACTAATCCCCATAGACATCGTAGTCCAATAAATGTAAGAGCAAAGCACGGTGCTATTTATTTCATTACATTTATTGATGATTATACTCGATTTTAATATGTCTATTTGATTTCTCATAAATCGAAGCATTGAGTTGCTTCGAGAAATTTATGACCTTAGTAGAAAATCAGTTAGACTAGAAAATAAAAGCATTGAGACCCGATCGAGGCCGAGAGATTATATCGATCGGTTCCGTAGATTTGTGTGATGAAAAGGGGATAGATATACAGTTATCTATTTCATATACTCCACAACAAAATGGAGTAGCCGAGAGAAAAAATAGAACCTTACTTGAGATGGTTAGGTCCATGATGGCGTAAGCTAAATTATCAATCGTCTTTTGGGGTGATGCTTTGTTGATTGCTTCCTATGTACTTAACCGTGTGCCTTCCAAATCGGTTGCTTCCACTCCATATGAGTTATAGATAGGCTGAAAGCTGAATTTAGGTTTTCGTAAATCTTATGATGTGATGTCTATACACATGAGTCCTCTCGTAAGTGTGTAAAATTGGGTCCAAGAGGTAAAATGAGTATCTTATGAAGATATTCGGAATGCTCGAAAGGGTATATGTTTATAGGTGAGCAAGATAGTGGGAGTATGATTGAATTTGAATCACAAGATGTAACATTCTTAGAGAATGAATTTCCAAAAAATGGTGAGATAGGTGAAAACTATTCTCTATATGAAACTATGGAAAGTGATAACAACATGGTTAGGATATCTATTCCAAGTGAAAGCAATGTGAGAAGTGGGGAATTAGTTTCGAATCGGTCTCAATTGCAATCACATGATGAGACACCGTCATTATCTAATCCGAGTGGGAGCATAATGGAGAATGAGGTATCAAGAGTACAATCTTCTCCGCGGTGATCATATTGTAAAAGCATTCCTCGACGACGTTTTAACATCGAAGGAGAAGCTTTCATGGTTGTCCCACAAGAAGAGGATGAGCCAAGGAATGTAAATAAGGTTCTATCTCATCCCGACAAGGAAAATTGGATGGATGTGATAAAAGAGGAAATGAAGTCAATGGAATTAAACCAAGTTTGGAAATTGGTTGATCTTCCAAAAGGACGTAAGGCTATTGGGAACAAGTGGGCTCTCAAAATGAAGCGTAAATCCGATGGCTCAATTGAGTGGTACAATGTTCGCCTTGCTTTGTGAAACGGTACAACCAACGTAAAGGAATTGATTATGAGGAAACCTTTTCTCCCGTGGTTAGATTTCCTTCGGTTCGCCTTATCTTAGCAATAGTAGCAAGTTTGGATCTAGAATTACATCAAATAGATATAAAGACTGCTTTTCTCAATGGAGAATTAGAAGAAGAAATTTATATGGAGCAACCCATTCGGTTTGTTACCAAAGGCCAAGAACAAAAAGTATGTCAATTTTTTAGATCGATATATAGCCTTAAGTAGTCTCGAGGCAATGGTATATACGCTTTTATAATGCCATAATGGCATATAACTTTGATATGATCAATGAAGATAATTGCGTATATATCAAGAGATCCAAAGATCAATTTTTGATCATGTCATTATATATTGACGTTATACCGATTGCCGGAAGCAACATGGAATTTGTCAATATAGTCAAAAGTTGGTTGTCTTCCAATTTTGAAATGAAGGATATAGGTAAAACTGCATACATTCTTGAAGTTAAAATTTCAAGAAACCGTTCTAAAACTTCGTTATCTCTTTCTCAAGAGACATACATAAATGTTGACACTTAAATTTTGATTTATTCATTTATGAAAAATTTGCACAAAAATTAGGGACTAACCTTAGTCTCTATCAAAAATATTATTACATTTCATATAGTTTGAATTTACTTTAGCATCGCATTACATTTGAATTAAATAGGACTGGTGGTGATTGGACGCGAGTGGATAATTACGAATTTGGACAAAACTCGTGATGGTTGAAAATTTGACTAAGCTCATGTAGCAGAAAAATCACGTGGAGGGCAAGGCTTGGAAGGTCCACATTATTTGATCAAATTTGGGGAAAATAAAAATATAATCCTTGATATCCTTAATTGCATCAAAATAAAAGATAAGGATATATTTTTTTAGTTTCAAATAGGAAAGAAAGAAATCTATGATATCTGGAAATAACCCTAACCTAGAGCTATATAAAAAGTGCTTTTTCATCAAAGCAGAAGGGGGGGGGACACACAAAATTTGGTACACGGCCAAAGGAAAACACATGAGAGAAAATTTGGGGAGAAGAGGACAGGGGATGTTCTGCCCAGAGGAGGGAGGAGAATTTTTCAAGAGAATTTTCCGTCCTTGCTAGGCCTCACATAGTTCCGCTACAGATTACTTCTCCGCGATATTGCGTAACGGCGCTCCCCTGCGACTATTGCTTCAATGCGTCCAAGACGACCTTGGTGGTTTTTTTATACGTGGATTTGGGTTCTTGTGGGCGTCCCAGAGCTGGTCAAAGTGTGGTCACTTTCATTGACACTGCCAATATTCTTGAAACCGACTACCCTTGTTCGCGATTTAGGCGCCTATTGATCCCGTGAACCAACGTAAGTCGTCACTCTTGTTACTCGTCCATCGTCGATCACCCGACATCGTCAATCGAGACTCGAAGTAGCAGCCGCCCAAACCGAGAAGCCTGTAGAAGGAATATCGAAAAAATTTTGGAGGTTCCTGGTGTTTCATGCTTCACTTTCCACGAGTTCTACCAGAGGAATTGGCTGCCACGAGGCGTCCACAACTCCAAAGTTTCAGTGCATTAAGCCAACACATATAAGAAAAGGACAGGAAACGTGGAGAGGTGGTCCTTTTTGTCGTTTTTCTTCCTTGCAGGTCACCAGAGAACGAACCAAACCCCGCAAGCGGCCAATATCCATGAGCATTACAAGTTATTTCGTTGGCCGACTAGTCGCAAACAACCGCGAGCTCATCCATTGAACGAGCGGCCTCCACTGGTCCATCCGCAAGCGTCCCGCCGCCGTGAGCTCGAGTCGATCCGCCAATTCAAATTTGGAAAGCAATATTTGCGAGATAAGGAAAATTTCTAAATTCAATATTTTCTTGCAAATTATAAGCATATTTTACATATCTTGCACCTATTTGCATATCTTTTTGAAAATTTTAGGATATTGCGATATGTGACTTGCCTAGTTTGGAAATTACACGTTAAAATCAAACAGTGAATATTCTTGAATATCTTGCGGTATTGCTTGTCTAATTTGAAAATTGTGATTTGATTGAGATATTTTTGGAGTCTTGGCTATAATCTGGTTAATTAAAAAAAAATCTTTTGAATATATCCAAGATACTCAAGTTATCAAAATCTTTTCAAATTGTGATCGATTAGGAAAATTTCCTAATTCGCAACCGCATACATGGAAATAAGTGTATCTATCATGGAATTATTTCTATAGCGGGTATTTCGAATTTTTAGGATCGATCCGTCGGGCTTTAGATCAAAACTTGATTCGAAAGATTTAGCGGTAATTATCGTTTCATTAAAAGATTTGCAATTTGAATTTAAATTCATTCACAAAAACTTAAAATCACAAAAAAAAATCAGAAAATTCAAAAAATGAAACAAATAAAAATCATTCATGCCTGATTTCATGTCGAAAATCTCGGAGAATAAAAAGAAGGATTAGGAAGATATGGTTTCTTAAAAACTACGTCTTATCATTTTTTTTTTTAGAGAGATAGGATTTTCTATCTCATGGATTACATTGTTGACGCCTAAATTTTGACTAATATATTTTGCATAAAAATTAGAACTAATTTTAGTTCTAAACAAAAATCATCTCACATATTCATTTAGCATTGGCATATAATTTGAGTTTAATTTAACAGGTGTCTGGACTAGGCATGAGGTGGAAAAATGCACCAAGAAGATTTGGGCTTGAAAGAAATATTTTCTCGGGGACTCGTATTGCAAATACTCAAAACTTTAGGGATCGTATTGCAAATACTTAAAACTTCGAGGCTGTATTGCAAATACCAAAAGAAGATGGAGAAAGGAAGATGGTAAGAGAAGATAATGAAAGGAAGATGAAGAAGAGAAGATGAAAATAGAAGATGAAGAAAGGAAGATGGTGAAGAGAAGATAATGAAAGGAAGATGAAGAAGAGAAGATGAAAATAGAAGATGAAGAAAGGAAGATGAAGGTGAAGAAGAGAAGATGAAGATGAAGAAGAGAAGATGAAGATAGAGAAGAGAAGATGAAAATGGAAGGTTGAGAAATGAAGATGAAGAAAAGAGGATGAAAATGGAAGGTGAGGAAATGAAGATGAAGAATGAAGGATGAAGAACTTTGCCTATAAAAGAAGAAGAGTTCTTGAAGAGAGGGGAGAGTTTTGGGGGTGGAAGAGAAGAGAATTGAGAGAGTTTTTTGAGAGGAATTCTTTAGAGAGGAAAAAGAGAATTCTTGAGAAAAATTTTTTAAGAGAGTTTTGAGAGGGCTTGAGTGTTTTGAAGGCTCGGTGCTACCATTGCCAATTTCTCGCACCCATCAACACAAGCCACAAGTTCATCACCATCGTTCAAGCTCGCCGCAAAAAAAGGAAAGCTAAGTGATTTCCTAACTTCCTCTAAGTTCGGATACAAATTAGCCCAGATTTTCTACATCGATTTTTTCTCTACGTTTTTATGTTAAATAACAACTGCATATCAACGATGAGACATCAATTGTACAAGAATAGAAGGAGAGCAAAAGAGAAAAATTATCAATGCCCGGATTGCAATCCAATGGAATTCTAGCGAGATGAGAAAGAAGCGTCAAGGAGAGATAGGACCAAGAGATTTCTCGGTCTAACGAGTCACCAAATCGGTCCAATGATCAAGACAAGCCCGGAGCATAAGTTTGGTGCACGAGTTCAAATTGGGGAGTAATCTTGAACTTATTTCATCATAATTCCATGTAATTTCTTTATTTCAAACAAATGTCAAGAGAAGAAAAACCCAAAAAAATTGATTCTTTGATCTTCAAGTAGAATTCATCAAATTTGTCAAATCCATTATTTTTTTCATGAATTTTAAGGTACCGAAAGGGCATTAGTTGTAATTAATGTAACCAAGTCCCCGGACTCTTAATCTCCGGTTCGCGAAATAAGATAGTTTTCTCCCGCTATTTTATTTAGGTTTCTAATCAACCTACCGAAAATGATTAGTGGCGACTCCAAATTCAAATCACATTGCATGTTAATCATTCGAACCTTAAGTTGCGATTTGGTATGGACTTGGGAGAGTCCGAGTTAGGTTAGTTAATTAATTAACCTGATAATCCATTAGCCCGGAAATGATAAACTTGTTTATTTTTTTTTTTAGGTCGCTACTTGGCGACTCACTGGGACCCAAAGAAGACTTAAGCCGGATAAGTTCATGAAAAGGAAAATTACTTGATTTGGCAATCTTGGTTGAATTTTAATCCTTATGTGTTAAATGGTTTTGCGGGAAAGGGAGTTATAAGGGGAGGAGTTTGTGGCTAACCTCTGTTTTGCAGGGCTTGGTGATGAGAATTTTAATTTTTTGAACTATTGGAGTGCCGATTGCCTTTAAAATGTCGTGCATGCCTCTAATATAATTGCACTACACCACCTTGACTTGTGACCGAACCCGGGTCACCCGATAGTTTCGGGATGGTATTTATGTGGTTCTTTAACCTTGGCGGTAAGGCTTCGCTAAAGGTTATCCCACTTGGATCCCGAGTTCTTCAAAAAATGGCTCAAGGGTTGTTCTCATGCGCGTGAGGCTATGATGCATGAGAGTTGCCCTTGTCGACCCGAACCAAGCCGAGATGATTGGACCCGACTAGTCATGACTATGTATGCGAGGCGGCAACTAGTCATGATGAACGTGCGCGAGGCTGCGACATGTCGTTCCGTCTTTCATTTCATTTTTGCTAAAAGAACTAAAATCGAATCCACGTTTCATGCGCATGTCTTTGTGATTGACATTTTCTTCATATGAGCGGTAATTTCTTGTCTCTTACGCCCTGTTATCTCATTTTTATTTTGGGCTGGTCCATGGTTTAGGTTGTTTGTTTATGAATCTCATGTCTTGTTTCCAATTTCACACTTTGCTTCCGTAGTTTTTACAATTTCATCGGTTGTCCTCAATTCCGATTTGGCTCGTTCCTGTTGTACGATTTTTACTAAATTCTACGATCGAGCTTTGAGTAAGTGTCAAACATGAAAGTTGTAGATCTATGTTTCAACTAATATCCTACAAAATTTCAGAATTAAATTCATAGTTTAAGATGGCCTTTCGTTTTTTCAACTACATGCGGTTATAACAGTTTTTTGAATGCGCTTTTTCGAAAAGACACATTAAACTGATTTGATCCGCTCATTTCTAGTCCGATTGGCCAACATAAAAGTTGTTCATCATCTTCTCAACTATAGGCTCGTAAAATTTGGACGTATTTTGACCAACGTGCGAATTAATACGGATTGTTTCGTAAAAATCGACGAAACTGAAAATTGCCTGTTGCGATCTTTTGGTCATGTCTAGTTCGTTCATTGAGTCTAGAAGGAAGTCATGGACCGGTTCTCTATCCTTGCTCGTTGTACTTACTCTTGACTTGTCGCTTTCAGGAAATTTATCACGGATCCTCCGCATATTACTCGATTGGTGGCGAAGAGGATGGCCACCTTCTCCGCAAAACTTCAATCATCCGCCAAACTTCGCCGCTAACCATTCCTGCTCTAATTCCTCCTACGCACAACTCCGGGGATACATGAGGAGGGAAACCTAGTGGATTCGAAGTATACGACCTGGATGAGTTCGATCCAGATTATGAGGAAGTTCGTCAAGATTTCGAACGACATGAGGAGATCAAGCCATTGACCGGTGAACAAATTATCTCGATCGGCCTAGGCGATGCGAAAAACCCTAAAGAAGTTAAGATCGGGGCAAACCTTTCCTCGAAATGTCCGAGCGCCCGATCGGACTCTTGAAGGATTACCAGGACTTTTTCGCCCTGGTCTTATGCAGATATGCCCGGTCTTGACCGTTCCATTGTCGAGCATTGTTTGCCGATCGATCCTTCGGCTAAGCCGGTGGTGCAAAAGTCAAGGAGGGCCGATCGAAATTAGTGCAGAAGATCAAAGAGGAGGTCATAAAGCTTCTCGATGTAGGATTCATTGAGACTACGAATATTCCGATTGGGTCGCTACCATAGTCCCTGTCATGAAGAAAGACGGCCGCATTTGGGTTTGTGTCGATTATCGAGACTTGAACAAGGCCAGTCCCTAAAGATGATTTCCCCCTCCCGCATATCGACGTACTTGTTGACGATCGCAGGTTTGAATTGTTTTCATTCATGGATGGTTTCTCCGGGTATAATCGGATCCCGATGAATGTCAATGACAAGTTGAAAACCACTTTCACCACACCATGGGGAATGTTCCATTACCGGGTAATGCCGTTCGGTCTCGAAACGCTGGAGCCACTTACCAACGAGCCATGATTGCCCTTTTCCATGACATGATGCGTAATGAGATTGAGGTTTACGTCGATGACATGATAGCAAAAACAAGGCATGGAGAAGATCACGTCGAAACGCTGAAGAAATTGTTCGACGGACTTCGAAAGTATAAGTTGCGCCTCAACCCCGCCAAGTGTGTCTTTGGGACCAGCTCGGGCAAGCTACTCGGATTCGTGGTAAGCGGTAAGGGCATTGAAGTCGACCCTTCAAAAGTTAAGGCTATTCGTGAGCTTAAGCCACCGACGCTACGATTAAAGAAGTTCGAAGTTTGATGGGTAGGCTAAACTATATTGCTCGATTCATCTCTCGGTTATCGAAACCGCTAAGCCATTTCTCAAGCTGTTAAAGAAGAATGCGCTAGTCCAATGGGATAGCGAATGTGAAGAAGCTTTTGGGAAACCAAGAAAGATCTCGTGAATCCACCCGTGCTTGTTCCTCCAAGCAAGGGGCAACCTTTAATCCTCTACCTCACAATCCTTAGTGAGTCCTTGGGTGCTATGTTAGCCCAAGAGAGGCAGGAGGATGGAAAAGAACGAGCCATTTATTATCTCGAGCAAGAAATTCACAACTTCGGAAATGAAGTACTCCGAAGTAGAGAAAACATGTGCGGCGTTAGTGCGGGTACTGCACGGGCTTCGGCAATATACCTTGCATTACCAAGTGCTTCGATGACAGAATGCAATCCCATCAAATATTTGCTTAATCAACCCGCCTTGATTGGTAGACTTGCTAAATGGCAAATCCTCATCTCCGAGTTTGACGTTCAATATTTGTCCCAAAAGTCAATCAAGGGACGAGCTATAGCGGATGTCCTAGCTGAAAATCCGGGGCAAGATGATGATGCCTATCGTTCCGAGGATCGAATCATGTCGGTAGAGGATTACATCCGGACTATGTATTTTGACTGAGCTGTCAATTTATCGAGGTCGGACACGGGCGCGGTTACGATATCTCCAGGTGGTCGGCATTATCCTGTGCAAAGCAAAATTGGTATTCCCTTGCACAAATAACGTAGCGAGAATATGAGGCATGCATCCTCGGTGCGTAGAGGCTGCGATTGAAATGGGGATAGCCCGACTCAAGGTGTTCGGTGATTCCGCTTTGATTATCCTTCGATTGTTGGAAAGTGGAAGACGAGAGATGCTAAATTGCAACCCTACCATGAGTATCCTGGATGAATTGGTGGAGGAATTTGAAGATATCTCATTTGAGTATTTGCCCGGGACTCATAATCGATTCGGCTGATGCATTGGCTACCTTGTCTTCAATGTTACAAGTTGCCAATGGACTTGAGGTTGACCTACCTGCGAAGATCGAGGTATTAAAAAACCCGGCATATTGTATGGCCGTGATTAATGAACCCGATGGTAAGCCATGATACCATGACATCAAGACTTATATTCGGAAGCGGGAGTTCCCTGAAAAAAGTACCGTATTTGACCAAAAGTACATAAGGAAGATGACCTCGAAGTTCTTCTTGAATGGAGAGAATTTGTACAAACGGTCATTCGATTCTCGTCCTACTAAGATGCGTTGACTCGATCGAAGCCGTTCGTCTAATAATGGAAGTACATGAAGGGATTTGTGGTCCACACATGAACGGCCACTTGTTAGCTAAGAAGATTATGAGGTTGGGTTATTATTGGTTCACGCTCGAAAGAGATTGTATTCAGCATGTCCGAAGCCGTCACAAATGTCAAATTCATAGTGACAAGATTAACGTCCCTCCAAATGAGTTGCATCGGTTATCCGAACCATGGCCGTTTTCTATGTGGGGGATTAATGTTATCGGTCCTATCAACCCTAAAGCATCCAATGGGCATCGATTCACCTTGGTGGCGATTGACTATTTCTCCAAATGGATCGAAGCCGCATCCTATTTAGCGGTCACGGCACGAAATATCGCGAAATTTATCCGCCGGGATATCATTGCTCGATACGGCTCACCTGAAGCCATAATCACCGACAATGGCTCAAACTTAAACAACAAACTAATGGACGAATTGTTTAAGGAATTCAAGATCAAGCATCCGAACTCTTCCCCATATCGTCCTCGAGATGAATGAAGAGTAGAAGTCGCCAATAAGAACATTAAGAAAATTTTAGCGAAGACGGCTGAAAATTATCGCGATTGGCATGAGAGGTTGCCATTTGCACTTATGGCATATCGGACCTCAATCCGGACATCTATTGGGGCAACCCCGTATTCTCTTGTATATGGAATGAAGGCTGTTCTACCAGTTGAAGTGGAAATTCCTTCCTTACGTATCTTGTCTCAAGCTAAGGCCGACGGAAGCCGAATGGATCTAGCAAGAGAGCAAGCCAATTGAATCGATCGACGAAAAAGACTTAAGGCTGTATGTCATGGCCGGTGTTATCAGCAGAGAGTTGCTAAATCATTCAACGAAAAAAGTTCGGCCTCGATATTTTCGGATCAATGACCTGGTCTTGAGAAAATTATTACCAATAGTCCCACTCCCAAAAGAGAAATTCGCTCCAAATTATGGTGGTCCATATATAGTAAAGAAGGTGTTCCCTGGTGGTGCTTTAATTGGCCGAGATGGATGGTCGTGTCTTTACCAATCCAATAATTTCGACCAGTAAAGAAATATTATGCTCGATTCACTCGATGTTTTCATAATCGAGTTATAATATTAATACTGATTCACGAGTTGTTCACATTTGAGCATTCGTTTGTTTCCTCGCTACTAATCTTTGTTGAGAGATTGTTTCGAATGAGGGAGCCTCTCGGCCCAATTGGATTGACCATCGGGAGCGTGAGATTTATATATTCGCAGAGTAAAAGGGGTTATCTTGCGAAAAAAAAAATGACGACCAAGATGAAATGAGTAAAAATTTGCATTCATTTCATTCATCGAAAAGCCTCACGAGATAGATCAACGGGGGTGGGAACGTAAAGCCAAACCGAGCCCTAATGAGCATCACAAAGGAGTTTAAGCGACTCTCCATACGGTTGATGCTCCGCCTACACCGATCGCTCCGAGAATCGAGATCCGCCAACTTAAAGAGGAGGAGCTCACATTTCTCTTTGAGGTTGGCTACCTTGTCCTCGTGATGCTCAGCAACAAATTCCAGGTCATGGATCAGCATTCTCCCGCGGGCTATATCCAGGGTCGAGATCGTCCAGCCTTTCTTCCATCCATGTGCATTGAAATTTTAAAACAATATTGAGCGGATCGCGCTCGAAGATGGTGCGGGACATAGCCAAACACCCCACCAAGTTTCCCCTCTCACGAATCGGCGGGGAGACTTGTTCATTACCGTAGTCGAGGGCCTTCTTATAATTGTCGGCTCACAAGACCGGCCAACACCAAGCTGTCCGACCGATCCCGATAGCGTGCCTTCACAAGGTGGGCCAAAGTAACATCTTGATAAGCAACATGGTAAGCCTCCAGGAAGTTAGTGAAGAGGGTGGGGAAGATCCCGTATTCCTCCTCTAACTTGGTACCTTCAATAGAAGCGGTGTCCATATCCCTAAACATAAGACGAATCTCGGTTTCGGCTTCCGGATGGTTGGCTATATAAGAGTAGCCCTGGCCTAGGAGATTATAAAGTTTCTCCCATTTGGCCAAAACTTCGGGCGAGAAGGCATGTGCGGGAAGGGAAGCCATTGTTGTTGAAGGAGCTAAAAAGAGTGGATGCAAAAAAGTGCTTAGAAGGTTGGAGATGAAGATATGAAAGTGATAATTGTCTCGGCGTTAAATCCCAATTTAAAGGGCAGAAAAAATAGCAATTCTTGCAGAGCCGAATTAATTATCCGGGGCAAAACTACAGACGTTTCGTCCAGTGAATCACGGATCTACCATCTCGAGCCTCACAAATCCGAAAAAAGTTACGAAAAGATTTGAGGACCCCACCATGTTGAAAACGCGAGTGGGAGACAAGCATACTTTTCGAGAGAAGAAACAGCAATTCTTGTGGAGCCACGTTAGTTACTCGGGTGAAATTACGGGCGTTTCGTCCGTGAATCACTGGATCTACCATCTCAAGCCTCACAAATCCGAAAAAATTTACGAAAAGATTTGAGGACCCCACTATGTTGAAAACCGAGTGGGAGACAAGTATATTTTTTGAGAGAAGAAACAGCAATTCTTGCAGAGCCACGTTAGTTACTCGGGTGAAACTACATGTGTTTCATTCATTGGATCCTGGATCTATCGTCAATCCGTGATCTCGAGCCCCACAAATCCGAAAAGCTACGAAAGGAGTTGGAGTCCCATTGATTGAAACCGAGTGGGAGACAAGCATGGTTATCAAGAAAAGAAAATCGGTGCGAGTGGATTCGGGGTCCCATCACGTTGAAAAAATAAGACAAAGCGGGAAACACGAAATCTTGAAAAAAACGTCGGCTTAGTGATTTTCATCCGCGTTTAAAGGGAGGCTTTGGAACATACCCGATTACTCGAAAGAATTTGAAGAGAGTAAGCATACATCGGAGAATAGAGTGAACAAAAGGCGGTAAGAGGTATTTCAATCCAACATGTTTAGAGGCCATCAAGCACTTACCGGAGGCAACCAACCTAGACATCCCCGAAAGCGAACTGCTGGATTTCGAGATCGGATCCAACGATGAAGCCGTAAAACCCAACTCTCTTGGCGGTGAAATTCAAGATCTCGACAAAGAATAACAATGGCAGCGGCAGCATGATCCAACCCCGTAAAAGAAAATATCAAATCAAAGTGCTCGAAGCTGCCTTCAAGGAGTGCTCTTACGTGAATAGGAGACGCAAAAATGAATTGAGCCGGATGATAGGAATGGAGCCCTTGAAGGTCAAGTTTTGGTTTCAAAACAAGCGGACCCGATTGAAGGTTAAAAATGAAAGTCATGAACTTACGTTTCGAGGGAAGAAAGTGAAAAGCTTCGAGCGAGAGAACAAGAGGTATAGGGATGCTATCAACACCGTTTGTTTGCCATGTCCGTAGCGGCCCCATCTCCTTTGGTGACATGTCCCTCGATGAGCCACATCCGAGCATTGAAAATGCTCATTCACCGATTCATCCCCCGAGCAAGTTCTCGTACAATCCGATTTCGTTGGAGATACATCCCGAAAAGTCGGTCTTGCAGAGGCGTAACCGATGCCCTTCGAGGGGAAGAGACATGCATCACTACAATTGGAGTTTCCTTGATGTCACACCAGCCAATTCAACGCCGATGGAACTCCGAATGTGTAGCCTACATGAAGCTTTAGTTTTTTTTATTATGGGCTCTCAAAATATCTCTTCTTTGAGCATTACTAGCCAGCCCTTACGAATCCTCAAGAGAAGTAGTGACATGTACGAATGAATGTACTTGTTTGTTACAAAATCCCCATGTGAGACATTCTTCTTTTAATCCGGGGCAAAGAACGATACTATCCACGAACATCATCATGTTTAAATGCGTGAATTCCTCGCCGGATTTGACTAAGCATTGAAAACCTTCACGTAAGTAAATGCGAAAAGATTTGAGGAGGGAAATAAGCGCCTCGTTAGTGGAGAAAGCGAAAAGATTTGAGGAGGGCAAATAATCGCCTCGTTCGTAGGAGAAAGCGAAAAGATTTGAGGAGGGAAATAACCGCCTCGTTCGTAGAGAAAGTGAAAAGATTTGAGGGCTCCTCCATATCGGAAAAGTAAAAAAAAAAACGACGGATTGAGTGAGGGGTAAGAGTTACTACGAAATGGATCCAAGGCACTAAGCCGAAAAGGAGAGAAAAGGCATGCATGAGACTAACGGATCGGAAAAAGTTTATAAAGAACTTGAAGTCTCAATGCACCTCCGAACTCGTCACGAAAGGCCATCATCGCTTTTGTGATTTTCTCGGCAATATATCTTTGCAAGTCCAAAGAACATCTAAAGCCCGGTCTCTAGTCGAAACACCCATTTTTCGGTCTACATATGGAAGGTTTTGAAAGGAAAATAAGTATGCGTCCATTCCAGGCGGAAGTATGGGAAGCTTCCTATCCTGAGGATCTACGAGTCATGGCCATTGATGGCAACCCCGTTTCCCTCTCTATCCTCGTTGCCATCTTTGAGAAAGTGCATGTACAAGATTTCGACTTATGTGAAAGCAACGGAAGCCTTAGAGGAGGCGAGGCGGTACAAATATGATTTCGACATCGTCGTACGGCCCATGGTAGGGATCGATATGGATGGTCTCGTCTCTTAAAGATCATCGATTCGGAGTTGGATATACCGGTGATCATAACATCAGCAAGTGATGATCGGCAGTTCATAACGAGGGCCATATTGCATGGTGCTCGGGACATCCTAAAGCAGTTCAACGTTCGAGTGCTCCAAAATATTTGGCAGCATGCTTGTAAGGAAGCAATTACTCGAACAAAAGAACTATGGCCAAACTTACTACGACGATTTTGTCGGAAAGAAAAGGCCCCTTTGGTCCGCCGAGCTTTACTCTATATTCATCGAGCGGTACAACGACTAGGAATCAATTCAAGACGACCAATGGTTGTACTCAAAATGATGAATATAAACGGGCTCACTCTACGAAGTGTCACAAATCACCTTCACAGATTTAGAGATAAGTGAAGAAGCACGATGTAGCTTGGAACCAAGGCGACCGGAGCAAAGTTGATCGGAAGATTAATCCCGGGAAAACCTACGGAGCAAAAAGTACCCGACCACTTCCCAATCAAGAATACCGGCCATACCGACCTTCCCGTGGTGGTTCTAGCGGCGGACCGGTTGATCATCCCTACGAGTTCCCGAGCGACGGCGGAGGCTCAAGCTCAAGGAGTCGGACCGCTCACGGCAAAAACAAAGTGGAAAATGCGTCGCCGGTGTTAGCAAGTAGCAATGCCCAATTCGAGTATCAATTGCCCGAAAAATCAAAAGGTTACTTTGATGATGAGCTCACCGCCTTGGTCAACCAGTTCTGAGCTAAAGGACCTCCGAGTTGTGATCCGAAGCAAGTGACTATGGATCCTCAAACAACGATCATTGGTGTATGATCCAAGACAAAATCAGCCGATCATTAGAATGGCCAAAGAAAAGAGGTGGAACCAATCTCACATGAATACTCCTTTAATTCCATGTATAGTTCCCCTGCGTGGGATACTTTTACTTTCTAGTTGTCTAGAATTAAAGGGGCGAATTTTCTCCTCTCTTATCAAATGCGTAAGTTCCTTATTAAGCTAGGCTTGTAGCAAATCAATTTGTGGACGACGCCCGAACGCCCCATAAAGAGAGATTCCGAATAGCCTTACTTGGGAGAATGCAAGGAAAAGACCAAGCGGGCTCAAAGATGGGTAACTCCGTATCGTTCCAATTGATTCTCACCGTTTCAAACTCTAAGTTAAGCTTATTTTATTCTCGACGAGGGATTTAACCGCTTTGAGAACAATATAACAAAAGCGAGCCACCCGTGGACGCCAACAACACCCCAAAGATAGTGGTTGGGGGAATGACAAGTGGTCCGAGGCGTCCCGGGGTCGATCCCGGGATTTGGTATCAATGTACAAAGATTAATAAAAACTTTTTGCTTCGCAGATCGAAGCTCAGCCCAGACGGTTATAGAACCTAGAGAGATGACATTCCGGACATACAATCCGATCCGAGATGAATCGATCTTTTCAATTCAAAGTTCGCGAGGAATACGTACATGGGTAAAGTGGTATCGTTTCAATTCTTTTTAGAACATGAGGACATACATTGATGCTTTCCCTTTTGATTTTTACGGGGTTCACTACTCGTCCAAACAGAGAAGTATCCCTTCTCCATGAAAAATTAATGAAATGAGAAATTCTTGGAGCCTTTGACAATCTCATGTCTCGAAGGCACAATGAAGTTTTGCAACGCATTTGCATGAACATGGGCAACTCACGATCCATGCCCCTAAGAAATTTTTTATGTACTTTGCGAACTTTGTCCGCCAAGATAAAAAGTTGCTGCATTTTATATGCTCGAAAACACTCATACACTTTGCATAGTTTGCGCATGATTGTTCCTCATGTTTAATTTACCAACTCGAATAAGGAACATGAACTACATAAGATACATCGAATGTACGAAGGGGGGCATGACAGGATGATGAAAGGCAATCCTTTCCCAAACACGTCCAATTTTTTCGGGCGAGATGAACGGTGGCAAAATTCCACATTCCTCGAGATAAAGAGTTTTCTCGCGAAAGGTACGATAACCGAAGTGATGGAGGCATTCCTTTCTCTACCCTAAACACTGCAAGTTATCCGTTGATCAACCCATTTGAGCGGAGATTTCACTTCCACAACCCATCAAGAACCACCCCACATTGGGGCAAAACAGGTAATTCCATCAGCATCACGAGACAAATGGTTAGAAATCTTCTTGCTTGGACTAACATCAATCTTCGGGTGGTTCTTTGCATTGTACTTGCGCTTTAATTCAAGTGCCTTAGGGTGACGAAGAGCATTTCTTTTTCTATCACACACATCTCGTATCCATTTGCACAACCCATTTGAGCCCGCAAATTCATTTCTAAAAGCCCTTATTGGTGATCATTGTCGTCTCAAAGCGAATATGGCCCATCTTTGAGTAGAAGGATCGAAAAGTTGGATCAATAGAAAATCTCCCAATGAACTCATCAAGATGCAATAGTAAAAGAGAGTTGGGAGTAAAAAAAAAAAAAGAAGAAAGAGGAAAAGCTGATCCCACAAAAAATTCCTGGGCATTTAAAAAGCAAAGTGCCTACCAAAAGGAAGGCCAATGCCCTTTCAATTCATTGTTCATTTGTAGAATATTTCGAACTTGAATGCACAATTTTCCCGTATATCCTAAAAGGGTTGGGAGAAAAATCTCCATGAAGTGTCAAATTGCAAATGCAATCTTGAGTTCATACCATCCTTGAGCAATGATGGTATCCTAGAAGGCCACGTTCGGTGACAAGATTGTAATGATCACCAACATCAAGCCCCTTCTCAAAAATCTTCGAGCCAAAACAAACCCTTTCGTTTCTCGGTCCCCAAATCATTACCTCCATTACAACCCTTTAAAAGCCTTTTTCGACTAGGGCACTTGAATTAATGTGGAGTTCAATGATTTTAAGCATCACTCGAAGAAGTTCGAGTAAGATTACTTCTCTCTCATTTTTGCGGGGTTCTTGACTTGTAAACCCAGAGAGATGACGAAGAAATTCATTTCAGAAGCCTTGACTCAACTAGAGTCCCCTTTGTAAACCTTTGACCTAGCCCTCATTACGGTCCTAATCAAGACCTCCCGGATCGGCTCCGGTCGTATCAATTGCGAGATTACTCGGATCCTTATCGAATGCGATGATGGAAAGATTGAGTGATTTTTTTGAATCCTGTAGACGGGATAAATAACTTTTCTTGAGAGTGAGAGAAAATCCTTTCGGACTGAAGTCCCCCATTCAAGCTCACATTCGAGGTATTCATAATGTGAGAACATCCCTGGACAGGATTGGTAATGCAAACTTGATAGAATGGTTATGCATAAACCATGGTATGAGTGATTGCATTATACACATGTTATTTCTAATCATTGCAAGCTCGGTAGGAAAGTTTTGCATGAACTCATTGTTGAATATGTTTGCGCATGTTACCTCCGACATTCTATGATGGGGAATACATTCTCGATGTTCGATGTCCCTCCCAAGGTCTCGAAATTCATCCAAGGATTATTGAATGAGCAAGTTCTCCTAGCAAATGCCTACCATGTAAGATACGAGCGATCTGTTTCGTTCTTTGATTAATCGTTCGGAGAACCCGGGTAAGTTTTTGAACCCATTTTCAAATCAACAACTCCTCGATGATAGTTGTTACGATTCAATTCAGTGCAATATGCCTCTCCTGTCAGTCGTGTAGACATATGCACTAGCGATCTTGACATCTTATCATGACGACGTAGCTCTTATGATTTCGGTCTCGGATCACGAAGACATATGCACTTGGTGATCTTGACCTTTAGTCGGCTCATAATGACATAGCTCTTATGATTCTCGGCTCCTTTATCAAATCACGAAGACATAAGCGCCCGTGATTTTGATCCAAACCAAATCATAACGACGTAGCTCTTAAGATTTTGGTTCCCCTTTCTCGATCACGAAGACATATGCACTGGTGATCTTGACCTTTAGTCGACTCATAATGACATAGCTCTTATGATTCTCGGCTCTTTTATCAAATCACGAAGACATAAGCACCCGTGATTTTGATCCAAACCAAATCGTAACGACGTAGCTCTTAAGATTTTGGTTCCCCTTTGTCGAATCGTGAAGACATATGCCTTTGGCGATTTCGACATTTAATCAACTCACAACGACGTAGCTCTTGTGAACTTGATTCTACTTCTTTCGACTCACAACGACGTAGCTCTTGTGATCCGGAAGGATACACATATCTTGCGTTGTCTCGCATTAGGGAAAAGTCTCGATAACGAGATAGGCCAAATACCTTAAGGTCCTCGTGTTTGCAAGAAACTTGAAAATTAAGGGAATCACCAAGCTTATGAGGTATTTGGTAAAACAGTATTCTCGTTTGCGATCCATGTGCGGAGTTTCTCTAACATGGAAAAGAGAAATTATGACACATGTTATTTACGATCTTGCATACCATGCGTCACTTCATTACATAAAAAATGGGACTAAAATTCCCGCCAAAAAGTTCATCCATCATTTGCACTATCAAAATTTAGGGTTCAATTTTGTCTTTGAGCGGAACCTCTACGAGCCTCCACTCAAAGAGGGGCAGCTGTTGACGCCTAAATTTTGACTAATATATTTTGCATAAAAATTAGAACTAATTTTAGTTCTAAACAAAAATCATCTCACATATTCATTTAGCATTGGCATATAATTTGAGTTTAATTTAACAGGGGTCTGGACTAGGCATGAGGTGGAAAAATGCACCAAGAAGATTTGGGCTTGAAAGAAATATTTTCTCGGGGACTCGTATTGCAAATACTCAAAACTTTAGGGATTTGTATTGCAAATACTTAAAACTTCGGGGGACTGTATTGCAAATACCAAAAGAAGATGGAGAAAGGAAGATGGTGAAGAGAAGATAATGAAAGGAAGATGAAGAAGAGAAGATGAAAATAGAAGATGAAGAAAGGAAGATGGTGAAGAGAAGATAATGAAAGGAAGATGAAGAAGAAGAGATGAAAATAGAAGATGAAGAAAGGAAGATGAAGGTGAAGAAGAGAAGATGAAGATGAAGAAGAGAAGATGAAGATAGAGAAGAGAAGATGAAAATGGAAGGTTGAGAAATGAAGATGAAGAAAAGAGGATGAAAATGGAAGGTGAGGAAATGAAGATGAAGAATGAAGGATGAAGAACTTTGCCTATAAAAGAAGAAGAGTTCTTGAAGAGAGGGGAGAGTTTTGGGGGTGGAAGAGAAGAGAATTGAGAGAGTTTTTTTGAGAGGAATTCTTTAGAGAGGAAAAAGAGAATTCTTGAGAAAAATTTTTAAGAGAGTTTTGAGAGGGCTTGAGTGTTTTGAAGCTCGGTGCTACCATTGCCAATTTTCGCACCCATCAACACAAGCCACAAGTTCATCACCATCGTTCAAGCTCGCCGCAAAAAAGGAAAGCTAAGTGATTTCCTAACTTCCTCTAAGTTCGGATACAAATTAGCCCGGATTTTCTACACCGATTTTTCTCTCTACGTTTTTATGTTAAATAACATTGCATATCAACGATGAGACATCAATTGTACAAGAATAGAAGGAGAGCAAAAGAGAAAAATTATCAATGCCCGGATTGCGGTCTAATGGAATTCTAGCGAGATGAGAAAGAAGCGTCAAGGAGAGATAGGACCAAGAGATTTCTCGGTCTAACGAGTCACCAAATCGGTCCAATGATCAAGACAAGCCCGGAGCATAAGTTTGGTGCACGAGTTCAAATTGGGGAGTAATCTTGAACTTATTTCATCATAATTCCATGTAATTTCTTTATTTCAAACAAATGTCAAGAGAAGAAAAACCCAAAAAAATTGATTCTTTGATCTTCAAGTAGAATTCATCAAATTTGTCAAATCCATTATTTTTTTTCATGAATTTTAAGGTACCGAAAGGGCATTAGTTGTAATTAATGTAACCAAGTCCCCGGACTCTTAATCTACGGTTCGCGAAATAAGATAGTTTTCTCCCGCTATTTTATTTAGGTTTCTAATCAACCTACCGAAAATGATTAGTGGCGACTCCAAATTCAAATCACATTGCATGTTAATCATTCGAACCTTAAGTTGCGATTTGGTATGGACTTGGGAGAGTCCGAGTTAGGTTAGTTAATTAATTAACCTGATAATCCATTAGCCTGGAAATGATAAACTTGTTTATTTTTTTTTTAGGTCGCGACATACATTAAATAAACAAAATCTTTTCCATTTACTAGGATAGATTTTAGAAGATGTAGACATAGGGAGAAAAAGATTTTCTTAAAATTTTTTGGAATTAATGAAAATTAAATCTGAAAACTTTAAGATAATCTTAAACCAATTCATCCTCTCTTTTTTCATTAATTTTCAATTTCGAAAATACATCAAAAATACAAAAAAAAATCATAAAAAAGAAAACCCAAAAATAGTACCTTTGAATTTCAAGTCGGAATTGGTCAAAATTGCTAAATTGAACATCTTTCATGAAAATTGGTACCGAAAGGGCATTAATTGAAAAATTAATGTAAACAAGTTCCGAACTTAAAATCTCTAATTCGTAAAAATAAAATAATACTCTCGCTATTTTATTTAGGTTTCTATTCAACCTACCAAAAATGATTAGTGGCGGCTTCGAAAAATTTAAAATCTTTTGAGAGAGATCATTTGAACCTTAAGTTACGATTTGGTAGAACTTTGGAGAGTTCGGGCTAAGTTAATTAATCTAATTAATTAATTGGGTAATCCATTAATCTAATATTTGAAAACTCGATTTTTAGGTCGCGACAATAAATAAGGTCCTTGAACGATTTCGTATACAAGACTGTAAACCCATTGATACTCTTATTGCAAAAGGTGAAGGATTAAGCCAGATTGTGTCCTAAACTCCACATGAACAAGGTCAAATGAAGAACGTTCCATATGCCAGTCTTGTTAGAAGTCTAATGCACGTTATGGTGTGTACTAAACCTAATATTTGTTATGTAGTTGGACTGGTAAATAGATATCAATCTAACCCAGGTCCAATATATTGACCGCCGTTAAGAGAATCTTAAGGTATTCAAAGCAATCGCTAATTATTCGCTAACATATCAAAGAATTGATCCGCACCTTGAGGGCTATACCGATACCGACTTGGGAGGAGATTTGGATGAGAGGAAATCCACTTCGGAAATGTATTCTTACCGAATAATAGTGCCATATCATAGAGCAAGAAGAAGCAATAGTATAAAGCCTTGTCTACTATGGAAGCTGAGTTCGTAGCATTGTCGCGGCCGCACAAGAGGGTGTTTGGCTTAGAAGATTTTTGGATCATTTGGGTATTGCTAGAGATGCTGCAAATCATGTATCGATTTATTGTGATAGTTACGCAACAATAGTTTACACTAAGGATCATAAGTTTCCTTGCAAAACCAAACATATAGACATTAAGTATAACTATGTCAAGGATATAGTAGCACGAAAGGATGTGAACCTACAGTATATATCTACGCATATAATGTTAGCAAATCTTATGACAAAGCCGATTCCTAGAGATGTTTTTCTTAGTCACCAAGCTGTGTCTTTCTCCATCCGTATATGCCATGTCAATTCTTGACCCATTTGAAGACCCTGATGGACAATTACACCAACGAAAAAGAATCGCTTCCGTCGTTGTGACCGCACTCAACCTCTATTCAAATTGGACGACGAAAAGTCGTTTACTAGTAAGATTGTCCTGAAAAATTGCAAGAATCGTCATTGCTGGTTGCTCCTGACGAATAAAGGTTGCAGCGTAGTTTGCAAGCTATGACATAGCGGAATGAGATTCACTAGAAATAACTGTACCAGAAATTCATGGGAATCCTCGTCGGTATGACAGGTTTGCAGCAGTCCAGGTTGTGATGACATTGTGTTGTGAATTGGTGAATTCGCTCGGATATCCTGGATGTACCACCATCCTTCATGTTCTGTCTCATGTTTTTGGATGCTGGTCTACTCTGTAGCACTTATCCAGTTTCACAATAGTCAGAGAAAAAGATTCCCATTTAGAATTGCTACTCTTAGGATCGCTCTATGCCACCGTCCGCAGGCTGATATTATTTGTAGCTCGCAATACGATTAGGTCCGCCTTGTGTTTTCCTTCTAGGAGATCCTATAGACCTTCAAAATCGTTAAAAATGAGAACTGGGTGAAAGTAAGTATTCGGACAATAGTGATTCGTACAACATTCGATTAATCAGAGAATAGTAAGATTCATCGTGGGTAGATGTTCTCGGTCTCAAACAACATTGCTCTGAAATGGAGAGTCACGATTCAAAAGGCTGCTTGGTCTGAGACGAACACTGAACAGGATTGCAAGTGCGGCGATCAGCCTGAGCGACTGAGCAACGAACCGGCGATTCATTCCTAGTGGCAAAGTCTGAAGCAGAATGATGGCCGAGCTGAGGATGGGTGTATGTAATGTTGAGCTGAAATTTGATGCTTGAGTTTTCTTGCAGCTGAAGAATTTTTCATTAGTTAGTAATCGCTAAATACTACATAGCAAATGCTAAACAATTATAGGAAGTTCAGAAACCAAAGTTTTCCCTTCTTTTATTGGTTGTCGTATTAAGATGGCATTAAGGATATTTTTTTCTATGGGGAAAATCAACGAATCAAACCTAAACTTTTTCGTGAAATTCGATTCTAAATTAATTCAATTTTGCTAATGTGATCCTAAACTTCTTCGTGAAATTCCAATGTAATAATTTCGACTAATTTTTGCTTGATAATGTTGAACGTGGCAGTCCTGTTATCGCCATGGATCCTAAGTAGCTCGGCCAGTGATTTGACATTGACAAAATGATGGGGAAATTACCAAAAACAAATTCTCAAATCTATTGCAATTATGCCAATTTAGTCCTTAATTTTTTTTTACCAATTTAGTTCTAAACCTTTTTCATTCATATCAATTAAATCCATCCTACCAATTTTGGTAGCCGGCCCTATAGTGAACTTTCTTAAATAATATTTTAATAACTCTTTGGATTTTTTATGATTTTTTCTTTTCTTTCTTTAATTTTTTTTTTTTTTGGACTTAGGGCCAATGAGGGTCACCGGCCAACCCTCGCCGGACCCGGGCAAGGGTTTCTCGGCCCTAAGTCCAAAAAAAAATTAAAGAAAAACAAAAAAATCATAAAAAAATTCAAAGAATTATTAAAACATTATTTAAAAAGGTCCACGTCAGGTTACCAAAGATACATGTTAGTGTTGAGGTCCTCTTTCCTCCTTCCAACTATCACACGAATTCGAGGAAAAAGTATCGAAATGTCTTAAACCTATTATATTAGTCATAAATCTTTTAACGGTGTTAATTTAATCCTAAATCTTTTGGTCTAGAGCCAATTCAATCATTCTGCTAATTTTGGAAGGATATTGTTGACTTGGACGTCGGACAACCTACATAGGAGAGTCTACGCTAATGTAGACATTTTTCGGGCTCGGCTTGGCGAGGCGACCCTCGCCCATGCGATGGCTCCCTCACCAGCCACCGAAGGATCTAATAAAAAAAATAGACAAAAAGAAAGAAATAATAATATTATAATATTATTTAAAAATGTCTACGTCAACGCGGACCATCCCACATAGGCCATCCGACATCCACGTCAACAATATCCGGCCAAAATTATCTAGAAGGACTGAATTGGCTATAGGTCAAAATATTTATGATTAAATTGGCACCAATAAAGATTTAGGACTAAATTGACATCATTGCAATAGGTTTAGGACTTGTCGACACTTACGACCCGACGTAGGTCGATAGCTCTTCAATGCTTGGAGTCCAACAAGTTAGATGCGAAAATCGACTCTAGCATACCTTCCACGTGAACGCTCAAGGCCCTATGCTTAGAGACGAATTATTTCCTTATTTTGGTACCCAGACCTGATCAAGGCATACATTACTTCTTTGAGTAAAAACAATTACGTGTTCTATCATTCATCTAACTGAAAATCTTGAGATCACGATCGATCTACTCAATGCGACAAATGCAATTCTGATGGTCCTAGAGCCAACACATCAAACCAAAATCATGAATCGAGCAATTTCTTGTTTTGGTAAGAAACAGAACTGTCTCTCTCTCTCTGCCTTCATGCGAAGCCATATTATTTGTCCGAATACACATTGATCGTGTGGCCAATATTTACTTGGACAATAGGCACTTGCGAAAACTAACGAAAGAGCTTCAATTTGCCTTTAGACTTTACTAAAGCTTCCGCTTATTTTCCAAAAAAATAAGCTATTTAAAAAAATATTTTTAAAAAATGATCGCCTATATCGCATACCAAAATGAACAAACGAAATATATTTTCATGGTCCGCGAAAATTTTGAGACAAAAATTGTTGCCGATAACAAAAATATTTAGCGTTAACTAATTATTTCAATCAATATAAGCAATTAGTTTTAGGAAAATATTTTTTAAATCTCTAGTTTTTTGCAAAACAAATGAAGCCTAAAAGACAAATCTTGCTCTTGCCCCTCTCACAAGACTACCTTTTTTTTTTCAGCGCCGCTTCTTCCACACCCTCTCAAACAAACTTTTCTTCATGTTTCTCTTCTTCTGAATTTGTTTTCATCGTTCAAACAGTTTAAACCAATATTAATGAGAAATAGGATATTCTCTCCACTCTTGCTTATATTTTGGTTTATTCTCATAAGGGTTAACATCACGAAAAAAAACCCCAAACCGGTACGCATATGACAAATTTACCAAAAATTAATTTTTTGACTACCAAAAAACCAAAACAGTACACCAATCGAATTTACCCTCCACTAGTTTCGTTTCCTTTAAATTGGGTTAATACCACGAAAAAAACTCCAAACTAGTACATATGTAATAAACGGTGGGTATAATCCCCAAATTGGTATACTCATCAACTGTCACATGTCATCCAACTTAACAATTTGAAGGTAAAATTATACGGAAACTAACGGAAGGTAAATCAGTCATAGATGTATCGGTTTGGAGTTTTTGATGGTCAAAAAATTAGTTTTCGGTAAATTTATCATAGGGGAACCAGTTTGAGTTTTCTCGTGGTATTAGCTATTTTCATAATAATATGTTTCGTATTACAATTTAATATGTATACACACACAACTCGTATACACAATAAATAGTTGAATATCTCCCAAATCACCTATTTTTCTTTTCTTGGATAAAAGGACCAATTTCGTCCCAAATTGAAAAAGAAAAAAAAGAAACCAAACAAAATGGGGGGTGCAAGGCAAGAAATAATCTTGCATCAAGAATGGACCCCCATTTGACTTGGTTTTCCTTGTGCGGACGGACTTGCAATTGAATTTTTTTAAAAATCCCGACAGCATATGCTAAATTGGGACTCGGCAAGGGATAATACCGTCTATTCAAAGTGGCAGGGATGCCTGCTGCCTTGTTTAGGCTTTAGATAACACGTAAAATCTATATAAGAGTATATGGTTCGTTTATTTCTTTTCTTATGCTTTCGTAGATAGCGATTATCTCCATATTACTCAATCATTTTATGAAGGGAAAATTATCAAAAAAGTCATCAACCTATTGCAATTGAGTTAATTGAATTCTAAACATTTTTTTTAACCAATTTAGTCTTAAACCTTTGCAATTGTGCCAATTTAGTCTATCCGGCGCATTTTGACGGGCCGGCGCTGACGTGGATGCCGGCCGACCGCGACCTAATATTTTAATAACTTTTTAAATTTTTTGATTTTTTTTTCCTTTTTCTTATTTTCTTTTCCTTTTCTTATTTTTTTTCTTTCCCCTTCCCTTCCTTGTTCCTCGGCTTCAACTTTCTCTTCGTCTATTCATGGGCTTCAACTTCACCAGAACGCCTACAAGAAGGAGCGGCAACAGCTCAAGCGCACCCAGCTGCAGGCCACCCATCACGCGATCGTCTACGCCCACAAACCCATCGTCTCCGCTTTCGCCCCACTGCCGCACCTCTTCGCCGCAGCCGCCACCGCACCCCTGCCGTGGTCTACGTGTCGAGGGCCGCCGCATTGATCCACATCACGCACGGCTATGTGTTCGTTGGATCTCGATGAGGCTCTCGCCGGCCTCGCCATGGTCGGACGAGGTGAGGCCGAGCCTCGCCAGACCGCTGGTGAGGCTCGACCTCTCCAGATCTAGGTTGGCGAGGTCAGCCTTTGCTCGGCCATGGCGAGGCCGGTGAGAGGCTCGCCCAGTCGTCCTCTGCCGGTCGCCGGCTACTAGAGTTAGAACGGGAAAGGGGAAGGGGGGGAGGTAGAACGGCGAGGGGGAAGATTGAGGGGAAGGGGAAGAGAAAAAAAATGAAAAAAAACGGCCAAGAATAAAATATTCATAAAAATAAAAAAATATTAAAATATTATGTCATTTGGACCGTCACACGTCGGCCGGCCAAAATTTGCCGAATGGACTAAATTAGCACAATTATAAAAGGTTTAGGACTGAATCGGCAAAAATAATAATAATAATAATAATAATAAGATTTAGGACTAAATTGGCATAATTGCAATAAATTTAGGACTTTTTTGATAATTTTCCCTATTTCCATTGTCAAAAGTGACAATGATGTTTGTAGTTTTGAAACATAAGAAGGGCATTGTATAAGAACAGGGAAGTTGAAGTTCGGGAAGTAAAACTTTTTCTCTTTAGTGAACGTCAAAACTTTCTCAATAACGAACGCTAGCGAATAGATCATGGTGAAATTCATCGCTTGCTTATACCGGAATGGAAATGGTTCGAACAGCTATCGACATGATCGTGATTAGCTTTAGCCAAAAAAAGAAAGGCAAGATCGTAATCAGGATGATGCAAATCTAAGTTTTTTCCATTTTTCGGACAAAAATTGCTATCAATGCTGACCATCCGAATTCTCAAGCTATTCTTCCAACTTTTGTTTGTTTGTAGTAAATTGAGATGGACGTCTCTAGCTTCCTAATTTGGTAGCTCTTCAGACGTGGACATCCAATTTCTTGGCGGCCACTTCATATTGCATGCATCTGATTGAGGTCGAGATCGAGATCGAGAGATAGTTTTAGGGTTTTGAATGAATTTTTATCAAATATATATATTCTATTCGTTAAGGGTTTCGTCCTTTATGATATGAACGTCACTTTTCTTAACTTCAGAGAGTTTAGGATTTTGTATAAATCTCTAATAAACGTGCGAGGGTATTCAATCCAATTAGGATTTCGTCCTTCATAATATGAACATCACATCTCTCAACTTCGCTCGCTTGCGGGCGAGACCGTTTCTAGTCCCTCATAAGATGACGGCCTAGAAACGGTCGGGATGCCCTCGTCGGCCACAGGCAAGGGTTTCTCGGCCCTAAGTCCAGAAAAAAATTAAAGAAAAAAAAAAAAATCATAAAAAAATTCAAAGAATTATTAAAACATTATTTTAAAAAGTCCACGTCAGGTTACCGGAATACATGTTAGTGTTGAGGTCCTCCTTCCTCCTTCCAACTATCACACGAATTTGAGGAAAAAGTATCGAAAAGTCTTTAACCTATTATATTAGTCATAAATCTTTTAATGGTGCTAATTTAGTCCTAAATCTTTTGATTTAGAGCCAATTCAGTCATTCTACTAATTTTGGAAGGATATTGTTGACTTGGACGTCGGACAATCTACGTAGCAGAGTCTACGCTAATGTAGACATTTTTCGGGCTCGGCTTGGTGAGGTCGACCCTCGCCCATGCGATGGCTCCCTCACCAGCCACCGAAGGATCTAATAAAAAAAAGATAGACAAAAAGAAAGAAATAATAATAAAATAATATTATAATATTATTTAAAAATGTCCACGTCAGCGCCAACCATCCCACGTAGGCCATCCGACATCCACGTCAACAATATCCAGCCAAATTTATCTAGAAGGACTAAATTGGCTATAAGTCAAAAGGTTTATGATTAAATTGACACTATTAAAGATTTAGAACTAAATTGACATCATTGCAATAGGTTTAGGACTTTTTTGACACTTACGACCCGACGTAGGTCAATAGCTCTTTAATGCTTGGAGTCCAACAAGTTAGATACGAAAATCGACTCTGGCATACCTTCCACGTGATCGCTCAAGGCCCTATGCTTAGAGACGAATTATTTCCTTATTTTGGTACCCAGACCTGATCAAGGCATACATTACTTCTTTGAGTAAAAACAATTATGTGTTCTATCATTCATCTAACTGAAAATCTTGAGATCACGATCGATCTACTCAATGCGACAAATGCAATTCTGGTGGTCCTAGAGCCAACACATCAAACCAAAATCATGAATCGAGCAATTTCTTGTTTTGGTAAGAAACAGAACTGTTCTCTCTCTCTGCCTTCATGCGAAGCCATATTATTTGTCCGAATACCCATTGATCGTGTGGCCAATATTTATTTGGACTATAGACACTTGCGAAAACTAACGAAAGAGCTTCAATTTGCCTTTAGACTTTACTAAAGCTTCCGCTTAGTTTCCAAAAAAATAAGCTATTTAAAAATATTTTTTTAAAAAAATGATCGCCTATATCACGTACCAAAATGAACAAATTAACGAAATATATTTTCATGGTCCGCGAAAATTTGAGACAAAAATTGTTGCCGATAACAAAAATATTTAGCGTTAACTAATTATTTCAATCAATATAAGCTATTAGTTTTAGGAAAATATTTTTTAAATCTCTAGTTTTTGGCAAAACAAATGAAGCCTAAAAGACAAATCTTGCTCTTGCCCCTCTCACAAGACTATTTTTTTTTTTTCAGCGCTGCTTCTTCCACACCCTCTCAAACAAACTTTTCTTCATGTTTCTCTTCTTCTGAATTTGTTTTCATCGTTCAAAGAGTTTAACCACTCCTTGTAATCTAAGCAAGCATTAAAAATACATCAAAGTATAGAAATGTTAGTTTTAGTGGCACGTTGCTCACTTTATTTCTCCTAGATTTTCTCGTGATCGTGAATTTTTCGACTTTGATTTCCAATACAAATAAATATACGAAAAATTACTCAAAAGAATGAATATTGCGGTTCGATGTATTTATTACATAAGATTCATATTCCACTGTCATTAGGCTAGACACTTCGATCCTTACAACTACATGGGCAAGCAGGAAAAGTTTAAATGTGCATGTTAATAATCAAACAATTGAATATTGGTCATTCTTAATGGTTAAAACTTTCAATCTAACTCTAGAGCTTTATTCATCTTCGATTGAATTGTTTTTTGTAGTACAGTCACTATGGAATAATTTTTTAGGAAATATTTTCTATTGAATGTGCATGGTGATAATGGATGTTTAGACTTTTTAATGTATTTAACTCTATCCTTATGACCAAAAAAAGAAATGACTCTATCCCATTTTAAATTTCCGTTTTTTCCTGAATATCTATTGGAAATCATGTGTAGTGGTGATATGAAAAATAAATAACAATTGGACTGAACAAAATGAAAGTTGAACAGTTAAAATACACGGACTTAACACGTGTTAAATTTTTAATTAAACCAATATTAATGAGAAATAGGATATTCTCTCCACTCCTCGCTTATATTTTGGTTTATTCTCGTAAGGGTTAACATCACGAAAAACCCCAAACTGTACGCATATGACAAATTTACCAAAAATTAATTTTTTGACTACCAAAAAACCAAAACAGTATACTTGTAACGAATTTACCCTCCACTAGTTTAGTTTTTTTTAAATTTGGTTAATACCACAATAAATAAACTCCAAACTAGTACACGTGTAATAAACGGTGGGTATAATCCCCAAATTGGTATACTCATCAACCTGTCACATGTTATCCAACTTAACAATTTGAAGGTAAAATTATACGGAAACTAAAGGAAGGTAAATCAGTCATAGGTGTACCAATTTGGACTTTTTGATGGTCAAAAAATTAGTTTTCGGTAAATTTATTACGGGTGTACCAGTTTGAGTTTTCTCGTGGTATTAGCTATTTTCATAATAATATGTTTCGTATTACAGTTTAATATGTGTACACACACAACTCATAAACACAATAAATAGTTGAATATCTCCCAAATCAACTATTTTTCTTTTTTTGGATAAAAGGACCAATTTCGTCCCAAATTGAAAAGAAAAGAATAACAAACAAAATGGGGGGTGTAAGGCAAGAAATAAGCCTGCATCAAGAATGGATCCCCATTTGACTTGGTTTTCCTTGTGCGGACGGACTTGCAATTGAAATTTTTTAAAATCCCGACAGCATATGCTAAAGTGGGACTCGGCAAGGGATAATACCGTCTATTCAAAGTGGCAGGGATGCCTGCTGCCTTGTTTAGGCTTTAGATAACACGTAAAATCTATATAAGAGTATATGGTTCGTTTATTTCTTTTCTTATGCTTTCGTAGATAGCGATTATCTCCATATTACTCAATCATTTTATGAAGGGAAAATTATCAAAAAAGTCATCAACCTATTGCAATTGAGTTAATTGAATTCTAAACATTTTTTTAACCAATTTAGTCTTAAACCTTTGCAATTGTGCCAATTTAGTCTATCCGGCGCATTTTGGCGGGCCGGCGCTGACGTGGATGCCGGCCGACCGGCGACCTAATATTTTAATAACTTTTTAAATTTTTTTTATTTTTTTTATTTTTTTCCTTTTTCTTATTTTCTTTTCCTTTTCTTATTTTTTTTCTTTCCCCTTCCCTTCCTTGTTCCTCGGCTTCAACTTTCTCTTCGTCTATTCATGGGCTTCAACTTCACCAGAACGCCTACAAGAAGGAGCGGCAACAGCTCAAGCGCACCCAGCTGCAGGTCACCCATCACGCGATCGTCTACGCCCACAACCCCATCGTCTCCGCTTTCGCCCCACTGCCGCACCTCTTCGCCGCAGCCGCCACCGCACCCCTGCCGTGGTCTACGTGTCGAGGGCCGCCGCATTGATCCACATCACACACGGCTATGTGTTCGTTGGATCTCGATGAGGCTCTCGCCGGCCTCGCCATGGCCGGACGAGGTGAGGCCGAGCCTCGCCACACCGCTAGTGAGGCTCGACCTCTCCAGATCTAGGTTGGCGAGGTCAGCCTTTGCTCGGCCATGGTGAGGCCGGTGAGAGGCTAGCCAACCGTCCTCTGCCGGTCGCGGGCAACTAGAGTTAGAACGGGAAAGGGGAAGGGGGGAGGTAGAACAGTGAGGGGGAAGATGGAGGGGAAGCGGAAGGAAAAAAAATGAAAAAAAACGGCCAAGAATAAAATATTCATAAAAAATAAAAAAAATTATTAAAATATTATTATGTCACACGTCGGCCGGCCAAAATTTGCTGATCGCGCGCCAAAATTTTCGGAAGGCATTGTATAAGAACGTGAAGTTAAAGTTCATGAAGTAAAACTTTTTCTCTTTAGTGAACGTCAAAACTTTCTCAATAACGAACGCTAGCAAATAGATCATGGTGAAATTCATTGCTTGCTTATACCGGAATGGAAATGGTTCGAACAGCTACCGACATGATCGTGATTAGCTTTAGCCAAAAAAAGAAAGCCAACATCGTAATCAGGATGATGCAAATCTAAGGTTTTTTCCATTTTTCGGACAAAAATTGCTATCAATGCTGACCATCCGAATTCTCAACCTATTCTTCCAACTTTTGTTTGTTTGTAGCAAATTGAGATGGACGTTTCTAGCTTCCTAATTTGGTAGCTCTTCAGACGTGGACATCCAATTTCTTGGCGGCCACTTCATATTGCATGCATCCGATTGAGGTCGAGATTGAGATCGAGAGATAGTTTTAGGGTTTTGAATGAATTTTTAACAAATATATGTATTCTATTCATTAAGGGTTTCATCCTTTATGATATGAACGTCGCTTTTCTTAACTTCAGAGAGTTTAGGATTTTGTATAAATCTCTAATAAACGTGCAAGGGTATTCTATCCAATTAGGATTTCGTCCTTCATAATATGAACATCACATCTCTCAACTTCGCTCGCTTGTGGGCGAGACCGTTTCTCGTCCCTCATAAGATGACGGCCTCCATTAATTGAGGATCCTTGGCAGCTAAGCACATGCCGCTTCCCTCTCTTTGATAATTGCATCAATGCTCATCCTTTGCTTTTTATTTCCATCTTCTCGCAACGCCCCAAAGCTCTCTCACTGATGTGCCTCCCCCAAGTGGACGAGCAAGATCAAAGACTCAGTCTCGTCTCGTCTTTCCTCTTCATCTAAACAAAGGGACTCACCGTCTCATTTTTCTTGTCTTCACCACCATAAAATTTATAATTCAGCGCCTGTGGCCCATTGCGCAAAACCTAACTTTGATGGTCGCTGGCTAATGAATTGGACGTACGAATCGACCCGTGAAGTGTATCTCCCTTTAACGCTGTGAGCTTTGGTACGCAGCACAATGTCCGAACTCACACGTCATAATAAACAAAGCATAGCTCATGCTACAAGAAATAATGAAACATTGCACGAATGGCTAGAGTTGGTTCATCCAATTCAGTACAAACTGATCTTTCATAGACATTCGCGGCGGGATGCCTGATCACCAAGGCAATTTAATCATCGAGACTCGGGAACGAACTTGGGGGCGTGAAACCTTGGAGGTGAAGGAAGAGCGCCATGACTTCCGAAGTCCCCATCAAATGAGCTCGAAACGTTATTCACAAGTAAATTACACACCCTCAAGTTTTTCCGAATGGCCGTTTTTGGATTTGCCCGGCTTCCTACGGCATAGGCAATGGTTTGACGAAATGGACATTCGCGTTTCTTATCCTTTCTCATTTCGAGTTCAAGAAGCAATATGGAGAGGAGATTGTTTTGAAATAACTCTAGTACATGACATATATATCAGCAATTATTTTGCATATTCCACAAATCCATGCCCAAAAGTGTATCTCTCTTTAACGCTGTGAGCTTTGGTACGCAGCACAATGTCCAAACTCACACGTCATAATAAACAAAGCATAGCTCATGCTAAAAGAAATAATGAAACATTGCACGAATGGCTAGAGTTGGTTCATCCAATTCAGTACAAACTGATCTTTCATAGACATTCGCGGCGGGATGCCTGATCACCAAGGCAATTTAATCATCGAGACTCGGGAACGAACTTGGGGGCGTGAAACCTTGGAGGTGAAGGAAGAGCGCCATGACTTCCGAAGTCCCCATCAAATGAGCTCGAAACGTTATTCACAAGTAAATTACACACCCTCAAGTTTTTCCGAATGGCCGTTTTTGGATTTGCCCGGCTTCCTACGGCATAGGCAATGGTTTGACGAAATGGACATTCGCGTTTCTTATCCTTTCTCATTTCGAGTTCAAGAAGCAATATGGAGAGGAGATTGTCTTGAAATAACTCTAGTACATGACATATATATCAGCAATTATTTTGCATATTCCACAAATCCATGCCCAAAAGTGTATCTCTCTTTAACGCTGTGAGCTTTGGTACGCAGCACAATGTCCAAACTCACACGTCATAATAAACAAAGCATAGCTCATGCTAAAAGAAATAATGAAACATTGCACGAATGGCTAGAGTTGGTTCATCCAATTCAGTACAAACTGATCTTTCATAGACATTCGCGGCGGGATGCCTGATCACCAAGGCAATTTAATCATCGAGACTCGGGAACGAACTTGGGGGCGTGAAACCTTGGAGGTGAAGGAAGAGTGCCATGACTTCCGAAGTCCCCATCAAATGAGCTCGAAACGTTATTCACAAGTAAATTACACACCCTCAAGTTTTTCCGAATGGCCGTTTTTGGATTTGCCCGGCTTCCTACGGCATAGGCAATGGTTTGACGAAATGGACATTCGCGTTTCTTATCCTTTCTCATTTCGAGTTCAAGAAGCAATATGGAGAGGAGATTGTCTTGAAATAACTCTAGTACATGACATATATATCAGCAATTATTTTGCATATTCCACAAATCCATGCCCAAAAGTGTATCTCTCTTTAACGCTGTGAGCTTTGGTACGCAGCACAATGTCCAAACTCACACGTCATAATAAACAAAGCATAGCTCATGCTACAAGAAATAATGAAACATTGCACGAATGGCTAGAGTTGGTTCATCCAATTCAGTACAAACTGATATTTCATAGACATTCGCGGCGGGATGCCTGATCACCAAGGCAATTTAATCATCGAGACTCGGGAACGAACTTGGGGGCGTGAAACCTTGGAGGTGAAGGAAGAGCGCCATGACTTCCGAAGTCCCCATCAAATGAGCTCGAAACGTTATTCACAAGTAAATTACACACCCTCAAGTTTTTCCGAATGGCCGTTTTTGGATTTGCCCGGCTTCCTACGGCATAGGCAATGGTTTGACGAAATGGGCATTCGCGTTTCTTATCCTTTCTCATTTCGAGTTCAAGAAGCAATATGGAGAGGAGATTGTCTTGAAATAACTCTAGTACATGACATATATATCAGCAATTATTTTTCATATTCCACAAATCCAGGGCAATGTTATTCGCGTACGATAAGGAAAGGCAAATTACAATGATGCTACCACCCCAACCAGCACCTACAAGCAGCATCTATTAGGCCGCATGAGGATGACCAACCCGAGACAGTTCGATCGACCTAGTGGACCCTTTGTTCACTAATAAATCAACTAATTAAACTCATGTTTCTATAATCAATTCGATCCCCCAATTGGATCGGGGGCAAATGCCTACGAAAAGATCTCTTGGATTTAAGAAAGAATCGCTTGAATTTTTCCATGGTTTGCTTATTCCTTATCCCGTTTCTATAATCAACTCGAGCTCATTCAGGTGATGATGCCGTCCCCGTGACATCCTGAATTCCGACCCACTTTCGAAGCTATGAATGAATGAAATATCTCATTGATGTATTTCAGTCTAATCTCACTCGGAGTTGATCCCTCTCGAGCGGACTAACCAAATGGGAATGGCTAGCTAGGAAAATCAAGTACGTGGACCTAAGAACTTGATCCTGGATTGACTCTTTGGCCATGAAAATTGTCGAGGGAATATTCGGACCAATATAGGCCGATCCTAGAATGATTAAGGAACGATTTGGATAATACCCTACGCTTGGATCACGGGTGATTCCGTTTGACCTCGTATGGGTTCCGAACGTCCCTAAATTATTTTCTAACAATCGTGCCCATCGGGACTAGTGATTGACCCTCGCAATTGAATGACAACCAAAGTCGCCATGGCTCGACAAATTCTTAAACGTGATATAAATCACGGGTCGATACGCGTAACTCCTAAAAGCCGCCCGTTAGTTTGAGATTCGCTGAAATTTCAATTAATCGAGATTGATCGCGAATTTAACTTCGAAATTAGATGTCGGACCTTCAGGGGTTCCAATAATAATATTTTGGACGTCGCCTCATCCCGAGCATGTATATTTCACAATTCGCCCCAAAGTGTTCGGAAAAGTGAAATCCTGGACTAGATATGGGAAAGGAGATGAATTATTGGTGGGACCCACAAGTCTTTGTCTCATTATTTCTAAGACCAAGAATTCTAGTCAAACTTTTCATCCCAAAATATCCTAGCCTAGCTTATCTATCCATCATCTTCATCTTCTTCATTTGGACAAAATTTTCTCTCACTTCTCTCTCTCGCCCAACCCGCTGCCCTGTCCCGACAGCTCCACTATTCCGGCCATAACTTTTTCGTCCGATGTCGGTTTGAGGTAAGACCACTTCCATTTGAAATTTTATTGTCTTAGCTTTCCAGGGACATATTATAAGCTCGATTTGGCCCGGTAGTTTTTCCCGTAGGTCCGTTTGAAGGGGCAAAGGTCCAGATGAGGCAAATCTGACCCGGTTTGAGAGAGGGAGTTTTTGCTTCGGTTTTCAGCTGATTTTCACCAAAGGATTTGGCTAGAAATCAAGTAAGTTGGTTCCTAAACCTTGATTAGGTATCTAGGTTGCTAAGGGACTTGAGATTGAGTAGATTTGGGTGAAAAATTGATTGTTTTTTGCCATTTTCATGCTTTGGCCGAAAATGAGATGTTGGAGGAGAGAGAAAGGTGTTCTTGCATGAATAGTAAAGTCAAGAGAGAGATTATGTGGTCAAAACTTGACCATAGTTACTTTATGCTAATATTTTAACTATGGTTAGGTTATTTATTAACTCTAGTTATTTTTAAACTATGGTTAGATTATATGTTAACTATAGTTACTTTTTATGTGACATTTTATCGTTATGCCATGGTATTTAATTAAATGTGGTATTGCTATAGTTTAGTACTATAGTTGTGAATTTATTTATACGTTGAGAATTAATATTCATTCGGCCTTGTATTAATTGTACGTTATTTATTTATTGCTTCGTTGGTATATTATAGTCGCACAATGGATTGAATTTTGTGGTAGCGTGAATTAATAGGGTAGTCTCGATTTATTAATATACTAACGTGAGTGAATCACGTGGTCCCGATCGAGTGTTTGCCGGTACAATTTAATCGAGTGGTCTCGATTGGGTAATTGAGAAACATTGGAGAGATCGCATGGTCCCGATCTTTTATTGGAGAAAATTGGTAAGATCGGATGGTCTCGATCTCGCTAATCAAGGAATCTAGCGGGATCACGTGGCAAGGATTGATAGATCGAAAGTATTTAAAGGATCGTGTGGTATCGGACGAGCGATCGGGAAATTATTGTGGTATATGGTCTTAAGTGGAATGAAAGAGAGGAAATGTGAAATTTTTACCCCGAGGCGTTATGACGCGAGGTTTGTACTTTATAAGACCATATGTTGCCCGAGGCGTTATGACGCGGGCTCCGATGTTGGATTGAGGAATTATAGCCTGAGGCGTTATGACGCGGGCTTTATTATTATTATACCCCGAGGCGTTGAACGGGGTTATGAGTATTATAATATCCTGAGGCGTATTACGCTCGGAAAATATGAAAGTCGTGTTCAATTAAGTCGTCCGAGACCAAAGTGAGTCGTGTTCGACTAATTGTCCGAGACTTAATCGTCGTGTTCTTGTGTCGATTTATGGGTCATTATCGTTCGCAGGTTGTCATTGTCGGACCGAATATGAAGGTCGATTCATCGTGCATGGCCTTTCGATTTCGAGAATATGCGATATTGCAAGTGAGCCGTTCGTCGATGTCGAGTAAGTTGTTCATTAAGTGTCCGAGACCAAAGTGAGTCTGTTCGACTAATTGTCCGAGACTTAATCCGGTCGTGTTCCTATGTGTCCGAGACCGTGATTTATGGGTCGTATTCCTATGAGTCCGAGACCCTAGTATATATATATGTGGAGCCGTGTTCCATAAAGGTCCGAGGCTTAATGTTATGAACTTGTATGAAGTCGTGGAATATTTTTTTATTCCAGATCGAGACGTGAAATATCAATATGAGGGTAATGTAGAATATTTGAGAAAGTGTGGGAATTTTCGAACAAGTATGGAATATTTCGGGATTTATTTGTTGAATTATTGAGGTGAAGAAGGATATGTTGAAAAGTTGCTGTTTTTAAAACTTGTCTGGAGGCACTAGAGCCCTAACCTAGGGTTAGGGGCTATCTTATCGAGATTTTATCTCACCCCGTCGTGGGCTCGTTGTTTTTCGGACACTCCGCATCAACAATGAATAATCCGCCTAGGAGATTCGATATTCCCCAAGATCATGGTACCAAGAGAAGATGGGGAGGTTGTAGAGCGATTGGATGTGAAACAGCCACCGAGCTTGACGAGGATGAGTTGGAGGCGAGAGTCGATATCGTACCGGATAGCGAGGACGAGGCCTAGGGTAGTTGGCCTCTTGAGCTTTTGTAGAGTATTTTCTTTTGGAAGTATAGCGAGGCTTCGACCACGTAATCTTTTGTTATAGTTGGTCACAGGCTTGTACAAATGGCCTCTGAAGCCCTAGGTTTGAAGGTTGTAACAATTGTGTATATGTACATAAGTTGTTTTACCGTCCCAAGTCATCGTGATGTTAATTAATTTCGTACGGGGAATTGTTTTTCGCTTCCGCAAGTGTTATATCTGTTGGCCTTTGGATCCTGGAGAACCGTACTTATTTGTTGGCCGGTGGGATGTCGACGGCTCGTAGGGTTCGGGACGTGACATCCCCTATCCCATGGCCTATCTTATCCGATCATATTTTACGGTCCCCAATAGCATGACAGATTTCACTCCAAGGTTCGGCCGGTTTGCCAGCCAATTTTATGAGGGATCCGCTTTTGGCTTCCATGACAATCGATAGTTCTAAGCTCTCGCTCAAAATATTTCTCTACTCGATAAGAGTTTGATGATTCTCGAGTTCCTATGGACAAAATATGTCATCTAATTTCTCTCCTTTTTACCCGGATCCTTTTACAGTAAGATATGTACCGTTTCAACATGGACTATTTTTCCATTTTGATGATGTATCAACATCATAGCCATGCTTCCCATCACAAGATATGCTCTCGTCATATACACTTCCTACTCATTCGGAACTTCGTCCCCATCCTCGGTACAACACTAAACCCGCCGAACGATGGAAACAACCCGGTTGCGAGAACATGAGGCCACGTAGGAGGATGACATCATCATCGGTGATACTTTTGGGTGGTGGATTGTTATCTATTATTACACTTGTTTACTTGCCGGATTATTATTTTTTTTCAGTTCATAGATTGTTATCTACTATTGCACTTTCTTTTAATCTGGATATTTCATCTTTATGTATCTTACCAATTTATTTTATGCATTTTTTTTATTTTTTAAGAAATTTTATCTAATATTTTATCTATATCCATTAATTATTCACATACTAAACAAATTAATTACATAAATATTAAATTATTTATTAATTATATGTCTTAATAAATTTTAAATTAATTATTAATAATTACATTATAAAAAGAAGGTTTAAAAAGGAAAGAGTTAGATTTATAAAGTTGTATAAAGATATACGTTGTAAATTAACATTATTATAAAATATAAAAAGTAAAAAAAATTAAAATGTGCGGCTACAAAAAGAAAAAGAAAGTAATAAAGAAAGTAAGGTGTGTGTGCCTCTCAAGTGATGTGCGCCAAGGAGGAGGCGCACAAGGCATGTGCACCTGTAATAGAGGCGCACATGCCCTAAATCTATAAAATTTTTACAAAAATGTTTAAATTGGTAATTTTTTTTACCATATTTTTGAAAAAAGCCCAACGCAAAGACATAACTGCCAAGCTAAAGAAAACTAACTCTCATGGTGAAATAGCCTGTGACCAAATCTAACTCCACCTGCCTAAAATCAAACTAAAGTACGGCTAGCCACTTGTCTTGAAACAAAATTTCAAGATAGAAACAATCAATCTTCACGGAAAAGCAGAACAAGAAAGGACCATCAACCTCTATTTAACCAACGTTCCGAACGATCTTCGCATTCTCATCCCGTCTACGTTCTTGTCGCCTCTCTCTCCAAAGTTAAGAGTCTTGAACTTTTTGTGTTCATCTGCTTTTACACTCGTGTTATGAAGTACTGATCTCCACTAATTTCGTCTCTTGATCATCATTTGCACGTCGCAGACTAGTTGGTTAATCAACTAATCTCTCTGAATCTGAATTTCTTGTAGCTTCATCGGTTTGGCTTCGTAGTTCATAGTTTCCTGAATCGGATGACTTCCAAAATGCTGTCTCTCGCTTCCGCTCCCACCCCAGCTTTAGCTTCACTGTCAGTGCAGGAAAACCTCAAGGTACTTCTTATTTCAGATTTTGTTACCAGCAGCTAATCATAGGTTCGATAACCGACGTGACAGAGATTACAAAAACATTCCAGTCGCGGACGGTGTTTAGCTATCGCAACTCGCAAAACAATCTATCAAACTAGTAAAGGAATGACACGAGTCTTTCTTGCAAGATTTAATCGGCTTCGGACACCAACTCAGTTCTTTGTAGACCAAATTCCACGGAGAACAATCGCCTCGTATAAAACTTGATGCCGTGACTCAAAAAATCCTTCACACTTTGAGTGTAAATCAACAGACCTCACAAAGAAGCATTCCTGCATACTTGCAAGCATTCATGAACAACCATGCATTAAGACTCCCACAATCCGAATATATTCATATGCATCAATGTGAGCACCCTAGTCTTGTGCCGACTTCAAGTAGGGTTTGATTTCAGTGTATTCCCTTTTAGATCGAGTTTGTTCACGGGGTCAAACTCGACATATATTTTAACAGTATTCGTTAACATAGCATTTCATCTCATAGCAGATCTCTCTTTTAATTCTCTTTGCGATGGTTAAAACTAAAATGCGTGCTTCTGCCTTTTTCTCGATTTTTTTGCTGTTTTCAGTGTGCCGTGTGGTGTGTGATGTTCTCTACTTGTTAATCCAATGCTTAATCTGGGTGAATCACACTGATTTTGTCTGTTTTCACTAGGGGAAAGCAAAGATTAAAAGTGTTAATTTCAGCAATGGTGTGCAAGAGAGAAACCCATTTGCCAAAACAAAGGTATGGTGTTGTGATCTCCTGTCTTCATCAAGTTTCGATTTTGTCCCTCTTTCTTTTCCTTATATTATGGATTATAACCACCAAATTAGTTTCTTTTTCTTCTGAAGGTTGAATTTTTTGACCGGTGCAATTCGGTTCATTCTTGTTTCCAGTTTTGAATCCAAGCCCGCTTTGGGAGATTGGCCATAAGTATAGATGTGTAGAGTCACCTCAGGATGATTACTAGGTCTAACATTGTGATAACTTGTACTTTTGATTTCTGATTTGGATCATCTCTTATTCAGCATTTTGGCCGGGTATCTATATGACTGTTGGTGTTAATGTTTCCCGATTTGAGGGCATTACGATGGCCCCTCCCGAACCGATTCTTGTGGTTTCTGAAGCCTTTAAAGCTGACATGGATGAAAGGAAGATCAACCTCGGAGTCAGGTCGTATCGGACTGAAGAATTGCAGCCTTACGTGTTTAAAGTTGTCAAGAAGGCGAGTTTTCTCGATCTTCATTTGGCAGTGAAAGATTCATTATTTTACCATGGCTCAATGCTCTCTTTCTTCCGCGAACTTCATTTTCCTTGAAACGACTTCATGCTTGATTCAGAGCTTCTTATTAGTTCTTTGATAAAAGTTGATCTAAGCATGGATTCTGCTACTCTGCAGGCTGAGAGTCTCATGCTGGAGAGAGGGGAAGACAAAGAGGTACACTGTTCTCTGAATTATATCAATCATCTGGTGTCGCTCTATCGATCCGAGATCATTCTGATGTAATTTTCATCTGCAGTATCTGCCAATTGAAGGTTTGGCTGCTTTTACGAAAGCAACTGTCGAGTTATTGTTCGGAGCAGACAACCCGGTGATAGAGCAACAGAGGGTATGTCTGCATTTTGGTATTAGCCAACCACTTCGCATAGAATTCCCTTGGAAAACTACATCTGTGGCACTTTTTTTCCAGGTTGCAACCATTCAAGGTCTTTCAGGGACCGGTTCGCTTAGGCTGGCCGCTGCTCTTATTGAGCGGTATTTTCCCGGAGCGAAGGTGTTGATATCATCTCCGACATGGGGTATGTGCTACTGCCTCTTAACTTATTCTTTAATGACCTCCGAAGATCAAATTGTAATTACAACTGCAATTCTGCAGGAAACCACAAGAGTATTTTAAATGATGCTAGGGCTCCATGGTCTGAATACCGATATTACGACCCGAAAACAATGGGATTGGATTTCAAGGGAATGATTGCTGACATTAAGGTTAAGTCCCTGTAATGAGTGATGCCTGAACAACCTCATGTTTACTAAGTTGAATGGCATGTCCAAATGAAAACATAACACCGAACATGGCCCGGCTTCTTCAGGCTGCCCCAGAAGGATCTTTTATCTTGCTGCATGGATGTGCTCACAACCCAACCGGCATCGATCCGACCCCCGAGCAGTGGGAAGAGATTGCCGACGTCATTCAAGAGAAGAATCATATACCTTTTGTCGACGTTGCTTACCAGGTATTAATCTCTTGTGATCGAGTTTTCCAACTGCTTGCGCGTCTCGCATGCCCTCAGATGCGATGAGGGTGTTTGTAACTCGAAGAGCTTCTGCTTCTTTCGAAAGTGCTAAATCCTTAAACAGACTCTCTGAAACAAGTTTGATAGTGTCCTTCTTGAGGTGCCCTCTATGAATTTTCATTTGGACTTACATCATAAGCCTTTATAGGGTTTTGCAAGTGGAAGCCTTGACGCGGACGCCGCATCGGTGAGGCTGTTTGCTGCTCGAGGCATGGAGTTTCTGGTGGCTCAGTCTTACAGCAAGAATCTGGGTCTTCATTCAGAGAGAATTGGAGCAATCAATGTTGTCTGCACATCAGCTGATGCAGCAACAAGGTACCCGGATCTCTGCTCTTCACATGATGAAGAACGTAGTTTGCCTGCTTTGTCTTCTGGTCTGTGCCAATTCGTGCTTTCAAGAATAAGCTACGTAGTTCTTTGAGATCAACGTAGCTCAATTCACAAATTAGAAGTTACAAACAAGTAGCTGCTTTAGATGAACAAAAGCTATATTGTTTATCGAGATTTTTAAGCATGGAATTACTACTTATCAATTGCTTTCGTTCCCTCTCTAAATAAATTTCTAGGTCCATCCATGTATGGAGCGCCGTCTTTGGAACTTCGAATTTATTTGCGACCATGCTATCTTTGATTATATGAGGATTTTAATTGGTTTTTGGGTGTCAGATTCCCAAATAAAGTCCTCACCCCCTCCCCCGGGCGGCGGTTACAAATATAGCTAACGAAGGATGTAGAACGCGACAATTAAATCAAATTTTTTTAGTATGCTTGTTTAAATGCAGCCCGTTTGTCTGGTTTGAAGCATGTGTTCAATTTGATAGTATGCCCTTTAAGGATGTTATGAGGTTTTTAAGCAACTTGGATGACAAGAAAGGTGTTGGTACTTGGTAGATTAGATGAGGTTCTTCAAGCACCACCTTGTAGTTTTAAAATGGCATTTTGCTCTTTGATTTACCCGCCAATACCATGGCGCCCTACATTCTCAGGGTGAAGAGCCAGCTGATGCGGTTTGCTAGGGCGATGTACTCCAATCCTCCCGCCCACGGAGCTAGGATTGTCGCGACCATTGTCGGCGATCCGGCTCTATTTGACGAGTGGAAGGCAGAAAGGGAGATGATAGCCGGAAGGATCAAGAATGTTAGGCAAAAGCTATACGACAGCCTCTCTGACAAGGACAAGAGCGGGAAGGATTGGTCATTCATACTCGAGCAGATTGGCTCGTTCTCATTTACAGGCTTGAGCAAAGCTCAGGTAACAATCTTCCCGTATGATTGTGTAGCATGTTTTCGAAATGAATCATGTCATCCTTCCTTGTCTATACGGAACCCTTATAGTATCGGCCAAAGGGGATCGCTCACGCTCATCGCCCCTCTCCCGCCTTTTTACTTTGAAAAAAAAAAAAACAGGCTGATATTGCTTGTGTCGTTCATTGTTCTGTCGTCCCCTTCATAGCTTTTTTTTTTTTTTTTTTTTTTTTTTTTTTCGCCCCGAACAGTGCGAAAATATGACAAAGAAGTGGCATGTGCACATGACGGAGGACGGAAGGATCTCCGTGGCCGGATTATCTTCGGCCAAGTGCGAGTATCTTGCAGATGCCATCCTTGATTCGTATCACAACGTCGGCTGAGACTCTCAGAGACGAGGATGAGGTAAGTCTCGGCAAGTCCAATGCTGCCATGGAATACGGCTTACCGGTAGTCGGACAACAATAGTTGGGCAATAAAGTATTTTCAGTACCGTTCGGAATAATTGTACTTGAAGTTTCAATTTCTGATGGGGATTAAGCACCTAGTTCCTTGAAAGAGGAAGTTCAAAATGGCAAGGATTTCTCCTGCCATACTTAGGGTTGGAGAAGCCTAAATCAAAATAACATATAAGACATATATAAGAGTGTATGGCTCGTTGTCCATGTGGTGTATCTCTATAATATATATATAAGCATTGGCTACTTCTATGAAGTGATCTCTCTTTTATTTCTTGTCCTCTCTTGTTTTGGGTAGATAGTGTTGATCTCATATTACTCAATCATTTTATGATTGTGTTAGCACCAAAAAATACTCAACTAGGCATCAAGTTCGATCGATTCCAAATCAGGTGCGCCAATTCCTTTTCGAATAACATGTAGTGTTTCTCATTCCGGTTATGGCGATCACGTAGGCATTCCATTTTTGTGGCTTACACGTTACTTTTTGAAATCTTTCGTCTCCCAAGTACAATTTACATTGATGGCAACATTGTTCCAACAATCGAAAATTTAAGTTCTATATCATTTTGCTTTCATTTCGAAAATCAATAAAGGAATTCTTCGCAATCTTTGTCGATTCACTCGGATCCATTAAAAAGTTCAAAACTGAAAGATATTTCGCTCTCATGGTGAAATAGCTTGTGACCAACCTAACTCCACTTGCCTAAAATCAAGCTAAAATACAGCAGGCCACTCGTGAAAATTTAAAGTAAGGAAACAATCAAATTATCAAGGAAAAGCAGAACAAGAAAGAACCATCAACTCCTATTTAAATTTTAACCAACGTTCCGAATGAACGAACTTCGCCTTCTCATCCCCTCTATGTTCTTCTTCGTTAATCAACCGAACGGCCGAATAAGCGACACAACGGAGATTATACAAGCACATTCAAGTGGCTGACAGTGTCTAGCTAACTTGCAAAAATCTATCTATCTCATAAAGGAATGACACGAATCTTACTTGCAAGATTTAATCAGCTTTCAAGCACAGACTCGCTCTTCATGGACGAAATTCACGTCAAACTTGATGTCACGATAAAGTCCTCAACTTTGAGTGTAAATCAGTAGACCTCACGAAGAAGCACTCCTGCACACTTGCAAGAGCTTGTAAACAACCGCGCATCAAGACTCCCGCAATCCGAACGTGTTTATATGCATCAATGTGAGCAGCCTCTTCTTGTGCCCACTTCAAGTTGGGTTTGATTTCTGTGTATTTCCTTCCAGATCGAGTTTGTTGACGGGTCCAACTCGAGACATGTTTTAACAATACTTCGTTAACATAGCTTGTAAACAAACGCGCATCAAGACTCTCACTTGTGACATCCCAAAAATTCGACATCCGTGAGATGAATGAATTCGATGGATCCACGAATTTCAGTATGGTTGATAATATTGAATTTTCGAGGATTAAGGGATAATTGTTGGACGTCGCCTCATTAACCTACCAATTTATCCTATTAAGCCATTCTAAAGCCCAAACTCTATTCATTTGAGCCCAATTTCAATTTATACGAATTTGTACAAAATACTAACTCAAATAGGCGTATAGTACTTCATACTATACTTTATGAAATTATCAAAATACCCTTACTTTGGAAATGACCAAAATGCCCTTCTTGCATTATTAGCAAAAAAGACAAGAAGCCATTATGAGAGGAAGACTTTAGTGGCAAGCCTTAATGAGGAATTCTTATCTTGAGCAAGGCTTGCTCAAGAAGCTAAAAAAAAAGATATTATCTCTATAATCTCTCTCTCTCTCTCTCTCTCTCTCTCTCTCTCTCTCTCTCTCTCTCTCTCTCTCTCTCTCTCTCTATGTTTTTTTGGCCAAACCTCCCCCATCCCGAGCTCCCTCGTTTTCTCGAATTTCTGCGCGCGCTCAACAAGAAATCGCTCGTTTGAGCTCGTCCGGATGGTGAATTAAGCTCCGTTTTCTTCTACGCAACCATAAGATCGAGGGCTAATTGGATCCGGGGGCTGATTGTCAAAGAAATCCTGTAAGTTCATGGGTATGAGCAGAACAGAGGCTGGTCAGTGGAGCCTAGTTTGTTCGGCGTCGATTCATGTTCCATCATTCGTCGTTCGTTGCCACGCCGCCGTAGTTTATCGTCATCAAGCCACATGCCACCCCCAAGCTCAAGCTATTGACTGCCTTGCTGAGTTGAGAGGCCGAGAGCCATCGAGGATCGCCGTTGTCGCGCTCGAGTAGTCGCCGCCGATTGTTCGTCGTCGCCGGTCACTATTTGTGAGTTAACCCCTAATCTCCGATTAGATCATTAATTACGTTTAGGGATAGATTAATTTATGTTAATTGTGGGTTAGTTTAGTTAATGGTAGTTGGGTTAAGTTAATTGACTACGGTTGGGTTAGTTGATCGTAGTTGGGTTAGTTAACCCTGGTTAGTTAAAACAACCGTAGTTACTTTTAGTTAATCGTAGTTACTTTTCACTAACCGTAGTTACTTTTCGTTAACCGTAGTTACTTTATGTTAACCATAGTTAGTTTTTGTTAACCATGGTCAGGTTAGTTAACTTTGGTCGATAAGCTATCGGTTTTGGTGATAAGCTATCGAGGTTTGGACGATAAGCTATCGAGGTTTTGGTGATAAACAATCGAGATTTGATTGATAAGCTATCAAGGTTTTGGATGATAAACTATCGAGATTTGGATGATAAGCTATCGATGTTTGGGCGATAAGCTATCGGGGTTTGAGAGATAAGCTATCAAGGTCTAACGATGAGCTATCTATTTATTATTTTATTAATATTATTGTGCAGTTTAATACTCATCTCTCGAGTGTTTTATGCTTGAATTGTGATGTTAACGTTGGGAACAGCCAAACAAATTGACTTATATAATTAATTATATTGATCGGCAATCCTCAAAAATGTTGGATATGAAAGTATGCCGAGTTTGATAGTTGAATCATGTGATTGAGGTTTGACTATTGGGTTGTGTCTAATCTTGTGACAATTAGAGCGCATCGCTTGTCGCACGCTATTGATCCGTTATTGACGGTTGACCTGTATGTTTAGGCAGCCTCGAGCGAATCAGCGCCCTACTTGGACTTAGGCGTTGATTCACAGAGATTTTATATCTTACACGTTGTTGTTAACTATTTTTGAGGTCCTTAATTATGGAGTAGCGAAGTGGAGCATGTAGACATTGGTATCTTTTTGGAGTAACTTGGGTAGTGTTAATCCCGACCCCGAACCGGCATCTTTTGTGTGGTTAGGAAGTAGCCCTGAGATAGGGCTTATGTATATATATATACCTCACGGGGTTAACAGTAAATAAATAAAATAATCTTTTGTAGATGTTGATTGACTTAATTGCCCACTGTTCTATCCCTATTATTTTTAATATTGTCTGGGGAAATAGAACATTCCGTATACGCTTAATTAAAAGATAAAAATAATCGGTCGGTGACGCGTCCGGGGACTTCACAACTTAACAATCGAGAAGGGATGTTGGCGTGCTCTGCTGGGTGCGGGGTGTGACACCCACAATCCGAACTTGTTTATATGCATCAATGTGAGCACCCTCTTCTTGTGCCCACTTCAACTACGGTTTGATTTCTGTGTATTTCCTTTTAGATCGAGTTTGTTGATGGGTCCAACTTGAGACACGTTTTAACAATACTTCATTAACATAGCGATTTCATGTCGTGGTAAGTCTCTCTTCTCATTTATTTTTGCGATGGTTGGAATCGAAATGCGTGCTTTCGCATTTTTCTCCATTGCCGTTTTCAGTGTGGTGTGTGATGTTCTCCACTCGTTATCCAATGCTTAATTTGGGTGGACCACACTCGGTTTTGTCTGCTTTCATAAGGGGATAACGAAGATCGAAGTGTTGATTTCAGCAATGGCGTGCAAGAGAGAAACCCTTTTGCCAAAATCAAAGGTATGGTGTTATGATCTCCTGTCTTTCATCATCTCTTTAATTTTGTTATTCCTTTCTTGGGGTTGCTTTAGTGATATTACAAAAAAAACAAGGTTTTAGCAACCGCATTTGCCACGAAAGCTTTGACAAAATTTGTTGCTAAATCAAGTCGCGACAAAAATTGCAACGAAAAAAATTTCGTGGCCAATTCGACGTCGCAAAATTTAGCGACGAAAAAGTTCACTTTCGTTGCTAAATTGCAATGGAAGATTCTGCTGCAAAATTTGTCGCTAATTTGCCACGAACGCTATTCGTGGAAAAATTCGTCGCCAATTAGCGACAAATAGTTTTGCTGCCAATTTCATCGCTAATTAGCAACGAATTTATTCGTCGCAAAATTTATTGATGTATAGCGATGAAAATGTTCATCGCCAATTAGCAACGACAGCAGAATTTAGCCACAAATTTTTATTAATTCTTTATCATTCTTCAATGTGTCTTTAGCTATGAATTTTGCGACGACAAACTGTTCGGGGACGAACTTTGCCACGAATTTTTATAATCTGTGACCATATGATAAAATCATTTCTTTTATTTTTTGATTTTAAAATCTAATTAAAAGGAAAATTAATTTCTAGAATTTATATTTAACATTGATTAAACACTTAATAACATCAAAATATTATAATAATATGAAAACCAAATACATTCAAATAAAAAATCCAAATTACATAATAAAACATCCATTAACAATTAAAAGCCCTCACATAAGTCTTCAAGTATGTTGTTTAATCAATAAAACAATTGGCAAAATCATCATCATCGGTAATCTCATCATCATTGTGCCGCTCATCATTGTCTTGATCATCATTGTGCCCATTACCTAATTGATTAGTAGGAGGTAGAGGAGGAACCCGATCGTGATTGAGATTGAGGTGTCGCAAGATGAATTCCATTCGAGACTCTAGAGATTTATCTCGCTTATTGACCTCTTTGATTTCTTCATCTTTATGTGACTTGAGTGATTCATATTGTTCTTTGACCACTCTTATTTTTTCTTCCTTCTCTAAAAGTAAATCTTTCAATTGACTCAATTATTGGGTCATTTGCTCCTTAAGTCGTGTCCTTCTTGAAACAGCCGCATTGGAGGATGAAGTTATAGCAGCCTTTGTTGTGTATACCCTTGACAAGGATCTCATCCTAAATATTTTTCCTCTTTTGATCCTACTTGATACTTTTGCCCACAATGCCATCTTGTCAATCGATGGCTCGGGACGCAACAACACCAGCACCACCACTAGTATGAGTGATTAAAAGATCATCATAATTTTCCTGCATTAACAATATACATGAAAATAAAATAACTTCATATATATAATTACCATAAATATTAAAAGCATTCATGGATTTCATTCTAATTTCTATAAGGTTCAAAGTATTCTCTTACGTACCTTAATAGCTTTTGCTCGATCGCCACTCCATGTCTTATCTTTTTTTTTTTTTAAATGTGCGTTGAAATGTAGCTCGTATATGTCGATTTGGTCCTGTTGGTATATGGGTCTTACGGTGTGCGCCCATGCGCACAATCACACCCGCCCACTACGATAAGCGCAAAAGCGGTTATCTTATTTTGAAAGTGTGAACAATCACATCTTTTGGAAGACGTTATTATCTTCTCTCCCTTCACACGGTAGGTAGTTGTACTCCGGAGAACACAAACGACGCTTTCTCTCTCTATATTGTCGAATCGCATCCGGCGAAGGGATTCTCGAGACCGCAAATGCAACATCTAGTTTGTGGCAATTACGGTATGTCCTTGTGATATATTCATTTCCGATCGGTGATGCAAGTTATGTTTTGGGCATGTTTCAGCAAATTCGATGTTTAGACGAAAGGATTTAGTGTCCTTCATTAGAAATAAGTTATTAAGTGTGTGGTTATTTCCTTAATGGTTTCGTTGTACTAGATGTTGACTATGATAGTGTTAATGTGTGTGATTCACTTTTCACATCTCGTTGATTCTTATGAGAATAATGTGAATGTTTGGCATGATAGGCTTGGTCATATTGGCCAACATAGATTGAATAGATTAGCCAAAGATGGCCTCTTAGGCAATATTGAAAAAGTCTATTTGCCTGTTTGTGAGCATTGCCTAGTAGGGAAAACTACACGAAAACCATTTGGAAAGGGCACAAGAGCTGAGCAAAGCACGGTCTGTTTATTTCATCACATTCATTGATGATTATACTCGATTTGAATATGTCGATTTGATTTCTCATAAATCAAAAGCATTGAATTGCTTCGAGAAATTTATGACCTTAGTAGAAAATCGGTTAGACTAGAAAATAAAAGCATTGAGATCCGATCGAGGCCGAGAGTACATATCGATCGGTTCGGAGATTTGTGTGATGAAAAGGGGATAGATATACAGTTATCTATTTCATATACTCCACAACAAAAAGGAGTAGCCGAGAGAAAAAACAAAACCTTACTTGAAATGGTTGGGTCTATGATGGCACAAGCTAATTTATCAATCGTTTTTTGGGGTGATGCTTTGTTGATCGCTTCCTATGTACTTAACCGTGTGCCTTCCAAATCAGTTGCTTCCACTCCATATGAGTTATAGATAAGTTGAAAGCCGAATTTAGGTTTTCTTAAATCTTATGATGTGATGTCTATATACATGAGTCCTCTCATAAGTATGGAAAATTGGATCCAAGAGGTAAAATGAGTATCTTATGAAGATATTCAAAATGCTCGAAAGGGTATGTGTTTATAGGTGAGCAAGATAGTGAGAGTATGATTGAATTTGAATCATGAGATGTAACATTCTTAGAGAATGAATTTCCAAAGAATGGTGAGATAGGTGAAAACTATTCTCTATATGAAACTACGGAAAGTGATAACAATATGGTTAGGGTATCTATTCCAAGTGAAAGCAATGTGAGAAGTGGGGAATTAGTTTCGGATCGGTCTCAATTGCAATCACATGATGAGACATCGTCATTATCTAATTCGAGTGGGAGCATGATGAAGAATGAGGTACGATCATATTGTAAAAGCATTCCTCGACGACGTTTTGACATCGAAGGAGAAGCTTTCATGGTTATCTCATAAGAAGAGGATGAGCCAAGAAATGTAAATAAGGTTCTATCTCGTCCCGACGGGGAAAATTGGATGGATGTGATAAAAGAGGAAATGAAGTCAATGGAATTAAACCAAGTTTGAGAATTGGTTGATCTTCCAAAAGACGTAAGGCTATTGGGAACAAGTGGGTTCTCAAAATGAAGCGTAAATCCGATGGCTCAATTGAGAGGTACAATGTTCGCCTTGTTGTGAAAGGGTACAACCAACGTAAAGGAATTGATTATGAGGAAACCTTTTCTCCTGTGGTTAGATTTACTTCGATTCGCCTTATCTTAGCAATAGTAGCAAGTTTGGATCTAGAATTACATCAAATAGATATAAAGACTGCTTTTCTCAATGGAGAATTAGAAGAAGAAATTTATATAGAGCAACCCATTCGGTTTGTTACCAAAGGCCAAGAACAAAAAGTATGTCGACTTTTGAAATCGATATATAGCCTTAAGCGTCTTCGAGGCAATGGTATATACGCTTTCATAATGCCATAATGGTATATAACTTTGATATGATCAATGAAGATAATTGCGTATATATTAAGATATCCAAAGATCAATTTTTGATCATGTCATTATTGTCGCGACCTAAAAAATAAACAAGTTAAATTCCAGGCTAATGGATTATCGGGTTAATTAATTAACTAACCTAACTTGGACTCTCCCGAATCCATACCAAATCGCCACTTAAGGTTCGAATGATTAACATGCAATGTGATTTGAATTTAGAGTCGCCACTAATCATTTTCGGTAGGTTGACTAGAAACCCAAATAAAATAGCGGGAGAAAACTATCTTATTTTGCGTACCGGAGATTAAGAGTCCGGGGGACTTGATTACGCTAAATTATTCTAACGCCCTTTCGGTACCATTTTCATGAAAAATAATTGATTTGGTAATTTACTCGAATTTCAAAGGTGCAGTTTTTTTATTCTTTTTTTTGTTTTTCTTCTTTTTTCTGAAAATGTAAAACATTGAGTTTTATGCGATATACACCATGGACGATTTAGAAAGAAAGAAAACGCGCCAATCACAAGTATTCACAAAAATAAATTAACATATAATAATACTAAACTTGGAACACGTGGCACGTCTAAAATAAACAATCAAATATTCAAATCAAATGATTACATCTTTGTAGATCAAGATGGAGACGATTACCTTCTATTACACAAAATCTTACTCACGTACACGTTATAGTTTCTTTCAAGATCTCGAAGCTTGAAGAGCGTGGCTGTCGTCGAAAATGGCAAGCGATAACGTTGTTGGGTGGCGAGAGGCGAAGTATGTAACGGGACTCGTCGAAGATGATGCTCGACCAAAGCTCTTTTTCTCTCACTCTCCAATTTTCTTTTCTGGTTTCTTCTCAAGGACTATCTCAATTCTTTTCTCCTCAAAAACTCTCTCAATTCTCTCCTACTCCCCCCAAAACTCCCTTCTCTTCAAGAACTCTTCTTCTTTTATAGGCAAAGTTCTTCATCCTTCATTCTTCATCTTCATCTTCTCTTCTTCACCTTCATTTCTCCATCTTCCATCTTCATCTTCTTTTCTTCATCTTCATCTTCCCTTCTTCATCTTCATCTTCTCTTCTTCACCTTCATTTCTCCATCTTCCATTTTCATCTTCTTTTCTTCACATTCTCTTCATTATCTTCTCTTCATCATCTTCCTTTCTCCATCTTCTCTTCATCCTCTTCTCTTGGTATCTCGCAATGCAGTCCCCGAGGTTCTAGTATTTGCACATACGATCCTTGAAGTTCTAGTATTTGCAATACGGTCCCTGAAAAAAATATTTCTTTCAAGCCCAAATATTCTTGGTACATTTTCACCCCATGCCTAGTCCAGGCCTTGTTGAATTAAGTTTGAATTATATGCCAATGCTATGTGAGATGATTTTTGTTTAGAACTAAAATTAGTTCTAATTTTTATGCAAGAAATAGATTAGTCAAAATTTTAGGTGTCGGCAATTTGCCCTCTTTGAGTGGAGGCTCGTAGAGGTTCCGCTCAAAGATAAAATTGAACCCTAAATTTTGATAGTGCAAATGATGGATAAATTTTTTTTTTTTTTTTTTTTTTGCGGGAGTTTTAATCCCATTTTTTGTAATGAAGTGATGCATGATATGCGAGGCTGTAAATAACATGTGTCATAATTTCTCTTTTCCATGTTAGAGAAACCTGCATATGGATCGCATACGAGAATACCTGTTTTACCAAATACCTCATAAGCTAGTGATTCCCTTAATTTCCAAGTTTCTTGCAAACACGAGGACCTTAAGGTATTCGGCCTATCGGTTATCGGAGACTTCTCCCTAATGCGAGACGGCGCAAGATATGTGTATCCTTCCGGATCACAAGAGCTACGTCGTTGTGAGTCGAAAGAAGTAGAATCAAGTTCACAAGAGCTACGTCGTTGTGAGTCAAAATAAGTAGAATCAAGTTCACAAGAGCTACGTCGTTGTGGTTGATTAAATGTCGAAATCGCCAAGTGCATATGTCTTCACGATTCGACAAAGGGGAACCAAAATCTTAAGAGCTACGTCGTTATGATTTGGTTTGGATCAAAATCACGGGTGCTTATGTCTTCGTGATTTGATAAAGGAGCCGAGAATCATAAGAGCTATGTCATTATGAGCCGACTAAAGGTCAAGATCACCGGTGCATATGTCTTCGTGATCCGAGACTGAAATCATAAGAGCTACGTCGTCATGATAAGATGTCAAGATCGCCGGTGCATATGTCTACACGACTGACAGGAGAGGCATATTGCACGAATTGAATCGTAACAACTATCATCGGAGGAGTTGTTGATTTGAAAATGGGTTCGGAAAACTTACCCGGGTTCCCCGAACGATTAATCAAAGAACGAAACAGTCGCTCGTATCATACATGGTAGGCATTTGCCGGGAGAACTTGCTCATTCAATAATCCTTGGATGAATTTCGAGACCTTGGGAGGGACATCGAACATCGGGAATGTATTACCCATCATAGAATGTCCGAGGTAACATGCGCAAACATATTCAACAATGAGTTCATGCAAAACTTTCCTACCGAGCTTGCAATGATTAGAAATAACATGTATATAATGCAATCACTCATACTATGGTTTATGCATAACCATTCTATCAAGTTTGCATTACCAATCCTGTCCGGGGATATTCTCACATTATGAATACCTCGAATGTGAGATGAATGGGGGACTTCGGTCAGAAAGGGTTTTCTCTCACTCTCAAGAAAAGTTATTTATCCTGTCTGCGGGATTCAAAAGAAATCACTCAATCTTTCCATCATCGCATTCGATAAGGATCCGAGTAATCTCGCAATTGATACGACCGAGCCGATCCTGGAGGTCTTGATTAGGACCGTAATGAGGGCTAGGTCAAAGGTTTACAAATGGGACTCTAGTTGAGTCAAGGTTGCTGAAATGAATTCCTTCGTCATCTCTCTGGGTTTACAAGTCAAGAACTCTGCAAAAATGAGAGAGAAGTAATCTTGCTCGAACTTCTTCGAGTGATGCTTAAAATCATGGAACTCCACATTAATTCAAGTGCCCTAGTCGGAAAAGGCTTTTAAAGGGTTGTAATGGAGGTAATGATTTGGGGACCGAGAAACGAAAGGGTTCGTTTTGGCTTAGAAGATATTTGAGAAGGGGCTTGATGTTGGTGATCATTACAATCTTGTCACCGATCGTGGCCTTCTATGATACCATCATTGCTCGAGGATGGTATGAACCGAAGATTGCATTTGCAATTCGACACTTCATGGAGATTTTTCTCTCAACCCTTTTAGGATATACGGGAAAATTGTGCATTCAAGTTCAGAAATATTCTACAAATGAACAATGAATTGAAAGGGCATTGGCCTTACTTTTGGTAGGCACTTTGCTTTTTAAATGCCCGGGAATTTTTTGTGGGATCAGCTTTTCCTCTTTCTTCTCTTTTTTTTTTTTTTACTCCCAACTCTCTTTTACTATTGCATCTTGATGAGTTCATTGGGAGATTTTCTATTGATCCAGCTTTTCGGGTCCTTCTACTCAAAGATGGGCCATATTCGCTTTGAGACGACAATGATCACCAATAAGGGCTTTTAGAAATGAATTTGCGGGCTCAAATGGGTTGTGCAAATGGATACGGATGAGTGGGATAGAAAAAGAAATGCTCTTCGTCACCCTAAGGCACTTGAATTAAAGCGCAAGTACAACGCAAAGAACCACCCGAAGATTGATGTTAGTCCAAGCAAGAAGATTTCTAACCATTTGTCTCGTGATGCTTGATGGAATTACCTCTGTTTTGCCCCAATGTGGGGTGGTTCTTGGCAGGGTTGTGGAAGTGAAATCTCCGCTCAAATGGGTTGATCAACGGATAACTTGCGGTGTTTAGGGTAGAGAAATGAATGCCTCCATCACTTCGGTTATCGTACCTTTCGCGAGAAAACTCTTTACCTCGAGGAATGCGGAATTTTGCCACCGTTCATCTCGCTTGAAAAAATTGGACGTGTTTGGGAAAGGATTGCCTTTCATCATCCTGTCATGCCCCCTTCGTACATTCGATGTATCTTATGTAGTTCATGTTCCTTATTCGAGTTGGTAAATTAAACATGAGGAACAATCATGCAAACTATGCAAGTGTATGAGTGTTTTCGAGCATATAAAATGCAGCAACTTTTTTATCTTGGCGGACAAAGTTCGCAAGTACATAAAAAATTTCTTAGGGGCATGGATCGTGAGTTGCCCTCTGTTCATGCAAATGCGTTGCAAAACTTCATTGTCGCTTCGAGACATAAGATTGTCAAAGGCTCCAAGAATTTCTCATTTCATTAATTTTTCATGGAGAAGGGATACTTCTCTGTTTGGACAGTAGTGAACCCTGTAAAAATCAAAAGGGAAAGCATCAATGTATGTCCTCATGTTCTAAAAGAATTGAAACGATACCACTTTACCCATGTACGTATTCCTCGCGAACTTTGAATTGAAAAGATCGATTCATCTGGATCGGATTGTATGTCCGAATGTCATCTCTCTAGGTTCTATAACCGTGGGCTGAGCTTCGATCTGCGAAGCAAAAGTTTTTATTAATCTTTGTACATTGATGCCAAATCCCGGATCGACCCGGGACGCCTCGGACCACTGTCATTCCCCCAACCACTATCTTTGCGGTGTTGTTGGCGTCCACGGGTGGTTCGCTTTTGTTATATTGTTCTCAAAGCGGTTGGCAATCCCTCGTCGAGAATAAAATAAGCTTAACTTAGAGTTTGAAACGGCTGAGAATCAATTGGAACGATACGGAGTTACCCATCTTTGAGCCTCGCTTGGTCTTTTCCTTGCATTCTCCCAAGTAAGGCTATTCGAATCTCTCTTTATGGGCGTTCGGGGCGTCGTCCACAAATTGATTTGCTACAAGCCTAGCTTAATAAGGAACTTACGCATTTGATAAGAGAGGAGAAAATTCGCCCTTTAATTCTAGACAACTAGAAAGTAAAAGTATCCCACGCAGGGGAACTATACATGGAATTAAAGGAGTATTCATGTGAGATTGGTTCCACCTCTTTTGCTGGCCATTCTAATGATCGGCTGATTTTGTCTTGGATCATACACCAACGATCGTTGTTTGAGGATCCATAGTCACTTGCTTCGGATCACAACTCGGAGGTCCTTTAGCTCCGACCCGGGCGACCAAGGCGGTGAGCTCATCATCAAAGTAACCTTTTGATTTTTCGGGCAATTGATACTCGAATTGGGCATTGCTACTTGCTAACACCGGCGAGATTTTTCACTTTATTTTTGCCGTGAGCGGTCGACTCCTTGAGCTTGAGCCTCCGCCGTCGCTCGGGAACTCGTAGGGATGATCAACGGTCCTTGCTAGAACCACCAGCGGAAGGTCGGTATGGCCGGTATTCTTGATTGGGAAGTGGTCGGGTACTTTTTTGCTCCGTAGGTTTTCCTGGGATTAATCTTCCAGTCAACTTTGCTCCGGTCGCCTTGGTTCCAAGCTACATCGTGCTTCTTCGACTTATCTCTAAATCGTGAAGGTGATTTGTGACACTTCGTAGAGTGAGCCCGTTTATATTCATCATTTTGAGTACGGCCATTGGTCGTCTTGAATTGATTCCTAGTCCGTCGAACCGCCTCGATGAATATAGAGTGAAGCTCGGCGGACCAAAGGGGCCTTTTCTTTCCGACAAAATCGTCGTAGTAAGTTTGGCCATAGTTCTTTTGTTCGAGTAATTGCTTCCTTACAGTCTTGCCAAATATTTTGGAGCACTCGAACGTTGCACCGGCTTCTTTAGGATGTCCCGAGCACCATGCAATATGGCCCTCGTTATGAACTGCGATCATCACTTGCGATGTTATGATCACCGGTATATCCAACTCCGAATCGATGATCTTTAAGAGACGAGACCATCCATATCGATCCCTACCATGGGTGTGCGACGATGTCGAAATCATATTTGTACCGCCTCGGCTCCTCTAAGGCTTCCGTTGCTTTCACATAAGTTGAAATCTTGTACATGCACTTTCTCAGCATGGCAACGAGGATAGAGAGGGAAACGGGGTTGCCATCAATGGCCATGACTCGTAGATCCTCGGGATAGGAAGCTTCCCATACTTCGCCTGGAATGGACGCATACTTATTTTCCTTTCAAAACCTTCCATATGTAGACCGAAAAATGGGTGTTTCGACTAAAGACTGGGCTTTAGATGTTCTTTGGACTTGCAAAGATATATTGCCGGAAAATCACAAAAGCGATGATGGCCTTTCGTGACGAGTTCGGAGGTGCATGGAGACTTCAAGTTCTTTATAAACTTTTTTCGATACGTTAGTCTGCAGCATGCCTTTTCTCTCCTTTTCGGTCTTAGTGCCTTGAATCCATTTCGTAATAACTCTTACCTCCCGCTCAATCCGTCGTTCTTTTTTTACTTTTCTGATATGGAGGAGCCCTCAAATCTTTTCACTTTCTCTACGAACGAGGCGGTTATTTCCCTCTTCAAATCTTTTCGCTTCCTCCTACGAACGAGGCGAGTTATTTCCTTCCTCAAATCTTTTCGCTTTCTCCACTAACGAGGCGGTTATTTCCCTCCTCAAATCTTTTCGCATTTACTTACGTGAAGGTTTTCAATGCTTAGTCAAATACGCGAGGAATTCACGCATTTAAACATGATGATGTTCGTGGATAAGATCTTGTTCTTTGCCCCTGGATTAAAAGAAGAATGTCTCACATGGGGATTTTGTAACAAAAAAGTACATTCATTCGTACATGTCACTACTTCTCTTGAGGATTCGTAAGGGCTGGCTAGTAATGCTCAAAGAAGAGATATTTTGAGAGCCCATAATAAAAAAAACTAAAGCTTCATGTAGGCTACACATTCGGAGTTCCATCGGCGTTGAATTGGGTTTGTGACATCAAGGAAACTCCAATTGTAGTGATGCATGTCTCTTCCCTCGAAGGGCATCGGTTCCCTCTCGCAAGACCGACTTTTGGGATGTATCTCCAACGAAATCGGATTGTACGAGAACTTGCTCGGGGGATGAAGCGGTGAATGAGCATTTTCAATGCTCGGATATGGCTCATCGAGGGACATGTCACCAAAGGAGATGGGGCCGCTACGGACATGGCAAACGGCGGTGTTGATAGCATCCCTATACCTCTTGTTCTCTCGCTCGAAGCTTTTCACTTTCTTCCCTCGAAACGTAAGTTCATGACTTTCATTTTTAACCTTCAATCGGGTCCGCTTGTTTTGAAACCAAAACTTGACCTTCAAGGGCTCCATTCCTATCATCCGGCTCAATTCATTTTTGCGTCTCCTATTCACGTAAGAGCACTCCTTGAAGGCAGCTTCGAGCACTTTGATTTGATATTTTCTTTTTTCGGGGTTGGCTGCATTTGCCTTGCCATTGTTGTTCTTTGTCGAAATCTTGAATTTCACTGCCAAGAGAGTTGGGTTTTACGGCTTCGGCGTTGGATCTGGTCTCGAAATCCAGCAGTTCGCTTTCGGGGATGTCTAGGTTGGTTGCCTCCGGTAAGTGCGATGGCCTCTAAACATGTTGGATTGAAATACCTCTTACCGCCTTTTGTTCACTCTATTCTCCGATGTATGCTTACTCTCTCCAAATTCTTTCGAGTAATCGGGTATGTTCCAAAGCCTCCCTTTAAACGCGGATGAAAATCACTAAGCCGACGTTTTTCCCAAGATTTCGTGTTTTCGCTTTGCCTTATTTTTTCAACGTGATGGGACCCCGAATCCACTTGCACCGATTTTCTTTTCTTGATAACCATGCTTGTCTCCCACTCGGTTTTCAATCATGGTGGGACTTCAACTCTTTTTGTAACTTTTCGGATTTGTGAGGCTCGAGATCACGGATTGACGATAGATCCAGGATCCAATGAACGAAACGCTGTAGTTTTACCCGAGTAACTAACGTGGCTCCGCAAGAATTGCTGTTTCTTCTCTCGGAAAGTATGCTTGTCTCCCACTCGGTTTTCAATCATGGTGGGACTTCAACTCTTTTTGTAACTTTTCGGATTTGTGATGCTCGAGATCACGGATTGACGATAGATCCAGGATCCAATGAACGAAACGCTTGTAGTTTTACCCGAGTAACTAACGTGGCTCCGCAAGAATTGCTTGTTTCTTTTCCCGAAAAGTATGCTTGTCTCCCACTCGGTTTTCAACATGGTGGGGTCCTCAAATCTTTTCGTAACTTTTTCGGATTTATGAGGCTCGAGATGGTAGATCCGTGATTCACGGATGAAACGTCCGTAGTTTTACCCGGATAATTGACTCGACATCCACAATAATTATTGCTATAGCTTTTCTTGCCCTTTAAATTAGGATTTAACGCCGAGACAATTATCGCTTTCATATCTTCATCTCCAACCTTCTAAGCACTCTTTTGCATCCACTCTCTTTTTTAGCCGCTTCAACAACAATGGCTTCCCCTCCTGCGCACGCCTTCTCGGTGAAGTTTTGGCCAAATGGGAGAAACTTTATAATCTCCTAGGCCAGGGCTACTCTTATATAGCCAACCATCCGGAGGCCAAACCGATATTCGTCTTATGTTTAGGGATATGGGCACCGCTTCCATTGAAGGTACCAAGTTAGAGGAGGAATACGGGATCTTCCCCACCCTCTTTACTAACTTCCCGGGAGGCTTACCATGTTGCTTATCAAGATGTTACTTTGGCCCACCTTGTGAAGGCACGCTATCGGGATCGGTCGGACAGCTTGGTGTTGGCCGGTCTTAGGCGACAATTATAAGAAGGCCCTCGACTACGGTAATGAACAAGTCTCCCTGGCGATTCGTGAGAGGGGAAACTTGGTGGGATGTTTGGCCATGTCCCCGGACCATCTTCGAGCGCGATCCGCTCAACATTGTTTTAAAATTTCAATGCACATGGATGGAAGAAAGGTTGGACGATCGACCCTGGATATAGCCGCGGGAGAATGCTGATCCATGACCTGGAATCTCTGCGAGCATCACGAAGACAAGGTAGCCAACCTCAAAGAGAAATGTGAACTCATCTTCTTTAAGTTGGCGGATCTCGATTCTCGGAGCGATCGGTGTAGGCGGAGCATCAACTGTATGGAGAGTCGGTTAAACTCCTTTGTGATGCTCATTAGGGCTCGGTTTGGCTTTACATTCCCACCCCGTTGATCTATTTGTAAGGCTTTTCGATGAATGAAATAAATGCCTGTTTTTACTCATTTCATCTTGGTCGTCATATTTTTTCGCAAGATAACCCCCTTTTACTCTGCGAATATGTAAATCTCAACGCTCCCGATGGTCAATTCAATTGGGCTAGAGAGGCTCCCACATTCAAAACAATCTCTCAGCAAAGATTAGTAGCGAGAAAACAAACGAATGCTCAAATGTGAACAACTCGTGAATCAGTATTAATATTATAACTCGATTATGCAAAATCGAGTGAATCAAGCATAATATTTCTTTCTGAGTCGAATTGATTTGGATTGGTAAAGACACGACCATCCATCTCGGCCGGAATCAAAGCACCACCGGGGAGCACCTTCTTTACTATATATGGACCACCATAGTTTGGAGCGAATTTCCCTTCCGGGAGTGGGACTATTGGCAATAATTTTCTCAAGACCAGGTCATTGATCCGAAAATATCGAGGCCGAACTTTTTTGTTGAATGATTTAGCAACTCTCTGCTGATAACATCGCCATGACATACGGCCTTAAGTCTTTTTTCGTCGATCGATTCAATTGGCTTGCTCTCTCTTGGATCCATTCAGCTTCCGTCACTTAGCTTGAGACAAGTATACGTAAGGGAAGGAATTTCCACTTCAACTGGTAGAACGACCTCCATTCCATATACAAGAGAATACGGGGTTGCCCCCAGTAGATGTCCGGATTGAGGTCCGATATGCCATAAGTGCGAATGGCAACCTCTCATGCCAATCGCGATAATTTTCAGCCGTCTTCGCTAAAATTTTCTTAATATTCTTATTGGCGGCTTTCTCTTGCTCCATTCATCCGAGGGCGATATGGGGAAGAGTTCGGATGCTTGATCTTGAATTCCTTAAACAATTCGCCCATTAGTTTGTTGTTTAAGTTCGAGCCATTGTCGGTGATTATGGCTTCAGGTGAACCGTATCGAGCAATGATATCTCGGCGGATAAATTTTGCGATATTTCGTGCCGTAACCGCTAAATAGGATGCGGCCTCGATCCATTTGGAGAAATAGTCAATCGCCACCAAGATGAATCGATGCCCATTAGATGCTTTAGGGTTGATAGGACCGATAACATCAATGCCCCACATAGAAAACGGCCATGGTTCGGATAAGCGATGCAACTCATTTGGAGGGACATTAATCTTGTCACCATGAATTTGACATTTGTGACACTCGGACATGTCTGAATACAATCTCTTTCGAGCGTGAGCCAATAATAACCCAACCTCATAATCTTCTTAGCTAACAAGTGGCCGTTCATGTGTGGACCACGGATCCCTTCATGTACTTCCATTATTAGACGAATGCTTGGTCGAGTCAACACATCTTAGTAGGACTGGAATCGAATGACCGCTTGTACAAATTCTCTCCATTCAAGAAGAACTTGAGGCCATTTTCCTTATGTACTTTTGGTCGATACGGTACTTTTTTCGGGGAACTCCCGCTTCGAATATAAGTCTTGATGTCATGGTACCATGGTTTACCATCGGGTTCATTGATCACGGCCATACAATATGCTTGGTTTTTTTAATACCTCGATCTTCAGTGGTCAACCTCAAGTCCATTGGCGACTTGTAACATTGAAGACAAGGTAGCCAATGCATCGCCGAATCGATTATGAGTCCTGGGCGAGATACTCAAATGAGATATCCTCAAATTCTTCTACCAATTCATCCAGATACTCATGGTAGGGTAGCAATTTGGCATCTCTCGTCTTCCACTTTCCAACGATCCAAGGATAATCAAAGCGGAATCTCCGAACACCTTGAGTCGGGCTATCCCCATTTCAATTCCAGCCTGCAGACCGAGGATGCATGCCTCATATTCTGCTATGTTATTTGTGCAAGGGAATACCAATTTTCCGCTACAGGATAATGTCGACCACCTGGAGATATAAGAACCGCGCCCGTGCCGATCCCGATAAATTGACAGCTCCGTCAAAATACATAGTCCGGATGTAATCCTCCACCGACATGATTCGATCCTCGGAATGATAGGCATCATCATCTTGCCCCGGATTTTCAGCTAGGACATCTGTTATAGCTCGTCCCTTGATTGACTTTTGGGACATATATTGAACGTCAAACTCGGAGATGAGGATTTGCCATTTAGCAAGTCTACCAATCAAGGCGGGTTGATTAAGCAAATATTTGATGGGATTGCATTCTGTCACCGGAAGCACTTGGTAATGCAAGGTATATTGCCGAAGCCCGTGTAGTACCGCACTAACGCCGCACATGTTTTCTCTATTTCGGAGTACCTCATTTCCGAAGTTGTGAATTTCTTGCTCGGATAATAAATGGCTCGTTCTCTTCCGTCCTCCTTGCTTCTCTTGGGCTAGCATAGCACCCAAGGATTCACTAAGGATTGTGAGGTAGAGGATTAAAGGTTGCTCCGGTGTTGGAGGAACAAGCACGGGTGGATTCATGAGATCTTTCTTGATCTTCCAAAAGCTTCTTCACATTCGCTATCCCATTGGACTAGCGCATTCTTCTTTAATAGCTTGAGGAATGGCTTAGCGGTTTCGATAATCGAGAGATGAATCGAGCAATATAGTTTAGCCTACCCATCAAACTTCGAACTTCTTTAAGCGTCGTCGGTGGCTTAAGCTCACGAATAGCCTTAACTTTCGAAGGGTCGACTTCAATGCCCTTACTTCGCTACCACGAATCCGAGTAGCTTGCCCGAGCTGGTCCCAAAGACACACTTGGCGGGGTTGAGGCGTAACTTATACTTTCGGAGTCTGTTGAACAATTTTTTCAGCGTTTCGACGTGATCTTCTCCATGCCTTGTTTTTGCTATCATGTCATCGATGTAAACCTCAATCTCATTATGCATCATGTCATGGAAAAGAGGGCAACCATGGCTCGTTGGTAAGTGGGCCCAGGCGTTTTCGAGACCGAACGGCATTACCCGGTAATGGAACATTCCCCATGGTGTGGTGAAAGTGGTTTTCAACTTGTCATTGACATTCATCGGGATCCGATTGTACCGGAGAAACCATCCATGAATGAAAACAATTCAAACCCTGCGATGCATCCAACAAGTACGTCGATATGCGGGGGGGGAAATCATCTTTAGGGACTGGCCTTGTTCAAGTCTCGATAGTCGACACAAACCCGAATGCGGCCGTCTTTCTTCATGACGGGGACTATGTTAGCGACCCAATCGGAATATTCTGTAGTCTCAATGAATCCTACATCGAGAAGCTTTATGACCTCCTCTTTGATCTTCTCGCACTATTCAGTCCGGCCCTCCTTGACTTTTTGCACCATTGGCTTAGCCAAAGGATCGATCGGCAAACAATGTTCGACAATGGAACGGTCAAGACCAGGCATATCTGCATAGGACCAAGCGAAAATGTCCTGGTAATCCTTTAGGAGCTTAATCAAGCGCTCGGACATCTCTTTGGAAAGGTTTGCCCCGATCTTAACTTCTTTAGAGTTTTCCGCATCGCCTAGGTTGATCGAGATAGCTTGTTCACCGGTCAAGGGCTTGATCTCCTCATGTCGTTCGAAATCTTGACGAACTTCCTCATAATCTGGACTGAATTCATCAAGGTCGTATACTTTGAATCGACTAGATTTCCGTCCTCATGTGTCCCCTCTAAATCTAAACCTCTAGTGGATCATCACATATGGCATTAATGGATGATTTGGAAGGTTTAGGCGTCGGATAAGGCTCCTCATCATGCGCTCGTCTTCGGATAAAGCATGGTTACATCATCAAAACAACCGGCGATATCGAAGACCCCTTCATCCTCTTGACCCTATTAGCTCAACTGCGGTACCTTGATCCTTCGGTATGTCGGGGAACACAATCCCCAAGTCATCTTCAAGTCGGGTCGGATTATCGTAGCCTCCGACTACTCCAGTGATCGGAAAGTGATATATAGAGGTGGGGTAAAGGGCGCATGCCCGCTTCTGCGACCCATTACGCCTCTTTTATGCCCACGCCCTTGACATCCTAGACCGGTTGTGTGAGATTGGCCTTTAGGTTCAATTGGGGTGCGAATCCCTTGGCCGTGTCGACCTAAACCCATACCGGGCTTAAAGCCATTGCCCACCATTATCTTAGCTACCATAAGAGACGTGGTTGAGATTTCGGGAACAGGCAAAGGACTTTCCCAAGTGATGCATGGATAGTGTGTACTATCTCAAAAGCGTGGTAGGAGTCTTCTTCATCATGAGTGGCTCGATGTAAGGGATGGCCGTTTCATGGAAAATCTGGTAATCTTCCTCTCCATGGACAATCACCAACTTCACGTTCGACCACGAATTTAATTTTACGATGAAGGCTCGATGGGGCAGCTCCGGCATTATGAATCCAAGGTCGGCCTAGGAGAAGGTTAAAGGCCGAAGGAATATCCAGTACACGGAAGAGAATGTCAAACAAAGAAGGCCCGATCCGAATCTCCAAGTTGATCGCCCGAAGACATCCTTCTTCACGCCATCGAATGAGCGGACGGAAGTCTTGGCCGTCTGCAACCTGGCCAGGTCAATTCCCAAACGATTTAATGTGGCTAATGGGCAGATATTTAATGCTGACCCGTTGTCAATAAGTACCCGAGCTACATGAGTTTGCTTGTGTTTGATTGTTATATGCAAAGCTTTGTTATGACCCCGTCCTTCGAGCGCAATTTCATCATCGGCGAATGCGACTGATCCTTTAAAAGGATCGTCCCTACAAAGTTCTCTAGTTTGTCCTGTTCAACATTCTCGGGTACGTGAATTTCACCGAGTATCTTCATTAAGGACTCTCGATGCTTCTCGGATGACTGCAGAAGTTCAAGTAAGGACACTGAGCCGGTGACTTCCGCGGTGGTCGACAACGCTATACTCACTCGCCTTGATTACGGCTAAGAATTCCTTAGCATCTTTCTCGGTGACTTGCTTAGTAGGTTGGTCATCGTTATAAGCACGTCCCGATCTTGTTACCAGGGCAAGATCGTAGGACCAAGGAACCGCCTTGTCATTGTCATACGGAAAAGGTGGGGCGAGGCAATGATGATTCCAAGTTCATCGTCCTCTGCATCTTCCAAGGCGGGCATATCTCGCTTCCTGGGTCATTCTTGATCAACTCGGCCACATGAGCATCTTACGCCCGAGACTCTTGAAAGGTCTCGGGTTGGGTCAATCTTTGCAAGCTCCGATCCCGACCAATGACAATGGGATATAGTGGCCACTTCCCGGTTTGACTTGCCCAAACTATGAATCCGTTCTTCATGAGACCGGAAATTTTTTCCTTCAATCGATTGAGTGGTATCAATTCACCGGTCTTATAATATCCCGCCCGATCGGGCGTCGAGGACATCGGTTACTCCAACCTTAACAGCACTAACATGTTTGATTCCTTGCCCGAATACGGCATTAACTTTACTTGAATGATCGGCAAAGGATTATTTTGGACATTCGGCTGTTTGTTGCCCTGGAACGAGAAGGCCTTAGAATCGAGTAGATCTTGGATCCGATGCTTCAATACGAAACAACCATCGGTGTCATGTCCAAGCTCCCCACAATGGTAATCACATTTCTTCGACGAATCATATCTCGGCGAGCTCGGATTACTAGGTCGCAGAGCCCGGAGGTCGATAGCTTCTCTTACGTAGAACCGTGAGTACTTGTGACGGGGTTCCTGGTAGAGGGTAAACCGCCGAGGGACCGTAGATTCCCTCTTTGTCGTTATGCGCCGAAATTAGCTCTTGGCGATTAGAGTCCGTACGACCGGGCGTCGTGTCATGGATTTTTGGCCGTAGGTCATGTTGACTGTGGGACCGGTTCTTTGTCTTTCCTTCCGCAAACCTCTTGGTTGTCGTGGCGGCATCACCATACCAACCTTTCTTTATGCCGTTCTCGACTTCTTCAGCCATTGCGATGGAGATGGCTGAATGACGTGGCACGGATCCCAAAACTCGAGTTCTCACAACTTGCGGCGGGGTGGAAACGAACAATTTCATGAGCTCCTTTCGGGTGGGACCGGTTTCGGTTGAGATGCTACGTTCCTCCACCTAGTGGCATACCGCTTGATCGTTTCTCCTTTCTTCATCTCAAGCTGCTCAAGATCCTCTCGGTCGTGAGCACGTCCAAGTTAAAGCTAAAATGTTTGATGAAAGCATTAGCTGCCTTCTCCCAATCATCCATCCGATAGATCTCGTAGTCCGTATACCATCTCATGGCGGCTTCCTTTAGACTAGCCTGGAAAGTTTGAACCATTAGGGGGCCGTTGGTCGCATGCTTGTTCATTCTTGCTCGATACATCTGGACGTCTTTGGACCGGGTTGGAAGTCCCATCATACTTCTCGAAATCGGGCATCTTGAACTTCTCCGTACCGTGACCTTTGAAAAGAGACAGTCAATCTCGGGGTATCTGTGCGTTCCTTCCACCTCACGGATTCATTGCTCCATTTGGGCCAACAACTTGGCCATTTCATCGGGACGGTCCCATAGTCACGGGGCTGGCTTGGGAGATGAGAACCGGTGATGGGGCGCTCGAGCTAGCGCCCGATAATGACAACATCCTCTAGCGGCATGGTGTAACCAAGTATATGCTCGGGAGCCTTCTCGGGATTGCTTGCGGGAAGGGTCGGAGAGACGATGTTCGAGGTGTCGGACCGGTCGGATGCTTAGCGAAGCAACGGTAGCAGCCATCATACGTTCCATCATCTGGCTCATCATACCCTCAAACCTCGGTTCATGGCCTCGAATTGCTCTCGTAGAGCTTCCCGGGCTGCGTTGTTGATTTCAGCCTTGTCCGCCATTTTCTTAGCCACCGACCGGGTAATGTGCGGAGGATCCGTGATAAATTACCTTCAAAAGTAACCAGCCAAAATAAGTACAATGAACAAGAATAGCGAGCCGGCCCATGGCATTCCTCTAGACTCAAACGAACAAAGTGATTATGACTAAAGGATTGAAACAGGTAATTTTCAGTTTGTCCGCTTTTATGAAAAAATCCGTATTAATTCACACGTTGGTCAAAATACGTCCAAATTTTACGAGCTTATAGTTGAGAAGATGATGAACAACTTTTATGTTGGCCAATCGGACCAGAAATGAGCAGATCAAAACAGTTTAATGTGTCTTTACGAAAAAGCGCATTCAGAAAACTGTTATAACCGCAAGTAGTTGAGAAAAACGAAAGGCCATCTTAAATCATGAATTTAATTCTGAAATTTTGCAGGATATTAGTTGAAACATAGGTCTACAACTTTCATGTTTGGCACTTACTCAAAAATCGATCGTAGAATTTATTAAAAATCGTACAACAGGGACAAGCCAGATTAGAATTGAGAACAACTGATGAAATTGTAAGAACTACGAAGCAAAGTGTGAAACAATACAGTGAGATTCCTAAACAATCAACCTATGAAAGTAAATACATGACTCAATTCAAACGGTCTTTCTTTTTTTAGAGGTCACGTGATCTATAGACGAATGGGCCTTCAAGGCACGCCGTAATCGCGCATTCTCCTTCGCCAAAGCATCCGCCTTTTCTTGGGCCTTCATCCCCTTCTCTTGCTGGCTTTGAGTTGGGCTGAGACGGGTATCTTTGTATTGTCATGATCGGAATCTTCGGGAGTATCTCAACAGGGGATGGCATGAGACCGAATATACTGAGTTGTGGCAAAGTGACTCTTCATTTTTCCGGTGAGTTGCTCTATGGGCCAAATCGGTTTCGATTAGAACACTCCTGCCAAGCTTTGAATGACGTCTCGGTTTCGCTTCCGTAGTTCTCGTCCTTCTCAAATTGAACTTGAAATTCGTTGGGCCCAAATGATGGCGGGATATCCTGCGAGAACCCGAAATTGTCGTGTAACTCGAAGAGGTTGATAGCTGGTTGCTCCATAAATGCCCATCAAAGGCACGGGCTTCGATCGCCATGGCATAGTCGAGCCTCCGCCACTCGGAACCATACGGCTTGCCAAAGGAAAATCTTAGGATTTGGATTTTCGAATAAATGGACCCATGCGTGTAGTGCAAGTTTTTAGTTCGATCTTGTATTTGTTTAAATCTTAAAATAGGGTTGTCGGTCATACCCATTTCAAATACTGATCATGTTTTCTCCGAATTGAGAAAGATGCGATAAAAACCAGATTTGTAAAAGCTCGATTGGGGCTCGAAAGGTCTTATATTTTTCTTTCTTGCTTTCTTTTTTGGAATGAGCGAAATGTGTTAATGAAATGACAGGTTTCAGCAAGAATGGCATTTACAAAATTGACCCCACCACAAACTTGTTTTACCGTCCATGCTATCACGGGATCTATAGCATTCGACGGAATGGAAAAATGATAAGTCCGAAAAGGTTAAGATAAAAATCTTAGATTTCATGAGGTCGGAGTTATTTTCAAAACATTCAACGAGGAAAGATAAAGGGCATGCCCCTAGAGTTACCCTTCAAGTACTTTTTCAATTTCTTTTTAGTCAAACCCAAAAATTCAGCAAGCACTACTACCGGATCTACTCGAATAGGTGGTTCAACCGTATCCAACTCAATTGATTTTCCGATGGCAATCTTGTATTCTTCCAAGGTGGGTGTAAGCTCAAACTTACCTCGAACACAAACGTGGTCGTCTCGGGGCACCAAAAATGAGCAAGTGCTTGCATGATCCCGCTTTGAATATCGATCTCAAGAATCGGCAACATGAACCCGATACGCTTGAGCACGTCTGCGGCCATCCGGCTTCAACTTACCCCATAGCTTTTTGAGCTCTAGTTTCGGAGTAGGCACGAAACGGATATCATTGCGACCCATTCGTATATAGATCACGTGCCAATTAAATCAACCTAAACCATGGACCAGCCCAAAAAATGAAAATGAGATAATATGGCATAAGAGACAAGAAATTACCGCTCATAGGAAGAAAATGTCAATCACAAAGACATGCGCATGAATCGTGAATTCAGATTTTAGTTCTTTTAGCAAAATGAAATGAAAGACAAAACGACATGTCGCGGCCTCGCGCACGTTCATCGTGACTAGTTGCAGCCTCGCATACATAGTCATGACTAGTCGGGTCCTTTCATCTCGGCTTGGTTCGGTCGACAAGGGCAACTCTCATGCATCATAGCCTCACGTGCATGAGAACAACCCTTGAGCCATTTTTTGAAGAACTCGGGATTCAAGTGGGATAACCTTTAGCGAAGCCTTACCGCCAAGGTTAAAGAACCACATAAATACCATCCCGAAACTATCGGGTGACCGGGTTCGGTCACAAGTCAAGGTGGTGTAGTGCAATTATATTAGGGGCATGCATGACATTTTAAAGGCAATCGGCACTCCGATAGTTCAAAATTAAAACTCTCATCACCAAGCCCGCAAAACGAGAGGTTAGCCTGGACTCCTCCCCTTATAACTCCCTTTTCCCGCAAAACCATTTAACACATAGGGATTAAAATTCAACAAAAATTGCCAAACCAAGTGATTTTCTTTTTCATGAAATTATCTCGGCCTAAGTCCTCTTTACGGTCCCCAGGAGTCTGCCAAGTGTCGCGACCTAAAAAATAAACAAGTTAAATTCCAGGCTAATGGATTATCGGGTTAATTAATTAACTAACCTAACTTGGACTCTCCCGAATCCATACCAAATCGCCACTTAAGGTTCGAATGATTAACATGCAATGTGATTTGAATTTAGAGTCGCCACTAATCATTTTCGGTAGGTTGACTAGAAACCCAAATAAAATAGCGGGAGAAAACTATCTTATTTTGCGTACCAGGAGATTAAGAGTCAGGGGACTTGATTACGCTAAATTATTCTAACGCCCTTTCGGTACCATTTTCATGAAAAATAATTGATTTGGTAATTTACTCGAATTTCAAAGGTGCAGTTTTTTATTCTTTTTTTTGTTTTTCTTCTTTTTCTGAAAATGTAAAACATTGAGTTTTATGCGATATACACCATGGACGATTTAGAAAGAAAGAAAACGCGCCAATCACAAGTATTCACAAAAATAAATTAACATATAATAATACTAAACTTCGGAACACGTGGCACGTCTAAAATAAACAATCAAATATTCAAATCAAATGATTACATCTTTGTAGATCAAGATGGAGACGATTACCTTCTATTACACAAAATCTTACTCACGTACACGTTATAGTTTCTTTCAAGATCTCGAAGCTTGAAGAGCGTGGGCTGTCGTCGAAAATGGCAAGCGATAACGTTGTTGGGTGGCGAGGCGAAGTATGTAACGGGACTCGTCGAAGATGATGCTCGACCAAAGCTCTTTTTCTCTCACTCTCCAATTTTCTTTTCTGGTTTCTTCTCAAGGACTATCTCAATTCTTTTCTCCTCAAAAACTCTCTCAATTCTCTCCTACTCCCCCAAAACTCCCTTCTCTTCAAGAACTTCTTCTTTTTATAGGCAAAGTTCTTCATCCTTCATTCTTCATCTTCATCTTCTCTTCTTCACCTTCATTTCTCCATCTTCCATCTTCATCTTCTTTTCTTCATCTTCATCTTCCCTTCTTCATCTTCATCTTCTCTTCTTCACCTTCATTTCTCCATCTTCCATTTTCATCTTCTTTTCTTCACATTCTCTTCATTATCTTCTCTTCATCATCTTCCTTTCTCCATCTTCTCTTCATCCTCTTCTCTTGGTATCGCAATGCAGTCCCCGAGGTTCTAAGTATTTGCAATACAGTCCTTGAAGTTCTAGTATTTGCAATACGATCCCTGAAAAAAAATATTTCTTTCAAGCCCAAATATTCTTGGTACATTTTCACCCTACACCTAAACCAGGCAATTTTTTAAAATAAAAAATAATTAAAAAAAAATAAAATAAGAAAAAATTTTTTTTTAAAAAAAAAAAAAAAAATTTTTTTAAAAAAAAAAAAAAAAAAAAAAAAATATTTTTCAACAATTATATATTGACGATATATGCGATTGCCGGAAGCAACATGGAATTTGTCAATATAGTCAAAAGTTGGTTGTCTTCCAATTTTGAAATGAAGGATATAGGTAAAGCTGCATACATTTTTGAAGTTAAAATTTCAAGAAACCGTTCTAAAACGTCGTTATCTCTTTCTCAAGAGACATACATAAATGTTGACACCTAAATTTTGATTTATTCATTTATGAAAAATTTGCACAAAAATTAGGGACTAACCTTAGTCTCTATCAAAAATATTATTACATTTCATATAGTTTGAATTTACTTTAGCATCTCATTACATTTGAATTAAATAGGACTGGTGGAGATAGGACGCGAGTGGATAATTACGAATTTGGACAAAACTCGTGATGGTTGAAAATTTGACTAAGCTCATGTAGCAGAAAAATCACGTGGAGGGCAAGGCTTGGAAGGTCCACCACTACAAAAAAAATATGGATTTAGCCACGAAAAATTTTCGACGAAAACAATTCGTAGCTAATTTCCAACGAAAATAGCAACAAAACCAATATTCGCTTTACGACATTAGCGACGACAAAATTCATCGCTAATTAGCGACGGAAAAAATTTTGTCACTAATTTACGACGAAAATGGCCACCAAAAAATTTTCGTCGCTAATTTGCAACGAAAATAGCCACGACAAATTTTTGAAGCTAATTTGCAACAAAAATGGCCACAAACAAAATTTCGTCGCACATTGGCGACGAAAACAGCCATGAAAATATTATTTGTTGCTATATACTTTGCGACGAAAATAGGATTTGTGGCTAATTAGTGACGAAAAGTCACTTTTCGTCGCTAATTAGCCACGAACCTCGTTCTTTGTGGCAAATTCTCTTCTTCAAATTAAGCGACGAAATTGCATATTCGTCACTAATTAGCTGACGAACGACTATTTTTGTGGCTAATTCGCTAATACAATTTAAATAAAAATAAAAATAAAAAAATAATTAGCGACGAAAATCAAATGTCGTCGCAAAGTTGATGCTAAGCATTTAGCGACGAATCACTTTTTTGTCGCAAATTCTCTTCTTAAAAGTTAGCGACGAAATGGTTATTCGTCGCTAATTTGCTACGAACAATTATTTGCGTCGCTAATTAGCGACAAACATACATTTTCGTCGCTAATTAGCGACGAATAGACAATTTCGTTGCTAATACGATTTAAATAAAAATTAAAATTAAAATTAAAAAAAATAATTAGCGACGAACAGTAATTTTCGCCGCTAACCTCCTATTGAGCATTTAGCGACGAAAACCAAATTTCGTCACAAATTTGTTGCTAAGCATTTAGCGACGAAAATCTAGTTCGTCGCTAATTAGCCACGAACCACGTTTTTTGTGGCAAATTATCTTCTTAAAATGTAGCGACGAAATTGCGTTCTCCGGTCCCATTTCACCACAAGCCATTGCGTGGCTCCCTTGGCTCTTTTCCTTTGACTTCCCCCGTCCGTGCTCTCCTCGCCGCTTGATCTCTCTCCCCCCCGCTTCCTCCCCCTCTCTCTCTGTCTTCGACGATGGGAGGTCGTCGCTCCAAATTCTCTCTCTGCTTGGTTCCACTCTCACCTCAAGCCCTCTCGTCTTGGAATCCTCCCATCTCGGTACTCTCTCTCTCTCTCTCTCTCTCTCTCTCTCTCTCTCTCTCTCTCTCTCTCTCTCTCTCTCTCTCTCTCTCTCTCTCTCTCTCTCTCTCTCTCTCGCGCTTGTGTGAAAAGGTATGTTTTTTCGTGGAGGGTGATCGAGTGGCATTCTCGTTATTGCTTTGGGGCAAAGAACGGGGATAGGAAGGAGAGCTCGTGGCCCAGGTTCACCGAGTACGGCTTCAACCAGTTGAAGGCCGCCACGGGCAGCATCTCGCCCAACAACATCGTCTCCGAGCACGGGCTAAAGGCTCCCAACATCGTCTACAAGGGCCAGCTCGACAACGGCTGTTGGGTCGCCATCAAGCGCTTCAACCGCCTCGCTTGGCCCCACAATCGCCGGTTCCTCGTGCATCCCCCCCTCTTTCGAGTTCCTCTATTGGTCTAAATGATCGGATTGGACCGTGGGGCTCTCTTTTGGAGGTCTTATTGATTGCTTTGATTGGAATGTTTGGATGCAAGAGGAAGCGAGATCCGTTGGGAGCTTGCGGAGTGAGCGGTGGCGAACCGATCGGGTGTTGCTACGAAGGAGATGAGAGGTTGCTGGTGGCAGAGTTTATGCCGCATGCGACGCTTGCCAAGCATTTGTTTCACTATATTACAAGAATTACGGGAACATTTCTCTTGAACTTCTCATTCTCTTGCCACTTTTGAGTTGACCTTTTGCAAACCGTGACTGAACACCAGAAAATTCGTGAGGGTCATCATAATGATCGGTAATTGAGTTCCAGTTGGAATCCCTCCCCATGTACTTCATTTCCATGATTTTCCGAATACCGATGATTTTGCTCTCGAAAATTAGTCCCTTCTCATAGAATCTTCATGTTTACCATCAAAATGTTTATCCACCTTAACAACAGATGTAGTACGGTGAAAACACTAAGACCACTATTTCGGATATTTGCAGGACTCAAGATTAGATTTAATTTCCTCTTTGCTATGGCATTGATCATTCAGCTTTATCATTTCACTCTATATGACGTCAACTTTGCTATGAATATCAGTAACTACCACTTTAACTACGAGTGTCGTGGATCCCGATTTTCCTGAGCAAACTGTATTTGATGTGATGACTCATTGAAATCTCCCTTAAAATATAATTCATGACTTTTTTTTAAGTGAATTACTTGAGTAGATTTTGTGCACAAGTGTCGGCTTTCTCTTTATATTGTAGCCTAGGCTATTCATTGGACGTGGGATGCAAGAAAGCCAACTTTCACGGTTAAAGCATGTTCTGTTTTCCCTCCGGTGATGCTTTGTTTTTATGAGGATTAGTTCTTCTGTGAATGTTTCTAGTAGTTGCTTGTGTAGGTATTCGTTGTTCTGGACCCTCCGGTCACTGGTCTTATCCAAGCAAGTTCTCGGTCGAAACCTACTTTAAGGTGAGGATTTTCCCGGGATAGAATGAATGAAGACTAAAATGATAATGGAACTACCATCAAAATGTGATTCCAATGCGATGTTCATAAGATCTTCTCATAACTAAGTACTTTACGCTTGTCAACTTTGAGTAGCATTATTTTAAGTACAATGGTAGGAATATTATTTGTTCGCTGGAAAAACTTGAAGCCATTATTTTAAGCACAATGGCACTAATAGTAGTGAGTATCAACCAACAAATGGACAGTAGTCTTTGTTAATGACCAGATTTCTAGCTCTTAACTTTTGTTAGGCTAGTTTTTGAGTGTGATCAACCAACTTGAGTGTGATTCTTGAGCATTACATAGACTAATTTAAGTTTTTACCTTTTTGTTACACTTCACCGCATAGATCACGGTTTATCTGTCTTTGTATAATTCGGGATCACAAGCTGGAACTCTAATACTTTTCTTTTGGTTTTTGGTTGTCCATATTAGGACCACAATAGTGTGACTAAAGCAATCTATTCTGGTGCTGATTTCCTGGAAGGTGCAATTGTTGGCGAAGAAGTGGGCTTAATTATGGATAGCACTAGCTTCTATCTTGAACAAGGTGGTCGGGTATTGTGTTGCTCACAAGGTCAATTATTTTCTTGTTGAGACCTAATTGGAGACTCTTTCCGTATTGTTGCATCGTTTATTTTGAATGATATGATTGACCAAAGTGTGCATGCTCGTACATGTAGCTAGTGCCACTTTTAACATAGGATGGCTCTTAGAAATAAGCTTGTGCCTTTGCAACATACATTCTGCATTTTACAAAATAGCTGCGTGTTTTTCATGATTTAATTTACCTTACATATCTAACATACCTTCTGCATTGTACTAAAATATTTCCTGTAGATTTATGATACCGGATTGCTTGATGGGCCTTTCGACACATTCCAAGTTTGTAATGTCCAACTTTTTGGAGGTTTTGTTCTCCATATCGGCTCCCTATTGGGGGAGAGGGGAAAGTTGAATGTTGGTGATGAAGTCATTTGTAAGGTATATCCACGAGATAAATTAGTTACTCTTTGGTAATTATCCTATGTCACGTTTCAACTGTTTTGCTGATTGTTTTTACACAATGTGCGGGTGGACTATGAACGGCGTCAACTTATAGCCCCAAACCATACCTGGACACACATGTTGAATTTTGCACTCGGGGTATGCTTAATTGCCAAGTGAAGTGGAGCCGAGTGAATTCCATTTTATTAATTTTCAAGTTTAGACACAATCATATTTGTATTTCCTCTTCTTGTATATTTGAGTATCCGATGTTTGTCTTCTAATTGTGAATTCGGGAAGTGCTTGGTACTCATGTTGACCGTAAAGGATTAATTGTTCTGCCTAAAAAATTGAGATTTGACTTTTCTCATGATAAGATATTGTTGATTGGAGGGAAACAAACAGGGGATTTGTGGATAATACAGAGATCCATTTTGTAAAAATAGGGATTCTTAGCATTTCACTTCGAATTTTTGGTATGCCGAGAGATCCATCGACATAAATGCCATTCTAGACATACTAGACTCCTCCGGCTCTTGATTTTGTAAATGGTTTGAAGATCTTTGGATCACCGCTTTACCTTTTATTTTGGTGCGGATAAGCGAAGCCGAAATATGAAATAGAACCGGAAGAGGTTTCAACCAAAAGAAAATCTCAAAAGGTGAGGCGGGAAGTCCCCGAAGGTGCTCCAGATTGACATTGTTCACGAGTAAATCACATAGCTTATAAAACTTGGGTTATGTACTAGTATATATTCTTGAAATAGGGTGCATATTTGACCTCTCGTATGTACTAGTATTTCATTTTTTATTGGATACCTTTTGGACCGTTAGAGGGTGCATAGTTGACCTCTCATTCACTTGTTCGTATGTAAAAGATACTATGGCGTAGCCACTCTTGTTTTGAATATTCTTTAATATCTTTGTTGTGTATAATCTCATCGCAAAACTCGTCGCCAAAAGTCGTTGTTGCACAATATTCGTTGCAAAATTCGTCGCTAAAAACGTATGGCAAAAATAAAATCTCGTCATTTAATAAAATAATCGTCGCCAAAATTCATCGCTAAATAACATTTGTAGCAAAAATCGTCGCTAAAGGTGTCGTCGCAGAATTCGTCACTAAATTATTTATAAATTCGTCGCAAAGAGGACAAAATTCGTTGCAAATTAGCGAAGTCGCAAATTAGCGACTAACTTTGCGACGAATAAATAATTCATTGCCAATTCGTCGTCGCAATTTAGCAACGAAAAATTAAAATTCGTCGCTAATTTTGCGATGAATTTTGCGACAAACGCCATTTGCAACGAACTCTATTCGTCGCAAATATCGTCGCAAATTTGCGACGAATTATTTTCGTCGCAAATTTGCCAAAAAAAAAAATTCGCCGCAAATTTGCCACGAACAAAATTTGTCGCAAATGTCGTGACAAATTTGCGACGAAAATAATTCGTCGCAAATTAGCGACGAAATTTCATTTTTTTCGTCGCTAATTTTTGCGACGCCCGTATTAGCCACGAATTTTTTTTTGTCGCAAAATTCGTCGCAAAAATCCATTAGCGACGAATTTTCCCAAAATTGTCGTGGCAAATTTCGTGACTAAAACCTTTTTTTTTTTGTAGTGCACATTATTTGATCAAATTTGGGGAAAATAAAAATATAATCCTTGATATCGTTAATTGCATCAAAATAAGAGATAAGGATATATTTTTTGGGTTTCAAATAGGAAAGAAAGAAATCTATGATATCTGGAAATAACCCTAACCTAGAGCTATATAAAAAGTGCTTTTTCATCAAAGCAGAAGGGGGGACACACAAAATTTGGTACACGGCCAAAGGAAAACACACGAGAGAAAATTTGGGGAGAAGAGGACAGGGGAGGTTCTGCACAGAGGAGGGAGGAGAATTTTTCAAGAGAATTTTCCGTCCTTGCTAGGCCTCACATAGTTCCGCTACGGATTACTTCTCCGCGATATTGCGTAACGGCGCTCCCCTGTGACTATTGCTTCAATGCGTCCAAGACGACCTTGGTGGTTTTTTTATACGTGGATTTGGGTTCTTGTGGGCGTCCCAGAGCTGGTCAAAGTGTGGTCACTTTCATTGACACTGCCAATATTCTTGAAACCGACTACCCTTGTTCGCGATTTAGGCGCCTATTGATCCCGTGAACCAACGTAAGTCGTCACTCTTGTTACTCGTCCATCGTCGATCACTCGACGTCGTCAATCGAGACTCGAAGTAGCAGCCGCCCAGACCGAGAAGCCTGTAGAAGGATTATCGAAAAAATTTTGGAGGTTCCTGGTGTTTCGTGCTTCACTTTCCACGAGTTCTACCAGAGGAATTGGCTGCCACGAGGCGTCCACAACTCCAAAGTTTCAATGCATTAAGCCAACACATATAAGAGAAGGACAGGAAACGTGGAGAGGTGGTCCTTTTTGTCGTTTTTCTTCCTTGCAGGTCACCAGAGAACGAACCAAACCCCGCAAGCGGCCAATATCCATGAGCATTACAAGTTATTTCGTTGGCCGACTAGTCGCAAACAACCGCGAGCTCATCCATTGAACGAGCGGCCTCCACTGGTCCATCCGCAAGCGTCCCGCCGCCGTGAGCTCGAGTGGATCCGCCAATTCAAATTCGGAAAGCAATATTTGCGAGATAAGGAAAATTTCTAAATTCAATATTTTCTTGCAAATTATAAGCATATTTTACATATCTTGCACCTATTTGCATATCTTTTTGAAAATTTTAGGATATTGCGATATGTGACTTGCCTAGTTTGGAAATTACACGTTAAAATCAAACAGTGAATATTCTTGAATATCTTGCGGTATTGCTTGCCTAATTTGAAAATTGTGATTTGATTGAGATATTTTTGGAGTCTTGGCGATAATCCGGTTAATTAAAAAAAATCTTTTGAATATATCCAAGATACTCAAGTTATCAAAATCTTTTCAAATTGTGATCGATTAGGAAAATTTCCTAATTCGCAACCGCATACATGGAAATAAGTGTATCTATCATGGAATTATTTCCATAGCGGGTATTTCGAATTTTTAGGATCGATCCGTCGGGTTTTAGATCAAAACTTGATTCGAAAGATTTAGCGGTAATTATCGTTTCATTAAAAGATTTGCAACTTGAATTTAAATTCATTCACAAAAACTTAAAATCACAAAAAAAAAATCAGAAAATTCAAAAAATGAAACAAATAAAAATCATTCATGCCCGATTTCATGTCAAAAAATCTCGGAGAATAAAAAGAAGGATTAGGAAGATATGGTTTCTTAAAAACTACGTCTTATCATTTTTTTTTTAGAGAGATAGGATTTTCTATCTCATGGATTACATTAAATAAACAAAATCTTTTCCATTTACTAGGATAGATTTTAGAAGATGTAGACATAGGGAGAAAAAGATTTTCTTAAAATTTTTTGGAATTAATGTAAATTAAATCCGAAAACTTTAAGATAATCTTAAACCAATTCATCCTCTCTTTTTTCATTAATTTTCAATTTCGAAAATACATCAAAAATAAAAAAAAAATCATAAAAAAGAAAACCCAAAAATAGTACCTTTGAATTTCAAGTCGGAATTCGTCAAAATTGCTAAATTGAACATCTTTCACGAAAATTGGTACCGAAAGGGCATTAATTGAAAAATTAATGTAAACAAGTTCCGAACTTAAAATCTCTCGATTCGTAAAAATAAAATAATACTCTCGCTATTTTATTTAGGTTTCTAATCAACCTACCAAAAATGATTAGTGGCGGCTCCAAAAAATTTAAAATCTTTTGAGAGAGATCATTTGAACCTTAAGTTACGATTTGGTAGAACTTTGGAGAGTTCGGGCTAAGTTAATTAATCTAATTAATTAATTTGGTAATCCATTAATCTAATATTTAAAAACTCGATTTTTAGGTCGCGACAATAAATAAGGTCCTTGAACGATTTCGTATACAAGACTATAAACCCATTGATACTCTTATTGCAAAAGGTGAAGGATTGAGCCACAGATTGTGTCCTAAACTCCACATGAACAAGGTCAAATGAAGAACGTTCCATATGCCGGTCTTTGTTAGAAGTCTAATGCACGTTATGGTGTGTACTAGACCTAATATTTGTTATGTAGTTGGACTGGTAAATAGATATCAATCCAACCCAGGTCCAATATATTGACTGCCGTTAAGAGAATCTTAAGGTATCGAAAGCAATCGCTAATTATTCGCTAACATATCAAGGAATTGATATGCACCTTGAGGGCTATACCGATACCGACTTGGGAGGAGATTTGGATGAGAGGAAATCCACTTGGAAATGTATTCTTACCGAATAATAGTGCCATATCATAGAGCAAGAAGAAGCAATAGTATAAAGCCTTGTCTACTATGGAAGCCGAGTTCGTAGCATTGTCGGCGGCAGCACAAGAGGGTGTTTGGCTTAGAAGATTTTTGGATCATTTGGGTGTTGCTAGAGATGCTGCAAATCATGTATCGATTTATTGTGATAGTTACGCAACAATAGTTTACACTAAGGATCATAAGTTTCATTGCAAGACCAAACATATAGACATTAAGTATAACTATGTCAAGGATATGGTAGCACGAAAGGATGTGAACCTACAGTATATATCTACGCATAGAATGTTAGCAAATCTTATGACAAAGCCGATTCCTAAAGATGTTTTTCTTAGTCACCAAGCTGTGTCTTTCTCCATCCGTATATGCCATGTCAATTCTTGACCCATTTGAAGACCCTGATGGACAATTACACCAACGAAAAAGAATCGCTTCCGTCGTTGTGACCGCACTCAACCTCTATTCAAATTGGACGACGAAAAGTCGTTTACCAGTAAGATTGTCCTGAAAAATTGCAAGAATCGTCATTGCTGGTTGCTCCTGACGAATAAAGGTTGCAGCTTAGTTTGCAAGCTATGACATAGCGGAATGAGATTCACTAGAAATAACTGTACCAGAAATTCATGGGAATCCTCGTCGGTATGACAGGTTTGCAGCAGTCCAGGTTGTGATGACATTGTGTTGTGAATTGGTGAATTCGCTCGGATATCCTGGATGTACCACCATCCTTCATGTTCTGTCTCATGTTTTTGGATGCTGGTCTGCTCTGTAGCACTTATCCAGTTTCACAATAGTCAGAGAAAAAGATTCCCATTTAGAATTGCTACTCTTAGGATCGCTCTATGCCACCGTCCGCAGGCCGATATTATTTGTAGCTCGCAATACGATTAGGTCCGCCTTGTGTTTTCCTTCTAGGAGATCCTATAGACCTTCAAAATCGTTAAAAATGAGAACTGGGTGAAAGAAAGTATTCGGACAATAGTGATTCGTACAACATTCGATTAATCAGAGAATAGTAAGATTCATCGTGGGTAGATGTTCTCGGTCTCAAACAACATTGCTCTGAAATGGAGAGTCACGATTCAAAAGGCTGCTTGGTCTGAGACGAACACTGAACAGGATTGCAAGTGCGGCGATCAGCCTGAGCGACTGAGCGACGAACCGGCGATTCATTCCTAGTGGCAAAGTCTGAAGCAGAATGATGGCCGGGCTGGGGATGGGTGTATGTAATGTTGAGCTGAAATTTGATGCTTGAGTTTTCTGGCAGCTGAAGAATTTTTCATTAGTTAGTAATCGCTAAATACTACATAGCAAATGCTAAACAATTATAGGAAGTTCAGAAACCAAAGTTTTCCCTTCTTTTATTGGTTGTCGTATTAAGATGGCATTAAGGATATTTTTTCTATGGGGAAAATCAACGAATCAAACCTAAACTTTTTGTGAAATTCGATTCTAAATTAATTCAATTTTGCTAATGTGATCCTAAACTTTTTCGTGAAATTCCAATGTAATAATTTCGGCTAATTTTTGCTTGATAATGTTGAACGTGGCGTCCTATTATCGCCATGGATCCTAAGTAGCTCGGCCAGATATTTGACATTGACAAAATGATGGGAAAATTACCAAAAACAAATTCTCAAATCTATTGCAATTGTGCCAATTTAGTCTTTAATTTTTTTTTGTCAATTTAGTTCTAAACCTTTTTCATTCATATCAATTAAATCCATCCTACCAATTTTGATCTGCCAGGCACTATAGTGGACTTTCTTAAATAATATTTTAATAACTCTTTGGATTTTTTATGATTTTTTTCTTTTCTTTCTTTAATATTTTTTTTTTTGGACTTAGGGCCAATGAGGGTCACCGGCCAACCTCGCCGGACCCCCCATGCAAGGGTTTTTCGACCCTAAGTCCAAAAAAAAAAATTAAAGGAAAAAAACAAAAATCATAAAAAAAATTCAAAGAATTATTAAAACATTATTTAAAAAAGTCCACGTCGAAGTTACCCAACATACATGTTAGTGTTGAGGTCCTCCTTCCTCCTTCCAACTATCACACGAATTCGAGGAAAAAGTATCGAAAAGTCTTAAACCTATTATATTAGTCATAAATCTTTTAACGGTGTTAATTTAATCCTAAATCTTTTGATCTAGAGCCAATTCAATCATTCTGCTAATTTTGGAAGGATATTGTTGACTTGGACGTCGGACAACCTACATGGCAGAGTCTACGCTAATGTAGACATTTTTTTGGCTCGGCAGGCGAGGCCGACCCTCGCCCATGCGATGGCTCCCTCACCAGCCACCGAAGGATCTAATAAAAAAAATAGACAAAAAGAAAGAAATAATAATATTATAATATTATTTAAAAATATCACGTCATCGCCGACCATCCCACGTGGGCCATCCGACATCCACGTCAACAATATCCGGCCAAAATTATCTAGAAGGACTGAATTGGCTATAGGTCAAAATGTTTATGATTAAATTGGCACCATTAAAGATTTAAGACTAAATTGACATCATTACAATAGGTTTATGACTTTTCCGACACTTACGACCCGACGTAGGTCGATAGCTCTTCAATGCTTGGAGTCCAACAAGTTAGATGCGAAAATCGACTCTAGCATACCTTCCACGTGAACGCTCAAGGCCCTATGCTTAGAGACGAATTATTTCCTTATTTTGGTACCCAGACCTGATCAAGGCATACATTACTTCTTTGAGTAAAAACAATTACGTGTTCTATCATTCATCTAACTGAAAATCTTGAGATCACGATCGATCTACTCAATGCGACAAATGCAATTCTGATGGTCCTAGAGCCAACACATCAAACCAAAATCATGAATCGAGCCATTTCTTGTTTTGGTAAGAAACAGAACTGTCTCTCTCTCTCTCTCTCTCTGCCTTCATGCGAAGCCATATTATTTGTCCGAATACACATTGATCGTGTGGCCAATATTTACTTGGACAATAGGCACTTGCGAAAACTAACGAAGGAGCTTCAATTTGCCTTTAGACTTTACTAAAGCTTCCGCTTATTTTCCAAAAAAATAAGCTATTTAAAAAATATTTTTTTAAAAAATGATCGCCTATATCGCATACCAAAATGAACAAACGAAATATATTTTCATGGTCCGCGAAAATTTTGAGACAAAAATTGTTCCCGATAACAAAAATATTTAGCGTTAACTAATTATTTCAATCAATATAAGCAATTAGTTTTAGGAAAATATTTTTTAAATCTCTAGTTTTTTGCAAAACAAATGAAGCCTAAAAGACAAATCTTGCTCTTGCCCCTCTCACAAGACTACTTTTTTTTTTTCAGCGCTGCTTCTTCCACACCCTCTCAAACAAACTTTTCTTCATGTTTCTCTTCTTCTGAATTTGTTTTCATCGTTCAAAGAGTTTAACCACTCCTTGTAATCTAAGCAAGCATTAAAAATACATCAAAGTATAGAAATGTTAGTTTTAGTGGCACGTTGCTCACTTTATTTCTCCTAGATTTTCTCGTGATCGTGAATTTTTCGACTTTGATTTCCAATACAAATAAATATACGAAAAATTACTCAAAAGAATGAATATTGCGGTTCGATGTTTTTATTACATAAGATTCATATTCCACTGTCATTAGGCTAGACACTTCGATCCTTACAACTACATGGGCAAGCAGGAAAAGTTTAAATGTGCATGTTAATAATCAAACAATTGAATATTGGTCATTCTTAATGGTTAAAACTTTCAATCTAACTCTAGAGCTTTATTCATCTTCGATTGAATTGTTTTTTGTAGTACAGTCACTATGGAATAATTTTTTAGGAAATATTTTCTATTGAATGTGCATGGTGATAATGGATGTTTAGAATTTTTAATGTATTTAACTCTATCCTTATGACCAAAAAAGAAATGACTCTATCCCATTTTAAATTTCCGTTTTTTCCTGAATATCTATTGGAAATCATGTGTAGTGGTGATATGAAAAATAAATAACAATTGGACTGAACAAAATGAAAGTTGAACAGTTAAAATACACGGACTTAACACGTGTTAAATTTTTAATTAAACCAATATTAATGAGAAATAGGATATTCTCTCCACCTTATATTTTGGTTTATTCTCGTAAGGGTTAACATCACGAAAAAACCCCAGGTACGCATATGACAAATTTACCAAAAATTAATTTTTTGACTACCAAAAAACAAAAAAGTATACTTGTAACGAATTTACCCTCCACTAGTTTAGTTTTTTTTAAATTGGGTTAATACCACAATAAATAAACTCCAAACTAGTACACGTGTAATAAACGGGGTGGGTATAATCCCCAAATTGGTATACTCATCAAATTAGTCTTATCCAACTTAACAATTTGAAGGTAAAATTATAGTCATAGGTGTACCAATTTGGACTTTTTGATGGTCAAAAAATTAGTTTTCCGGTAAATTTATTACAGTATTATTGAGTTTGAGTTTTCTCGTGGTATTAGCTATTTTCATAATAATATGTTTCAGTATTACAGTTTAATATGTGTACACACACAACTCATAAACACAATAAATAGTTGAATATCTCCCAAATCAACTATTTTTCTTTTTTGGATAAAAGGACCAATTTCGTCCCAAATTGAAAAGAAAAGAATAACAAACAAAATGGGGGGTGTAAGGCAAGAAATAAGCCTGCATCAAGAATGGATCCCCATTTGACTTGGTTTTCCTTGTGCGGACGGACTTGCAATTGAAATTTTTTAAAATCCCGACAGCATATGCTAAAGTGGGACTCGGCAAGGGATAATACCGTCTATTCAAAGTGGCAGGGATGCCTGCTGCCTTGTTTAGGCTTTAGATAACACGTAAAATCTATATAAGAGTATATGGTTCGTTTATTTTTTTTTATGCTTTCGTAGATAGCGATTATCTCCATATTACTCAATCATTTTATGAAGGGAAAATTATCAAAAAAGTCATCAACCTATTGCAATTGAGTTAATTGAATCCTAAACATTTTTTTTAACCAATTTAGTCTTAAATCTTTGCAATTGTGCCAATTTAATTCATCCGGCGCATTTTGGCGGGCCGGCGCTGACGTGGATTCCGGCCGACCTGCGACCTAATATTTTAATAACTTTTTAAATTTTTTATTTTTTTTTTTTTTTTTTTTCCTTTTTCTTATTTTCTTTTCCTTTTCTTATTTTTTTTTCTTTCCCCTTCCCTTCCTTGTTCCTCGGCTTCAACTTTCTCTTCGTCTATTCATGGGCTTCAACTTCACCAGAACGCCTACAAGAAGGAGCGGCAACAGCTCAAGCGCACCCAGCTGCAGGTCACCCATCACGCGATCGTCTACGCCCACAACCCCATCGTCTCCGCTTTCGCCCCACTGCCGCACCTCTTCGCCGCAGCCGCCACCGCACCCCTGCCGTGGTCTACGTGTCGAGGGCCGCCGCATTGATCCACATCACACACGGCTATGTGTTCGTTGGATCTCGATGAGGCTCTCGCTCGGCCTCGCCATGGCCGGACGAGGTGAGGCCGAGCCTCGCCACACCGCTAGTGAGGCTCGACCTCTCCAGATCTAGGTTGGCGAGGTCAGCCTTTGCTCGGCCATGGTGAGGCCGGTGAGAGGCTAGCCAACCGTCCTCTGCCGGTCGCGGGCAACTAGAGTTAGAACGGGAAAGGGGAAGGGGGGAGGTAGAACAGTGAGGGGGAAGATGGAGGGGAAGCGGAAGAGAAAAAAAATGAAAAAAACGGCCAAGAATAAAATATTCATAAAAAATAAAAAAAATTATTAAAATATTATGTCATTTGGTGACCGTCACACGCCGGCCGGCCAAAATTTTCCGGAAGGCATTGTATAAGAACAGTGAAGTTAAAGTTCATGAAGTAAAACTTTTTCTCTTTAGTGAACGTCAAAACTTTCTCAATAACGAACGCTAGCAAATAGATCATGGTGAAATTCATTGCTTGCTTATACCGGAATGGAAATGGTTCGAACAGCTACCGACATGATCGTGATTAGCTTTAGCCAAAAAAGAAAGCCAACATCGTAATCAGGATGATGCAAATCTAAGGTTTTTTCCATTTTTCGGACAAAAATTGCTATCAATGCTGACCATCCGAATTCTCAACCTATTCTTCCAACTTTTGTTTGTTTGTAGCAAATTGAGATGGACGTTTCTAGCTTCCTAATTTGGTAGCTCTTCAGACGTGGACATCCAATTTCTTGGCGGCCACTTCATATTGCATGCATCCGATTGAGGTCGAGATTGAGATCGAGAGATAGTTTTAGGGTTTTGAATGAATTTTTAACAAATATATGTATTCTATTCATTAAGGGTTTCGTCCTTTATGATATGAACGTCACTTTTCTTAACTTCGAGAGAGTTTAGGATTTTGTATAAATCTCTAATAAACGTGCGAGGGTATTCAATCCAATTAGGATTTCGTCCTTCATAATATGAACATCACATCTCTCAACTTCGCTCGCTTGTGGGGCGAGACCGTTTCTAGTCCCTCATAAGATGACGGCCTCCATTAATTGAGGATCCTTGGCAGCTAAGCACATGCCGCTTCCCTCTCTTTGATAATTGCATCAATGCTCATCCTTTGCTTTTTATTTCCATCTTCTCGCAACGCCCCAAAGCTCTCTCACTGATGTGCCTCCCCCAAGTGGACGAGCAAGATCAAAGACTCAGTCTCGTCTCGTCTTTCCTCTTCATCTAAACAAAGGGACTCACCGTCTCATTTTTCTTGTCTTCCCCACCATAAAATTTATAATTCAGCGCCTGTGGCCCATTGCGCAAAACCTAACTTTGATGGTCGCTGGCTAATGAATTGGACGTACGAATCGACCCGTGAAGTGTATCTCTCTTTAACGCTGTGAGCTTTGGTACGCAGCACAATGTCCGAACTCACACGTCATAATAAACAAAGCATAGCTCATGCTACAAGAAATAATGAAACATTGCACGAATGGCTAGAGTTGGTTCATCCAATTCAGCACAAACTGATCTTTCATAGACATTCGCGGTGGGATGCCTGATCACCAAGGCAATTTAATCATCGAGACTCGGGAACGAACTTGGGGGCGTGAAACCTTGGAGGTGAAGGAAGAGCGCCATGACTTCCGAAGTCCCCATCAAATGAGCTCGAAACGTTATTCACAAGTAAATTACACACCCGCAAGTTTTTCCGAATGGCCGTTTTTGGATTTGCCCGGCTTCCTACGGCATAGGCAATGGTTTGACGAAATGGACATTCGCGTTTTGTTATCCTTTCTCTTTTCGAGTTCAAGAAGCAATATGGAGAGGAGATTGTCTTGAAATAACTCTAGTACATGACATATATATCAGCAATTATTTTTCATATTCCACAAATCCAGGGCAATGTTATTCGCGTACGATAAGGAAAGGCAAATTACAATGATGCTACCACCCCAACCAAGCACCTACAAGCAGCATCTATTGGGCCGCATGAGGATGACCAACCTGAGACAGGTTCGATCGACCTAGTGGACCCCTTGTTCACTAATAAATCAACTAATTAAACTCATGTTTCTATAATCAATTCGATCCCCGATTGGATCGGGGGCAAATGCCTACGGAAAGATCTCTTGGATTTAAGAAAGAATCGCTTGAATTTTTCCATGGTTTGCTTATTCCTTATCCTGTTTTTATAATCAACTCGAGCTCATCCAAGTGATGATGCCGTCCCCTATCCCGTGGCCTATCTTATACGGTCATATTTTACGGTCCCCAATAGCACGACAGATTTCACTCCAAGGTTCAGCCGGTTGCCAGCCCAATTTTATGAGGGATCCGCTTTTGGCTTCCATGACAATCGACAGTTCTAAGCTCTCGCTCAAAATATTTTCTCTACTCGATAAGAGTTTGATGATTCTCGAAGTTCCTATGGACAAAATATGTCATCTAATTTCTCTCCTTTTTACCCGGATCCTTTTACAGTAAGATATGTACCGTCTCAACATGGACTATTTTCCCATTTTGATGATGTATCAACATCATAGCCATGCTTCCCATCACAAGATATGCCCTCGTCATCTACACTTCCTACTCATTCGGAACTTCGTCCCCATCCTCGGTACAACACTAAACCTGCCGAACGATGGAAACAACCCTGTTGCGAGAACATGAGGCCACGTAGGAGGATGACATCATAATCGAGTGATACTTTTGGGTGGTGGATTGTTATCTATTATTACACTTGTTTACTTGCCGGATTATTTTTTTTTCAATTCATAGATTGTTATCTACTATTGCACTTTCTTTTAATCTGGATATTTCATCTTTATGTATCTTACCAATTTATTTTATGCATTTTTTTTATTTTTTAAGAAATTTTATCTAATATTTTATCTATATCCATTAATTATTCACATACTAAACAAATTAATTACATAAATATTAAATTATTTATTAATTATATGTCTTAATAAATTTTAAATTAATTATTAATAATTACATTATAAAAATAAGGTTTAAAAAGAAAAAAATATATTTATAAAGCTGTATAAATATATACGTTGTAAATTAACATTATTATAAAATATAAAAAGTAAAAAAAATTAAAATGTGCGGCTACAAAAAGAAAAAGAAAGTAATAAAGAAAATAAGGTGTGTGTGCTTCTCAAGTGATGTGTGCTAAGGAGGAGGCGCACAAGGCATGTGCGCCTGTAATATAGGAGCACATGCCCTAAATCTATAAAATTTTTACAAAATAACTTAAATTGGTAATTTTTTTTACCATATTTTTGAAAAAAGCCCAACGCAAAGACATAACTGCCAAGCTAAAGAAAACTAACTCTCATGGGGAAATAGCCTGTCACCAAATCTAACTCCACCTGCCACCAAATCCAACTCCACCTGCCTAAAATCAAACTAAAGTACGGCTAGCCACTTGTCTTGATACAAAATTTCAAGATAGAAACAATCAATCTTCACGGAAAAGCAGAACAAGAAAGGACCGTGAACCTCTATTTAACCAACGTTCCGAACGATCTTCGCATTCTCATCCCGTCTACGTTCTTGTCGCCTCTCTCTCCAAAGTTAAGAGTCTTGAACTTTTTGTGTTCATCTGCTTTTACACTCGTGTTATGAAGTACTGATCTCCACTAATTTCGTCTCTTGATCATCATTTGCACGTCGCAGACTAGTTGGTTAATCAACTAATCTCTCTGAATCTGAATTTCTTGTAGCTTCATCCGTTTGGCTTCGTAGTTCATAGTTTCCTGAATCAGATGACTTCCAAAATGCTGTCTCTCGCTTCCGCTCCCACCCCAGCTTTAGCTTCACTGTCAGTGCAGGAAAACCTCAAGGTACTTCTTATTTCAGATTTTGTTACCAGCAGCTAATCATAGGTCCGATAACCGACATGACAGAGATTACAAAAACATTCCAGTCGCGGACGGTGTTTAGCTATCGCAACTCGCAAAACAATCTATCAAACTAGTAAAGGAATGACACGAGTCTTTCTTGCAAGATTTAATCAGCTTCGGACACCAACTCAGTTCTTTGTAGACCAAATTCCACGGAGAACAATCGCCTCGTATAAAACTTGATGCCGTGACTCAAAAAATCCTGCACACTTTGAGTGTAAATCAACAGACCTCACAAAGAAGCATTCAAGCATACTTGCAAGCATTCATGAACAACCATGCATTAAGACTCCCACAATCCAAATATATTCATATGCATCAATGTGAGCACCCTAGTCTTGTGCCGACTTCAAGTAGGGTTTGATTTCAGTGTATTCCCATTTAGATCGAGTTTGTTCACGGGGTCAAACTCGACATATATTTTAACAGTATTCGTTAACATAGCATTTCATCTCATAGCAGATCTCTCTTTTAATTCTCTTTGCGATGGTTAAAACTAAAATGCGTGCTTCTGCCTTTTTCTCGATTTTTTTGCTGTTTTCAGTGTGCCGTGTGGTGTGTGATGTTCTCTACTTGTTAATCCAATGCTTAATCTGGGTGAATCACACTGATTTTGTCTGTTTTCTATGGGGAAAGCAAAGATTAGAAGTGTTAATTTCAGCAATGGTGTGCATGAGAGAAACCCATTTGCCAAAACAAAGGTATGGTGTTGTGATCTCCTGTCTTTCATCAAGTTTCTATTTTGTCCTTCTTTCTTTTCCTTATATATATTATGGATTATAACCACCAAATTAGTTTCTTTTTCTTCTGAAGGTCGAATTTTTTTGCTTGTGAAATTCGGTTCATTCTTGTTTCCAGTTTTGAATCCAAGCCCGCTTTGGGAGATTGGCCATATGTATAGATGTGTAGAGTCACCTCAGGATGATTACTATGTCTAACATTGTGATAACTTGTACTTTTGATTTCTGATTTGGATCATCTCTTATTCAGCATTTTGGCCGGGTATCTATGACTGTTGGTGTTAATGTTTCCCGATTTGAGGGCATTACGATGGCCCCTCCCGAACCGATTCTTGTGGTTTCTGAAGCCTTTAAAGCTGACATGGATGAAAGGAAGATCGACCTTGGAGTCAGGTCGTATCGGACTGAAGAATTGCTGCCTTACGTGTTTAAAGTTGTCAGCAAGGCGAGTTTTCTCGATCTTCATTTGGCAGTGAAAGATTCATTATTTTACCATGGCCCAATGCTCTCTTTCTTCCGTGAACTTCATTTTCCTTGAAACGACTTCACGCTTGATTCAGAGCTTCTTATTAGTTCTTTGATAAAAGTTGATCTAAGCATGGATTCTGCTACTCTGCAGGCTGAGAGTCTCATGCTGGAGAGAGGGGAAGACAAAGAGGTACACTGTTCTCTGAATTATATCAATCATCTGGTGTCGTTCTATCGATCCGAGATCATTCTGATGTAATTTTGATCTGCAGTATCTGCCAATTGAAGGTTTGGCTGCGTTTACTAAAGCAACTGCCGAGTTATTGTTCGGAGCAGACAACCCGGTGATAGAGCAACAGAGAGTACGTCTACATTTTGGTATTAGCCAACCGCTTTGCATAGAGTTCCCTTGGAAAACTACATCTGTGGCACTTTTTTTCCAGGTTGCAACCATTCAAGGTCTTTCAGGGACCGGTTCGCTTAGGCTGGCCGCTGCTCTCATTGAGAGGTATTTTCCCGAAGCGAGGGTGTTGATATCATCTCCGACATGGGGTATGGGCTATTGCCGCTTAACTTATTCTTTAATGACCTCCGAAGATCAAATTGTTATTACAACTGCAATTCTGCAGGAAACCACAAGAGTATTTTAAATGATGCTAGGGTTCCATGGTCTGAATATCGATATTACGACCCGAAAACAATGGGATTGGATTTCAAGGGAATGATTGCTGACATTAAGGTTAAGTCCCTGTAATGAGTGATGCTTGAACAACCTCATGTTTACTAAGTTGAATGGCATGTCCAAATGAAAACATAACACGGAACATGGCCCGGCTTCTTCAGGCTGCCCCAGAAGGATCTTTTATCTTGCTCCATGGCTGTGCTCACAACCCAACTGGCATCGATCCGACCCCCGAGCAGTGGGAAGAGATTGCCGACGTCATTCAAGAGAAGAATCATATACCTTTTGTCGACGTTGCATACCAGGTATTAATCTCTTGTGATCGAGTTTTCCAACTGCTTGCGCGTCTTGCATGCCCTCAGATGCGATGAGGGTGTTTGTAACTCGAAGAGCTTCTGCTTCTTTCGACAGTGCTAAATCCTTAGACAGACTCTCTGAAACAAGTTTGATAGTGTCCTTCTTGAGGTGCCCTCTATGAATTTTCAATTGGACTTACATCATAAGCCTTTACAGGGTTTTGCAAGTGGAAGCCTTGACGCGGACGCCGCATCGGCGAGGCTGTTTGCTGCTCGAGGCATGGAGCTTCTGGTGGCTCAGTCTTACAGCAAGAATCTGGGTCTTCATTCAGAGAGAATTGGAGCAATCAATGTTGTCTGCACATCAGCTGATGCAGCAACAAGGTACCCGGATCTCTGCTCTTCACATGATGAAGAACGTAGTTTGCCTGCTTTGTCTTCTGGTCTGTGCCAATTCTTGCTTTCAAGAATAAGCTACGTAGTTCTTTGAGCTCAACGTAGCTCAATTCACAAATTAGAATTTACAAACAAGTAGCTGCTTTAGATGAACAAAAGCTATATTGTTTATTGAGATTTTTAAGCATGGAATCACTACTTATCGATTGCTTTCGTTCCCTCTCTAAATAAATTTCTAGGTCCATCCATGTATGGAGCGCCGTCTTTGGAACTTCGAATTTATTTGCAACCATGCTATCTTTGATTATATGAGGATTTTAATTGGTTTTTGGGTGTCAGATTCCCAAATAAAGTCCTCACACCCTAACGAAGGATGTAGAACGCGACAATTAAATCAAATTTTTTTAGTATGCTTGTTTAAATGCAGCCCGTTTGTCTGGTTTGAAGCATGTGTTCAATTTAATAGTATGCCCTTTAAGGATGTTATGAGGTTTTTAAGCAACTTGGATGACAAGAAAGGTGTTGGTACTTGGTAGATTAGATGAGGTTCTTCAAGCACCACCTTGTAGTTTTAAAATGGCATTTTGCTCTTTGATATACCCGCCAATACCATGGCGCCCTACATTCTCAGGGTGAAGAGCCAACTGATGCGGTTTGCTCGGGCGATGTACTCCAATCCTCCCGCCCACGGGGCTAGGATTGTCGCGACCATTGTCGGCGATCCGGCTCTATTTGACGAGTGGAAGGCAGAAAGGGAGATGATAGCCGGAAGGATCAAGAATGTTAGGCAAAAGCTATACGACAGCCTCTCTGCCAAGGACAAGAGCGGGAAGGATTGGTCATTCATACTCGAGCAGATTGGCTTGTTCTCATTTACAGGCTTGAGCAAAGCTCAGGTAACAATCTTCCCCGTATGATTGTGTAGCATGTTTTCGAAATGAATCATGTCATCCTTCCTTGTCTATACGGAACCCTTATGGTATCGGCCAAAGCGGATCGCTCACGCTCATCGCCCCTCTCCCGCCTTTTTACTTTGAAAAAAAAAAAGAACAGGCTGATATTGCTTGTGTCGTTCATTGTTCTGTTCGTCCCCTTCATAGTTTTTTTTTTTTTTTTGCCCCCGAACAGAGCGAAAATATGACAAAGAAGTGGCATGTGCACATGACGGAGGACGGAAGGATCTCCGTGGCCGGATTATCTTCGGCCAAGTGCGAGTATCTTGCAGATGCCATCCTTGATTCGTATCACAACGTCGGCTGAGACTCTCAGAGACGAGGATGAGGTAAGTCTTGGCAAGTCCAATGCTGCCATGGAATACGGCTTACCGGTAGTCGGACAATAATAGTTGGGCAATAAAGTATTTTCAGTACTGTTCGGAATAATTGTACTTGAAGCTTCAATTTCTGATGGGGATTAAGCACCTAGTTCCCTGAAAGAGGAAGTTCAAAATGGCAAGGATTTCTCCTGCCATACTTAGGGTTGGAGAAGCCTAAATCAAAATAACATATAAGACATATATAAGAGTGTATGGCTCGTTGTCCATGTGGTGTATCTCTATAATATATATATATATAAGCATTGGCTACTTCTATGAAGTGATCTCTCTTTTATTTCTTTTCCTCTCTTGTTTTGGGTAGATAGTGTTGATCTCATATTACTCAATCATTTTATGATTGTGTTAGCACCAAAAAATACTCAACTAGGCACCAAGTTCGATCGATTCCAAATCAGGTGCGCCAATTCCTTTTCGAATATCAGTAGTGTTTCTCATTACGGTTGTGGCGATCACCTAGGCATGCCATTTTCGTGGTTTACACGTTACTTTTTGAAATATTTCATCTCCCAATACAATTTACATTGCTGGCAACATTGTTCCAACAACCGAAAATTTAAGTTCTTTATCATTTTGCTTTCATTTCGAAAATCAATAAAAGTAGTCTTCGCAATCTTTGTCGATTCACTCGGATCCATTAAAAAGTTCAAAACTGAAAGATATTTGGCTCTCATGGTGAAATAGCTTGTGACCAACCTAACTCCACTTGCCTAAAATCAAGCTAAAATACAGCAGGCCACTCGTGAAAATTTAAAGTAAGGAAACAATCAAATTATCAAGGAAAAGCAGAACAAGAAAGCACCATCAACTCCTATTTAAATTTTAACAAACGTTCCGAATGAACGAACTTTGCCTTCTCATCCCCTCTATGTTCTTCTTAGTTAATCAACTGAACGGTCGAATAAGCGACACAACGGAGATTATACAAGCACATTCAAGTGGCTGACAGTGTCTAGCTAACTTGCAAAACTATCTATCTATCTATCTCATAAAGGAATGACACGACTTACTTGCAAGATTTAATCAGCTTTCAAGCACAGACTCGCTCTTCGTGGACGAAATTCACGTCAAACTTGATGTCATGATAAAGTCCTCAACTTTGAATGTCAATCAATAGACCTCACGAAGAAGCACTCCTGCACTTTTGCAAGAGCTTGTAAACAACCGCGCATCAAGACTCCCACAATCCGAACGTGTTTATATGCATCAATGTGAGCACCCTCTTCTTGTGCCCACTTCAAGCTGGGTTTGATTTCTGTGTATTTCCTTCCGGATCAAGTTTGTTGACGGGTCCAACTCGAGACATGTTTTAACAATACTTCGTTAACATAGCGATTTCATGTTGTGGTGGTTCTTTCTCATTTATTTTTGCGTGGTTGGAATCGAAATGTGTTTTCCATTTTTCTCCATTTTTGCTGTTTTCAGTGTGGTGTGTGATGTTCTCCACTTGTTATCCATACTTAATTTGGGTGAACCACACTGGTTTTGCCTGCTTTCCTAAGAGGATAGCAAAGATCGGAAGTGTTGATTTCAGCAGTGGTGTGCAAGAGAGAAACGCATTTGCCAAAACCAAAGTTATGGTGTTATGATCTCCTGTCTTTCATCATCTCTTTAATTTTGTTATTCCTTTCTTGGGGTTGCTCAAGTGACCTGGCTATGCGTTGTCTATGAATTATATGTCTTCAGCATGCTTTGTTTTGGATCTTCTCTTATTACGATGGCCCCTCCCGAACCAATTCTCGTGGTTCGAAACCCTTATGTAATGGCCAAAGGGGGATCGCTCGCGCTTATCTTCTCTTGTGTCGTTCATCGTTCTGTCGTCCTTTTTTGTTGGCCCTGAACAGAGCGAAAATATGACGAAAAAGTGGCATGTGCACATGACGGAGGACGGAAGGATCTCCATGGCTGGATTATCTTTGGCCAAGTGCAAGTATCTTGCAAATGCCATCCTTGATTTGCATCACAACGTCGGCTGAGACTCTCAAAGACAAGGATGAGGTAATTGTATTAGGAGCCTCAAAAAGTCTCGGTGAGTTCTATGCTGCCATGGAATACGGCTTACCGGAAATCGGGCAACAATAATTGGGCAAAAAAAGTTTTTTCTGTACCGTTCGGAATAATTGTACTTGAAGTTTCAATTTCTGATGAGGATTAAGCCCCTAGTTCTCTGAAAGAGGAAGTTCAATGAAAACTTCTGAGTTGCAGTTTGGTTTTTGCCTCTTTATTTACATGGTAGATGGCCTACATTGCCGGAATGAAACCAGGCGAAAAGTTTTCGCCAAATGATGCTTTCTTACGTACAACTGCTTTTACGCCGGTGATATAAGGACATACAATATGTAAGCGCTTCGACATACGAATGACAGCAACAATATCCGCTGCTCTCTCTTCCACCAGGCAAATTGGCCTTGAAGATGAGCTCTGAAGTGTCGACTCTGGTGGAGAAATTCTGCTACTGGATACTGATGAATGTGTTGTTCTTCTTGACACAACCTGAATCTCCACACTAAAATAGTAAGTTGGTGCTTCTCGCAATTCCCTTTTCTTGGAATCACATGGAACTGTTAGTCAAAGATTCAACAGGGTCGGACGTTTCCGATCCCCCTATCCACCTATTTTAGTCACCGCCGCATCAGTAGCAACCTTGTCTTAATGTCAACCCTGTACTTTTACCTGTCCCGTTTTTCGACTATAATCCGGATATGCCAAGACCAAAGTTGTCAAGAGTTGCTACAGCTAATGGAACTTATGAGTGAACCCCTCTTGCACACAAGGGTTTTCACCAATGGTGGAATTCTGGATCCAAGGAGGAAAAGGACAGCGTAAGCATCAAGTTACAATTGAGCTCTCGCAACAACAAAAACTAGGGAATACTGCCAATGACTCTGTTTGCTCCCAAAAGCTTCATGATTCGATTTCTTTCCTGGCCGTAATCATCAAAATGAGAAGAGAAGAAGCGCAAGCAGTTAACTGAATGTACCTAATCTATATAGTCACCTAGACGAAGAACTGTTGTTTGCCTGACTAAGAATTTCTCCTGTACAGCGGCATCTCGTCGATGATGTTAGAACACGCACCTCTTTCTCTTCTATCAGGCCAATTCTCTTTCACTATAAGCTGCGAATCGCCAGTTACTATCTCTATGCGGAAACACTGGTTGACGATCTTGACTAAACCGGTACCCTCCTGAGACCACCCGTATCTCCGAAATATATTATATAATCAGTAGGGTGCTGATCGCTCGGTCTTCAGTGTTCCCCCAAGCTCAACGGGTACAAGCGGAATTAGAGAGTGCAGTACATCCGTTATCAGTGGCCGGTAGATCGGTTCCGGTTGCAGACACAAAACAGCAACAGCAGCTGCCTACAAATATATCAAAACCCAGATCTTAATAATGTCAAAACGATGATACTTAGCACATGGCTTGCTACTTAAACTGTCAAGTTCTATATAAAGCATGAAGCAGATTGTATTAATCTTAACCTATAGACTGCAATTTCAATGACTAGAAAATGCCGAATCATCAGCCTAATATCTTCTCATCTACTAGCAACTTTCAACAGAGGAATTGGCTTGGAAGACCAGACAACTAATTAAAATGAATGAAGTTAATATAGGAACCTGGTATAAGTGCTTGACATCCATTGTATCTTTAATTACGGGATCCACAATATCTGGAAGCCTAGATCGGTCGGTCAGCTGAGGCATGGCCTGTGCATATTCAGACAAGACAAACCTTTCAACTGTCAAAATTTAATTCCTTACAAGCATGAAAGAATCTATCAGACTTTATGGCACTAGCCATACCCATGCAACAACAGATTGGCACTGAGTGGGTGCTAGTTTCTCCAGAGGCCTTCTTCTCAAGAGGAGCTCCAAAAGCACAACTCCAAAAGCATAGACATCGCTCTTATCAGTCAAGTTACCTGCACAAGGTAATCGAAGTTCAGTAAATTTTCAAGAAGGAAATGACGAACAAATTAACTCAGGTTCGCAAAACAAGAATCTTACTATCTAGCTATTTGAATAATAACTTCGCATGTTGAATTAAATGGAAAGATGAGCCAGAAGAATTATTTGCACATTCAACGGCATTAAAGCTAACCTCCACATGTACTTGGCCCAACGCATTATGCAGAAACAAGTAAAAGTGTGTCCTCCAATTTTCACCTCAATGAGAGACATGTTAATGAAGGTGTATCTTTTTTTTTTTTTTTGAGAGACATGTTAATGATGTTATACTCAATCTAGGAGTCAAACACATGGTGACTCTTCCAAGGAACTGTTTCCATATTTGGCTTTAATGACAAACAGCCGAAGTACTACTACAATGCTCAAAATTGGAGATATTAAGTAGCTCTTTCCAGCTGAAAATGCATGCACTAGATGGTTCTTGCCAATGGAAAACACGATTATCCTAAGCGTCACTTTCCTCAATTCTGCATCTACCATATTCTACCTTGCAATCCCCATGAAAACCCAAAACTGAAAGTTACTGTCAAAACCATTTATCAAGCAGACACGAGAAAGTCACCCATACATTGCAGTCACAGATAATGTTGCCTCACCGTTCAAAACATATTCTGGGGCTACATAACCCAAAGTGCCCGAAAGCTTTACCCTGTTTTTCTTCCGGGTCACCTCGGTCACAGCTAACCCAAAATCTGCAAGCTGGGAGAGAGAGAGAGAGAGAGAGAGAGAGAGAGAACCATAATAGAATGTGCGTGCATATGTTAGTATGATGAAATCTCAATACGGAGATTTGAAATATTCTACCAAGTCTGGTTATTAATATTACCTTGGCATTGAAGTCAACATCTAGAAGTATGTTAGCTGACTTCAGATCTCTGTGAATGACTGGCGGCTTGCAATGCTTGTGCAGATACTCTAAGCCTCTGGTCAACACAGCCCAAATTATTTCTTACTACATATAACATTTGATGTAAATAATGAGCTTGAGTGACCCTAGAGTCTCACCTAGCCGTGTCAAGAGCTATTTTCATCCGTTTATGCCATGTCAATGCTGAACCATTTGAAGACCCTGATGGAAATAGTGTTAACAAAAAGAATTGCTTCCTTCTTTAATATCCACACTCAACCTCTATTAAAATTGTAAGTAAAATGATGGAAAAGTACTTTACCATACAATTGAGTCTCCAAAGAACCATTTTGCATTAGTTCATAAACAATAAACCTCGCCTCGCCATGGATACAGTAACCCAACAGCGAGATGATATTTTGGTGCTGCATTTTACTTAAGAAACCCACCTCAATCTGCAATCACAAGAAGCCTCCTTATAAAATACCAAAAACGCACTAACAAATTCTGACGATTAAAAATGAGAATGACAAGATGGCTTAAAGCTCACCTCATATACTTTGGAGGCATCTTGGCTTCCACAATCAAGCTTCTTGACAGCAATATGCATGTCATCATCCAACATCCCCTTGTAAACACACCCGAATGCGCCTTGCCCCAATATGTTGCTCTCCTTAAAACCATTCGTCGCCTTTTCCAACATCTTTAAGTCCATCACTAGAATAGAGACGTTCCTGTTAACCATCTTCAAGGAACTGAATCTATCCAACAACGAAGTCACCGACAGCCCCATCGCTGCTTCCTCAGAATCTAACCACCACCGATGAACAATAATCCAAAGTAAGCATCACGTAGTGCTCTAGTCGATAACCATGCTATTAATTCGAATATGTTCAAGCAGACAATCGACATTTCTTTACGGCCAAAGACAATCAATATTTGAAAGTACCTAAAACTGGATACTAGCATAAAATGAATACCTGAGCTCTGAGCATCATCTCTTTGTGCTCTGCGCTTACGCGTGCTGCGAAAACTCCACCAACATACAGAAAAGAGCACACTTGCGCCCAGCGAAGAGCAAGCAACAATGAGTGCAATGATTAACTTCTTTTGTGAGTCCATTGGACACTTCACACCTAAAAGCCAAGGTCCTTGACTGAATGAGAATTGTAACTTGTGAACTTTAGAAGCACAGAAATGAATCAGTTCACAAGGCTTTGATATATCCAAGCAGTTCGATTGGAGAAACCAGAAGAAGATACAATTTCGGGTAAACCAAAATGGAAGTCGCCTGCTGATTGGCTAACTGATTGAATAAATAACTTGGCAATATAAGATGTCATTCGAGATTCTTCAACAAGCATAAGTTTTGAGGGAGACAAGGGCCACAAGGCTGACTTTGGACACTCACCTGTAGAGAAGCAGGACAAACAGGAGATAAAGCTGACAGTAAGCAAACAGGAGATGGAGAGAAGGATTGAGGAAGGTAAATCAAAGCATCAGTCCAAATGGGCACATGGAAAGGAAGCTGAAGCTTCATTCTTTCTCTTCTGTTCCTGCATAGGAACCCATGAGGATGGAGGCATCCGAGAAATCAGAAACCCAGAAAGATTATGCTCCGGTAGCTGGAGGTTGAAGAACTTTTCTTCTTTTCTTCTTAAAGCCCCCTCCTTTTGTTCCTTTAAATGAACAGAAAAAGGGTGCAAAAGAGGAGACTTTTGGAAAAGCAAAATCTTGCTGCGGCTGAGGGGTGACGACTTCTCTGCAACACAACCCTGTGAGCAGTCAATGAGCAAGAGCACAATCTGTTCCCGTACCCACCAAAGAAAAAGCTGTGGAGGGGCAGATGGTACGTAAAGACAGAATTTTTTTTTTTTTTGGACAGGCTTGTAAAACTCGGTTTTGCTGAGCCAACACCCAAATGGAAGAGGTAGCTTAAAGCCTCTTCTTTCACAAAGAAGAAAAAGGGAAAAATTTACTCGCCCAAATGAAAAAGAAAAGAATATTCTTTTATTTTGTTATGCAACCTGTGAAATTTATTGATTTTTTCACCTATCCTTGCGGATGTATGATATGGTCTGAGTGACATGTACTCCACTAATCCATTAATTAGTCAATCAAGGACTTTTTACAGACATGTATCATACAGAAATGTATTGGGAAAAAAAAAAGGCTAAATATAATTAACCCTTATTAATTTTACAATGTTGGAAGTTACGTGGGACATTGTCTTTTGTTTAAGATAATCATGTGGGACTTTATCATCTCCTCGTTTGTTTGGGTCTCCCATTTGAATAATCCTACTTTAGCTTATTTAGTCTAGAGCCCAACACCATCTGTCCTCGTCTCTTCTTTATCATTCAAAAGGTTGAAGAACCCACATGAATTCTAGACCTAAATCACTTATCGATCTGTCTAGGAATCTTAATTTACTCCAAATGAGGCCGCTCGATAACTGGGCCTTATATCTCTTTATATTCATTGTGATCCATCTTCACGTGTTGGCAAGCTTTTAGGTTAAAATTTCTAATAATTCATTTCGCGAATGCGTCTCCTACCCACTCCCTTAGTCAAATTTCACATGCCGCCACTCGTAATCCGTTTTTTATATTCAAGTGGTCTCCCCTTTAAACTATCCAATAGTCATGATGTGTCAACAGCCGACAATCAATGCCGACCCCGTTTATCTACGGAGTTTTCCATATGCATGACAAAGAACTTTGGGGGGTTAGTTGAACAGCATGCATCAGATGAATTCTTTTATTCAAAGTGAGATTGATTGCTTCGAATGAGAATGCTCTCCTACCCAACATTATTTAGGAATAATCGCAAGGGGGATGGTTTTACCAACTCTCGATCCCGAGAAGAAACATGTCACTTCTCTTTCCTTGAAGTTAAGTTAAACATGCAAAGTACAACCACTCTCAACCCTATCAGCTATCACTATGGTTCTGTGAACCAGAACCACCAATCTGGATAGTGAAGCTCGGACCATATGGCAAAAATAGCAACGGAGGGGGACCCTCTTTCCTTGGTAGGTCATAAATGCTTGCGCGAATAAAGATAGCAAAGCTAGATAGGAAGTTAGGTCATCAAATCAATGAATGAAAGATAGAATAACCCGCCGCGCCCGATTTTCAATGCACCGATTTATCGGTCAGCAAATGTCGTCGATCGTATCTGGGCATTAGGCAGACCGCTCGAGGTAAGCCAGCCACTCGTCGAGTTATGACATGAGTTTCGAGGAGGGTAGAGGTGGCGAAATGGATCGTTAACTCATATTCTAACCTATATTTAAGAATGTAGATCATAAATGGATTGCTTAACAAATTTAAATGCGTCACTTAATAGCTTAATGGGTCTTAAATGGGCTATAAATGGGCTAGCTAACTATCTTAAGTGAGTCAATTATTTTTTTTTTTTTTTTGTGTCCACAATGTTTTAGTAATATAATTTTTTTAATATACAGTAAATTTTGCTAAATTGTATTGCATATGTAAGTGTTTGAGTAATATGGGTCGAGTCGGATATAGGTCGTTAGATTTGCATTCTGGGAAAATTGATCAAAACCGATTAAATGAATCAATATGAGTTGGACCAGTATTCTACCTAACCCGATCCACCCATTTCGACACCTCTATTTTTGGGGAACCGAACCTCCGAAACATTATATTATGTATCAATCTAGGTGGTCTCGGCTCGAGATCAATCGAGCCGAAGCGGGCTTTGTGACAAAATGTCCAGGTTCTGGGTTGGGTCGGGTCGGGTCTTAGTCGTCCAAAATTGAAGGTGGCACGGAGAAGCGAACAAAGAGAAACCGTGGCTGTACTGATCTTAAGTTTTTTAGCCTCTCTGGTTCACGGCGATGTCAGCAAAGTGGGCCCTTCACGGATACTAATCTCTCTTCTATCAGCCCGCCAGGCCCAATACATAGTGTTATGGGCCTACTAATTTCTCTTAGTTGGGCTTCAAATTCAAGTCAATTCGACCGACCCGAAATTCCATTCTTGACCCATGAGGAAGGAGATGAAACATCCAAGTCTGCCAACTGCCATCACATCACATGGTTGAAAATTTTTGAATTCAGGACAAGACCATACTTAGCCGAAATTTGAATTTACGTTTTTGACCCCAAAACAAATGAATTAAGGATAAATTCAATTGTGTGTTAATTATTAGTGGAGCCAGCAAAGAGATTCTTTCTCTCCTAATTTCGAGGTAAATGGTAAATGTCTATGTCACTTGCACTCAACAGTAATACACAAAATTCAGAATTACACAAAGGATATGCTTTTTTAGGACGACAAGCATGTTGGGTGCACCTGACATGACCATATGATCTAATACTAAACAACTTTCTTTGTTGCGGTCCAAATGAAAAAAGGAAACTTTCGATAGTCAAAAGTAAGTAGCCAAGAGACAATTTTATACATCGTGAACCAGAGGCAAAAACAACACGAATTCGATTTTTTTTTGGAAAAAATTATCACAAATTTATTATGATTTTGTCATTTCAATTATAAATCTTTTTTATGCTAAATCGGTCCGAACCATTTTGCATTTGTGTCAATTCCGTCCATTTGATCGGGGTTACTAATGTGACAAAATTTTAATAATATTTAATATTTCTTTTTTTTTTTTATTTTCATTTTCCCCTCTTTCCCTCTTGTGTGGCGTCGCCGGCCATTGGGCGAGGGCCGCAAAACCCTCACTTGGCCTCGCCTCGGGGCAAGTTAGGCCATGCTCGCCTTCATTGTTGCCATGGCGAGGTTGGGCTCGCCTAGATTTGGGGAGGTCGCAGGTGCCTCACAATGCCCAGTGGATGATCTTTGGGTGAGGGTTGCAAAGCCCAAGTCAATCATCGAGAGGGCTTCGCGCCCTACCTTTTGGCCGGCGAGCTCTGGCCATAGCTTGCCAACCTAAGGGGGGATGGGAAGGAGGAAAATTGAGAAAGAAGAAAAAAAAAAAGAAACATTAAAATTTTAAAATATTATTAAAATTTTGCCAACGCCCGGCGATAGGATGTCAAGATCGGTTCACCAAAATGGATTGAATTGTCACGAATACAAAAGATTTATGACTGAATTAATATAATTACAACGGGTTTATGACTTTTTTTGATACTTTTTTTCTTTTTTTCCTATATGTATTTATACTAATTGTAAAGCAAATTTTAGAATTGAGGTTTCCACCCCCATATCCAAAAAATGTTGTTGATTTTTCTATTCTTTTATCGCTTCACTGAAACACCACGTCGTAAAATCAAATTCTCGTCGCCGGAGAGAATTATCACGGTGCTTTTGAGATTTGCGTGCCGCTTACCCACTAATTCTTTTTTCTTATGGGTTTGTTACCCACTAATTTAAAAAAATGATAAATTACATGCAAAATCGTTGCCTCGCTTATTCGATATTAATTCGAAGGACGAGGATTATTAGAAAATTTTTAACGGATTCGTCGTGATACGTTACGACAAGATCTTATCATGGGTCTAACGGCGAGATCAAGTGTGGCTCTCGCCGTTACATGCTAATTATTAACGAACGATGATGGTCCCGTTTGGTTCAAAGATTTGAGATGAGCGTTGAGGCTCTAAAGTCCTTTGGCCAAATGCAAATATTATTTGGCTATTTTTTTAAGTCACTTTGGGGAGATACAATTACATCTCAATCTTTCTCCAAAGTCTTTTAGCCCTCTAGAGTACTTTGGGTTAAAGGACTTTGGTGAAATACAATTAATTTTTTTTTTTTAAATTTTGTCACATTCGCTTTGTCGCTCGCCGATCGCTCCCGCCGGTGTCCTTGCTGCCGCCGGCCCACCGCCGCCGCCGCCCGGCCACCGGCCGCCTCGCCGCCGCCGCCCATCGTGCGGCGCGCCACCACCGGCCTCGTTGGTCCCGGCCGTCGCCGCCTTTTTTTCGAAAAGAAAAAATATTTTACCAAATTCATTTTTCACCAAATAATATTTACGTCAAAATTACTTTTCAAATGTATTTTTAAAATATATTTTATCAAACACTACTTTGCGTTTTGAAAAGATTTTTAGCGCAAAGATATTTATATTTTTTAAAATCTTTTGATCAAATGCTAAATCAAACAGGCCAATGACTCTTCGATAGCAAACACGCAATCGCGTGGCGGGTGCTCGAGAACTATTTATAAACGTGCACATCGATAATGTTGACCGTTCGAGTCAACTATTCAGGCCTTGGGTCCGTTTCCTGGTTGTCAAAAGGGGCAAAAGCGGAAAATAAAGTTGACTCCTTTTCCAGCGAATTTTCTGGCCAATCAATGGCGATGCCGTCCGTGGTAAGCGATGTACCCGATTGCAGCTTATCCAATGGCGGTTCCAATCCCGATCCTAACCCCCGACAAAGTCGGCCGACCAATTCAAGCCGCGACGAGACACGTGCCCCAATCACGCTCCGCCAACGGTCCAGCTCCCACGTAGGCGACCGCCTTTCCGTCTTTTTACCACACTGCCCCTCTCCTTCCCTGGAAATCTGCTCGGCGTTTTCGGAATTACGAGGAGTTATCAGGGGCAAATGAGTTAAGGCCAGGAAAGGGATCATCGCGCCACGACAGGCCGTCGGTCACACGTCATGGATGCGGGGTTCGTTCCGTCCGCGGCGCTTTCTTCGAAGGGCCGACCTAACTTTTTGGCACACGCGCTTTCCTCGTTGCTTCTCCATACCACGCGCCGTCCCAGTTGACCGTTGACCCTCTCATTTTCCCCACATGCCTTTTTTTTTTTTTTTTGGGGGCCCTTTTGGAGGTGAGATATCCAATTGAGGGGTGCGAGATTACGATGCCTTTTAATAATCCCCAACAAATGAAAGTGCTAATTCGAAAACAGATTCTCGGTATCCTCTGGTTGTTTCGATTCATTCACCAACTTCTCTTTTCATGCAAAATTTCAAGTGATTACCAAATAATCACCTAACATTTCGAAAGTATTTTTAAACTATCGTTCTCCTTCTTTTTAGCCCATACGTGAAATTAATATAATTTACTAACTTGTTGCAACATTGAAAAAACACTGAAAATACATGCCATTCGACCAAAGAAAGATAATGAAAAGTCAGCTAAAATGAGCATGAAATAATTTTCTAGAGATCTCCACCAAATCATTGATATGATTTTCGAAATCGTGAGCATCAGCATGTAAGTTCCAGATCCAAGTACTACTCTTAGGGCCCTTGACTATTGTTCTCGAGAAATGAACCGATTTGGCCCATTCCTCGAAAGAAGTTCTTATGGGATTCCTATCTACTAAAATTTTGATTTCGATTTAGTGAACTAATAATCACTGAGTCCTCCTCTTTGCACGATTGATATTTCGAGCTAAACCCGCTTCAAGCCAAGACGACTAATCAATCAATCTTGAGGTCATAATCTTGCTCATATTTACCTTTTTTTTTAATTGTTGTTTGTAGGAAATTGGATTCAATCTTTTTCTTGCTAATTTTTAAGCTCTTTTCTTTCACTCAAATAATTATCTGATTTAGGCCATTAAATTGAATTATGAGTAAAATAGGACGAGTCATTTTCTTGCGTTCAACGTTTCATGGTTCTATTCCGCCAAGACGAGGTCAGAGAAGGATTCCTAAATTCCATTTTAAAACTAGGGTTACGATGAGATCGTTAGGCGCGTGACAACCACGTTGTTTGACTCGAGGCGGTTCCTGAACCTCCTCGTCTTGCCTCCCCCAACAAGTTACCAAATCCTCTTTAATTCTTTTTCCCAGAAAGAAAAATTTGAAAGTCCTTTCCAATCTCTCTCTCTTCTCTTCTCTCTTCTCTCTCAAGAGCAAACGCTCTTCGTCTTCCGCCAATGCTATAAAACCATCCTCTTCACCGTCCCCTTGAGATCTGCCGGAGTAAGTTATTATCTGTTTGAGCTTCCCTTCTCTCGACCCCATCGAAGTTAGCTCCTTTCTTCATCAAAGGTCGGACCTTTCTCGAGCTTCAAACCTTCTTTTTCTTCCTTTGTTGATCCCGTCCCGATACAGAGAGATGGGTGTTGCGGTTTTACATCCCCAGAACCACTTCGTACCCGCCCCTCTCTTTCCCAGAAAGCATAGGCTATCACAGCCGCCGGTGAAACCACCGACCAAGACCAAACCCAAGTCGAACCGCGGCCATCCAAGCCGCCGGAAGAAAAGCCCCGCCAAGTCCCTGGCGGCCTCGCCGCCTCCTGCGCCGCCGGCGAAGAACCTCGTCATCGGTCAAGTCAGGATTCTGAAGCGCGGCGAAGAGATTGCCGCGCCGGCTACGGCTTGGGAGCCGAAAGTCGAAACCGAAGCTAGAAGAGCAGAGGAAGGCGCGGGTAGTGTGAGTAAAGCTCACGAATTCGCCCAGGCTCGGACCCAGAAGGCTGAGTTGACCGGAGTCAGTCCCGGGTCAAGCCGAGTTCTGGCCGGATTTTATGCCGGGTCGGCGTTTATCACATCGCCGCCCCCGAGCTCCGTTCCGATGCCGGCGTTTTTTACCAAAAAGACCGGCGGTCTGGAGGGATTTGCCGACCCGACGAGTGATCTGAGGCGGCTTTTGCGGCTGGATTAGCGTATGACGGTTAATTGGGCGTGGTTTGGTCGGTTTTCTATGCGAAAGTTGGGAACTTGATGGTGTCTCTGAGTCGCGATACTCGATCTTCCCTTATTTTTTCAAGGGGGAGTGGCCGAGGTCGTGACTCAGTTTAGGCGGTTGTTGTTGTGGTGACTACTACTACGGACTCTTTTAAGGTTTATGTAGCTAGGCTCTAATTTGTGTACAGCTTCGTCGAAAAAGGCCAACTTTTTCCTCGCTCGGTAGGATTCATCGGTGTCTTCTTCTTGGGTCAAATCTAGTTTGTAGCTGAATTTAGGTTGTTGATCAGCTTTGGTACAGTAATTTCCATTTCTCTCTCTCTCTCTTTTTCTGTTTGTTGGGTTGGGAAGATTGTAGCTTTGGATTGCGTTGAAGATCTAGTCTTGAGTTCCAGGTTAATACAGTATGAAACGTCTGTGATGTACTAGCAGCAGTATCATCATCTTCAATGAAGTTATACGATGTTTTTGTTTGTGAAAGATCAGAGCTTTGGGCATTTGTTGCGTTTGTGTGTGGACGGCAAAACGATGGAGCGAATCGATTGACGTTCGAAGCAGTTGCTGCAAAGCAAGTCTGCATAAGAAATTTCCGACCTTTTTGATTTGTTTTGGTCTCTGGACAATTCATCAATGGCGGAACCGATTTGACATTCGAAGCAGTTGCTGCAACGCAAGTCTGCATCAGAAATTTTCCTACCTTTTTTATTGTCTTGGTCTCTGGTCAGTTCATCAATGGCGGTAGCTGGTCGAAGCACGCGTGTGCCAAGGTGATGGCGGTGGGTGAGGAAAATTGATGGTCTGCAGATCCAGACCTGCTAGAAAATCAGGATAGCATTTAATTTGGGACGAAAAGGACTTTGAAGCGTGACTTTCGGTTGGTGACAAAGAAGATGTCTACGGTTTGGATCTTGATTGGGAAATTTGGAAGACTGGTTTTTATGGAATCTTTTTTAATTTTGGCTTGAAGGATGATCTGATCTATCAAAGTACGATCTTACCAAAATGAGTCGGATAAAAATCAAGCAAGTTGCATTACAAAAATTGGCATGATTGGATCAAAGCCTGATCTTTACGTTGAAGAGGGGTAAGGGTAAGCCAATGTGTCGTTTTTTATTTAGAATTACAGCATAAGTCGATGAGTTTCCGACCAAAAAAAGAAATTGATGAGTTTAGGTTAGTCCTCTAATTAACCTTGGATCAATTGTCCAAATAAAGATCGATCGTCCATCGTTTGAGATTTGACCGGTGGCTATTAGAACCGATCAAGGGACGAAGACCTGATTAATTGAGGAAAATGGACACGGGCTCGCGAGAATTACCAAAAAAGTTGTCAATCCGTTCAAATTCGTTTTTATGGCAGATTCAGTCCCAAGCTCATATCGAGCTTTCACAGTTTTATCTTTCCTTCTTATGAAGTCATCCATTCTAGAAGCGCTCCCATTTGAGCACGCTTAATTTTGAAGTTTCAAAATTAACTATTGTCGTTACTTTTAAAAGACGTTTCCGTGAGTTAAATGTAGAGTGTCACAATATGACATCGAGTTAATAATTCATGTATATTTCGATATATATATTAACATAGAATACACCAATAGACTTTATTAGATAATAATTCTAAGATAGTATCTTATCAAGATGTGCACGATCAAAGGAGATCAATAGACTTTATTAGATAATCATTCTAAGATAGTATCTCATCAAGATGTGCCGAAAAAGGAGTCATAAATTTATTGATAATATTAAGAT